>CM054057.1:535495706-536095706 GCA_028641055.1 Alopecurus myosuroides
AAATTTGAAGAACCTGCTCGCCCAAGAAGCCAAGAAAACTGAAGAAGCCAGGACCCGGCAGAAAGAGCTGGAAGATCAAATAACTGAGGCAGCCAAGACTTGGTCTGTTCTGCAGCAGGACTTTGAAACCCGGGAGAAGGCTCTTATAACTAGAGCAGAAACTGCTGAGAAGGACCTAGAGGAAACCCGGACCAGCTTTACCAAGGTCACAGATCTGCTAAGAGATATCACTTGTAGTGTTTTTGGTAAGTTTGTCCGGTTTATTATCCCCTGTCAATGTACTGCGTTTCCAATGTTGTATTTCCTTTGTCTTACTATCAAATAGCTTGGTTCTAATCAGAAATAACTTTTTGTAACCTGTAGGCAGAATGCATGGCAATAACCTTAAACTTCTAGACCTGAAACTTAAGGCCCTGTTCACCCTGATCCGGCAGCTATACATTGGAGGTGGAGAATGTATTAAAGCTGTCCGGAACTGGGACACTCCTCCTAAAAGGCTTAGTGAAATGCTTGTGGAGCTAACTCAGGTCCCTCAGTGGATAGAAGAGCATAAGCTATCATCTTGCCATCGTGGAGCCATCAAGGTCATGTCTCTGGCAAAAGTCTATCACCCGGAATTAAATCCGGATCTTCTTGCGGGTGGCTTCCCAGAGTATAAAGCAGATATGTCCAAGTATGACAAAAAGGACTTCGCCAGGATAGAGAGGGAGTGCCGGTTTCAGGCTTGCACTATTGCTGAAAAGGTCAAGCTGAAGGACATGTGCCCGGGTTATACTTCGTCGGGTGAGCGTCAAATGCCATTTACTCCTCAAGTTATGGCTGTTGTCCGCCAAGCCCCGCAGAAGAGTCGGCTCTCTATAGCCTCTTCGTCTGGTGCGCCTCAATCTGTCACTCCTTCTGTTTCTGCTCCACCTCGCCCCTTATATGAACCGGAGAACGTTACTGATGCTCTGGCTCAGCTAGAGTGGAAGTATGTCCCTGCTGATGAGGTTGAAGAAGCTATCCAAGCCATAGACTCAAGACCTGGCGCCTCAAGATCCGGCAACTCAGGACCCGTCCCAGCAGAAGGGAAAATCTGCTGTGGAGTAATCATGTGATCTCTGCAAAAATAACAATTCGACCCTGTTGGGTCTGTAATAGGCTAGATGAACTGTTTTATTTCTAGTCCTATTTTTGAAAGTGCGCATGTGCACTTATGCTACAATTTGGTGTGTAATAACCAAGTTTTCCTTTGAGGTTATGCAAAGTATTTCCGGTTTTACTTCATTTTTGCGATATCTTCTATCTGCACGTGAAACTTTTCTTGACTTGGTTTTTCTTTGCTTTCTAGCTCAGCCGTTTTTTCGCATGACTTATTCTAGTGTGTACAACTCTGGTGAGTTCAGGGTCATAGTAACCCGGTTTTGCCGGGTTATATCATGATTGACTCAACCAGGTTTAAACATCTAGGTAATAAAAGTGTGTGTAAACACTGACTGGCAGGCAAGTATAACCAATATACTTAGGCTTATTCCAGATTCTTGAGATATAGACTGTGCTCTAGCATCAGCCCCCAAGTAATCATATAGGAAAAAATATTGTAACTTCATGTCATAATGATATGAAAACAAATCCCAAGAACTCACATGTTGTAAACATTGCTTCTCATAACATAGTGATTACAATGATCCTATGTATAATATGGCCTCATCTGGGCTATGTTCCATGGTCTTCCAGTTTCTTCCTCAGATGTTCGTGATTTATCAGCATCACGCATATCAATGAGGTAATAGGATCCATTGTGTAGTTTTTTACTTACCACAAATGGTCCTTCCCATGGAGGACTTAGCTTGTGCATCCCATCTTTTTTCTGAATTAAACGCAAAACCAGGTCACCTTCCTGGAAACTTTGAGTCTTAACCCTGCGGCTATGATAGCGACGCTGGTCCTGCTGATATATAGCTGACCTGGATGCTGCGAGGTCACGTGCTTCCTCTAAGGCATCTATCGAGTCTTGACGAGCTATCTCATTCTGGGTTTCGACATAAGCAGTCACTCGTGGTGAATCGTGGCAAATGTCACTTGGCAAAACTGCTTCAGCTCCATAAACCAGAAAGAAAGGTGTGTAACATGTTGACCTATTTGGGGTAGTTCTTATACTCCATAGAACAGCAGGAAACTCTTCGACCCAGCAGCCAGCAGTTTTCTCCAATGGAACCTGGAGTCTAGGTTTGATACCTTTAAGTAATTCCTGGTTAGCCCGCTCTGCCTGTCCATTAGACTGTGGATGGGCCACGAAGCAAGGTCTAGCCGTATATGGTTCTGTTCACAAAACTTCTGCATTGCTCCTTCTGACAAATTTGTCCCATTATCTGTAATAATGCTATGTGGGTAGCCAAATCTGAAAATCAGCTTTTTTAAGAACTTGACTGTTGTAACCGCGTCGCATTTACTGATTGGTTCTGCTTCTACCCACTTTGTAAACTTTTCAACTGCCACCAATAGATGAGTCTTTTTATCAGTTGACCTTTTGAAAGGTCCTACCATGTCAAGTCCCCAAACTGCAAAAGGCCAGGTTATGGGAATCATACGTAAATCCTGAG
Organism: Alopecurus myosuroides; assembly: GCA_028641055.1. NCBI lineage: Eukaryota > Viridiplantae > Streptophyta > Magnoliopsida > Poales > Poaceae > Alopecurus > Alopecurus myosuroides. Next base: position 535,498,289 of record CM054057.1, read on the forward strand.
CTGACACGTGATCCTGCCTTGCATATCTTTGACATCCTTCACACGTTTTAACTATATGTTCTGCATCAGCATTCGCGGTTAACCAGAAAAATCCATGTCTGAAAGCTTTATTGACCAAAGATCTAGAACTTGCATGGTGGTTGCAATCTCCTGAATGGGACATCCTTCTTCTGGCGAAACACATCTTTGAAAAATTCCAGTCGCACTTCTCTTGTGTAATTCACCATTTATAATTGTATATGACTTGGATCTTCTTGTAACTTGGCGAGCGATAACCTCGTCCTGCGGGAGCTCGCCTCTCATAAGGTATGCCAAATATGGCTCAGTCCACTCTGGGATTATATGCAGGGCAGCTACTAACTCTGATTCTGGATCTGGATTTGCTAGGTCTTCCTCTGTTGGGATTTTAACAGATGGGCTATGAATTTCATCCAGAAAAACATTTGGTGGAACTTGCTTTTTCTAGGAACCTAGACGAGCCAGTGCATCAGCTGCTTCATTGAGACGTCGATCGATATGATCCACCTGATATCCTTGAAAATGTCCAGCCAACTGGGTAGCCGCCCGTCTATAAGCTGCCATAACTGGGTCTTTAGAATCCCAGGTTCCTGTAACTTGCTGAGATACCAGATCAGAATCACCCAGACATCGAATCCGGGTTATGCTAATTTCTTTCGCAATTCGGAGCCCATGGAGCAAAGCTTCATACTCTGTTGCATTATTAGTGCATTTGAATGAAATTTGCAAGACATAGCGAAACTTATCTCCTCTTGGGGATGTTAACACCACACCAGCTCCTGAACCTTCCAGTTGTCGAGACCCGTCGAAATGCATAGTCCAGTATTTAGTATCTGGTTTATCCAGTGGAACCTGTAACTGTGTCCAGTCATTTATAAACTCGATCAAGGCTTGGGATTTTATTGCGGTCCTTGGCTCATATTTGATATGATACGACCCCATCTCAATAGCCCACTTGGCGACTCTTCCTGTTGCTTCTCTGTTTTGAATAATATCAGACAAAGGTGCTGAACTAACCATGGTAATAGGATGTTCCTGAAAATAATGTTTTAGTTTACGACTAGCCATGAATACTCCAAAATCAGCTTCTGCCAATGTGGGTAACGTTGTTTAGACTCTGTCAAGACCTCACTCACGTAGTAAACCGGCCGTTGAACAAGACCTTCTTTATCTTCTAGCTTACGCTCCACAACTACCACCGCACTCACTGCCCTGTTATTTGCCGCTATGTATAGTAACATGGGTTCTTTCTTCTCAGGCGCAGCTAATATAGGTGCGTTGGAAAGTTGTTTTTTCAGGGCCTCCAATGCCTCATCAGCCTCTTGATTCCACACAAAGGTGTCAGTTTTCTTCAACAATCGGTATAAGGGTATAGCCTTTTCGCCTAATCTGCTTATAAACCGGCTCAAGGCAGCAACACAACCTGTCAGCTTCTGAACGTCCTTCAGGCAAACCGGCTTTTTCAGGTTATGTATGGCCTGAATTTTTCCGGGTTTGCTTCAATGCCTCTCTCTGAAATAATGAAACCCAATAATTTCCCAGCTGGTACGCCAAAGACACACTTTGTTGGGTTAAGCTTCATTTGGTACTTGCGCAAATTGGCGAACGTCTCTTCCAAGTCTGAGATCAAAGTGTCACCTTTTTGGGATTTGACTACTATGTCATCCACATAAGCGTGCACGTTTCGCCCAATCTGACTCTCCAAGCAATTCTGGATACACCTTTGATAAGTTGCCCCTGCATTTTTTAAACCGAAAGGCATTGACGTATAAAAAAATGCTCCAAAGGGAGTAATGAATGACGTCTTCTCTTGATCCTCTTCCTTCATTTTGATTTGATGATAACCTGAGTAGGCATCCAGAAAACATAGCAGTTCACAACCAGCCGTAGAGTCTATAATCTGGTCAATACGGGGTAACGCGAACGGGTCTTTAGGACATGCTTTGTTCAAATCTGTGTAGTCTATGCACATTCTCCAGGTTTCGTTTTTCTTGAGAACGAGAACTGGATTAGCTAACCACTTTGGATGAAACACTTCTACTATAAACCCTGCTGCAAGTAACCTGGCAATCTCTTCTCCTATTGCTTTCCTTCTCTCATCATTGAAACGACGGAGGAACTGACGAATAGGTTTCAATTTAGGATCCACATTTAAACTGTGCTCAGCAAGTTCCCTTGGGACACCTGGCATGTCAGAAGGTTTCCATGCGAAGATATCCCAATTCTCACGGAGGAACTTGATGAGCGCGCTTTCCTATTTTTCTGTCATATGAGCCCCCACGCTGAACTGCTTAGATGAGTCACCGGGGGGTAAAGTCCACCAGCTTGGTGTCTTGAGCAGACTTAAATTTTAACTTGGACTCAGCTGATGGCTTTTTGAGCGAGGTCATGTCTTCTGGATCAACTTGCAGTTTATACAATTTCAACTCCTCTTCTGCACAAGCAGTCTCTGCATAGGTTGCATCGCCTTCCTCACACTCCAAAGCTATGTCTCTGTCACCGTTGACAGTAATATTTCCATTGGGACCTGGCATCTTTAGCTTTAGGTAAACATAGCAGGGTCTGGCCATAAATTTGGCATAAGCTGGCCGCCCGAACAGAGCATGGTATGGACTTTTGAACTTGACCACTTCAAATGCTAGCATCTCTGTCCTGTAATTTTCAAATACCCCAAAAGCAACTTCAAGGAATATTTTTCCGATAGGTTGTGCAGACTTACCAGGTACGATCCCATGGAACACAGTTGATGATGGCTGAAGTTGTTTCTCTTGCAGGTTCATCCTTTTGAACGTGTCGTAGTAAAGTATGTTTATACTGCTTCCTCCATCCATCAATACTTTGTCTAGCTTATATCCTCCAACTTGCGGAGCCACGACCAGAGCCACTCCCCCTGGATTATCAACTCGCGGAGGATGATCAGCCCGACTCCAGGTTATGGGTTGTTCTGACCAGTTAAGCCATCGAGGAACGGCAGGAGCCACTGTATTGACAGCGCGCTTCTGCACCTTGCGTTCTCTCCTGCATGAACTGGTGGTGAATACATGATATTGGCCTGAGCTTAACTGCTTCGGATTTGTTTGAAAACCGGAATTTCCTCCTTGGTGACTGCCGCCCGGGTTAGTTCCCTGGTGACCCTGACTGTGATGACCCGATTATGATTTCCGGGTCCCGAGCTGCCAGCTCCCGGATGTCCACCTCCCATATTTCCTGGGTTGCCTCCTCCGTTGTTTCCTGGTCCATAGTTATTACTTCCTCTAGGTCTAAAACCCTGCATGATGAAACAATTTTCCCAAGAATGATTTGCTAACTTTCCATTTTTGCTATGTCGAGGGCATGGACCCTTCAGGGCCTGCTGAGCCTGTGCAAAGCTGTTTGGCCGAAAATTTTGATTTCCCCTGAAATTGTTGCCCTGACGTTGGTTTCTGTAACCTGTATTCGTGTTTGCCACCAAATCCGAAGTCCCATCTCCGTTTTTACGCTTGTTATTGTTCTGGTTCTGAGGGTTGTTGTTGCTCTGACTCGGGTTCTGGCTACCCTTGGTTCCAGCTTTCTTTCCCTTCGCGGACTTCTCATCATCTGAGTCTGCGTCCTTTGTTTTGTCAGACTCCGCATACTTGGTCATGGCATCCATCAACTCGCTCATATCACTTACGTATCGCTTAATGCGTCCCAGCTTATGCTTCAGAGGGTCAAACCTGCAATTTCTTTCCAATGCTATCACTGCTTGTTGGGCGGTGAGTCCGACAGATGAATGTATGATCTCCGCGACGCGTCGAGACCAATGCTGGGCAGACTCCCCTTCCTTCTGAACACAGTTTTCCAGGTCTGTAATAGTCGTCGGTCGCTTACATGTTCCCTAAATTTTTTTGATGAACTGGTCCTTCAACTCCTGCCAGCTATTGATTGAATTTGCGGGCAAGTTTTTCAACCAAGACTTCGCCGGTCCTTCTAACATCACGCTCAGGTATCGTGCACATACTGCATCGCTTACTTCCAGTATTTCCATTGCCATCTCATAACCTTCTATCCAATCTGCGGGCTCCATGTCTGGCGTATAGTTTACAACTCTACGTGGTCCTTTAAAATCAGCTGGTATTCTCTCGTTCCTGATTGCTGGACCGAGACACTGAATGCCAATCCTACGAGACCCAGTTGGGGGAAGGGTAGAAGCTATGTTTTGAACTGTTGGTTGAATATGACATGGATTCCTGTTTTCTGGTTCCGCAACTCTATGTCCTGTATTTATAACTCCAGGTGCGTAGGATACGGTTGGCCTGGGTGGGTTTGGTTGCTGCCGGTTTGCATTGCTAGAGCCGGCCGGAACTGGTGAATTTCCATGATGACTTCTCGGCAAGGAATTCCTGCTGTTGTAAGGGGTTGAGTGTATCCTGTCCTGATTACTGTAATTCATCTGCTGGACCACCGTTGTTTGTAACATCTCAATTGCCCTTCGAGCTTCAATACCAATGGGATCATTGGGGTTGACTGGAATCCGTGCCAGACTGTTTGTTGCTGCCCAAATGTTATCCATTGGATTGTTGAAATGACCTGGCGGTGTATGAAACCTTTCCTGGATAGGTTGTTCAGGGACCGGGACAGGGTTCGGGTTACCATGCAGCTGGATAGGTGGCTGAAAACGTGTCGGATGAACTGGAACTGGAGCAACCGGCGGGTTCATGGCGTGAACCGGCTGGGCAGGGCTAGGTGCCCCAGGCGTCCCGACCGGAGACGTAAATAAGTTCTGTAGGTTGGTAGGTCCCAGTCCTGCACCGAATTTGTTGTTCAGCCGGGTATGATAGCGCATGTTCTGTATTGAAGCTAACTCCCTCTGTCTGAAGTTTAGATGAATCCCTTCTCTCTCCAGACGTGTTGCTTCCTCCAGGACTTCTGACCGAGCTTTGTTTATACATGTTACCTCTTTCTCGATCTCCCTGCGGGCACGAGTTATTTCTTGTCTAAGCCTTTCAATCTCTGCGTTACGCTGCACCATGTTCTCCGGGGTAATTGGAGTAGCCAAGACTTCATTTAATAAATCCATAGCAGCCATCAGCTCGGGCCTTGGGTTATATGACGGGGGCGCTGTCAAGTCAATCACTGCCTCGGCCGGCCCAGAGTTAGTCGGGCCGGGTCCTGTTGAGCGCGGTTCTGTAGGTCCAACTGGGGCTACCGTTGGGCCCGTTGATGCTGTTCCCGCGCCTCCTGGTCCTCCTGGAACTGGATTCGAAGTTGAAACAGTGTCTGTAATTAGATTGCCACTAGCGTCATACCTGGGCTCCGTGGGTCGCGTTGGTGCAGCCATGTAAACAGTTGCGTGATGAGTTGTTTCCCTTAGACTCTGCAGATCTGGCTCAAGGTCTCCTCCTAACCTGTCTTCAAAGAGCTGGTGGATGGATCCCGTTTCATCATGGTCATTGTTCCCAACTGACGATTCACCATCTGAATATATCATCGTAGCCTCCTCCGGGACCGAGTCTGACTGCTGGTCAGGGTCCTGTGTTCCCATGAAGCCAACAAAGACGTGGATACCACCGAAGGGGACTCGAAATCCTGACTCCACTGATGCGAACTCTGGACCCCATGTGTCATGGTTGTAGTAGTTTCCGTATCGGCTCCTCCTGAGCCGGCCTATCACGAGCTTCTCGATCTTTGGCAAGGCTCCTTCCGAAAAGATGACGCTTCCACGAGCAGGCCCCACGGTGGACGCCAACTGTCATGGTGTTGTCACGGCAAGTGTCCTCATACGAGAACTAGATTGCGAGGCCATTGCTACTAAGCGAAACTTCGAAAGGGTTAAGGTGGAAATGAGAAACGTGAGTTTACCTAGGTTTGGCCCCTCAATTGAGGGTAAAACCTACTCCTGCTTTCTTACTATCAAGGAACAAGGTCTCGATTACAAAGGGCGATTCCGGCTCTCGATGTCTCGAGTTACCTTGCTATCGACGTCCCAGCGTCTCGTCTTATATAGGGGACGAGACCTCCGGGTTACAAAGGATCCGGGTTACCCCCGTTCTCGAAGTCCTGATCTAATCCGGCTCTAGGTCCTCCCCAACCTGTTCATCCCGTGACTTGGTCGTCTCCGTCCGGCCTTGGGCCGGCCTTCAAGCCTTGGTCCTCTATGCTCTTTAACACAAGCTCTGGGCGGTTCTCTACCATCTCCGGGTTACAGACCTGGTAACCTGGACCTCCTTTCTTTAGGGCGACAACCATAATCCGGATCTTCCTGTTATAAACCGGACCATCAGTCTCGAGTCTCATTAAGCATGTTCCGGTTTATGTGAGGGGTAGGTGAGGCTCCCCCTCACCTATTCCCCCAACAGAAGTTCAAAACATACATGTACTGGGTGGTTGTTTATTTATATCCTTTAATGGAAGTACATGTATCTGTTTCTCGAATAGGAGAAATCGCATAGTTTCATTTCAGTCTTACATGGCTTAAATGTATCTGTTTTTGTGCATAGTGTCTGATAACTACGTGCTTATTTATGATCAGATTTGTTCACAAGTATTTGATAGAAGTTCACTATTGTTTTCTATGGAAGGACACATATGTAATTCCAGCAGTTCACTGTTTCAGTTAACACGTATTGAACTATTGTAGGATGGAAACATGTCGAGAAAAGCAAAATTTATGGAACAGTGCTGAATATAGCGCCACTACAATGGAGAACTCCTAATATCCCAGGTGGTTATTTTGTGTCAACAAGCAGATTGTCGTTCTCACACGAATATTCAGAATCACCTAACAACCCCGAGAATGATAATTTATCGGGAATAAGAAACTATGGTGGGCCTCCAATATCAGAGCATATGGATCGAGTTTTGCGCAAAGTAGCATTTTCACGTTATGCAACTCATCGGGAAGGATTATCAGCATCTTACCAGCAAACTCAACAGCCTCAAGATCATAACCAGCAGCACCCTGGATTTCAAGCATCCGAACATCCGATTGAGCAGACTGGGTTGAAGCATTTCAGCGTCCCACAAAAAATGCAGAAGTTGCAGGCACATGTCGTCTGAATTAAAAAGCTGAAGATGCGGGCATGGGTCGTCCCACCAAAAAAACCTGAAGATGCAAGCACGGGTCGTCGCACTAAAATAACTGAAGTTACAGGCACGTGTCGTACCACTAAAATAGCCGAAGTTGCAGGCACGTGTCGTCCCCCTAGGAGACCTAGGGTTGAAGCTGAAATTCCTCCAACAAAGAGGCCTCTAGAATCATGGTCGCTGCCTCTAAATAAGCGGCCTCAATTTCTCCCTCCCCCGCATGGACAGCAAACGATTCCGATGCAGCAGCACCACCACCTAGCAAGATGCCAAGGCAGCAACATGAGAGCCAAATGCATGAGCAACAGTAAAACACGAGGATGCCCAAGCCGCAATTTCACAGAGAAAGACCACAGCACCAGCAACACACGAGTATGCTCGAGCAGCAGCATCAGAGCCGGAAGCATGAGCAGCACTGACAGCAGACGAGTATGCCCGAGCAGAAGCATCAGAACCGGATGCATGAGCAGCACCGAACGCACACGAGTATGCCCGAGCAGCAGCATCGGAACCGGGAAAGTCGGGAAGCCGGGTACCGCCATGCAGCGGCGGAGCTATGTTGAGTTCAAGGGGGCCACCGCCCCCCGGCCCATGAGAAAATCATGAAGAAATTGTACGGATGTGGCCCATCCCCCCCCCAACCCCAATGTTGGTCAAAACCTTGTTATTTTGTCCCTCTAAGCCCATTTGCCCCTCTCCCCAAACAATCAGCCCAAGCTCCGCCACTGCCGCCATGGCCTGCATGCAAAAGAGACAAGTGCACATGAGATGCATGCATGTTGAGAAAAAAGAGGCCGGGAGCTCAAGTATCAACCTAGGATCGATGGTTTGGTAGCTACGTACAGCTGATGTAGCTTTGTTACGATTGTAGAGATCGAGCGGCAGCGGCTATGCTTGTTGGATCCACGAGCTAGGTTATGGGTGGGTTTTATAGACGGCAACGCAGTGGTGGCATCGTCGTGAGCTTGTCATCGTCGTGCACGCATCCTTCTCGCGATATCATTAATCAAGCACAAAACCTACCAGATCGACGGAAAAAAGCGAGTAGTGATTGCGCACGTGCGCAATCATCATGAAAACCCTCTTGGGAATCGACACGTAACTCTACGCGCGCGCCAAATTACCTCAATTGGCACCGGTGTGCTAAACAGACACGCTGGTCGGTTGATCTCTAGATGATGTTGAATATTATTGTTGAGTCATATATAGTAACATAAGGCGGACGTATTTCTAATTTATGTGACATATAATTTATATCGTTTTATTCGTATTCAAAAGTAGTTTCTTACGCAGTTTTTTGTTTCCATGCCAAAATGGGGTTTTTTGTGAAATGTGTTGGGCCTGTCAATGTTATAATTTGGTCAAATGACATGCTTGTTGTTGTGTTAAATTTTCAGGAAAAAAATCGTCAAAAGATTGGGCAAAAAATACTTAAATTAAAATGTGTATTAATCTGGGCGAATTGCAGCTGCCTTTTAATAGCTTATCTAGATTAACCTTACATAGATTAAGCTAGCAACAACTTCTAATGACCGTTGGTCAACAATTAAGAAAATCCTAGAGCATTTATATTAAAATAAAATCCTGCAACTATTAGATTAGCCTGCTTATTCATATCAATCATCTGCCTTAAGTGTTTGTTCATATTCTTCACTTCCCCCTTCAGTTTCTGCACCCCCCACTGCCCGAGCGACTTTGTCAGAGCGCAAAGTCTTCACATTCTCCACAACTTACGACAGATTTAAATCCCTGGTGGCACCCCCATCGAATCAATTAATCCATCCCATTTTAAGCCTCTCAATGTATTCATCCATCCACTCAAAGTGCGAACATTTCTTTACGGACTGAAAATGTAAACATGAAACCATAAATCCCATATCCGGGAAACAAATAACAAATCTGGAGAAATCTTATTCAAAAATAACAATCTGGAGAAATCTGAGCCAAAATGCAAGCAAAAAAGATGTGGGGGAATCAAATAGTAAAGAAGAAGAAGAATTAGGTCTCTCGCGGATCGCCCTACAAAATCCGATTGGAACCGTTCATGCGATCCAACGGCACGGAGCCAGCCAGCCGTATGCCCACGGAGTTCCTTCTATCAGATCATATCTGACGGATGTAGTTTAGCGCTAGGGTATGATCAAATGGATAAAGTTTGGCGCTAGGGTATGGCAAACCCCTACAGGGTTTTGGCGAGGTTTTGAGGCGGTCACCGTGGTTTTCTACGGTTTGATCAACATTCAAATGAGCATAACTAATTCAAAAAAACAAAAATATAGAAACGCACATTGTTGTTTTATGTGACATAGTTATGATAAAAATAATAAATTTAGTTTATGGTTATTTTTGTGAAAATACTTCACATAGGTGAAATACCACGAACAATGTTACATAGAGTTCAAGGCAAGTTAGAGGGGTTTAGGGATTTAAATTTTTTAAATATAAATAAAATCACAAACGCTTCATTTTGGAGTGACTAAGGAGAATCTAAAATTAGTTTTTTATTTTCATATTTTAATCATATTTTAAATGGTTTCCTTTGTAAGAATTGTTTGAACTGGTTAAAGGAGCATAGCTAATTAAAAAAAAATCCAAACATAAAAAACCGGTGACATTTTGTTTTATGTGACATAGTCACTATAAAAATAATAACTTGATTTATGGTTATTTTTAAAAACCTTTACACAAGTGAGCTACCACGAACGATGTTTTGCAGAGAGTTCAAGGCAAGTTAGAGGGGTCTAGACATTTTTTAACTAAAATTAATTTTTTATTTTCATATTTTAATCATGTTTTTAATGTTTTCCTATTTAAGAATTGTTTGAACTGATTAAATGAGCATACCTAATTCAAAAAAAAAACGGCGCACAATATCGTTTTATGTGATATAGTGCTAAGAAAAAATTGGATCATTTAAACAATGTCGAAAAAAAACTTGATTAGAAATGGGATTGTTTACCCTAACTCTGAAGCTCATTTGGAGCATATTTTTCGTGAGGGAGGGTTTAGATTTTTCAAGAAAATTGAGGGTGGGTTAAAAGCCCCTTTAATTCATAGGATAGGAAAAATATAAGAATAGAAATCCTATAGAATTGGGATGGCATGTCAAGTTAGATCCTATGGGGAGAGTGATTCTTATTGATTGTGTAAAGGAATTTTTCCACACGGTTGGAACTCATTTTTTATAGGATTTGCACTACAAAATTCCTATGAGAATATTTTCTACAGGATACAATCCTATGAACCAAACAAGTTATGTAGGAAAACTTCCTATAGGATTGTATCCTACAAAATTCGTATACTATTTCTTTGAATTAAAGAGGCTTAGACATGTACGTGTGCGCGTGACACTTCGATTGGATTTTACAGACTAGTGAGTGATACGGTAAATCCATGAACGGGTACTCGAGACATGCATATGTGCACAAGTGCACTTAACCTGTTTCACGGATGTACAACACGCATGCACGCATGCACGTAAGAAAAATGAATTAAAAAATTCAGATAAATGAGGAGGCGGTTTAACTTGTCAAATCAATCTTTCAAAGTCGTGAGAATTCAATATTTTGGAAAAAAAAACAAGGAGTCGGTTCACTCTTTTATCTCGTCGAATTCCACAATCGGTTTCATTATTTTCTTGAAATCCTCGCGGTTAATTTTCCGTCGGTATATAAGAAGTACGATCCCAATTGTCAAACTACATTCTTCTCTTATTCTCTATATAGCCTCATCGTTCGCTCTCTCCAGAGCGCCATTGTTCACTCTCTCTCCACTAGCATCATGGAACCGGACGGCAACTACCCAAGCACTTACTACAATGCCGAGGACCGTGAGGACTACGTCTCCGTTTGGGAGTGTTCATCGACGGACTCATCCTCCCCGACGACTCCGACGGTGACGCCTTTCGTATGATCCCGACAAGTACTCCTACGAGGAGTACCTAGCAGATGAGGAGTGCGCCTTCCGCTACGACTACAAAGAGTCCATGGAGCGTTACGCCATCACCAACTTTGAGAACGACAGGGACGACGATAAGGATTAAGACGAAGACGAAGACTACGACGACGGTGACGACAACGATGATGATGATGATGATGACGACGACGACGACGACGACGACAAAAACGATGATGATGCTGATGATGATGATGATGGCGCGGAACCGCCATCGTTGGGGCAGAGAAGGAAGTAATAGTTTTTGTAGAACTAGGGTTTCTATTGCTGCATCCCCCACCGTCCGAGCAACTTTATCAAAGCGCTAAGTCTTCACAGTATCCACAACTTACGACAGATTTAAATCCCCGGTGGCGCTCCCAACGAATCAATTAAGCCATCCACTTTAAACATTTCAATGTATTCATCCATCCACTCAAATTGCGAGCATTTCTTTGGGAACTGAAAATGTAAACATGAACCCATAAATCCCATATCCAAGAAACAAATAACAAATCTGGAGAAATCTTGGCCAAAAATAACAATCTGGAGAAATCTGATCCAAAATGCAAGCAAAAGGATGCGGGAGACTCAGATATTACCTTCCCCTCCTCTGGCTTGCTCTCACATTTCAAAAATTCGCCTTATAGTTGCCATTCTTCTTCTCCTCAGTAACGAGTAACCAACCAGTTCATTGGTGTGATGTGTGGGCAAACAGGACATCGCGACGTCAGCAATGTGCCACATTGCGGCCATGATGGGTGGGAAGTTAAACTGTAGCTCGACATCCCTTGACGGTCCGAAAAAGAAGTATTCACATGAGCATAACTAATTAAAAAAAAGAAAAAATAGAAAACTGCCGCACAGGAAGACGAAGAAGAAGAAGAAGAAGAAGAAGAAGAAGGTGGTCTGTTTGGGGAAAGCAGGTGGTGCGGTCTAGCTTACAGACCCACCTATCATTAGGGTTTGACCAATATTCACATGAGCATAACTAATTCAAAAAAATATGGCGCACATTGTCATTTTATGTAGCATAGTTACATAAAAATAATAAATTTGGTTTTTTTTTTGTGAAAAAACTTCACACAAGTGAGCTACCACGAACGATGTTGCATAGAGCTCAAGGCAAGTTAGAGGGGTTTAGAGATTTGAAAATTCTAAAAAATATCAATAAAATCACAAACACTACATTTTAGAGTGACTAAGAAGGATCTAAAATTCTTTTTTCATTTTTATATTTTAATCATATTTTAAATGGTTTCCTATGTAAGAATTGTTTGAACCGATTAAAGGAGCATAGCTAATTAAAAAAATCCAAAAATAGAAAACCGGCGCATATTGTCGTTTTATGTGACATAGTTACTATAAAAATAATAATTTGATTTGTGGTTATTTTTGTGAAAAAACTTTACACAAGTGAGCTACCATGAACGATTGTTTTGCAAAGAGTTCAACTCAAGTTAGAGGGGTTTAGACATTTTAAATTTTAAAAATATTAATAAAATCACAAACGCTTCATTTTGGAGTGACTAAGAAGGATCTCAAATTATTTTTTCATTTTCATAACTTAATCATGTTTTAAATGGTTTTCTATGTTAGAATTGTTTGAACTGATTAAACGAGCATAACTAATTAAAAAATCCAAAAATAGAAAATCGGCGCATTGTCATTTATGTGACGCAGTTACTATGAAAAATAATAAGCTTGGTTTATCATTATTTTGTTGAAAACTCTTTACGCGGGTGGGCTACCACAAACTATGTTGTAGAGAGTTTAAGAAAAGTTAGAGGGGTTTAGCGATTTTGAAATTTTCAAAAATTAATAAAATCACAAACGCTTCATTTTGGAGTGACTAAGAAGGATCTAAAATTAGTTTCCATTTTCATATTTTAATCATGTTTTTCATGGTTTCCTATTTAAGAATTGTTTGAATTTATTAAATGAGCATAACTAATTCAAAAATATAAAAATAAAATAGAAAACCACGCACATTGTCGTTTTATGTGACATAGTGCTTAGAAAAAAATTGAATCATTTATCAAAAAAAAACTTGATTACAAATGGGGTTGTTTACCCTAACTCTGAAGCTCATTTGGAGTACATTTCTCGTGAGGAAGGTTGTAGGTTTTTCAAGAAAAGTAAGTGTGCGTGTAACACTTCGATTGGATTTTACAGGCTAGTGAGAGTGATGCGGTAAAGTCATAAATGGGTACTCAATACATGCATATGTGCACAAATGAACTTAACCTGTTTGATAGATGTACAAAACTCATGCACGCAAGAAAAATGAATTAAATTTCGGAAAAATTAGGAGGCGGTTCAACTGGTCAAATCGCGCTTTCAATGTCGTGAGAATGCAAAGTTTGGGAAAAACGAGGAGTCGGCTCGCAGTTTTATCTCGTCAACTTTCACAATCGGTTTCATTGTTCCCTTGAAATCCTCTCATTTAATTTTTTTGCCGGTATATAAGAAGCATCATCCCCATTGTCAAACCACATTCTTCTCTCATTCTCTATATAGCATCATCGTTCACTCTCTCCATATCCCCATTGTTCACTCTCTCTCTCCACTAGCACCATGGAACCGAACGACACTATCCAAGCACCGACTATAGCGCCGAGGAAAGTGAGGACTACGTCCCCTATTGTGAGTGTTCATCGACAGACTCATCCTCCACCGACCAATCAGACGACGGCGCCTCTCAGATGGTCCCGACAAGTACTCCTACGAGTACCTAGCAGATTAGGAGTACGCCTTCTGCTTGGCCGCACCAATCCACCTAGAGGATTTCGGATTGGACTCCCAAGTGGAGTCGACTCCCAAGTGGAGTCCAATCCCCCTCCCTTTTTTTATTTTTCTATTTCTTTTTCCCACTCATTTATTTCTTAAATAAATTAGGAAAAAATCCTAAGGATGGCTAGTGCATATTTTGATACCATGGGCCCCACCTGGCATCTTCTAAAATTAGGTTTTCCCATAGGAGGAAATCTGCCCCTCCCCCTCCCTCCCTCCCCCCCTCCAGCACCGCTTCCACATATGGAAAGTCTCCCGGAACTCTTTCAGAACCCCATGAACCCTAGAGATAAAATCTTCGATATTGTATGGCAATGCTAGAAACACATTTCTAGCACCCCCCCCCCCTCGGGCGCCTCGGCAGCAGCTCGTGCCTCTAGCGCACGGTGGAGGGCCACCGGCGCACCTATATGCGGTGCCGGACTACGTGATCCTCGAGTAGGCCGCGCGGCACAGGCTGCAATGGCGCTGGCGCGGCAAGGCGCATATGGCGAAGCCCCGGTGGTTTGGGTGCTTTTTTTGTTAATATTAGTATAACCTTTTGCTAAAACTATGTAAATTAAGTGTATATGCGCCAAATGATCTGAATTCTACTGAAATTCAATTAAGTTCAGTTAAATGTGCGCGTTTATTTTATTTTTATTTTTATTTTTGTCGTTGAGATGGGTTGGTCATAGCTCGGTGGTCCGGCCTAGTTTCCATGTGCACACCACTCTAAGAAAATCTCCACCGGCACCCCCCAAACGGCCCTCCAAAGGTCCAATGGGTCCGGACCAAAAAAAACGCCGCAGCAGCACCCCTCAAAGGTGTCCACCCGTCATATTTATGTCCGGGCCACCCAGCCCACCCGCCAAACTTGGAGGCCTACCTAGGGGCGCCGGACATTGTCTGATCACCCCACCCGGCAGGCGGCCCCCACCCGTCAGCGACACAAATAAAAATTAAAAAACTTTGTTCATAAATTGAAGGTAGAGGCATATGAATAGAACGAAATTTGAAAAATAACGACGTGATGCCCTGCTTAGAACTAATCCTCGTCCTCGTCGTCTGATGGTGGTGGCGGCGGAGTGCCCTCCTACTCCAGCATCGGCGGTGGGGGTGTTCCGGGAAGCGGCACCGCGGGAGCCGCGGGAACTGCCGGTGGCGGTGGAAAGAACCGCGGGTCTGCACTTCGTTGGGCGTCCTCCCATGAAGACCAAGGGTCCCAACGGGGTTTAGCCGCGTTGGGCGCTGGCCACGTTCCTGGTCCGCCTCCGCCATATCGTCGACCTCCGGCAGCGGCTCCTCCTCCTCCAAAGGCTGGTTGGTCGTGGGTGTGCAACCGCCGTGGCTGATCGTGGACGCTTATAAAGAGGTCTTGGCTCCGTATCCAGAGGCGAGGCGACCCGATGGGACGCTAGGCGGCTGCATGCAGGCGAGGTGACGCGACAGGACGCGAGGCGGCTGCAGGCAGGCGAGGCGACGCAACGCAGCTCGAGGCGCGCCTTCCCAATGCGCACGTCCCCACTCTGGCCGCCACTTCCCCCACTACGCGCACGTCCCCAAGACCGAGGAGCCTGCCCACGGCAGCTATAAAATTCCCTCTCGTCGTAGAGGGGATCATTCCTACCCCTTCCCCCCATCTCTCCGGCGATCTGTCACCACTTCTCTGGCGATGGCGAGAGCTCCAAGAGCTGGAAGCGTGGCCCGTGGAGGTCGAGCACAACGACAGCGACGGCGACGATACAGGTGAAGATGCCCTCCCCGAGTTCTTCATCATACTCCGGCAACCATTGGGCAACTCCTTGAGGCTGTCAGATAGAATCGGCGTCCTGCTCCAAGGCAGGGAGCCGGACTCATTTACCCTCCAGCTGGAAGGGTGCCCCCATCGCTGCATGGCCGTCGTGTTCAGGCACCACGATCACCTGTTCCTCGGCAACGGCTAGGCTGAATTCACCCGCATGCACCAGCTGCAGGAGGGTTGGCTTCTCACCTTTCGCTACGCCGGGGCAGGCAAGTTGCGCATCAAGATGTATGATGTCACTTGCGTCCGTCACCCCTGCTGCACGAACGGCTAGGAGGAGGGCGAGGAGGAGGACCACTCTGACTGCAACGAGTAGGGGCGCTACGTCGTCATACTTTGTTTCTTTTAAACCTTGTTCTAGACGAATGTGTTTGGCACCATGGCGTTCGTTGGGCATGCCCACAATGTGTTTGGTATAACGACTGCAAATGGCGGGTCATATTTAGAGGGTGCCGCTGCAGCACCCGTCCACCAAAATCGCGGACACAGGTCCGACGCCCCCAAAGGGGGTCCAATTGGAGGTCTCGGACACATATTTGATGGGTGCCGTGGAGATGTTCTAAATGGATCTAAAAAAAATCGGTCCGATTCAGGGCCGTTGGCTTTGCCCAAATAATAGCATCTTTGTGCATGCAGCAAGCAGAGAAATTTGGACGGATTAGCACAGGGATCAGCTGTTGATTGGCACCATGGAATCAATCTGGATCTATGCACCGTAGTGTAGACGAATCAAGTCCAGGCCACCTTTAAGACACGAGGAAAGAAAGGGTGCTTTAAGTATTACTCCCGTTAACACCGACTGTACTGTTTATACAGCTAAAAAATACTGTATTATCTATAGGCGTCCATCCGGCCGGAGCCCGGAGGACAGTCACAAGCACACACTCAAACACGACCCTTGAGAGGATGGGTGAGGTCGCGGCAGGCCCTTGGACGTGGTGGACCATCGCTATCACAGCGCTCGCCGCTGTTGTCCTCCATGCAGTCCTTAGGAAAGCAAATGGGTGGGCTTGCACGGCGTTGCTTGGTGCGGGCAGGCGCGCAAGGCTGCCACCAGGGGACATGGGGTGGCCGCTCGTCGGCAATATGTGGGCCTTTCTGAGGGCCTTCAAGTCCGGCAAACCGGACGACTTCATCGCCTCCTACCGCCGACGGTAAGCTCCTGGCCCGTGTGTTGATAACGGAGAGTCAGTGTGATTCATGCACTTTTTTTACAACACAAGAGATGATCCTGCTACAGGTTCGGCCGGATTGGCCTGTATCGTGCATTCATGTTCAGCAGCCCGACGATCATGGTGACGACGCCGGAGGCGTGCAAGAAGGTGCTCATGGACGACGTGGGCTTCGTCCCCGGATGGCCCAAGTCGACGATGGCGCTCATCGGCAGAAGGTCCTTCAGCGGATTGACGTACGAGGAGCACAGGCGGGCCCGAAAGCTGACGGCGGCGCCGATCAATGGACAAGACGCGCTCACCACCTACCTTGGCTTCATCGACCAGACAGTCGAGTCGACGCTTGAGCGGTTGTCGGAGGCGGGGAAGGAGGTGGAGTTCCTGACGGAGATGCGGCGGATGACGTTCCGGGTCATCATGCAGATCTTCATGAGCGGTGCCGACGACCGTACCACGAAGGCGCTCGAGGAGAGCTACACCGACCTCAACTTCGGCATTCGAGCGATGGCCATCAACCTCCCGGGATTCGTGTACCACAGGGCTCTCAAGGCCCGCAAGAAGCTGGTGTCAGTGTTGCAAGGCGTTCTGGACGAGAGGAGGGCGGCAACGGCAGATGGGTTTGCCAAAGCAAGGATAGACATGATGGATCGCCTGATCCAGGTCAAGGACGAGCACGGGAGGATGCTAGAAGACGAAGATATTATTGACATCCTCATCATGTACCTTAACGCCGGCCATGAATCCTCCGGGCGCATCATCATGTGGGCTACCGTGTTCGTGCAAGAGAACCCCGTGGTTCTCGCAAGGGCCAAGGTTCGTCCATCCATCTTGAATCTGTCATTGGTTTTGTCTGTACTTGGATCATGTCATAACAAGTTCTGGGGATCCCATCTACAGGCTGAGCAAGAGGAGATCATGAGGAGCATACCTCCAACACAGAAGGGTCTGAACCTCAAGGATTTCAGGAAGATGAAGTACCTCTCACAGGTTGACTTGACATTCATGTGCTGTTCTGATTCCTGGATGTGCAAATTCTTCTCTATTTATTTTTTAATCCTGCATGCAAATTGCGACCAGTAGTCATGATCTGTGACCTGTGCCACCTTCAATCTGAATGAACAGGTTATCGATGAGACGCTGCGGATTGTCAATGTTGGGTTCGTAGCGTTCCGTCAAGCAACCAGAGACGTGGATGTGAACGGTGAGTGATGATTCCGCAGCTATATATCCAATACACTGAGTGACAATTTCCCAGAAATTAATCACTCGAATCTGCAACTCAATAGGGTACCTGATTCCCAAGGGATGGAAGGTTCAGCTATGGTACAGAAGTGTGAACATGGATCCTCAAATTTATTCTGATCCTGACAAGTTCGACCCTTCAAGATGGGAGGTACTATGGGGAATGATTTCCGGAACAAACTTTTGTGGAGTTGAAAAGAAAGTCTTCTGACTACTTGGAGAAATTGGTATTTCAGGGTGCTCGCCTAGAGCTGGGACATTCCTTCCTTTTGGGCTAGATACGATGATGTGTCCAGGAAACGATCTCGCGAAGCTGGAGATCTCTGTCTTCCTCCACCATTTCCTCCTTGGTTACAAGTAGGTTCCTGCAATTGCAAGTTCTCTCATTTAGCGTGTCATTATCTTTGCTGCCATTTGCCTTGTTCTCTCTCCATCATTTTGCCACATGAAGAAACATAATATCATCTCGAGCGATGAAATTATTAGTATGTTTTTCAAATCCGTAAATGTGACAAACTGTAATAATATGATTGGTGTGTGTCATGTAGGCTCACAAGGACAAACCCTAACAGCCGGACGATATATCTGCCTCACCCAAAGCCTGTGGACAATTGCTTGGCGAAAATCACAAAAGTTTCTGTTCGATACCCAAATTCAGAACTTTCGGCTGCCTCGAACCTATGAGGATTGAGGAGCCCAACCATTGCCTCATGTGCAAACCAAATAGATAAATAAATTATATTTCATGTGCTGGAGATCACATGGCGTCTAATACTTTGTAAGATTTGGTAGAACAAGTATGAATTATCAAAGGAGTGGTTGCCAAGAAGATAGGACATAAATAAAAAAAGGTTCTCACGGATTTCATTGTGTTTTTTTTTTTTGGTAATTTTTAGTTTATGTTTGAAAAAAAACAAGTTTGGGTAGATTTTGAGATCATAATTCACAAATTGAAATCTTGAACTTGACACTTTTTAGGAAATATGTTTTAATCATGGTAATATATACAGCTTAGCAAAATTTGCCATTATTTTTAGATACCAAAATAATCTAAAAGGGTGGTTTCACTTTTCTAGTAAATAAAATAATAAAAAAGGGCTTTCTACATACGGATTGTAAAAACAACGATTTTTTCCTATCAGCTGTACGAAGCAAGGCTCTTATTTTCATTTTCGAAGGAAGTTGAGGTAATATATTGTGTAAACCTCATAAATGATTTTTATACACATTTTGCGTTGAAATTAGATGCCCTTGTTTTAGGAATAGGCTTGTTCAGGGTGTAGAAAAACAAAACCCTTAAATTGGGTTTTAGCTTATTAAATATTTTTTAAATTATTTCTGGGAACCTCTCACGTGTCAAGACCAGGTTCCAGAGTTGGAATCAAGATTGGGTAGTAATCCAAGTTTGAAGATACAAATAAGCCCCAGAGTTAACAAGTCAAATAAAGTAAATCTTAGCAAAAAAATTTGCATGATTTTATATACCAAAATTATCCTCATAAATGATTTTTACTATTTTTGGGGGTTGAAAGATGATACCCTTATTTTATGAATATGGTTTTAGCTTATTAAAATATTTTTACAATTATTTGTGGGATCTTCTCACATGTCAGAACCAGGTTCTAGAGTTGGAATCAAACTTGGGTAGAAATCCAAGTTTGGAGATACAAATAAACACCCAATTCAACAAGTCAAATAAGCATGTCTTAACTCCATATCTCCGCCGCGCAAAAGTTTTAAATTTGCCCTCATTTATGTCCTACAAAAAATAGCTTTACAAAATCAAAAACAGAGGGTGTGATGACGTATTTGGTAGAGTATTATTTGTTGAATTGGAGCTTGTAAGAATGTGCATAAACCTGAATGCAGACTTTTGTCTTTAGGAAGTTCTACTTGCCCTATTTCGGTTGTTCTGCTGCATAGACGCTATCCTTTGTGACCTGAGAGACAATAGTCTATACTACTCTCTCCGTCTCAAAATAATTGTCTCAAGTTTGTCCAAATATGGATGTATCTAGACATGTTTTAGTGTATAGATGCATCCATATCTAAATAAAGTTGAGACAATTATTTTGAGACGGAGGGAGTATATAAACGTGCTTCAGGTGGTGATGGTCCGTTGTGTGTAAAAGAGGGATTTACCCTCAGCTTATTGCCAAACCTCAACCGAGCAAAATTGCAAAGTGACCTGCACGCGTGCGCCATCCAAACAAAAAACACCGAGAACCAGCACGAGCAGAGAAACTCGGATCTATATCTTGCCAATCCACATAGTATGATTTTTCTTTATGGTTATTCTCTTCAAAGTTATGCTGTTAAGCTTGTACTTTGGTATGTATTT
The DNA here is from genome assembly GCA_028641055.1 of Alopecurus myosuroides. Taxonomy (NCBI): domain Eukaryota; kingdom Viridiplantae; phylum Streptophyta; class Magnoliopsida; order Poales; family Poaceae; genus Alopecurus; species Alopecurus myosuroides. The sequence goes on from CM054057.1 coordinate 535,518,615, forward strand.
AAATTAGCTATTCTGCAAATATAATTCAAGAACCGTGTGCAATCCGTTAAAAAAAATTGCCGGGGTTTAAAATGGAAATTGTTGGTACAAAACATTAGGGACCATTTGAAACACAAGAGTTTCAACCAGAGCAGTTCGATTCAACAATGTTTTTTAGGCCGATCGGGCTTCCGACTCCCAAAAAAAAAAAATGTGATAATCACCAACGAATACTACAGCTACTAGACTATACTCCCACACAAGAAAGGAAAATGATTCCAACTCAGCTCGCACCACGACTTTGCCCTAGATTGAAATTTAGAGTTCGTTGAGAAGCTACCACGAGAACCTGGACAGCTGGACAGGCAATACATTTCTTGTGGCCAAAAGCGTGGAGCTGACAGGTTCAGTTGATCACTCCAAGGTAAGTAACTCAGAGGAAGAATTAGAGTGCAGGATACTAATCCAAACGGTTAAGAACATGATGGGATCTACAAACCACGGTAGAATGGTCGCTAAGCAAAATATTCACTGCTATCATGCGTGCACTTGTACAACCCCGCTCATAGGGCAGGCTTACAACAGAAGGTATACAATCTTGCGGTGGAAAACATCACGCCACATTCACATCACAGTTTACAGATATTTCTACTCAAAACTGCAGAGAGTTCATTGCAAGTTTCGATGTGCTAACATAGCGTAGTGCGGAGGGCGTCTACGAGAAGGTGTCCTCCCTGTCTCCCTCAGCAACCTCACCCTCGTCTATGTTGCTGAACTCCAGGAAGTGCGTCGGCCTGTGATCCTCATGGTAGAAGTCTCGGGGCGTCCCCAGCTTCATGCTGTACTTCATCTGTGGGTCGTGCTTGACTCCCATGAAGTTGTAGTTCCAGGGAGCATTGTCCGGAACCTGGTGGAGAACAAAAGAGTTTAGTGAATATAATAACATTTCAAAGCTAAGTGGTTCTGAAGAACAATTGTGTTTGAGACGAGTCCTCACCATGTAGAATCCAAGGAAGCGGTCACTCAGAAGCATCTGGACCTTCTCGTAGTGAGTTGGGAGATAACCATGTGGGTTGCTCCCGTTGTCCTTGTTGCTACGGCCCCACTCATAACCGCTTGGTGTCAATTTATACGCCGTCAACGAGCACGATCCTGGGGTGAAGCTGCATGTCAAAATGATGCACTTCTCGCCATCCCACTGCTTGTTGTTCTCCAAAATCTTCGCATGTGATGTCAAATCCTGCAAAACAGAACACAAAGAACAATTCAGTATTTAAGACTCTGGATCACAGCAAAAGAGGCGCTACATTCTAGACGTGCGAGGAACAACAGACACAGTTCAGCAGAGATTGGGTGACAGGCAAAAAAAAGGTGCCTACATAACTGTCACCGTAATACTTCATTGATGCTACAGGTGTTCAAAAGATAATTTATGTCCCTGGTATCTCATATACTCCAACAAACTATGTGGAATAGTTGTTATTTTATAGAACACTCGTGGCAGTGTGATGCATGAGTATTGGCAACATTGAGTATCAAAGAATGACCTGAATACATAAAATGTAAGCTATCTGGCTATGAGTGTCAGTGAACGACTCTAACATCAACTGAGCACATAGAGTCTTAATTAACTCCCTCGATCATAATAGTGCATGGAATCTAGCAATAAACATGTCAAATACATCCAACCGCACTAAATATTCGTGGGAGTACGATTTTTCAATTTGTAGTGATAACAAGTGATTTAAAAACAAAACAGTAATTCTTCGCAACTGACATGGTTCTATGTAAAGAAAATAGATTAGCTGTTGGAATTGAAAATCATAGGTACAGTTACTTATTTGGATAAGGATCACATGGTTGTATTTGAAGGTATAGAAATGATAAGGTTACAAACCTGAGGTGATAGCTGAGGAGCTTCATTAGGCTGGGTATGCATCCATCCCAACGGTTCCAAGTCAGCAAGGAACTCATGCTCCGGAAGATTCGTTGGCAGAGTTACCATCTGGTGAGTTCCATGCTGTGGGGGAATGGATATGCATCTGATCTCCTTGACTTGAGGATTATCCTGTGGGCTCAGCCCATAAAGGAAACCCGCAACCTGTGTCCGTAGATCTGCTATGCATATGAACTTCTTCAATATATTCTTCGGCATGATGTAAGTATAGCCAGTCTCCTGTAAGAGAGAATAAACACGGTCAGCAACCATTCAGAAGTTATTATTTGGTGATGGGCAAATCTAGGAAAAGGAATTGTGGTGATCACCTTTATATCATCTGAGTTGACATAAATATGGTTGACACGGAGATACAAGTTTGTAGCAGAGATAGCCCTGACACGCCAATCTGTCTTTGACGCAAATGCAGCTTGCTCATACGGACTGGTTGTCGTGATGATGAGCTCATCTCCATGCACATTAGTTGTCCTTGTTGTAACTGCAGTTAACTGAGTTGTCTCTCGGGACTGCAAATTGAAATAAATGCACATGAGAAAAATGGACACAATTAGAGGATGCATACAAATTAGACACACTATTATATGGTCATACAAACCTGTTTCTCAATCTCGGCTATCTGCTGCCTCTGCTGTGACGGTGGAGCTATTTCAGCACCAAGTATTATATCACGAATCTCAGATTGTGTAAGTGCAGAAGTATTGACATTGTTTTTCTTTGCATAATCAGAAAGGATGAGATCCCTGAGCGCACATTCAACCTTCAGCCACTGCTCGTCAGTCAAAGTTGGCCAGATATGATGTGGTTCTGTAACAATCGTCTTGTCAGGCTTCAGCAACATCTTGGCCTTCTCATTATTGACATGCAGTGCTCGTAATATAAGCACAAGACGAGAAAATGCAGTGTACGACGAGATACTTTTCAACCAATCATCATATATGTTATAAAGAACCATCTGAGGTTCCGTAGCCTTGAGAATAAGATCACCAAACTTCTCAATCTTTAAGCAAGCTTGGAATGGCAGCTGCAACTCACTACCCTTGATAACAATGTTTGGAAAGTCAAGAAGATGGACTTCCAATGGATCCAACATACCCTTCCTTGTCACAATAATTTGCTTTGGCTGCTCTTCTACAGGAAGAGATCGAACTAATGCAGCAACCTCCTCGGCTGTTTTCCATTTGGCCAGCTGCCCAAGACGCTTCTGTCCCGCCCATACACTTGTGTGGATGACCTGCAAATTTAGATGTATTTCCGTTGTAAGTCGTCAGAATCATGATACTGCACAGTTGTGCTTCTATCGCAAGAAAACTAGAGATAAAAGCGGCGAAAAAATAGCAAACCTTCAGAAATAGTTGACCGGTTCTTGGATTGAAGATAAAGATAGCACCATTGATTGGTTTAGTGGTCAAGTTGCCCTCAAACGTTTTGTGAATGGTAACTCGATAGACATTTGTGTCATCCACAAACCATATGATTTGGTTGCTGAATATCTCTCCATAGTTCTGTGAAGACAGATATGGCTCAGTGGGTTCAGATGAATACAACTGGAGACCCTTCCTTATTCTCTCCCTCAGCACGTACAAGGCAGGATTTGACTGTCGAAAAAAAGCAAGCTCGTTAATTAAACTGGATATCTACTACAACGTAGAGATATTACAGCAAGAGCTAGAATCGTTACAATTAACATGATATATTACCTTCATAATCTTGTTCATTGCTTGCTGGAGGAGGGGCTTCGATCCAGGGAACCAGTTGCCAAAAGCAGAGTGCAAATTATATGCTAGATCAAGTCCGATCATGACCCCTGCAAGAAATATTAATCAATATTAACTATAAAGATTCAAAGACGGCAAGAATTTGGAACTTCATGGATGCTTAAATTCATACCAGTTGGAGAAGGGTAGATGGACATATTATCTGTTGTGTAGTCCATAAACTTGGCCCTGGTGTAACGTTCTATGTCATGTGAATCATAGTCTCCCCATCTTAGTTGCACATCAATCCAATACTTGTTACTTGCTTTCTGATCGAAGACATCCTTTGACTCAGAAACTAAACTTGGTTTGGACATCTGCCACCTATGTGCAGCAAAAAGGAGGACATCTGCACAGGAACTGTTCATCTTGTAACTCTTCCTGGGATGTATTGTTTCTTTCTGCACCGTCTCAATCTCCAACGCATCCAACTCCTGATCCAGAACTTGGCAAAGATCCATAACAACACTTTCATGGATCTTCTGCCAAAGATGTGCACGGAAAATCTGGATAAGAGAGATCTTCAGGGTCGGAATTTTACCATGCATGAATATCCCTGTCAGATCTAGCTGAACCTGGAAACCAACATATACGTTTGCACGATTAATTGTTGGCGACCACCAAAGGGTAAATCTTCTATTGGGGATCTGATTAAGCCCAGAACGCTGTGCATTTGTCAGCTTTTTGTACTTCATTGATTCCTCAAAACCTGAAGCCTTTTCCCAAAACAGACCCTCCCAAGTAGGGAAATATGTTCCTTTAAATAAGGTATGTTCCAGGATACCTTCCACACCACCTAGTGCTTGGATCACATCAGTTCTGTAATTGTTTAGGTTCCATAGCTTTCCATCATGTCGCTGATGTGTCCACCAGAATGGGTTCTGTTTGAGCACTTGATACTGCTTAAAGTCTGTTCTTACCCTCCATCCTTTGTCGTACGCCAAAGTGTGGCGGTCTTTTTGGAATAGAGTATTGATACGCGGTATACCTCTATCCCAAGAATCTTCCAAATCCTCAAGTGTTAGGCGCCTGTTCTGCGATTGTGCTTCCTGCCTCTTCAAAGCATACTCAGCCCAAACACGCTGTGAATCAATAAACTCACTCTCCCATGGTTGTATGTAGCGATACAAGTTAGGGATAAGCTGATCCTCTTCATGGCTCATACCACTTCGAAAATGTGTCACACCAACATCTGTTTGTTTGCTGTACCTGAGATCACTCTGTGGTATCAAAATGTGACCCATCGACAGCATACCCAGACCTCCGATTTCCTTGGGTGTATAGAAGATAACTGGTGGAAACCTGCTAGGCATCTTTGAGTTCAGGCCAATCTTTATGCGAGTCTGGATCTTGTTTTCACATTTTACAAGCAGATCTAATAGTTCCTGCGTATGAACAGTCGCTTCACGGAAATATGTCATGAGGCCAATGAGAGCAGTGTTCCACTTGTTCACTATCTTAGTAAATGTTGTTGACCCTGATGACATAAGGATTTGCCTGACACGGTTCTCAAACACTTTCATGTGTTCATCGTCCACCCTCAAAAATGCAATAGCTGTCCTTTCTTTTGTCTGCTCATTCTGCAGATTCCATACTCCATCTTTTGTGTTGCTGAATGCCTCCTGAGTCATACGTATCTTTGGCAGTATACGGACCTCAAACCCGGACATGCTAAAGAGCAGGTTTGGGTTATCCTTGCTGTACACAGAGACAAAGCCGTTCTCCCATTCTACCGTCGTAATGCTCCTTGGGAGTCGGTTCTTCATATCCCAAAATACACTTCTTCCAAGATTTACATCATGCTTCATGAGCCTCATTCTTGCATCTCTAGGCCAACATTTCTTGTTGTTATAACCGACCATGTTCTCATTATTAGGATCAGGATGCTCTGTCAAGTAGCGCTGAATTAAATCCCTTGCTTCTTCATGAGTGAACCTGAACATTATATGCACCTTGTCAATATATCGAGAATACAGTCTGATGGGATGCCTCGTCTCAACTTTAGTGTCAGTATATGTAAGGAACTCATTTGGCATCTGAGGCGGCCCTGCGATCTCACTAGCTCGTGTTAAACCAAGAAGCAGGAGATCCAGAACCAGCCCATAGTATTGCACAACAAAAGATGCAAACTGAAGACCTCGAATAAGACCATAAGAGTTTGTGTGACTCATATCCTTGTAAGACAACACAACATTGTTCTTTGCAGTGACATAATCAGCAATGTTATGGTCCAAGACCAACCGCAGAAGCCTATTCAACAGGGTCAGGTCAATTTTTTCAAAGAACTTCTCAAATTTTGTCTGCAGCATCACAACACACTGTCCGTCGCTCGTGTCCCATATATCCAGCAAATTGTTTATACCTTGGCACCATTTGTAAACAAGTAGAGGAGGTGGTTCTGAATCAGCAGGCTTTACCCAATTTGGGAAGAGATGACGCTTGTCCCCCTCATACCACAAGTACTGGTCAAGGTATGCATCAGTAATTTTCTCAAGAGGCTCAATTTCATACACAGGAATCAAGTAGCTATACAGATCCATAAATTCAATGCCGACTTCTTTAAAAGCACGCTGAGTAAGAAGATGTCGCTTTATCCTTGACAAAGCTTCATGTGGATTATCATATGCTTGTTCTATTAAACCCAGTTCCTCTCGCTGGAGTTGATTCAACCTTACTGCCACACTATAGGACTCCTTTAGCCTTTCCAGTGCCAGTATGAGAAGTTTGGTATCATGCTTGTATGACAGTGGAGGAAAAGGAATCGGTGAGAACTTTCTTGATTCCAGCCAATGAACTGTGGTTGTATAGATAGCAACTGCTTCTTCAGGTGTCACATATGGCCCGTCTTTCAAGTAGTTGTGTTGCCTCTCTTGTTCTGCCTTAAGCCACAAACGAGTTAACCTTCCAAGATTTTTTCGGCACACAGTCTTGTCAACTGTAGCACCACGTCGGATACGCTCACGATTGTAGTGAGCAACATTTGTCCACCAATCAGCCTTGGACTTAACATAACGGAGTATCATGTTCTCAATAGGGACCGGCAGGCCAGGGACCTTCCAAGGGATATTTGCCTTCCAGCAGCGCCATGCCTCACTAAGATGCTGCAGTATAGTCCGGGCCTTGTTTTGCTTGATGCCCTCTGGCATGGCATCAAGGACATCATGCATAACTGCTGCTCGAAGCTCAAGATCAAAGTGTGACTCAACGCGTTGCTTGGTAACTGTTTTAGCAACTCCTTTAGAATGGCGACCTTCAAACTGTCTGGCCAGCAAATTACCTAACCACCTTTCAAGCAAGGGCACAATACCTCGAAGGAAAAACAGCCACACCCTCCACATAGGAGCCCAAAATCCACAGCCAGGTCCTTTACCAACAGGACCAGTGTTGAATCGATAATATATCAAGTGCTTCAGATCTTTGCACATCCTAATTTGCCGCATCAGACGATACTTGTATCTATACATACCAGTCAACTGACCAACATGAGAGAATATGTATTGCAGACCATCAGCCAACTGAAAGGCGTCAACATTTCCCAACCGAAATTGGATGTTTGCATCAACAACCAGCTTAGTAAGTCGCAAAATCTCACGGCACAAGTGGAATGCATTTCCAAAACGAGATTTCTTTCTCTCTTTTGTTGTGAGAGTCTTCACAGGCTTCAAATTGAAATTGTAGTCCAAGTGAAGATAGTTAAGGTTCTTCCTGTGAATCAACAAATTTAGCATGTTGTAGCCCTGCTTGCAAACTTGCAACCCAGCTTCTGCCCAGTCAAGCTCTGTAGTTTGAAAAACTTTGTTGCTTGCAGTGAACGGAACAGATGTTTCTTCTTCTGTGCTTTAGGAGGCCTGTGATGTAGCTCATTCAGCACATAGCACTTCAACAGCTTCTGGTAGCTCACCCGGACTTTAACTGGATAGGCTGGTGGGCTGCAAAACAGATATGGAATGCATTCATGAGAAAAAAGTATACCAAGGGAAACTATGGAAAGGGATTGTTAACTCGTTGCAGTACTTACCAGTGCTCTTTGAACCACTCAGATACAAGAGGAATATCCTCAGCACGGCGTGTCCTACCAGATCTCATGTTAAAAGGCTTGGGAGCAAATAGTAATGAAATGCCGGCGGCAGTTGTATCAGTGTAGAGTGGAGTTCCTTTCAAAAGAGGCTCCACGTGCTCAGGGAGAGTAAAGTCGTCTTCATCATCCTCTTCACTTGCTTTCTTCTCCCGACGATCAACCTTGCTGGTTGAAGTGATAGGATTTATCAGAGGATCATAATAAAATGCAGGCAAATCTGGATCCTCCGTCTTGATATACATTATCATAGGAGTATGATATATGCAAAGCTTCACTTTCCTAGGCCTGTTATTGTACAGGTGCGGAAACGCAATTCTGTATTCAGTCCGAAGTGGTTGACGGATGATGAGTTTATTGATGTCATTAAATTCATTCCAGTCCTCATCCCCCTTCTCCATATCACGGTACAATGGCTCAAACTTTGGACCTCCTGTGATTGAAAGGTTAGCGTCAGTGCATGATAAGACCATATGCTGCTGTTGCTTATGTTTTCACAAAACCTTGCTAAGAACATATGCTGCCATCAAATGGAAAGTTACAACTATAATGCTGATCAGCTTGTTATTGTAGTATTTTTTTAACAAGCTAAAATATGTTATTGTCTAACACTAAAATATGTCTAGATGCGTCCACTTTTGTCCAATTTTGAGACAATTAATATGAGACGGAGGGAGTACATAAACATGATTACAAGAGAAAAGGCTTGGTTACCTGGGATACACATATTAAGTGCCTTGGCAGTGAAGAAAGACTCCATGTCGAACAGATAGAAATAATTCCTATCAATCAAGTCTGACAAAAGTTGACCAGCGAGGCGATAGAGTGTTGCCATGATGGGAAGAGATAGATGCCACTTCCTGTAGCTGGGGCCATTTATAAGCTTGGTCTTCACGAGAGGCTTGTGATCATAAAACCATTGATAGACAGCTCCATCTTCTTCTGGGTCCAACTCCAATTGTATAGCCTCAAGAGGTTCAACATCCAACAAATTATCAGCATAATCCAGTGGAGGTTCCTCGTCATCAAATGGAGGAAAGCGCATTCTTTTGAAATGCCGCCTATCTCTCTTCTCCCTTCGCATCATGATCCACATTGAGCCCCACTGTGGAGAGTGCATGATAAGATACACATTTTAAGCATAAACAAACTAAGGGGCAACAGGATGGAAGATTAAAAAAAAAAGAATAAAGTGTTGATCGTAAAATAAAGAATAAAGTCTAGATCATCACCTGTGCCAAGTAAATGGGCTCAACTACCCACGGAATCTCGTTTACGAAGGTTATCGCGCCAGTGATATGGTACAATATCTTAACATCACGAACCTGAAAACAATAGTCTATTACTCGATGTTCATGGAACAGGTAATCTTGGCAAAAAATAAGATCATCCATGTTCATAACTAATAAAGTGGCAAGTAAAGGATGTACCTGTTCCCAGGGCATTGGCATATTCTCCAATAGTTTGTAGACCGCATGAGGCACGAACTTTAGAGCACCAAGATATACACGCTTGTCATGCCTGTATTTCTTTGAAGACATGTCCCCATGGTCCCTGTTCAACAGAAGAAGAAAATATACATAAGCTTACTGAAATATAAGCAGATATCCAATCTACACAAGGAACGTTCAAAAAAAATTGTTCTGGTGTACAGATAACAAGGTGTAAACTCTTCGTTCTTCAGGTCATTATGAACCCATTCTTAGTCATGATTTGCATCTACTGCCGTGTACGTGTTTTGAATATAATGGAAGACCTAGTGAGTGGCCTTTAATCAGTATCACTTATTCATGGCCATGAATACATGTGTATGAACAGAAAGAATGGCCGCGTGAAAGAATGACTAGGGAGGGGGGTTAACTGCATGACAAATTGACAATACCAGAAGCAACCAGAGACATTTAGTTAATACACCCAAAACGTGTGCTCGTATAAAGCCCAACCAGACGCGACTATAAAGCTTCACAAAGAAAGAGCTACATCAACTAGCAGACAGATAAAATAAACAAAACTAGCGCATCAACAACATCTAATGCTGAATCCTGCACAATATACAGTTGAAGCAACAAACTAATCGACATATCCAGCATAACTAGAGGGTGAAAATAAATGCTGAATCCTGGCTCCTGCACAATTTACAGTTGAAGCAACAAACTAATCGACATGTCCAGCATAACTAGAGGGTGAAAATAAATGCTGAATCCTGGCTCCTGCGCAATTTATACAGTTGAAGCAACAAACTAATCGACATGTCCAGCATAACTAGAGGGTGAAAATAAATGCTGAATCCTGGCTCCTGCACAATTTACAGTTGAAGCAACAAACTAATCGACATGTCCAGCATAACTAGAGGGTGAAAATATAAAAGGTATATCACTGACTCCCTAAATCCTAACTATAATATCTAGAGTCAGAGACGGCAATTCATGCCTATTTTCAGTGACCATATATATGTCGTAAAGCAGAAAACAGCACCAAAAACCATGATTCTGAGCAGAACATAACACAGGTAAATGAAATCCAAACAAACACTACAGAATTACAGTTAGAACCATAAATCCCGTAAGTAATACCAATCTCTATGCTCGCCCGACCACCAACTTTCAGCCGGGACGCCAATCACAGCCATGCCGCTAATTCAAAGCTACAGACAGCTACAGGACGACCTAAATCATAGGCATCACAGGCCGACATGAGCAGCAAAGGGCCGAAATCCAGCCACGGGTACTAGAGTTATCACGAAACATCCTGAGGTGGCGGGATCTGGAGGTTTTACCTGATGATTTTGCGGACGTGCTCGGGGGGCATGTCCTCCTTCTGCGCCTCGACGAAGCCGAACTTGCGCTTGTCGCTGTAGCGCTTGGAGTTGAGCTGGTGCCACTTGCGAGCCTTCTCCACGAGCTGCGCCTCGAGCTCCGCCGCCGTGAGCGGCGGCGCGGCGGCCGGCGGGGGCAGGGGCAGGGGAGGGGCCGCGGCGACCCCCGGGGGAGGCGGCGCGGCCGCCATATGTGGCGGCGGCGGCGGCGCGCCGTTCCACATCGGCGGCGATGGCAGCCTCCGCTGCTGCTGCTAGGGTTTAAGTCTCGACTGACTCGGGTGGGGTTCGACTTCCAGAGGGGTCGGGAACTCTCGGGATTAAAATGGAGGAGAAAAAAGAAGAGGAGGAGGGGAAACCGGAGGAGCCGCGACGCCTCGGAGATTTTTTATACGTGAGGCTTGCTGCAGACTATGGCGGTGTGGCGGGGAGATTCGAGCCGACTTTGGTGAATTTGGGCCGGGCCTGTTCTGAAGTCGGCTGTGCGCCTGTGCAGGACACAAGCTAAGCGGGGTAAAGCTGTTCGGCCTAATAAGTTTTAGTCTTAGTCTTAATTTCAAAAAATCTCAAAAATTATGTTAAGTTTCTATTTATTTTATAAAGTCAATATGATAATGGAAAAAATGTTTTTGCATTCCAGAAAATAAATATTCACGCATATCAAACATGTGAAATTTTTTTAATTCATGGACTTTTTTTTAACGTGTGAATATTTTTTCAAAACCATGAACATAATTTTCTAAATCATAAAGGTATTTTTTTATATGCATGAATTTCGTGTAAATCGAAAACTTCATTGTCGAGACATCGTAGTAGAATTCATAGACGGGGGTGTCATGAGACTACTGATAGAGACGTGGGGGGACGTGATTATGCGGTGATCCAGGACACGGGGTTTTTACCCAGGTTCGGTACGACGCGGTAACGCGGCGTTCCTACTCCTGCAAACTCATTATTCAGGACTAAAGCCTATCAATACATAGTACAATGTGAGGTTCTATTAGCTGGCTCGTCAAGGATCAACCTCTCGGCGAGTTAGCATTTAGCTTATTGTCTATCTATCATGTCTCCCGTCCGGTTTTATATAATAGCCGGATTAGGGCATACAGAGTAGGAAACCTAGAAACTACGGTAACTCTTTAACTTGGAAAGTAAGGAATCCGCCTTCTACTCCAAACCAGATCACGTGGGTCGTGATCCGGGTTCTTCTAGAATCCGGCTTCTGTGTATCAGCTTACTGGGTCGCCTAATGGACCATAGCCCATTACCATTTAGGCCACCCTGGTAATCCGGCACTTTAGACTACCATCTGATATACCCCTAGTTGGTATATATCCGACAGTAGCCCCCAAGAAGGATTAAGATTTGGATTCGCCGTCTTTTGCCAAATGCATATTTTCCAGGAAATATCGGTCTGCAATCTTGATTCTTCTTTTTCTCCTCAAGGGATGTTACAACGCAAAACTCGGAATCCAGAAAATCCGGCTTTTCTTCCACGAATCTTCGCGGAGAAGGAACTTCCTACGTCAGCGCTTTAATCTTGCTGACGTAAGGGACGTTTGGGTTACAGGTGGGAAACCAGAAACATATCTCTGACAGATTCTCACGGGAAACGAGGCGATAGCAATAATCACCCGTCGTTTCATTTTCCGGAATTTCCGGCGAGTGACACGCGTTGATCATCCAACGGTCAAAATAGCCGTTAGCACGCATCGTGACGAATTTCCGGCTATAAATAGCCGTCTCCGTCCTCCGTGGAAATCTTCCGCTCTCACTTCGCAACGCCATTTCCAGCGCCCAAGTTCCTGCAGAGCACTTCCCGAGCGCACGAACGCACCCAAGACCTCACCGGAGCGACCGAGCGCCGCCCCTCGATGGCATCACCCAGCTCTTCCCCAGCCTGCACCGTCGCAAAAGACATCGACGAGATCATCGACACAATGGATCCTCGGCTGGATTCACCGGTGCGTGTCTCCGGCGACGAGCCGGCGAAGGCAACAGGCGGTGCGGCGGGCGAGGAAACCCCTCTCGCCTCCGCGGATCTTGCGGGGTCTGATGGAGGGATGATAACCCGGTAGGCCAACTCCAAGGTGTAATTCGGCCCAAAGGGCGCTGCGCAAGATCCGGCTGAGGATAAAAGAACTAGAAGGCCCAGGATTGCAGGCCTCGTAACCCGGATTGTGGGTTACGGTAAGGAAAGTTAGGGTTTTGTACGCAGTGTCCGGGTAGGATTCAGGATGCGCCTTGGAGGGCAAGCCAGGGGGTTTCGGGTGCTTTATAAACCGGCCCCTAAGTTAGGTTAAGAGAGATCCAAGAGTTCTAGCAATATCGCTTAATATCGAGCATCTAGTGTAACACGAGAGTTGAGTTAATATATCGAGATCGGAGACTCGGCGACTTGATTGACGGCTACCAGATCGAGTTCCATCATGTTTTCCTCTGAGCTAAACCCTCTCCCAAACGCCTGTGTCATCTTGCCCCAAGATCAGTTACCCCCGGTAACGTCTGCCGTGATTATCCCACGACAGTTGGCGCCCACCGTGGGGCCTGCGTCCAAAGGTGTTTATATCACGGGAGAAGCTCGGAAGAGCATGGAGAATCTAGTCATCGGCGAGATCTACATCGACCACGGAGGAGAGAAGATGGTGGACGATTCCGGCTAGGGACCAGAGTCGGATCACCTCGAATCCGGATCTATTGTGACAATCGGCCAGATCAGCATCTTCATCGGTATGGTACGTACATCTGGTTTAAAAGGACAATATCATGTGCATACTACAGGAACTTCCAATAGGGACAAAAAGATACTGAAGCAAGCGGTAAACTCGGTCTCCTCGGCCGTTCCAAGATACCTGAGGTGGTCAGAACAAGATGTAACATGGAGCAGAAGAGATCACCCGGAAAGAATAGAACATCCGGGAGTCTTAGCATTGGTAGTCGCACCACAGGTCAATGGCTACGAGTTGAAAAAGGTCCTGATGGATGGCGGAAGCAGCATCAATATTATGTATTGGGAAACCTTTTTACGCATGGATCTCAAGGAATCTCAGCTACAGAAGAGCTCAACAATTTTTCATGGGATAGTGCCGGGTCACTCAGCATGCCCCGAGGGAAAAATCGCATTGGAGGTAGCTTTTGGAGAATCGAAGGATAATTATCGAGTCGAGTGGCTCACTTTCGAGGTGGTCAAATTGCGCAGCCCTTATCACGCGCTGTTCGGAAGGCCGGCTTATGCTAAATTCATGGCTAGGCCGTGTTATGTATATTTACAGCTAAAAATCCCGGGTCCTAAACAAACCATCACCATACATGGAAGCCGGGATATAGCAGCTGAGTGCGATGAAGGAGATTCGGTAATGGCCGAGCAGGCTTGCAGAAAAGAGGAACTCAAGTATTATCGGTCTCAAGTAGACCCGGATGACAGGACAGCATTAAAAAGGCCGAATACTGAAGATGAGAGAGCAAAATTCAAGGCAACGCAGGATACCAAAATGATAGCTTTTGTTGGAGGTGATCCCTCTAAGCAATTTACTATAGGGTCTAACTTGGACAGCGAGCAGGAGAAAGCACTTGTGGAGTTTATTCGTTCTAATGCGGACGTATTCGCCTGGACGCCTAGCGATATGCCGGGTATCCCCACAGAATTGGCAGAACACAGTTTGCATGTAGACCCTAAGTCCAGGCCTGTGAAGCAGGGCCTGCGGAAGATGAATGAGGAAAGAAGGAAAGCTATAGGAGAAGAAATCGCGCGGCTGCTGACAGCCGGCTTCATTATGGAAGTATTTCACCCGGATTGGTTAGCAAATCCGGTTCTCGTGATGAAAAAGACCAATGAGTGGAGGATGTGCATAGATTTTACGAGTCTCAACAAGCATTGCCCAAAGGATCCGTTTGCACTACCAAGGATAGATCAGATCATAGACGCAGTAGCTGGAAGTGACCTATTATGCTTTCTGGACGCATATTCCGGGTATCATCAGATTAAGCTCAAGAGGGAGGATTGGGAGAAAACATCATTTATAACCCCTTTTGGGGCTTTTTGTTACAAAACCATGACGTTTGGATTGAAGAACGCTGGCGCAACTTATCAACGGTGTATACAGAAGTGCTTTGAGGACCAAATTGGACGCAACGTCCACGCCTATGTGGATGATGTGGTTATCAAGACCAGGAAGGCAGAGACATTTATCGACGATCTGAAGGAAACATTCAAAAACTTGAGGAGGTATCATATGAAGCTTAACCCGACGAAGTGTGTATTTGGAGTTCCAGCTGGGAAATTACTCGGCTTTATCGTTTCCGAGAGAGGAATTGAGGCAAACCCAGATAAAATAAAAGCTATCTAGAATCTGAAAAAGCCGGAAAATTTGAAGCATGTTCAAAAGCTCACGGGCTGCGTAGCAGCCTTGAGCCGATTTATATCCAGACTCGGAGAAAAAGCAATACCCTTGTACCGGCTCTTGAGGAAATCCGATAAATTCGTGTGGGATCAAGAGGCGGATCAGGCGTTCGAGGCACTAAAGAAGCAGTTATCTGAAGCACCAGTCCTAGCGGCCCCGGGTCCTAAAGAGCCCATGCTGCTATATGTAGCAGCGGGCCCCCGAGCCGTTAGTGCAGTAGTGGTTGTGGAGCGTAAAGAGGATGGGAAAGGTTACCCGGTCCAGAGACCGGTTTATTACGTCCGCGAGGTATTATCAGAGGCAAAGCAACGCTATTCGCATTGGCAAAAGCTGGTTTTTGGGGTCTTTATGGCTAGCCGGAAACTGAAGCCGTATTTCCAGGAACACCCCATAACAGTGGTAAGTTCGATACCAATGTCAGATATCATCAGAAACTCGGATGCGACAGGAAGAATAGCCAAATGGGCGATAGAGATGGGGTATTATCACATCAACTACGAGCCCAGGTCAGCAATTAAGTCTCAGGCTTTGGTCGATTTCGTTAATGACTGGACACACACAGGCATGACAACCTTTGCTCCAAACTCCGAATCTTGGATCATGCACTTCGATGGATCCAAGCAGTATGAGGGATCAGGAGCTGGAGTAGTGCTAACATCACCCAAAGGAGACAAATTGAGTTACGTGCTACAGATTCACTTTGATTGTTCCAACAACGTGGCCGAGTATGAGGCCCTATTGCACGGCTTAAAGGTAGCCAAGGAGATGAACATTAAGAGGATACGATGCTTTGGAGATTCGGACCTTGTGGTACAGCAGGTATCAGGAACTTGGGATAGAAAGGACGCAACTATGGCAGCATACCGCAGAGAGGTTGATAGGGTTGCAGGATGTTTCTCCGGGTATGAGGTAGAACACATAGACAGAAGAAAGAACGAGGCAGCAGACGCCCTCGCTAGACTCGGCTCGCGCAGAGAGCCGGTTCCACCTAACGTCTTCCTGGATGAATTATGGCGACCATCAGTTAAAACCGAGTCTGAGGAAGAACTGACAAATCAAGACCCGGATTTGGAGCTCGTGGCCACCGTACGCGCTGTTCCCGAGTGGACAGAACCGTTTCTGGCCTACATATTACGAGGCGAGTTACCACAGCAGGAGGTGTTAGCAAGGCAAATTTCGAGGCGAGCAAAGGGATATTCTATCATCAATGGGGAGTTATACAAGAGAAGTGCAGCAGGAGTCTTTTTGCGCTGTGTGGCACCAGAAGAAGGTCGACAGATTCTTAAGGAAATTCATGAAGGTGATTGTGGGCATCATGCATCCACAAGATCCCTTGTGGCCAAAGCTTATCGACACGGATGTTTCTGGCTCACGGCTCTAGCAGATGCGGAGCGCTTAGTGGCAAGGTGTGACGGATATCAAAGGTACGCTCGCCAAACCCACGTGCCGGCTATGGAATTGCGGACTATTCCGTTAACTTGGCCGTTCGCTGTTTGGGGAATGGACATGGTTGGTCCCTTCCACATGTCACCTTGCAAGAAGACACATCTTTTGGTGGCCATTGATAAGTTTACCAAGTGGGTTGAGGTTATGCCAGTCACCAATTGTGAAGCAGTTACAGCAGTCAAATTCCTGAAAAGAATTATCTATCGGTTCGGGTATCCCCACAGCATAATTACCAACAATGGAACCAACATGTCCCTTGGCGCGATGGAGAAGTTTTGTGGCAACAATGGAATCCGGCTTGACGTAGCATCAGTGGCTCATCCGCAGGCCAATGGACAAGTGGAGAGGGCAAACCAAGAGTTACTTCGTGGACTAAAACCACGACTGCGAGTCCCTTGCATTAGGGCTGCGGGTGCATGGGTCGAAGAACTACCTTCCGTGGTTTGGGGTATCAACACTATACCTAACAGATCTACTCAAATGACACCATTCTTCATGGTTTATGGTGCGGAAGCGGTGCTGCCGAGTGATATTATTCATGATTCACCTCGAGTATCAGCTTACGTCGAGGTAGAGAACGAGAAGACCCGGCAGGATGCCGTAGATATGTTAGAAGAACAAAGGGAACAAGCCCTGGAAAGATCAGCCATATATCAGCAAGATTTACGGAGGTATCATAGCCGGCGCGTGAAAACCCGGGTCTTCCAGGAAGGAGACTTGGTCCTGCGTCTGGTACAGTCAAACGAAGGGAAACACAAGTTATCACCACCATGGGAAGGGCCGTTTATCATAAGCCGGAATCTGCACAACGGATCGTATTACTTGATAGATGCAAGGGAAGAGTCGGCTACAGTTAATGACACCGCTCATACCACTTCGTCTATGCAGGAAAGAGACAGACCATGGAACGTGGCTCAGCTACGTCCCTACTATACTTAGTATAGACTATATTGGCAAGTGGAGTTGCACGATGTAACAGGCAGCAGGTTTTCAGACGCACTCTTTTCCTATCCAGGGCACCCTTGGGGACTGGATGGGTTTTTAATGAGGCGGCCTGCTGACCTAACTTTCGCATATCAAGTAAAGAGGTGGTTATTCTTACGTTCTTCACTCTCCGTATGTTGTGCATATCTAGGTCTCGGGGGCTGATTGCTTGAGCAGCACAGTTACAAACTCAAAGACCCGGCCTTGATGCCTATGAGTTATAAGGGCCGATTACTCGCAAACGAGTACGGCTGCAATCTTATAACCGGACAAAGGAGCCAAATTTTCTTGACTTTTCTTACTTAAGCTCGATGTGACTCGCACTAAAGTGGCACGATTTGCTCGCTTACGATTACAATCAGCCATGAAGCCCAATGGGACTGGCCTGACCCTGTTTTCGTACAGATGTAACAACATGGTATCCACGCGAAAGCCGGCTTACAGTACAAGATAGTCAAAAGGGTCATCTAAACCACAAGTTATGCAGAGTACAGGGCTAATAGCCGGAAACTCAACGTTTATCAAGCATAACTTCAATACCTATGTGAAACGGCTCTGGGCTTGGGCTTAGCAGCAAACAACTTGTTCCCTTGGAAAAACCATACATCCCAGACTCGGTATTTTGGGTCTCGGGGACTGGGGATTTTGAAAAAAAGGAAAAGTTGCTTAGTTGCTAAAACTCAAAAAACCCAAACATCCGAGTCTTGGGGACTTAAAGAAAAGTCCGCTTGTCAAAATCCATGAAACTCGGAAACCGAGTCTCACAAAAGGAACCGTAAAGAAAGTCGGATATCAAGAATAAGCTCAAAAACCAGATAAATATCAAGTTCATCCAGAGGCCAAAAGAGGCACAAGGCGTATCAAGAACTTAAAGTGCATTACAAATTTCGGTACCAGCATCAATGGCTCACAGGCGCATTATCAAGTAATAAATGTTTAAACGGCCTAT
The DNA here is from genome assembly GCA_028641055.1 of Alopecurus myosuroides. Classification (NCBI taxonomy): domain Eukaryota; kingdom Viridiplantae; phylum Streptophyta; class Magnoliopsida; order Poales; family Poaceae; genus Alopecurus; species Alopecurus myosuroides. The sequence goes on from CM054057.1 coordinate 535,536,974, forward strand.
TGACCGACTGACGCATATGGCATAACATTAGGTAGCAGGTATCACTCGGTATTCTGGGTTGCGGCGTCCATCTTCTCCTTGCCCTTGCTGTTACCTTTGGTGGCAGCAGCACCCGAATCAGCAGCATTGCCGGCTCGCGCAGGAGGAGGGACGATTGGTGTGGAAGTAGCAGGTGCAGAGTCGGCTTCAGCCTTCTTTTTTGCAGTTTCCTCCCTCAACTTGGCGGCTTCCTCCTTCCATCGGGCTAGCATATCGTACGGCTTGGGAAGATCCGACTTAATCGCTTCACCATCAGCACCATAGGAAGGGACAATGGAATTGAGCTCCAAGCTGTCAGCAATCACGCTTGCCGAGTAACGGACTTCTTTCTGGATGGCCTTGAAATCCTTCGGGGAAAATTTGGACCCATCTCGGTTGTATTCCGGAAACCCGACCATCAGCTTGGCCAGCTCTAGCTTAGGAAAGTAAGCTTTCGCCAGGGCTAGCCCCCGGGTTACCCCAACCCGGCAGGACGAGCGTTTCCAATGCCAAATCCACTCGGGAATAGTGGAGCAGGCATCCAGCATCCTCTTCAGGTCGACGTGCCCAACACCCGGCCACCGTAGTTCTTCAAGGATCCATTTGGTTCCGGCACATAGTTGCCGGATGACGCTCTTGATGGTCTTCAGCTTGGCAATATCATCTTCTTCCGGCATTACTTCATCCGGACCTGCAGAAAGAAATGAGAACACGAGTAAGGAAATCCGGCTATGTGTCATACGGATGACCCGGGTTATGAATATTATGCTAAGAGTCATACCGAGCAAAGCGCGATACGTATCAGCAATCTGGACAGAAAGATTCACTAGACTATCTTCGGCTGCATGAGCCCTCCTCCTATACTTCCTCATGATCTTCCCACTCCTCCTGGCCTCAGCCTCGGCCTCCTCACGCAGAGCCACCTCCTTTTCAATACGCTTGGTGGCCTTAGCCAATTTTTTCTCAGACTGAGTCACGAAGTCCTGAGTGGAGATACAGGGATAAATTAGTCGGAAATACTGTGAAGTTCCAGGCAAATTATCAAGAAATTCACCCGGAACTTGGGGACTAGATAAGGATACAAGCAATGTTACTCGGATTTACCTCATGTTTTGCTATCAAAGCTTCCAGGATATTCTCTTCCTTGGCCCTTAAGGTGTGAAGGGCACTAAGCATCTGGGGGAAGGTCATGTCTTCAGGCTTGGTGCCAGAAGAACCGGCAGCTTGAGCCTCTGGATGAAGAGTTTTTCCTGATTTTGGGGTCGAGACCCGGACCGTCTGGTTCTCCGGGTTTGGGGAACCCGTCCTCGTATCTTGGATCTCAATCTCTTCATCCACATCTTCAGACGATTTTGGAGACCCGGCTTCTTGTCGGGCCGGGTCATTAAAAGGATCTTGTTCTTGGACGTCTTGAGCCTCATCACCAGCTGCGGCGTCCGCATTATCAGTTGGTTCCTCCGTCTTCTGGTTATCTGTTTCCATGTTCTCCGGGTCACTAATTGTGACTTGAGCGCTAAAGAAAAGGGAGAGAGGCAGTTAGCAACAGTGATTGAAAGTTGTCAGGTATGAAAGGATGTCAAATAGAAAAGACTTACCCGGTATTTACAGCGTAATCCGGTGGGAGCTCACTGCTGGAAGCAGATGAAGTCGACAAAGGGACCGATAGCGGAACCCGGAATTGCCCGGCACGTGGATGGTTGGGAGATGGGTGACGCTGAGGGGATTTGGAGGATTGAGGTGGAGGAGTACCGACCCGGCGGACTGGTGAGGTGGTGATACCGGGATTAAGGGGATCCTCACCCGGAGAACTCCGGGTCACCCTACGTTTGGCCGGGAGAGGATCCTTCAAGTGTGACGAGTGTGACAACTGTTGGTTAAGTCTACGCATGATATCGAAGGAGTAAGGTTCAGAGGATATAGAAGAGAAAGGAACCTTGGAAACCACTCCTCTGGCCTTCCTCTTGGCCCCGACTGTTGCTTCCTGATCAGATTCGGTGGCCTCCGGGTCGTCCTCGTCCTTCTCTTCTTTGTCCTCCAGCCCTGCGAGCCGAGTATGTATTGATGGAAAAAGTTAAAATGGGAAGAAATGATACAAGTGAAGATGATACCAGATCCGGATAAGAACCTTCATCATCATTAGCCGGCTCGTCTTCCTCTTCCGGGTCTCTGGAGGGGGGGGAGGTTTCGACTTTCCAGAAAGGGTCATCAGCCTGAGACAAAAAGTTGAAAGTGAGAGTTAAAAGCAGTATCTAGTCAAAGTGTGGAAATAAGCTTATGAGTATCGGGTCTTACCGCTGGAGCCGGATTTTCCCGAGTAAATGGAGGTAACCCGGCGATGTTCTTTATGACTTCCAGTTTTTCTGTCAGGAAGCCTTTGATGGTTTTGTTGGTGTCGCCGGCTGCAAAGCTCTTGGTGGAATATCGGAGTGCGTCCGTGGCATGCCCCGAGTACTCGCACATCAATTTGGTGCGGATAGAATTGGGTTGGATCCGGAAATCAACCCAAGTTTTCACTAAGTTGAGCCCAAGAAGACCTTGGGCGGAGAGGACGGCTATTCTAGCTAGTAAGGGCAGGATTGCTTCCCTGTCCGAGTCAGGGGCGAAAGCATTGAATTTCTCGGAGATATCAAGGAGGCCCTCTGAGTAACCCGGCAACCTCTTTTCGCCGGGTGGGGAGGTGTCCCGGCAATAAAAGTATGAGAGTTGCCAGTGTTTGACGTGGGAGTTAAGAGTAAGAGGTGGCATTAGAGAATTCTTGCGGCGCTGGATAGAGACTCCGCCGCAAGCAAGGAGTGCTCCGTCACCGCTTTCGCGGCACGGTTTGCACTGGAAAAGTTCGATGAAGAGATCCAAACTTGGCGGGGTGCACAAGTATGACTCGGACAGAACAATGAAGTGGGTAATATTCAACATAGAGTTAGGCCCTATGTCAAATATCCTGAGGCCATAGTGGCTCAGGACCTCACGAAAGAAAGGGTGACCCGGAGGACGGAATCCCCGGGTCACGTGCTCTAGGAAACAGATTACCTCATCCTCGGCAGGTGTGGGCCGGGTCTCGTCACCCGGCGCCCTCCAATGAATGTCCTTCTGAGAGGGGAGAACCCCCAACTCGGCCAGCTCTTCCAGCTTGGCCTTTGTGACTGTGGATCGCCCCCAATTGGCGGATATGGATTGGGTTGTCTTCGCCTGGGCCGGCTGTTTCCCTTGCCTTTTGGGAGCCATGGGATCAACCTGCAAAACACAAGGAAAAAAGATACAGGAAATGAAACTCGGAAATATTGGGTTGCCCGAGTATATGCACGAAGTATCGAGAAGATATGAAAACTAAGAATTATCCGGGTATCATGCCATGAGGTGAAGATTACAAGGTATGCGGGTATCAAGCGTAATTATAGAAAATGTTGGTTACTTACGTATTGAAAGGTGTTTGAGGAAGATGGATGGTTGCCCATGTATCTACTGCAAGCAAAAGAGCCGGAAGAGGAGGATTTTCCGGGTGTCAATGACATGCGCGGAAAATTGGGATGAAATGGATCTAGATTGGAAAACTTCCGGACGATTTTACGAAGAAATTGATGATTAATAATGGTAGGAGGGTGGTGTGTGATCATCAATCAGGCTATTGAACGAGCTAGCAAGCATCTAAGTAATCTAATCCGGCTCCACAAGAAAAGCGGCCCGCGGATCGACCTAGATCCAATCCAGAGTAAATCGAAAAATTACAAGACTGAATTAATGGATACAAGGAACTTACTGGAAGGAATTGGAGTCTAACGCGGCGGCGGCAGATGATGTGATCTGAATGCCCCTTTGCAACCTCCGATGGGCGAGATGAGGGCGCGGAGGCGGAGCTTGGCGGCGGCACGGAGTGGTTTGAGGACGAGCGTGGCCGGCGGCGGTTTGCTCCGGTGGTGAGCTCGAAGTTCCTGCGGCGGTGTTGCGCAGGCTCGAGAAGTGAGAGAGGAGAAGGAGCTGGAATGAAATGTTGGGGTTTAGGTTATCCTCTGGGCGTCTATTTATAAGGTGCGGGCGGATAAACTTGTTCTAACGGGTGGAAGCCGGAAATTTTGGGATAACGGTTATTTGCGCGGATTTTGTGAGATATGCTTTAAGTGCTAGCCGAGATATCCGGATAAAAATAAGAAGGAGATCTTCTCCGCGACATCAGGGTCAGTTATCGAGTAAAGCAAGCCGGATCCTTGACATTTTTGTCAGGGTGCTGGCCCGGAAAGCTAGGCAAGGAATTTGGAAAAAGCCGGGTTATTATATGGCCGCCGTGGAGTTAGGCCTAGCTGTTTATCAAAGCAATGTAACTCAGCCTCCATTGAACTTGTAAGTTTGATAATTTTGCAGGGAATAGCGTGCGCTTCAAAGAGGATCCTGTGAAGCCCAAGCTATTCTGGGGACTACTGATGGAGGGATGATAACCCGGTAGGCCAACTCCAAGGTGTAATTCGGCCCAAAGGGCGCTGCACAAGATCCGGCTGAGGATAAAAGAACTAGAAGGCCCAGGATTGCAGGCCTCGTAACCCGGATTGTGGGTTACGGTAAGGAAAGTTAGGGTTTTGTACGCAGTGTCCGGGTAGGATTCAGGATGCGCCTTGGAGGGCAAGCCAGGGGGTTTCGGGTGCTTTATAAACCGGCCCCTAAGTTAGGTTAAGAGAGATCCAAGAGTTCTAGCAATATCGCTTAATATCGAGCATCCAGTGTAACACGAGAGTTGAGTTAATATATCGAGATCGGAGACTAGGCGACTTGATTGCCGGCTACCAGATCGAGTTCCATCATGTATTCCTCTGAGCTAAACCCTCTCCCAAACGCCTGTGTCGTCTTGCCCCAAGATCAGTTACCCCCGGTAACGTCTGCCGTGATTATCCCACGACAGGGTCCTCTTCCGCGCCTTCCCCCGCCGTTCGCGCCCAAGACGGTGGAGGAGAAAATCGCGCTCGTCGGAGACGAGCTTGCGGCCGCGGAGGCCGCAGCGTCCGCCGCCGCCGGAGCCGAAGAAGAGGCGGAAACTACCGGCAACTGGAGTGCCAGCAGTATTCCGCCATCCCTCCTTCCGACAATGGAGAAGGAGGGGCTCGTGCTGAAGGGAAAGTGGCGGCTCCCGAAGGACGAGACCGAGCCCGTGCCGAAGGACCGAGAACATGTCCTCCTCTCCTCACACATTCAAAGAGGTATGGGTCTTCCATCGTCCGCCTTTTTCCTCCAAATCCTAGCCCACTACAACATCCAACCCCACAATCTGCCACCCAACTCCATCCTCTATTTAGCCGGATTTCAGGCCCTTTTCGAGGGATATCTAGGTATAGCACCTAGGTTAGATTTCTGGCTTTATTGTTTTGGGGTTAAGCGGAACTCTTCGGAGGGCGCACTCCCAACTTGTGGGACCATTTCCTTCACCCTGCGTAGATTCAGAGAGGGCTGGTTCCCCAAGATCAAAACATCGGAATCCGTCAAATTCTGGATGGGTTCCTTCTTTTATCATCCCAACGTTCCCTTTCCTGGGAAAACCACCGGGGTTCCACCTTTCTCGAACACCGCCGTTGTTCCCCAAGAAAATTGGGGAACTGAAGCAGTTCAAACCCTGCCGCCGGATCTTCTCAGGATCAAGCGGCGCATCGCAAAGCTCATCGCTTCTGATCCGCCTCTAACCGGCATGGACATAGTCCTTTGCTGGTTAGAAAGGCGGATTCAGCCTTTGGCGAATCACGGCGCTCGACTTCTCTGCGAATACTCGGGAGACGGCGATGCCATGCGGACAACCGACAAGGTTTGGTCGGCAAAGGATTTACGGAAACGTGCAAATCAATTGGTCGCATCCCGTGACCAATATGAGGAAAGCCGGCCAATGTATACGGCCGCGAACCCGGCTCCCAAGGTACAGTTCTTCGCCCTTTGGGTTTATGTTCTTTTCGTTTACTCGGTTTTCGTGCCCTCAACTCAACTTTTGCCTTCTTGACAGATTGCCGAACTTCCTGAGTCGGAACTTGCTTCCGATGCCGATCTGGAGGCATTGCGCGCCGCCTTTTCCGGTGGACGTAAGCGCAAGAAGATTTCTGCTTCCCAGGAAGTCATTGATCTTGACGGGGTCCCCGTCGTCACCTCCAGGTTTGAACATCTGGGTTGTTTTATTTTTGTCAGGATTTTCTTCCTTTATCTCGGAGTTTAATTTTCCGGCATTTACTCTTTCTAGCCTGCCTCCCTCTACTCTGAAGCCGAAAAAGCTGAAGAGGCACAAGGCTGTGGCCAGCAGAGGCCCACATCCTTCTCCTGCTACCGCTCCAAATACACCGATCGCAACAACGGAAGAGCACGCTGCAGCCCCCAACACCGAGTCCCTGCAGACCAGCCAGCCCATTGTGCCGGAAACGGACACGAGGGAAAGGGCGGTCCCTGAGGTGGGAGGTCCTTCTCGGATAACTGAGGAGGAAGTTCCCACCTTTGATAAGGAATTCAAAAATATCAACGAGGGCCTTAGCACAGTTGGGACTCTTTTTGCTGACTACGCAAAGGAGTTCACTGAAAACTTGGCAGGTTCACAGCGGATGAGCCAGGTATTATCTCCAGCCCCCAAGCAATAAGTCAAATGCATGCTTTTCACTTAATGCTTTTATCTTTATCATGTTTGTTTCTAACTTAAGCGTTCTGGTTCGTTTCCTTATTTCAGCAAACCGTTGAAACCATAAACATGGAAGTTTTCAACAAGCTAACTATCAATAATAAGGAGGTTAGAAGCCTTCTCTCTATTCTTGAAGTTAAGGAGACAGAGCTGGCATCATCTCAGCTACAGCTGGAGGAAACAACAGGTATACTTTTAGTTCTCTGTAGTCCCTTGTCCATAATTTTTTCTAAGTACTTTTCTGAGTTTTCTTATCCCGGAATTTTTTCCTTGCTTTCCAGCTGCTTTGGCGAAAGCCAAGCAAATAGCTGACGATGCAGGCAATGCCGAGAATCTCCGACGAGAGAATTTGGACCTTCATAAGGAACTTATGAAGGTTCAAAAAGATCTGGAGGCCAGCAATATGGCTCTTGGAATTGCGCAATCCAAGGCCTCCCAACAATCGGACAAGGACAAGGCTACTATCCAAGATTTGGAGAACGCCTTAACCCTGCGCCTGGAGGAAGGCTCCGAGATGGACAAGATCCTCGGTGAGTTAGCAACTTTTACCGGATTTTCCATGTCTTAAGTTCTTTCTCTGCTTTTCCGCTAACCCTTTGGTTGTTTTGTCTTGAAAAAGCAGGAGATAACCCAGATCTTACTCGGATTGAGAAAATCCGAACTTTCGGGAAGGTATTCACTGCGGTCCGAGCTGCAGGCATGCAGCTGGTCAACAAGTACCTTCCCGCAAGAACTGGGGAATTCTCGGAAGTTGAGAAACTTCCGGAAGCTATCCTGGAGGTGGCGGACTCAAAGGAATCCACCTTGCGCTCCGCAGCACGGGGTGGTGCACGCATGGCTTTAGGCCTTATGTGTATGCATTACCCCAGTGCCAAATCTTGGCGCGTGGCGTCCGATATCCCTCTTGGATACTCGGAGACCCAGCGGACCACCATCTTTGATGAAATCAAGGGTCACGCCACCAAGATCGCCTCTATGGTGAATATCTCCATCACCTATCCGGTAGAGGAGATTCCAGAAGCCCCCGAGGATGACAGCAGCGAAGAAGACTCGGATGCTTGAAGAATTCTCCCTACCCTGGATAGGAGAAATAGGAAATAGGAGCATTACTGCACTTTACAATGTAATTTGTATTGTAATGCTTCTATTCTTTTGTATAAACAAGTACTCCGCCTTTTGCAGTTTAACTTTTATGAAAATCCTTTGCAAGTTTTCCGGGTTTTATATTCCTTTATCTTCCAAGTTCTCTGGTTTGTGTTCTTTAGCTGTCCTTAGCGTTTGAAATGGCTCAGTAGTACTTTAATCTTCACGCCAAGTTACTGGGTAAACCGATCAGTTTAAACTTGGAAACGTGGATCATACTAAAGGCATTTTTACTTACTAGCTCCAGTGACCTAGCACATAAACAATCAGATAATGCTTAGAGAAAAGTAAGGAACTTTTTGAATGAAGCTCGGGCAGGCAGGCACAATCCGAGTTTCCCTTAACCTTTAGTAGGCTGAAAATCATTCAGTTTTTAAACGCTGAGCATGCAGGCACAATTCGGGTTAACATTGAGTATTTTGTAAGATCATTGGGAAATAGATAAGACGGAATCATGCTTTGTACTATAATAAACTTGTAAAAACATGGATGTAAGAATTCCGACAACTTTATTTCATGATCTCAAAGATGTTTACATAGAAATTGAACTAAGTATAGAAGGGACGTAACTGCTGGATACTCCAGGGCCTCTTTGTCTCTCCTAGTTCATCATCTATCTTTCTCTTTCTTTTGCGATTCGGCTTCTCGGGATCATCTTCCGTATCGCGAATGTCTACAAGATAATATGATCCATTCTTCATGGCTTTACTGATGACAAATGGTCCTTCCCATACTGGGGCCAGTTTGTGCTTTCTTTGCTGCATCAATCTTAGCACTAGGTCACCTTCTTTAAAAGAACGATGCCTGATTTTCCGACTATGATAACGTCATAAACCTTGCTGGTAGATGGCGGATCTTTGAAGCACAAGTTCTCGTTCTTCTTCTAAGAGATCGACGGCATCCTGTCGTGCATTTTCGGCATCTTATTCATCGAAATATTGCACTCTTGGGCTGTCATGGATCATGTCCGTTGGGAGAATTGCTTCCGCACCGTAAACTAGGAAAAACGGGGTTTGCCCAATTGACCTGTTTGGTGTTGTTCGAATACTCCAAAGCACGGAAGGTAGCTCTTCTACCCATGCCTCAGCTGCTCTACGAAGAGGAGATTCGAGTCTTGGGCGTATTCCTTGTAAGATTGAGCTATTCATTCTTTCAACCTGACCATTGGATTGCGGGTGTGCCACAGATGCGAGATCTAGGCGAATTCCCGTTTGTCGGTAATATTTTGCCAACTTCTCCAATAGAGAAATTTGTCCTGTTGTCGGTTTATTATGCTGTGTGGAACGCCGTATCTCATAACTATGTCAATGATGAAATTTCTGGCAGTTACACCGTCAAGTTTTTTGATGGGTTTGGCCTCCACCCACTTGGTATATTTATCCACTGCAAAGAGTAGATGCGTAAGTCTGCCTCTGGCAGTTTTGAATGGTCCCATCATATCTAGCCCCCAGACCGCAAACGGCCATGTAATGGGGATAGTTTTGAGTGGTTGGGCTGGCATATTTGTCTGCTTGGCGTAATATTGACACCCTGCACACTTGTTTACTATGTGCTCAGCGTCTGTCTTGGCTGTTAGCCAGAAAAACCCTGCACGGAATGCTTTTTTTACTATGCTTTTTGATTGAGCATGATGTCCGCAATCTCCGGCATGGATTTCTTGCAGGATTTCTCGTCCTTCTTCTGGTGAAATACATCGCAGAAAAATTCCAGTAGTGCTGCGTTTATATAGGCAATTATTAATTACCGTGTATCCTTTGCATCGACGTTGAATCTGTCTTTGCAAGACTTCGTCTGCTCCATCCGGGTACTTCTGATCAACTAAGAAGTTTAAATATGGGATTGTCCAATCCGGGTTAACGATCATGACTTCAATTGACTCGGAAGCCAGAGGATAATCAACATCTCCACCTTTTATCGATGGTTCGTACAAATGTTGGACGAATACGCCTGGTGGTAGGGTTTTGACCCTTTTTGACCCCATGCGAGCTAAAGAATCCGCGTTCCAATTTTCCTCCCTTTTAACATGGAGTACTTCGAATCCAAAGAAACAGATGGCAAACTCGTCCACCGTTCTCCGGTATTCGGCCATTATAGGGCTTTTGGCGTCCCAAGTTTGGTTGAGCTGCTGTTGTACCAAATCTGAGTCGCCGTAGCACAGGATGCGTTTGACACCTATTTCCTTTGCAATATGCAAGCCGTGAAGCAAAGCTTCATATTCTGCCACGTTATTACTGGCGTTGAAGTGTATTTGTAATACATACTCCATTGTATCTCCTTTAGGGGATTTTAGAACTACACCAGCTCCAGCATCCTCCTTCATCTTGGATCCGTCAAAGTGCATGATCCAGTACTCGGACTCCGGCATTGGTGTTTTTTCCATTGCTTCCGTCCAGTCGGCGACAAAATCTGCCAGAACCTGGGATTTTATTGCCGTCCTAGGCTGGTACTTAATGTCGAATGCTGCTAGCTCGATGTCCCATTTGGCTACTCGGCCAGTTGCATCCGCATTGTTTATTATATCCCCTAGTGGAGCTTTGCATACCACTGTTATGGAATATCCTTGGAAGTAATGGCGAAGTTTTCTAGATGCGAAAAATACGCCATATGCCAGTTTTTGATAGTGTGGATATCTTTGTTTGGACTCGGAGAAAACTTCACTTATGTAATATACTGGATGCTGGTCTGGTATGCTTTGTTCGTCTTTCTTCCTTTCCACAACAATTACTGCACTAATAACCCGATTTGTAGCCGTAAGGTACAATAACATAGGTTCTTCGTCTTTTGGGGATGCCAAAATCGGAGCTTTCATCAGCGTTTCCTTCAATTGGGTTAGCGCTGCATCTGCCTCCTCTGTCCACTCAAATTTGTCGGATTTCTTCAACAATTTGTATAGTGGTAGAGCTTTGTCCCCCAGCCGGCTAATAAACCCGCTGACGGCTGCAGCGGAACCCGTCAAGCTTTGCACATCTTTGACGCACGTAGGCTTGGAGATGTTTAAGATTGCTTTGATCTTTTCCGGGTTCACTTCTATTCCTCTATGAGAAACGATGAAACCCAGAAGTTTTCCTGAGGGAACCCCGAATACGCACTTTAATGGATTTAACTTCATTTTATAAGCGCGCAAATTTTCGAATGTTTCTCGTAAATCCTCCTCAAGGAGTGTTTCTTTTTCCTTGGTAACGACAGCAATGTCGTCCACGTAAACGTGGACATTTTTGCCAATCTGACTATGCAAACACCGTTGCATGCAACGCTGGTAGGTTGCACCTGCGTTCTTCAAGCCAAATGGCATGGTTATGTAATAGTACGTCCCATAAGGGGTTATGAATGAAGTTTTGATTTGATCTTCCTTTTTCATGCGTATTTGATGATAACCGGAATATGCATCCAAAAAGCATAAAAGCTCAGAGCCTGCGGTGGCATCTATTATTTGGTCGATTCGCGGTAACGCAAACCTATCTTTTGGACACCGTTTGTTCAGGCCGGTGTAATCTATACACATTCTAAGGGCAGTAGTATCTTTCTTCGGGACTAATACTGGATTTGCAGACCATTCAGTATGTATAACTTCATGGATAAAATCTACTGACAAAAGCCAGATAATCTCCTTGCCAATAGCCTTCCGTCTTCCTCCGTCAAATCGACGGAGACCTTGTTTGATGGGGTTCGATCCTGGAATCACCTTGAGTTGATGCTCAGCAAGTTCCCTGGGTACGCCTGGCATGTCCGCTGGACACCAAGCGAAAATATCCCAGTTCTCACGGAGGAACTTGATGAGTTCGCTTTCCTATTTGTCGGTCATCCCAGTTCCCACTACGACAAATTTTGTCGGATCTTTGGGATCTAGGATTACCTGTCTTGTATTATCGGAAGCCTTGAAGCTATCTGCTGGCTTCCGGCTTTCTTTGCCTGCCAGCATTTCTGTCGGTGATACCTCTTTTGCCAGCTCTTTCAACTCTTCCTTTGCTATGACTTTCTCAGCGCAAAGAGCGTTTTCTTTTTCCAGCTCGTTTGCCAATTTGAAGTCTCCGGATATGGTGATTACTCCTCCTTTGGGTCCTGGCATCTTCAGCTTGTTATAGATATAACATGATCTTGCCATGAATTTGGCGAAAGCTGGACGTCCGAGTATCGCGTGATACACGCTTTCGAACGGCACAACCTCGAAGGATACTTTTTCCTGCCCGAAGTGATCTTTTTCTCCAAAGGTTACATCTAGGGAAATTTCTCCTAGGGATCGTGCTTGTCTGCCAGGGACGATGTCGTGAAAACGTATGTTGCTGTGGTTGAGCTGGGTCTCGGAAATTTTCAGATGCTTCAGTGTATCCAGGTACATTATGTTAATGCTGGATCCTCCATCCATCAGCACTCTTTTTAGCCTAATGTTTTGAACAATAGGACTTATGATTAGAGCTTGTGTGCCGGGTTCAGGGATATTCCCGGGATGATCGGACTGATCCCAGGTAATTGGTGTATTTGAGTACTTCAAGAATTTCAGGGTTGCAGGGACAACCGCGTTTATTTCTCGAAGCGTTCTCTTTGCCACCTTTGCTGAGGGAGTTGCCAGGAAAGTTAGGTTGCATTCTCCATCAACTCTCGGAAACTTAGGCTCGCCTTTTTGCTGCTGTTCCTGGATTTTTTCGTCAGTGTCCGATTCACTGTCTTCTTTCTCAGCTTCTGACTTTTGCTTGGAAAACTTCCTCTTGGAATTCTTCCCTTTGTTTCCGGATCCTGCACTGCCTTTCATATGCTTGTTCAAGCGGTATTGGGCGTTAGTATGAGTAGGCTTCCCAAATTGTGAATGGTGGACACAGTTTTCCGACTTGATTTTCTCCCACTCTTCTTTGGTGTAGTTTATCGGCTCGGTACTGCGTCCTTTCCACCTATTGCCATTTCCCTTCCAAAGGCTATGTTGACCTCTTTGGGCTTTTGTGTTGCATCTGGAGTTCCTTTTTTCTCAGGGCGAGGGTTCTTTTTGGCTTGTATCAGTGTATCGATATTGCCTCCTCTTGCCCTGATGTCGTCCTCGACTGCAACATGTTCGTTGGCGGTTGTAAGCATAGATCCAAGATCTTTGTGCTTTTTGGAGCCAATCATGAACGGTACAAGTCCGGGTTTTAGGCCATTGACGAAAGCATGCATTGCTTGAACGTCAGTTACTCCGGAGCAACTATTCTTCATTGCCGTCCATCTTGAGATGAAATCCACGTATGGTTCGTCCTCAAATTGGGTGCAACGGTTTAGCTGGTTGATGCTATTCGGGCGTTTGTAGGTTCCCAGAAATGCTGAGTAAATACTCGAGCCATATCATCCCAGCCGACGACAGTTCTGGAAGGTAATCCATTGATCCAATCTCTGGCTCCATGCAGTAACATTAGGGGAAGAAACTTTACAGCTTCCAAGTCTGTCCCATTGTTGATCTGGACGGCTGTATGATAGTCTGAGAGCCAGGTATCCGGGTTTGTACTACCGGTATATTTTTGGTATGTTGGACCAACTTTGGCAAAGCCAGCATGCAGGGTTATCCTTCGGACCTATCTGTGAAACACTTAGGTCCAAAGTATAGATCATCTCTTTCCGTTCTATCAATGTGAGCGGAGTACCTGCCGGATGAATGGACAGAAGGGGGTCTGCTCCTTTCTTTTCCATTGTGGCGCGAACGCGCTCTTCCGGGATTCTCTCTGTTTCTTCCGAGATCTTGCCCCTTTGTATAAGGTGGAGTTCTACTCCTGTTTCTTTCCTTATTTCTAGGGGGTGACCGGGATCTCTCACGCCTGTGAGGTATATCCTGCCTTCCAGCTTTTTCAGCTGGGCGTCTCGGAGGCGGCATTGCTTTTCCGTCATTCCGGTGCTTTTCTTCCCGATCGCGAGGGTTAAGTCCGTCTTTCGGGAGATGGGATCCGTTTCTAGACGCTTCATCCTTGTTGTCGGGATTTTTCTTGTCTTTTCTCGGATCTGCTTTCTTCTCTTTTGAATTGCTTGAATCTCCAGGTTCTTCCGGTCCAGGTGCTCCAGCGGCGCATGTAGCTGTTTTGCATAGGGCTGAGTCGTCATGCAACTTCCCTGATCGCTGCTGCCCTCGCTGTTGTTGTTGCAATGCTTTTCCTAAGAAAGCATACACCCCTTGAAGTTTTTCACCATTGGAGTACATATCATTGTTGAGGATGGCGAACGCTGCTTCCGCATTTTCTCTCGTATTCCTCTGGCATCTTTGCCGTTTACCTGCTTTTGCCAAGATGGATTGTGAAACCTTTCTTTTGGTGGCAGTACTTCTGGTCTTACAATTCCGGGTACCTTGTAGGTTTAATTCCAGATCTATTCTTTCTCTCGTATTCCTCGATTTCTTCCTTCATGAGCTTGATGTCGTCCTGGGTTTTTTCGAGGTGTTTACGAGTTCTAAATAGATGTTGCTGCTGCCTCTGGAGAGCTTGTCTCCTGGCTTCTAGCACTTCAGGGGTTCATGCAATCTCACTGGTGTTTGCAGTAACTCCTGTTCTTCTTGTTCTGTCATTGGCGGAACAAGGATTTCTTTTGTTTTCTTCTCCGAAGGTTTCACACCGCTTGCGTCTCCTACTTTCGGGCTTTCATTGGCTGGATCGGCCAATTTCTTCTTCCAGAGTTTATATTGGAGCTTTTTAGCAGTTTTGTGTTTCTTCTTGGAAGAGGGAGGTTTCCTGCAGGGTTCTTCCTCTGTCAATTCTTTGACGTCGGGGAATTTTGGAGAGGTTTCTCCTTCTTCTCTCTCTTCCTCCGGCGGAGGCGTTCTAGGGCTTTCCTGACTGTCGGCATCCGTGTTTTCAGCCGGTTTTGCCATCAGTACTTCATGGAATCCCTCTTGGAAGGATTTGACCTTTCTTTCGAAAGCGTCTTCGTCTTCGTCTTCGTCTTCGGTATCGAAGTGATCCGATCCGGTTTCCGACTCTAATCTCGCCTCAATGGCGGCTAGTACAGAGTCAGCTTCCGAGTGTGTCGTGATGTTGACGGATGTCGGGTCTTCCACCTCTGTTGTGGGAGTGTTGTTTTCTGCCTCTTGCACGGGATTACTTTCATCCGTGTTTTCGGCGATCTCGGATTGCACCATGCCGATAAAGTGTGATTCACTTGTATGTCGGCGATCTGAGCAAAACCCGGTATCGTAGTCATCTTCGACTGGGTATAGGGCGGGTGGGATAAATTTACTTCCACCGCAAAACCCCATGGCCTCTGCAGTTAATCCGATAAAAATATTTGCAGATCCAATCGGTAACACGCAGGAACTTACCAGATGATTTTGCGCCGGTATGTAAGATCCGTTGTCGAGGAAGCGTCCAACGTCGTTGTCGAACTCCAAGCTTCCGACAATTATGGAACTGTCGATCCCGCCGAGTATCCCAGATCGAAACTTAACGCCTGACGTCGCTGGCCCCACGGTGGGCGCCAACTGTCGAGACATCGTAGTAGAATTCATAGATGGGGGTGCCATGAGACTACTGATAGAGACGTGGGGGACGTGATTATGCGGTGATCCAGGACACGGGGTTTTTACCCAGGTTCGGTACGACGCGGTAACGCGGCGTTCCTACTCCTGCAAACTCATTATTCAGGACTAAAGCCTGTCAATACAGAGTACAATATGAGGTTCTATTAGCTGGCTCGTCAAGGATCAACCTCTCGGCGAGTTAGCCTTTAGCTTCTTGTCTATCTATCATATCTCCCGTCCGGCTTTATATAATAGCCGGATTAGGGCATACAGAGTAGGAAACCTAGAAGACTACGGTAACTCTTTAACTTGGAAAGTAAGGAATCCGCCTTCTACTCCAAGCCAGATCACGTGGGCCGTGATCCGGGTTCTTCTAGAATCCGGCTTCTGTGCATCAGTTTACTGGGCCGCCTAATGGACCATATCCCATTACCATTTAGGCCACCCTGGTAATCCGACACTTTAGACTACCATCTGATATACCCCTAGTTGGTATATATCCGACATTCATGTATCCACAAAAATGTCAATAAAATAAGTAAAAACAAAAACTAATGGAAACAGTAGAATTAGAAAAGAACAAAATGACAAAACAAGAATATAAAACAAAGAGAAAAGAAAGAAGAAAAATTTTAAATAATAAAAAAAATGAGAAAACAACGAAAAAATAAAATGGGTGAAGAAAAACAACATGACCTTATCGGGCTCGGCCCACCACCGAACTTCTTAGGCAAAACGAATCCTATTGCTCACGTTGAGGGGAAAATAGGATTTGTGAGTGTCCTCCCATTACTGCGTTTTGAGGAAAATGTGATGAGGTAATTGAGGAATAACATTTGCATGTTTTATTTTTCTATGAAAATAGGAAAATAGATAGTGCATATAGGATCGCTGATAGTTGCCATGCAATAGGTGTCTATGTAATTTACTAAGTGCTTTGTGTTTTAGTCCATATACTAGTTGGAGGAAAGTTATTGGTGACCCTGAAATATGAGAAAATAGGAGGCCTCCCAGGGAGTGTAGTTGACAAGAACGAGGATTTTATTGCGTGCATCTCGATGTTGGAGGTATGACCTAGAGACAATAATATTTAGTTATGACTCTATCTCCAAGTTTAGAATTAAGTTTATTTCAGCATGCTACAACCGTTATAGCACTTGAAAAGTGAGTTTTCAAAGGAAAATCTTTGTGCGGGTGTGAAGACATAAATAAACAAGAGTTCATAATCTTATCTCTAAGATTAGTTTGTGTTTTGTGAGATGATCATATTTTTCTGATCATGGACTTAGTAGAAAGTCTAGCAAAGCATGAGAGTTTATTGTTAGGGTAACAATAGTACTAAACCGACCCAAGTGTATGTTGTTGCTAAAAGAGACTAAAAAATCATCATATATTTTAGCAAATGCATATGAAGTTAACATTGACTATAATTACTACACTATGAGACCGCATGATCGAAAGTTATACTTTGGATACCATCAATCGTGTTGCCATGACTGGGGACTCTACAGGTGATGTTTGGATATGACCTAGAAACTGTAATGGAACTGAGATCGTTCAAGACTAGTACTTAACTCCTCTAGACGATATAGAGATGCATTCTCTGGTCCCTCTTAGTATCACCGGTGATATATCGTCTGGCCAGACACAGTGTGATTTTAACATAGTGTCATCGGGGATATGGGTGAGAAAAGAGAACGAAACATCGAATTGCCCGAATGTCTATATCGTGGATCAAGAGGTAACACAAGTTTATTACCTCCCATACGCGTGCACTATTCCTCATTTGCGGGATTACGATGTCTCGTACAAGGTGCCGCCATATGGTAAATTTCCTATGTCAATCGACGTCGATTATAACCCTCTCATAAACGCGGACACATATGAGGGTGAATTCTTCCAAGAAAACGATGGGCTCATGGGCCATTTCGTGATCGACTTGACGGGAGGTGAGGATATAGAAGTAGACATTGGCGGTGACAACGTCGAATAAGAGGTTCAGGACTTTGAGGACTTGGTATTTCTCGAGCGATTAAGTACACAGAACAACATCACCCCAGAAGATGGGAAGGCCGACGTTGATGACACGCATGATAGTAATGGTGAGACCGACACTCCATTGATCCGTGCTAGTGCTCCAGATCCAGATGATCCCGACATAGACCAATATATGTATGTTTTCTATTTAATTTACTAAGTTTATTTGCTTTGCATGCTTTTGAACGAGTAGTATGGGCACAAAGGTTAATTTACTTAGTTTAGGTGCTACGACCAATTTTAATTTTTCTTCAAATTAAGGCTTGACACAAAGGTAAATTCTCTAGATATACAACTATGATGAATTTACCTATATGACAATAACAACAAGATACAAGAAACAAACACAAAGTAAAGGAGAGGGAACGAGGGAACCGATAGAGGAAGCACGCGGAGACAAGGATGTAATCCCGAGTTCCTCCTTTTGAGGGGAGTACGTCTCGTTGGAGGGTTTCGCTACAAAGACCTACTTAGCGCCACAAAGGCCTCACCCTATTCTCCGATGAACCTCTACACAAAGGCCTAGTTCACCTTCCACTATTGATCCCTTTGATCCTTTACAACAAGCTTGAGGCACACACCCACAAACAAATTGGGGGCTCCCAAGAATCACCAACAATCACCAAGAGAGTAGCAATGGAGCCTAGGTTTTCCACAAGGAAACCCTAGCCTCGAATTCCTCAAGCAAATGAGAGGGGAAATGAAAACCAGTTGGTGAAGATGTACATCAGGGCCTTCTCCTTCAACCCTCCAAAGTCAACGAGTTTTGGGTGGAAGGATTGGGAGATATCTAGGATTTGGTGAGCTCAATAAATGCATATTAATGGCTTGGATGAACTAGCTCATTTGGGGGAGAAGGAGGGGTATTTATACCCCCTCCCAAAAAGTGGCTTCTTCTATAGATCTGAAACTCGACATGCGTTGACCAAAACCAGAAATTTCGGTCATCTTCAAATAATCCGGTCAGAAATTCCGGTTGACTCCAGTGTAAAAAAATAAGCTCCAACCGCCCAGAAATTTCCGGTTGAAATTTCTGGCTGATCTTTGCGAGCACAAACTCCAAGTCCTTAGTCGTTTTGCTCTTGTTCTTCCCAAACTGGAATATCCGGTTGATCCAGAAATTTCCGGTTGAAATTTCGGGTTGACTCGAGTGACCAATTACATAGAGAATCTCCTCAACCGGAATTTTCGGTTGACCCTGAAATATCCGGTTGGTCCTTGTGATAAATATGGCTGATCTAACTTCACCTTCTTTTTCGGTGTTCGATGTGGGTGAATAAATAAAAACCTGTACACTTAACACCTTGATAAATAATGTCATTAGTATTGTTAACTAACACACAAACCTTAGGGAAAACGAAATGCACTTTTAATCTCCCCCTTTTTGGTGTTAGATGACAATACTAAGATTTGCAATAAAAAGAAATACAACATCATGCTTGTGAAAGAGATGGAAATTGCTCCCCCTACAAGTATGCATATTTTTGTTTGCCTTGACATGAAAAATATAACTCTAAGGGGATAGTGATTTCCAAAACACAACACAACATGATAAAACGAGACATATCTAATATGTTGATGTAGAGATGAATAGTATACCTTGTGCGGAGAGATAATATGAAGATAATACCGGAGCACAATAGGTGATAACCTCAACATAGATAGATAACCAGCTAGATAATCCATGATAGCATAGTCTCACAATAGCACAAAAATAGTTCAATACGATAAAGCAAATAGTTTGAAACTAAAACGAGACACTAAATGGACACAAGCTCTCAAAGAATGGTAAAAGAACATGCTTGTGCCCGAACCTTGCAAATACCCGTAGGCCTAATAGACTACTTCTCCCCCTTTGGCATCGAGACACCAAAAAGGAAGGAGGCAGTGATGCTAACGTCCCATGACAAGCTAAGCATCGGAGTCTTCTGAGGCCTCTCCAGCGGACTGCTCGGACTCCTTCGGCATCCCTCTGCAGATCTTCATCACCATCCTCATCATCATCAAGATCAATAGGAGCACTAGAAGTAGCAGCGTGAAACGAAGAGCCTCCTCAAGATGTTCCCATGGAGCACTAGA
Source organism: Alopecurus myosuroides (assembly GCA_028641055.1). Lineage (NCBI taxonomy): Eukaryota > Viridiplantae > Streptophyta > Magnoliopsida > Poales > Poaceae > Alopecurus > Alopecurus myosuroides. Next base: position 535,556,335 of record CM054057.1, read on the forward strand.
CTTGGAAGTCCACTAAGAGAACGAGTCTGGAACCAAATCAACAGGAGGATCTCCAGAAGCACCACTGACATGATGAAGGTTCTTCTGCTAAGGGCTAGGCAGAGCAAGGTCCCTGCGGAGACTGATACTGCTCCCTATGGATGTCAACCTTCATGCAAAGCACATTGCACTGAAACCAGGACAACTTCCTGACATTGCCCACTATAGAGGTGTCAGCCTTGGGAGCAGGAGCGGTAGGAGCAGCACTAGCACGAGCGTCCCTCATAAAGGAACCACTCTCAGGGGAAGCAGCAGTAGCAGAAGCAGACTTCCTCTTGATGTGCAACTTGTTGAAGTGGTGATCTTCCATAGGCAGATCACGGAAGTCCTGCTTCATAGTGTCCTTGATCAACATCATAATATAAGGACCATGAGGAATGGTTGATGCCTTGGGGGCGTGTTGTTGGTTAGGTTACTCCAAGCGTAGAGTTTGATGTAGAACGGCGGCAAGATTATCCTTGAAATTAACCAAGGTTATCGAATCCAGGAGGACACGAAGTTTCTTCAGAAGGTTGTCAGCGGCGCAACTGACGTGGAACCTGCACACAAACAAACACAATACTTTTCCCCGATGAAACAGAGAGGTTGTCAATCTCTCCGGTCTTGCTGAAAATAGAGGATTAAACGTATGGTGCAGAAAACAGTGATGATTGCAAAAAATAGTAGAGAACAATATGATTGCAGTAGGTGGTTTAACAGTATGAGGAAAATGGACTGGGGTGCACAGTTCACTAGCGGTGTCTCTTCACAAATATTTATATCATGTTGGGTAAACAAATTACAGCTGGGCAATTGACAAATAATAAGGGCATGACAATGCAATATATGACAAGATGTTCACTATGAAATTTAACACAACATTACAACAAAGTACATAGACTTGCTATCCAGCGCATCTATGCCTAAATAATCCACTGCCACGCCACGGACCCTCTTGGATTGATTTGCACTTTGCCTTATAAGATGATTTGTTTGCTGCAATCTTTTAACTTGTGAGTTCTATGTTGCGGTTTTTTGGCACTTCCACCATCCATATTTGCTAGCCTCTTCGGTACTGTGCATTGCCCTTTCTCACATTGAGAGTTGGTGCAAACTTCGCCAGTGCATCCAAATCCCGTGAGAGGACTTTGTTCTCCTACACATAAGCCAATATATTCTTCCTCAAAACAGACACCATACCTACCTATCATGGTATTTCCATAGCCATTCTGAGATATATTGTTGCACAACATTCACCTCCATTATGTTACTCGATGATGAGCTTCATGGTTATTTATGCATACTGCTACACTGGCAGGAGCATGCAGTTGGATACATCAGAGATATTCCATTATGAGTTATGAGTACTAAAAGTGTGATGATTCATTGTAATATAGGATGTTGCCCCTACCGGTGAGGATATATAAAATAAAAAAATTGAAAAAGACCAAAAAAAGGGGGTGGGGCAAAGAGAGAATAAAGAGAGAGGGGCGCATCACTATCATTTATACCACACTTGTGCTTCATGTTTAGCACCAATACTTCAGTTTGGAGAGAGTTTTCATATTATTATCATTCATAACTATGTGGGGAACTTTACATTATAGAACTTGGCTTGTATATTCCAATGACGAGTCTCCTCAAATGAGCTCTAGGTCTTCGTGGGCAAGCAAGTTGGATGCACCCCACTAGTTCCATTGGAGAGCTTTCATACACTTATAGCTCTATGTGCATCCGTTGTGTGGCAATCTCTACTCCTTGCATAGTTTCGGTTGTAAGACTTTCTCTTGTCTAATGACCACTTTCAGCTTTGTGAGCCTTTCTTCCATTGACCTTCCAAACCCCCCATAATGTTTTCTTAGCCATAACATCCCGGTGCCAGGGACCAACGCAGAACACTTGCTTGCTTTTAGTGCGCAAATAGTTTAAGATTCAAGCATTGCATCGTGTGGAAAGCTTGACTTGATCCTAACAGGGGTTGTGAAGATCGTTTGACGTGCAAGATATTGTTGTTCTTGAAAGCTTAAATCATCTCTAATAAACTTTGCACGATTGATAGTCTTTTAGTATTGGTTCATTAAAAGTTTTGCTTCTTTCTTCTTATTTATTTATGCATTACTTGTTGATGTCAAATATAGATCACAGCTTTAGTTCATTTGATCCTAGTTTACATGCTCTAGTTTACATATTATGATCAAGATTGTGTGGTAGCATGCCACCTCAGAAATTATTTTGTTTTATCGTTTACCTACTCGAGGACGAGTAGGAACTAAGCTTGGGGATGCTTGATATGTATCGAACGTATCTATAATTTCTGATGTTCCATGTTGATATTATGCCAATTGCTACGTGTTTTCCGTATGTTTTCCTACGTTTTCTTATGTTTTCCGGGACTAACCTATTAACAAGATGCCACAGAGCCAGTTCCCTGTTTTTTTTGTTGTTTTTAGTTTCAGGAAAGTTGTTCTGGAAATATTCTCGGAATTGGAAAATTCGAAAGCCAGAAGTCCTAAAAGTCCTGGAAGCATCCACAAGTCCCGAAGAGCCGCGGAGGGGGCCACAGGGTGGCCACACCATGGGGTGGCGGTGGCCGCGCCACCTAGGGGTGTGGGCCCCCTGGCCACCTCCTGGCATCGCCCTTTCGCCCATATATACTCCCCGAGGCATAAACCCTAGAGTTATCGACCTTTTCCACAAAATACATCCGTAGCTCCGCCGCCGCCGCCGACAAGTTTCGGGGGATAGATCTCTGTTCTGGCACCCTGCCAGAACGGGGAAGTGCCCCCGGAAGCAATCTCCTTCGACTCCGCCATCTCCATCGCCGTTGTTGTCTCCTATGATGAGGAGGGAGTAGTTCTCCTCCGGGGTTGAGGGCTCTATTGGTAGCTATGTGGTTCATCTCTCTCTCCCATGGTGTGATCTTTATGTGATCATGAGCTTTGTAATCTAGTTGAATAAGTAGGTTGATCTTCATCTGTTATGCTACTCAAGTGGTTTCGTTATATCCGTAAACACTTTGATCACGGGGTAAAGGTGATAGTGTGTGCACCGTTGTGTTTAGCATGATATTTATATCTTGTGTTGGAAGGTGAACCTATGAAATTGTGGCGTTTGTTTACTAATTTATGGCGCTCGTAGTGACATTGGGTGCCCTAGAGAGGGAAGATAGACTTGAGGAGTGTTGTTTAAGCCCTGCAACGATTAGTGTTCGTTATTCGACCGGAGAGTGGTTCGGAGTTGCACAGTGAAGAAATGATATTTATGCATTCAATTATGTGAGCATTGTTGAGAGTGTCTACTAGTGAAAGTAGGATCCCTAGGCCTTATTTCCAAGCATTGAAACACTATTTTCCACCTGTTCTTCTACATGTTCGCTTGCTGCCATTTTTATTTCAGATTGCTATTATCACTTATTATCATCCATATTACTCTCTCTTCGTCGAACTAGTGCACCTATATACCTGACAAGCATATTGGGTGTGTTGGGGACACAAGAGACTTCTTGTATCTTAATTGCAGGGTTGCTTGAGAGGGATATCTTTGACCTCTACCTCTCTGAGTTCGATAAACCTTGGGTGATCCACTTAACGGAAACTTGCTGCTGTTCTACAAACCTCTGCACTTGGAGGCCCAACACTGTCTACAAGAATAGAAGCGTGCGTAGACATCAAGCCCCCTGCCATAGCGAGCCACCAGAGCCAGAACCAGAGCCCGAGCGAGTGAACACAGAGAACAACAATTCCCTATCCTTCCCCGGAGAAAAACCATCGGAGGTTCATCTTCACGGTCGCGCCACCACCAAATGGACGCCGGAGACTCTCCCCGCGCCTCAGACGTGGAGAACGCCGCCATGGCCATAGACTCCATCATCAACGATGTCGACCCGCACTTCGACTTGCCGGTACACGCGGCGGCGACCACGCTGGAGGAAACCTCCAACATCTCGGCCCGCGGGGATCTACCTCCCGTGGACGGAACTACGACGCCTTCCACCTCTTTCGTTCCTCCTCCGCCCCTCTTCTCCGCGCCCGCGGAGGACAACGTCACTCTCGGCGGAGAGGATGCCTCCGCTTCCGCCACCGCCGGTGTGGAGGAGGAGAACAAAGAAAATGCCGGGAACTGGAGCCACTGCAACGTGGTTCCCTCCCTCCTTCCGGCAATGGAGAAGGAGGAGTTCATCCTGAAGGGAAAATGGTGGTATCACGCGGACGAGACTGAGACATCGCCAAAAGTCGGCGAATGAGTCCTCCTCGCGGCACACATCAACAAAGGTATCGGAATCCCGCCATCTTCCTTTTTCCTTCAGGTCTTAGACCACTACAAAATCTAGCCACATAATCTCCCTCCAAACTCTATTCTTTACCCAGCCGGGTTTCAGGCCCTGTTCGAGGGGTACTTAGGAATAGAGCCTAAGTTAGGCTTCTGGCAGTATTGCTTTGGAGTAGAGCGCAACCCATCTGAGGGCGCCCTCCCCACTTGTGGAACCATCTCCTTTACCCCACGTAGGTTTAGGGAAGATTAGTTCCCGAAAATTAAAACTTCGGAATCCGTCAAATTCTGGACGGTTCCTTCTTTTATCGCTCTGATGTCCCGTTTCCTCGAAAGGAAACGGGAATTCCATCTTTCGTGAATTCGCGGCCACTCCCCAGGACAACTCGGCAGTGGACGCGGTCCAGAATCTGCCGACAGATCTGATGAGGATCAAGCGACGTATCGCCAAGCTTGTTTCCACCTCCCCTCCTCTTACCGGTATGGACACTGTTCTATGCTGGCTCGAAAGGCGGATTCAGACCCTAGCTCACCGCGGACCCCGGCTCATATGCGAGTACACGGGCCCAGAGGACGCAATGAGGGCTACGAACAAATCTTTGTCGAAAAAAGACTTGAAGAAACGCGTCAATCAGCTGGTATCGACTCGTGATCAGTACGAGGAAAGCCGGCCAATGTACACCACGGAAAACCCAACTCCAAAGGTATGGTCTTATCATTTTGGGCATTGTTGTGAGTTTCCTTTTCTCGGATGTTTTTCTTACTCGGACCTTGTCTTTTTTGACAGATTCTAACTCTTCCTGAGTCTAAGCTCGCCACTGATGCCGAGTTGGACGCGCTGCGTGCCAACTTTGCAGGCGGACGGAAGCGGAAGAAGCCCTCCGCCACTCAGGAGGTGATCGACCTTGACAGCGTCGCCGTCGCAACTTCCAGGTAAAAATCCCGGGTTCTTTCTACTCTATGCTTTTTATCGCATGTTTTTCTTTTCTCGGAATCTTACTTCTCGGAATTCCTTGCTTTTCCTTTCTAGCCTTTCTCCTACCACTCTGAAGCCAAAAAGCCGGAAGAAACATAAGGCTATTGTTAAGAGAGGTGCGCATCCGTCTCCCGCTGCTGCACCTGACACTCCGACTGCAGCAGGGGAAGAAAACTCGGCTGCAAGGGAGGGAGAATATCCCTTGCAGTCCAGCCAGCCCATTGCGCCCGAGTCGGACGCAAGGGAAAGGGCGGAGCCGGAAGTGGGAGACCCTTTGCAAGTTCCAGAGGAGGAGCCTATACCGACTTTTGACAAAGACTTCAAGGTAAAAGAAGAGCCTTTTGACAAACACTGGTATATCCATCCGTGGGCGACAAAGTACTTTGCTCCAGCTCGTTTAATCCGTCCCTGGCCGCAAGGCGGGCTTATAGTTAGGAATAATTACGTGTTCTCGCCTCGGCAGGTCATACAAGACGGCCTTTTCCATGTCAGGATTCTCTTTGTCGAATACGCAAAGGAATTTGACGAAAATCTGGCAGGTCTTACAAGAAAGAGCCAGCTAAATATCTCTAGCCTCCAAGCATTTAGCCAAGTGTATTCTTATTTGACTGAATGCTTTCTTCCTGTTCTTGCTTGTTTTTTACTTAAGCGTTATTTCTCTTATCCATGTTTCAGCAAACTGCCGTGAAGATTAACATGGAAGTTTTCAGTAAACTTACCATCAAGAACAAGGAGGTGAAAACTCTCCTTGGAATTCTTGAAGACAAAGACTCGGAATTGGCATCTGTTCACGCGAGCTGAAGGAATGAGCAGGTAAGTTTTTTATTCTTTCACACTGCTGTTTTTGTGAGAATTTTTCTAAGTCATTTTCCGAGTTTTTTGAACTCTTCGTTTTCCTTGCTTTTCAGCTTCTTTGGCGAAAGCCAAGCAAATTGCTGAAGATGCCGGTAATGCCAAGAACCTCCGAAAGGAAAACTCGGAGCTTTACAAAATCAATGTAAAGCTCCAAAAGGACCTAGAGGCCAGCCAGCTGGCTGTTGGGATCGTCGAGTCCAAGGCATCTGCCCAGGCTGAGAAGGCCAAGGCCACCATCCTCGACCTGGAGAATGCGCTAAATCAACGCCTTGAAGAAGGCATGAAATGGACAAGATTCTCGGTAAGATTTTTAGTCTTTTACCAGATTTTTTTCTCCTTATACTTTTTATACCATGTTTCTTTTTTCTCCTCTGTTTTTTCTAACTTTCCTTTGTTGATGTAAACAGAGGGAAACCCCTTGATTACCCGGATTGACAGAATCCGGGCTTTCAGGATGATCTTCGTCGCGCTGAAGACTGCGGGGATGTTACTTGTCAACAAGTACATTCCCAACAAGGCAGGAGAAATCTCGGAAGTTAGCCAAATTCCGGAAGCGATCGAGGAGGTGGCTAAGAATAAGGAGTCTCGGTTCCGTTCCGTAGCTCGTGGTGGTACGCGCATGGTCCTTGGGCTAATGCGTATGCACTACACCACCACCAAGTCTTCGCATGTGACGATCGGTATCCCCTAAGGATACACAGAGTCGCAGCGAGCCAGCATCTTCGACTTTGTCAAAGGCCATGCTACGAAGATAGCGCAGATGGTGAATATCTCCACCTTCTACCCCGAGGAGAAAATTCCGGCAACTCCCGAGGATCCCAGCAGCGAAGAGGAGGACTCGGATTCCGAAGAGGCCGCTTGATTCCTGGGCAGATAGCAGGAAAAATAGAAGAATTACTATTAATGTAATATCCATTGTAATGCTATCTATCATTTGTATAAACAAGTATCCCCCTTTTGGAGTAAAATTTATGTCTTTGCAAGTTTTTTTCGGGTTTTTAATTCCTTTGCCTTCTAAGTTCTCTGGTTTATATGTTTTGACTGTGCCTAGTGTTGAAATGGCTCAATAGTACTTAATCTTCATGCCAAGTGACTGGGTTTAACCTATTAGTCAAAACTCGGAAACATGGATTGTATTAAGGCATTTTTACTTACTAATTTCAGTGACCCAACACAAAAAACAATCAGATAATACTTACGAAAAAGTAAGGAATTTTGAAAATGTATGAAACTCAAGCACGCGGGCACAATCTGGGTTTCTTTAAGCCTCCTTAGGCTACAAAGAATTCAGTTTTATAACTCCGAGCATGCAGGCACAATTCAGGTTAACATTGAGCATTTTGAAAGATCATTGGGAAATAGAAAAGACAGACTTATGCTTTGTATGAAAATTAACAGATAAAACAATAATGCATGAATTCTGACAACTTTATTTCATGATCTCAAAGATGTTTACATAGAAATTGAAGGGACGTAACTGTTGGATGCTCCAGGGTCTCTTTGTCTCTCCTAGTTCGACATATATCTTTCTCTTTCTTTTGCGATTCGGTCTTTTAGGATCATCTTCCGTATCCCGAATATCTACAAGATAGTATGATCCATTTTTCATAGACTTGCTAATGACGAACGGTCCCTCCCAAACTAGGGATAATTTGTGCTTCCTTTCCTGCACCAGTCTTAGAACTAGGTCACCTTCTTTGAAAGAACGGTGTTTGACTTTCCGACTATGATATCGTCGCAGTCCTTGCTGATAAATGGCGGATCTTTGTAGCACAAGCTCTCGTTCTTCTTCTAAGAGATCGACGACATCCCGTCGTGCGTTTTCGGCATCCGAGTCTTCGTATGCTAGCACTCTTGGGCTATCATGGAGCATGTCCGTAGGAAGCACTGCTTCTGCGCCATAAACCAGAAAAAACGGGGTTTGTCCAGTTGATCTATTTGGCATCGTTTGAATACTCCAAAGCACGGAAGGCAATTCTTCTACCCATGTTCCAGCTGCTCTATGGAGAGGAGATTCGGGTCTTGAGCGTATTCCTTGCATGATAGAACTATTCATTCGTTCAACCTGTCCATTGGATTGTGGGTGTGCCACCGATGTTAGTTCTAGGCGAATTCCTGTTTGTCGGCAATATTTTGCCAACTCTCCAGTAGAGAATTTTGTCCTGTTATCCATGATTATGTTGTGTGGAACGCCGTATCTCATGACTATGTCAATGATGAAATTTCTGGCAGTCACACCGTCAAGTTTTTTGATGGGTTTCACCTCCACCAACTTGGTATACTTATCCACTGCAACGAGTAGATGTGTAAGTCCGCCTCTTGCAGTTTTGAATGGTCCCATCATATCTAGCCCCTAGACCGCAAATAGGGATAGTTCTGAGTGCTTGAGCTGGCATATTCGTCTGCTTGGCGTAATACTGGCATCCGACACATGTGTTCACTATGTGCTCTGCATTTGCCTTGACTGTGAGCCAAAAAAACCCTGCGCGGAATGCTTTTTTGACTATCCTTTTTTATTGAGCATGATGCTCGCAATCTCCTTCATGGATTTCTTACAATATTTCTCGTCCTTCTTCTGGTGAAATACACCGCTGAAAAATTCCGATAGTACTGCATTTATACAGGCAATCATTAGTTATCGTGTATCCTTTGCATCAGCATTTTATCTGCCTTTGCAAGACTTTATCTGCTCCATTCGGGAACTTCTGATCGACTAAGAAGTTTAAATATGGAATTGTCCAATCCGGGTTAACAAGCATGACTCCGATTGACTCAGAAACGAGAGGATAATCAATATCTCCACCTTTGATCGATGGTTCGTGCAAGTATTGGACAAACACACCAGGTGGTAGGGTTTTCACTCTTTCCGATCTCATGCGGGCTAATGCATCCGTGTTCTAATTTTCTTCCCTTTTGATATGAAGTACTTCAAATCCTAGGAAGCAAATGGCAAACTCGTCCATAGTTCCCCGATATTCGGCCATAATGGGGCTTTTAGCATCCCATGTTTGTTTTAGCTGATGTTGTACCAAATCCTAGTCGCCATAACAGAGTATGCGTTTGATGCATATTTCATTTGCAATATGCAAGCCATGAAGCAAAGCTTTGTATTTTGCCACATTGTTGCTGGCGTTGAAGTGTATTTGTAATACATACTCCATAATGTCACCTTTTGGAGATTTAAGCACTACACCAGCTCCGACGCCTTCCTTCATCTTGGATCCGTCAAAATGCATGATCCTATATTCCAACTCCGGCATTGGTGTGTTTTCCACTGCTTTTGTCCAATCAACGACAAAATCTGCCAACACCTAGGATTTAATTGTCGTCCTGGGTTGGTACTTGATGTCGAACGCAGCGAGCTCAATGCCCCATTTGGCGACTCGGCCTGTTGCATCCGCATTGTTGATAATATCCCCTAGTGGTGCTTTGCTTACCACTGTTATGAAATGTCCTTGGAAATAATGGCGGAGTTTTAGAGATGCAAAAAACACGCCATCTGCCAGTTTTTGATAGTATGGGTACCTTTGCTTTGACTCGGAGAATACTTCACTAACATAGTACACTGGATGCTGGTCTGGTATGCTTTGTTCGTCTTTCCACCTTTCCACAATTATCACTGCGCTGATAACCTTGTTTGTTGCTGTAAGATACAGTAACATGGGTTCTTCGTATTTTGGGGATGCCAAAATCGGAGCTTTCATCAAGGTTTCTTTTAGTTGGGTTAATGCTTTGTCCGCCTCTTCTATCCATTCTAATATGTCGGATTTCTTCAACAATTTGTATAATGGCAGAGCCTTGTCTCCTAGCCGGCTTATGAACCTGTTGACTGCGGCTGCAGAACACGTCAATCTTTGGACATCTTTTAAGCACGTATGCCTTGTGATATTCAAGATCGCCTTGATCTTTTCCGGGTTTACTTCTATTCCTCTGTGAGAAATGATAAAACCTAGAAGCTTTCCTGAGGGAACCCCGAATACTCACTTTAATGGATTCAACTTTATTTTATAAGTGCGCAAATTTTTGAAAGTTTTTCGTAGATCTTCAAGGAGTGTATCCTTTTACTTGGAAACTACGGCAATGTCATCCACGTAAACATGAACATTTTTGCCGATTTGACTATGCACGCATCTTTGCATGCTACGCTGTTAAGTTGCACCGGCGTTCTTCAAGTCAAAAGGCATGGTTATGTAATAGTATGTTCCATACGGGGTTATGAAGGAAGTTTTTATTTGATCCTCCTCCTTCATACGTATTTGATGGTACCCGGAATAAGCATCCAAAAAGCATAAAAGCTCAGAGCCAGCAGTGGCATCTATTATTTGATCGATTCGTGGTAACGCGAACCTATCTTTTGGACACAATTAGTTCAAGCTGGTGTAATCGATACACATCCTAAGAACGGTATTGTCTTTCTTTGGGACTAATACTGGATTTGCAGACCAATCAGTATGTATGACTTCCCGGATAAAATCAGCTGCTAAAATCCGGATAATTTACTTGCCTATAGCCTTCCGTCTTTTTCCATCGAAACGACGGAGACTTTGTTTGACAGGTTTTGAACCTGGAATTACTTTGAGTTGGTGCTCAACAAATTCCCTGGGTACACCTGGCATGTCAGCAGGACACCAGGCGAAAATGTCCCAGTTCTCACGAAGGAACTTGATGAGCGTGTCTTCCTATTTGTCAGTCATCTCAGTTACCACTACGACAAATTTTGTCGGATCTTTGGGATCTAGGACAACTTGTCTTGTATTTTCTGAGGCCTTGAAGCTATCTACCGGCTTCCCACTTTCTTTTCCTGACGGTATTTCCATCAGCGAAACTTCCTTTGCCAGCTCTTTCAATTCCTCCCTTGCGATCACTTGCTCAGCGCAAAGGGCGTTTCCTTTCTCCGGCTCGTTTGCCAATTTGTAATCTCCAGTTATGTTAATTACTCATCCTTTTGGCGTTGGCATCTTCAGCTTGTTATAAATATAACATGATCTTGCCATGAATTTGGTGAAAGCCGGACGTCTGAGTATTGCGTGATAAACGCTTTCGAGCGGCACCACCTCGAATGAGATTTTTTCCTGACGGAAATGTTCTCTACTTCCAAAGGTTATATCCAGGGAAATTTCTCGTAGGGATTGTGCTTGCCTGCCAGGAACAATACCATGAAACCGTATATTATTGTGCCTGAGCTGAGTCTCGTAAATATGTAGTTGTTTTAATGTACTCAGGTACATGATGTTGATACTAGATCCTCCATCCATCAGCACTCTTTTGAGCCTAGTGTTTTGAACAATAGGGCTTACGACCAAAGCCTTTCGTGCCAGATTCTGGGATGTTTCCGGAATGATCTGACTGATCCCAGGTAATTGGCGTATTTGAATACTTCAAGTATTTTGGTGTTGGTGGAACAACCGCGTTGATTTTTCGAAGTGTCCTTTTCGCGTGTTTTGCTAAGGGAGTTGCCAGGAAATTTAGGTTACATTATCCTTCATCTCTCGGAAATTTTGGCTCGCATTTTCGCTGTTGTTCCTGGATTTTATCATCAGTGTCCGATTCACTTTCTTCTTTCTCAGCTTCTGGCTTTTGCTTGTTGAACTTCCTCTTGGAGTTCTTTCCTTTATTCCTGGATCCTGCAGTGCCCTTCATATGCTTGTTGAGGCGGCACTGCGCATTTGTATGGGCAGGCTTCCCAAATTGCGAATGGTGGACACAGTTTTCCGACTTTATCTTTTCCCACTCTTCCTTAGAGTAGGAGATTGGTTATGTGCTTCTTCCTTTCCATTTGCTGCCATTATCCTTTTCAAAGGTCGTGTTTACTTCTTTGGGTTTTGCCTGTGCCTCTGGAGTAGCTTTGTTTTCAGAACAAGGTGTCTTTTTGCCCTGAACCAAAGCGTCAATATTTTCCACCTCTCGCTCTGTTATCATCTTCGGCCGCTGCGTGCTCATTGGCGGTTGTAAGCATGGATCCGAGATCTTTGTGCTCCTTTGATCCAACCATGAACGGTACGAGGCCGGGTTTTAATCCATTGATGAAAACATGCATTGCTTGTACATCACTTACTCCAAAGCAGTTGTTCTTCATTTCTGTCCATCTTGATATAAAGTCGACATACGACTCGTCTTCAAACTGGACGCAGCACTTTAGCTGGTTGATACTCTTAGGGCGTTTGTACGTACCCCGAAAATGTTGAGCGAATGCTCTAGCCATATCATCCCAGCTATCCACGCTTCTTGACGGAAGCCCGTTGATCCAATCTCTGGCTCCATCCAGCAACATTAGGGGGAGAAATTTCACCGCTTCTAGGCCTGTCCCTTTGTTGATCTGAACGACAGTGTAGTAATCTGATAGTCATGTATCCGGGTTTGTACTTCCGGTATACTTTTCGTAAGTTGGACCAACTTTGGCGAAGCCAGAATGTAGGGTTATTCTCCGGATCCTATGAGTAAAGAACTTAGGTACAAAGTATAGATCATCTCTTTCCGCCTTATTGACATGAGCGGAATATCTGCCGGCTGAATGGACAGAAGGGGATCTACTCTTTTCTGGCCCATTGTTGCGCGAGTGCGCTCTTCCGGGATTATCCCTATTTTGTTTGTTGTCATGTCCTTTGGAATAAGGCGGAGTTCTACTCCTTGGCTTTTCTTTGTTCCTAGGAGGAGTACGGGATCTCTCACGCCTGTGAGGATTATCATATCTTCTGGCTTTTTCAGCTGGGCGTCTTGGAGGCGGCATCATTTTTTCGTCTTTCCAGTTTTGTTCTTCCCGATCCTTGTGATCACGGGGATTATTTCCACCTTTCGGCAGATGGGATCCGTTCTAGATGCTTCATCCCTATTGTCCGAGATTTTTCTTGTCCTTCTTAGGATCTCCCTTCTTTTCCTTAGAATGGCCCGAATCTCCAGGTTCGCCAGGTCCAGGTGCTCCAGCGGCGCAGGTGGCAGTTTTGCATAGGGCCGAGTCGTCGTGCAACTTCCCTGATCTTGCATGTCCACGTTGTTGCTGTTGTAACGCCTTTCCTAGGAAAGCATACACTCCCTAAAGCTTTTCGTCTTTGGAGTACAGATCGTCATAAAGGATGGCGAATGCGGCTTCCGCGTTTTCGGCTGCGGTTTTGTATATGCGTTCGCCCTTAGCGTTTACACCGTTAACATGTCTTTGGCAGCGCGTCCGGCCTTGCAATTCCGTGTAATCTCGTGGGTTTTATCCCAGACATATTCCGTCTTTCGAATTCTTCAATTTCATTTTGCTTTGCTTTTACAGTAGCTTGGGCTTTGGGGAGATTTTTTCAGATCGGAATAGTTGTTGCTGCTGCCGCATAATGGCTTGCCTTCTGACTTCCAACACTTCCGGTGGTTCGTATGGTCCTACCGTTCTTTCTTTTTCTTCTCCAAAGGTGTGACTCCGCTTCCTCCTCCTGCTTCTAGGTTTTGATTAGCATTATGTGCCAATTTTTTTCTTCTGGAGTTTGTACTCGAGTTTCTTGGCAGTCTTCTTTTTCTTCTTGGAAGAGGGAGGCTTTTTTCCAGGTTCTTCTTCTGTCAACTCCTTGACATCATGATAGATGGGACTGTTTTCGCCATCCTCTCTTTCCTCATGTGGTGGAGGTGTTTTGGGGTCTTCATCTTCTCCAGCATCCAAGTTTTCAGTCGGTTTTGCCACAAGTACTTCATGGAAGCTCCCCTGCATAGATTTGACCTTTCTTTCGAAAGCATCTTCATCTTCATCTTCGGAATATATGTCTTCAGATCCGGGTTCCGACTCCAATCTTTCTTCTATAGCAGCTAATACAGAGTCGGCTTCTGAGTTCGTCGTTTCGCTGACGGGTATCGGATCTTCCACTTGTTCTGTGGGATTGTTGTTTTATGCTTCTTCCACGGGATTTCTTACTTCCGTGTTTTCAACGACCACGGACTGCACCATGCCAATGAAGTGAGATCTGATTGCGGGCATCTCCGGAGAGGCAGCAAATTCAGGTTTTGGCGATCTGATCAGAACCCGGTATCATAGTTTTCTTCAACTGGGTATAGGGAGGGTGGGATAAATTTTTTTCCACCACATAATCCCATTGCTTCTGCAGTTAATCCGATAAAGATGTTTGCAGATCCAATCGGTAAAACGCATACACTTACCAGGTGATTCCGTGCTGGCATGTATGATCCGTTGTCGAGGAAGCGCCTGACGTCATCGTCGAATTCCAGACTTCCAACAGTTATGGTACTACCGATTCCGCCGAGTATCCCCGATCGAAACATAACGCCTGACGTCGCTGGCCCCATGGTGGGTGCCAACCGTCGAGACATCATAGTAAGGATCATAGACGGGGTGCCATGAGCCTACGGGTAGAGACGTGGGGGACGTGGTAGTGCTACGCCTCGATGGTGCTAGGAATTCTTGTTGCTTGTGATGGCGTGTTGGGAACCCAAAGAGGAGGGTGTGATGAGTTTAGCGGTAAGAACTTCCCTCGATTAAGAACCAAGGTTATCAATCCAGCAGGAGAAAGAGGATCTTCGGAAGGTTCATGCCACTGACGGTGGTGATGGCTCACCGGTGTCAGCAACAACGCGGAACCTGCACACAACACAACCAAAATACTTTGTCCCAACGGTACAGTGAGGTTGTCAATCTCACCGGTCTTGTTGAAAACAAAGATTAGACGTATAGTGTGGAAAATAGTGTATGCTCGCAGTAAGTAAAGAAAGCAGAAAATTGTAGTGGTTTGTTTAACAGTGTAAGAAAATGGACCGGGGTTCATAGGTTCACTAGTGGTGTCTCTCCATAAAAGATAGCATGTTGGGTGAACAAATTACAGCTGGGCGATTGACAAATAAAGGTTGCACCGTAGTGCACATTCATGACATGAAGACTACTATGATATTTAGTGTGGGCATTACAACAATATACATAGACCGTAATCCAACTGCATCTACGACCAATAATCCACCCTCAGGTTATCATCCGAACCCCATTAGGTATTAAGTTGCAAGCAACAGATAATTGTATTAAACAATGTGTGTAATGTAAGCAATGATTGTACACGCGGGCACTCACACCGCTGTTTTCTCCCTAGTGCCAACAACACATCCTCCCATGTCACGTTTCTGTCACTCGAGCACAGGCGAAAAGGAGGCATGAACCCACTATCGAGCATAAATACTCCCTCTTGGAGTTACTAGCAACTACTTGGCCAGAGCACCTGTCGTGGTGTTGTGACGGCAAGTGTCCTCATGCGAGAACTAGATTGCAAGGCGATTACTACTGAGCGAAACTTTGAAAGGGTTAAGGTGGAAACGAGAGACGCGAGTTTACCCAGGTTCGGCCCCTCGATTGAGGGTAAAACCTACTCCTTCCTTCTTACTATCAGGAAACAAGGTCTCGATTACAAAGGGAGATTTCGGCTCTCGATGTCTCGAGTTACCTTGCTATCGACTTAGAGCTTATCTTTCTATGTCCCAGCGTCTCTCCTTATATAGGGGACGAGGCCTCCGGGTTACACCCGTTATCGGAGTCCTGATCTAATCCGGTTCTAGGTCATCCTTTGCCGGTTCACCCCGTGACCTGGTCATCTCCGTCCGGCCTTGGGCTGACCTCCAGGCCTTGGGCCTTTATGTTGCTTAACACAAACTCTGGGCCGGTCTTCTATCTTCTCCAAGTTACAGAATGGGTAACCCAGACCTTCTTCCTTTAGAGCGACAATCATAACCCGGATCTCCCTATTATAAATCAGACCAACAGTCTTGAGTCCCATTAAGTGGGTTCCGGTTTATATGAGGGGTAGGTGAGGCTCCCCCTCACCTATTCCCCCAACATTATCCCCTAGGTTAACGTGAACACTTAAGTTTGCACTTACGATGTTCATGTTAAACTTCTTGGAGCGCAAGCCAGGCAAAAAATCATTTGCTTTTATAAGATAACTTTCAACAAGGTATGCAATCCGGATTTCATGGGCTGAGCTCTCTATCTCCAAGATCATATCTTTCCGTTTCTTGGAAAGATAACTCCCACGTTTTCATCTCAAGATCTCCGGAACCAGAAAAAAAATCTTAACTTAGCCCATATTTTTCTCCACGCAATTACTACATTTTTCAGAGAAAATCTCCTCATGTGATCCGATCTCGCTGTATATTTCCCATAAAAAGTTTAATCTTGAGGGGCCCTTGTGCAAAAATCACCACTTAACCCTAGGGTTTAAGCCCCGCCTATAAATAGTCAAGGGTACGACCCCCAGGGCTCATTCGCATCATGTGCCCCCCGCTTCATCGTCTTCCTCCAGACCAAGCTCGAGAGCTCCACCTCTTCTCTTGCGCCGCCGCGGCCGGAGCATCATCGGTGTTCATATCAAGATGGTGAAGGAGAAAAGCTTGGTGTCCAAGACCGGCGAAGCTAGAAAGAAGAAGAAAACCGGAGGTGCTTCCGGTTCTGGAGCGGCCGGGTCTGGGAGAGGAAAAAGGCAAGTCAATTGGTGCAAGTCGGAGATAACCCAAGGCCGGCTCACGGAGATGGAGGACTCCGGGTTACTGCCCAAGAACCTATCTTGGCGTGCCCCTGGAAACGAGATCCGGCCCGAACCTAGGGCTGGTGAGGTAATAGTTTTTGAAACCCACATTCTCCATGGGTTTCGTCCACCCGGATCTCTCTTTTTCCGCCGGCTCCTAAGTTATTATGGCCTCCACCTTCAAGACCTTCCACCAAATTCTATCCTTAATGTTAGAAATTTTGTAGTCCTCTCTGAGGACTACCTCCAAGTAGAGCCCAACTTAGACCTCTTTCTCGAATACTTTTATTGCAACAAACACCCAGAGGTAGCTGGGGGGGTGAGCTTATTCACCGTGGGGGCGTTTCCTTTCAAAGGCGGAAAGATATCGCCTACCCGGGACTTCCTCTGACCAGTCACCCTAAAATGTGGCAAAAATCTTACTTCCACATAAAAAATACTTCTCTTGAAGATGAGTCGGCTCTTCCGGGTTATCGTCCTGAACGTTTAGTCTACACCAGTACCATGAACTCCTATGCCAAATCCTCTGATCGAGTTAAGATCCGGCCTCTCCTGAAGCGTGTAACCTCTTTGATAGTTCACGAGCTTACTGGTTTAGACTTAACCAAAACCTAGGTAGAATGGCGCATCCAACCCCTCAGTATCAGGAACCGGTTGTTCCATGAATATGCCGGTTTATCAGATTCTATGCGATATTCTCAGTCTCCAGTCTCTAAGTCAGATATGGTTACCTCCTTAAAGCTCCTGGTTGGAGTAAAGCAAGATAAATTCTTTGACGTTGGCCTGGAGCCTTACAGCTCTTCTAACCCGGCTCCTCCTGTAAGTTTATATACCTTTTTTATAATTACTTTTTTATTCCTTTAACTGCACAAGCTCTAACCTTGACGTTGTTCCGGTTCTCAGGTCACAGACCCCTTCTGGGTTACCACAGAAGAACCGGCTTCTCCACCCGAGGATGAAGCATCAGAAGAGCAGAGTGACGACGAGGAAGAGGTTTCTGAATTTGATTCCCTCGGTCACTTGCACAACCAATTTGCTGACGCTGATTACTCGCAGGATGAACAGGCAGAACAAGAAGGCGTCGGGTTAGGTGAAGGACGGGCTGGTGAAGAAGCGCCAGGTCATGAAGCTCCGGATCAGACTCTGCCGGATCTCGACCCTTCTACTCCCATCACTGGTTCCAACCTGGTGGCTGAGAAGGAGTCCCCCGCTGGCCAAAAGAGGACCCGACAGGCTGTTGCAAAGGTGTCTATCTCTAGACTGTCAAAAAATCCTTTGAAACCATCCTCACACACAGAGAAAACGTAGGATGATGAGGAGGGCAACAAAAGAAGGAGGACCCGGAGCTCCGGCTCAAGCGAGTTAGAAACATGTTTGCCTGAGAAAACTCCTCTTCGTTGGGTCTCCAAAGTTCGAGTTTCACCCACTACTTCACATCCCTTAGCCGGACAAATAAGGCCAGAGCCGAGTCGTCCTTTTCATTCAGATTCTCCGAACTCAGATCATCTCATTTTAGCGGGGCTAGTGAGTTCTCCATTAACTATGGGTAAGCTAACTTTTCCATCCCTTGTTTTATTACTGCTAATATCTTAATCATGCAATGTAACTTATGGTTTTGTTTTTGCTCCAGAGCTCAAGCTGTACTGAAAGCAAACCCTGTCTCATCTGTTGCTCCCTTTGTGAACCTTGAAGCAAGAGTCCTTGGAGAAGAAAATGATGAACCGGCTGCTCCATTGCCGGGTCATATGTGTTGGAATGCGTAGAGATAAACAAAAACTTTTTCCTACGCGGTACTTCCAAGATCTAGCCGAGGTAGAAGGCCACGATGATTACCACTAGACGCGCGGTTGCGGATTATCGATGAAGCGCGTCGGGGCAGTGCAGTCCACGATCCGATTCAGCCGATCCGATCCCGCGAACGTCGAAGTGCTGAACGTACAGCACCTCTGCCGGTATCCACACGTACGAGGAGGATCTCCGACGGCGGACTGCTAGGTCCGGTGCGACGGCTGGACTAAGTGGGACTAGGGTTCCCAACGCATGGGAGTGGACTAACGTGCCCGCTGGGCAACCTGTGCCCCTCTTTATATAGCGTATGGTAATGGGCTTCACAACACTTGTGGCCCATTCCCTCTGTGAGTCCGACTCACAAAACCAGTCCATTTCCGGTTCGGGTCCAACCCGACCAATACTTGCTCCCGCTCTTAAGTGTGTGACCCTGCAGGCTCATGGCGACTTGGACACGATTGGAGTCCAACTCCCAATCGATCAATCGGTAGCGGCTCCTAGCAGAACGTGCCGACTCCCAAGTACCATTGAGTCATGACGACATACCTTTCAATGTGATATTCATCTTAGTCCCTTTTGCCTCACGATATACCTTGTCGAACTATAGGCGATTTATCGTCATCCCTTAAATAGTTCGACTCTCTTCTCGATCCGTGATATGTGATTCATCTGACTAACTCTTAATCAACAGATACAGTTAACACTTAACTGAGTCGCGCATGGCCATGCTTTCTAAATCATATCACTCGAGAGGGCCCAGAGAATATCTCTCCATTCGGAGGGGCAAAATCCCATCTTAATTATCCACATCACGCAGCTTGCTTCTCATTCGACCCGAACTCTGCCTTTATAGTTGCATTGTCACAGAACAACGTTTGACAGAACCTAAGTCGGTGATCCACAACTCGGATTGTGCGACAACCTCAGGTCTAAGGATTACATTGATTGAGACATGCAAATGACGATTTGATCGTTGCATCTCAATGTGGGTCAGTCCGACTTGCTAAACTCTTTAGCCAAGTCCGTGAACGTTGGAATGGCATCACCATGCCCATGACAAGTGGAACCGTGTCATCAGCCAACACTCACATTAGTCTAGGGTGTGTGTCCAGCACAACCTAAATGACCAAGGACAATCTAGTACTCCCTCCGATCCATATTAATAGGTGCTGAAGTGGATGTATTTAGACATGTTTTATTGCTAGATACATCCACTTCAGGACCTATTAATATGGATCGGAGGGAGTATGAACAACATGAATATATAGTTCCACAATCGAATCACATATTCAATGACATATATCATATGTTCAAAACAAGGACAACTTAATAACTTTATCTCTATCTCTACTATATAATATGGCTTGGGGTGGCGGTCGTACGTCGCTGGCTGTTTTGCAGTTTAGTCCTATAAGATTTAGAAATTATACCCACAGTCCAAAAGTGGGATAAGCAGTTCCTTTTTAAGTTGTACCGGTTCGTCATTCAATTTGCAAAAACACCCCACGCTCCCCTGCATCCTGCGCCGGTGACGCCCCACATCCCGCAGTTCCGGCAGCAGTTCGCCCCTCCCACACGGACGTGGTGCTCTATCTAAGGATCAAGAGATAATTTTTTCTGGTTAATCCCCGTCTCCGATGTATACCTGATGAAGATGTACTGAACGTTGGGGCCGCAGAGGAGCTGGGAGGGGGCAGCGGAGGGAGTCGGGAGGACGCTCGACAAAAGATTGGAGTTGAGATGGAAGATGGCGAGGTCCAAGAGAAGCCGAGCTCGTTGGCCAGCGTGCCGGCGAGGTCGCCGTGGTTGATGTTCATGGACGCCACACGTCCGGGCTGCTCCATGGTACGCTTCAGTGCCTGCAACGCCATGTACACCTTCTTCAGCCTCGATTTGTTCGTTGGTGGCGCTGGGGCACCGGTGGACCCGCCAACCGAGGCGTCCCTACTCCGGCGCCCCTACCAGCGCCGCCGCACCCAGCTACCTGCTCCAGCACCGCCGCACCGGGAATACCTGCTCTAGCGTCGACAACCAGATGTCTCCCCTCGCTGCCTAGACACAGTGCGTCCGGCCGGGCTTCGCCACGGTCGCCCAGCACATCACGACGGCGTGGCGTGTGCCAGCAGGAGCACCTCTTCTCCAATGGCCGCTCGATCTCATGTGTGTGTGCATGTCCTGCACACGGTTCGGGTCTATGGCAAGTGAAGGAGCTATCCTGATCATGTTGTACGTGTACTTTAACTGCTTGATCAAATGCCTCCAGGAAAATCAATGGTGAAATTGTTAGTGTTGTCTTCATGGGCACCTCGCACATGCAAGACCCGTGCCTGAAAATTGTGGAAAGAAAGAATCTAATGGTCTCACCTTCCTCCAATTGATTCGCTGGCAGACACGACCCCGTCGATGTACTGCAGAGCTCACGAGTGCTGCCTCCTTCTCGCTTCCTTCCCTAACAATTGCCAAATCACATCCGTCCTCTAATTCACTATTTGATTCGTGTTGGAGAACACGTCAGTTATGGGCGAGGTCGCGAGAAGGAGGCTAAGTGCGCGTACCGTCGACGGGTACTTCAGTACCACCCAGACTTGTGCCCGCGTCCGGGGTGGGATGGAAGTTTAGATGCAGCTGGAAGTTCAGTGTGTGGCCTCCAGCGTTGCAAATTTTAGCTTGTGGCCTCTACGTGCGATTGAAGTTCAGTCCAGAGAGATAGTGTGTGAAGTTCAGAGAAAAATGCCGCTGTTGATTATGTACTATATTATTTTTGAACCTGCTTCCTGTGTGATTGTGTAAATTTTCTTGCACACTTTGTGCTAGCTTTTTAATTCGGCGAAGTGTGGACGACTGCCCTACATAAATATTAGGTGGAGGCCTGTGCATCTTTGCACACATTTTTTTTTTCAATCACGTTAGGTGATAGCTTAGCGTGATGCATATTATTTCTTTGAGCCTGTACCTTTGAAAACAACCTTTTTTCAGTCGTGCTAGCTTCGCTCGGCATTTTTGTTCTAAGCTCAATGTTCCTTTCTTTTCGGTAATTGTTCTTCATTTGTGATTAATTTTTTCGAAGTAGAATATTAAAATTACCATATCCGGGTATAGAAACTGATTCACTATATTGACAAATTTGTTTGTATGTTTTTTACAGATGATCAAGATGATCAAAAGATGACCATGGCAATCCAAGAATCAATGGGGAGGCCACTGCAGGCGGCACGAAGAGTAGCTATTTTCGGAGTACAAGTATGTGTCATGGTGGTGGGGGTAGTAGCCCCTCACGCACATCTTTACCTATCCGCATACGATTACAGTCATTCAGTGCAATTGTGGCCAGGAAATAAGTATATACGATGTTCAAGCCGTGGATCAGCGAGGACTTATGGATACCGGCTGTGCTCGACTGATGGCGGTCGTTCGGGCTATTTTCAGCCGGGCTGGGTGGCTTAATACGAGGCGTATCGATGCTTAGTTCGTCTCTTTTTCTGTGGCTGATCTTTGTGTCCACTTTGTCGGATCCGTGATTTGTAATGCATTTGAATACTGGATGTTTTATTCTTGATCTTAATAAAATCCGGCTGTGTGCATCATTTTGATGCAGAGGCCGGGACTCAGGCTCCCATTTCTAAAAAAAAATATACGATATTCAAATGGTAAACCATGAGTTCACTGCATGACCGTACCTACTGCTCCCGTCATTTCTACAATTATGTTCTTTGCCTTTATCTTGAGAATGGAACATAATCAAAAGTACCAACGAGAAGTTAGTGTGTCGGTTTGACAATATTTTTGGATAAAAGTTTAGATGTGGAGTTGAATAAGTTTGGTGAGCATTCCTATGCTTGCGAGGTTTTATAACACCCCTTCTAAATTGCTTCTTGATGCCTGTCGAGATGCTAGCCTCGCTCTCGACGATGTGGTTCCACTTATGAGATTTAAGCCGTCCGTAGCGAATACAGTGGGAATTACATCATACATGATTGCCTCTAGGGCATATTCCCAACAGTCTCCCACTTGCACTAGAGTCAATCATTCTGGCATCATATGCCTAGGCATCTAATGCCCATACCTCTCGTGTGCGCCTCATGCTTAGGCTGTGGTAGCGCCTTTGTCAACGGATCTGCAATGTTTGCATCCGTGTGTACTTTGCATAACTTGATATCACCTTGTTCGACAAACTGGCGAATGAGGTGATACCGCATGAGTATATGTTTGTTCTTCTGGTGTTGTCTAGGTTCCTTGGCTTGTGCGATAGCACCATTGTTGTCACAATATACGTCCAAAGGATTGGACGCGCCCTGAACCACACCAAGATCCATCAGTAGGTTCCTGATCCAAACAGCTTACTTTGCCGCCTCTGAGGCAGCAATATACTCAGCCTCGGTTGTAGATGCAGACACCGTATCTTGCTTGGAACTCTTCCAGCTCACAGCCCCTCCGTTCATTACGAACACGTATCCAGATTGCGAACGAGAATCATCTGAGTCGGTGAGATAACTCGCATTCGTGTAACCCTTTACACTGAATTCCTCATCACCTCCATAAACTAGGAACATTTCCTTAGTATTTCTCAAGTACTTAAGAATGTTTTTAACCGCTGCCCAGTGGGCTTCGCCAGGGTCAGCTTGGTATCTGTTCGTAACACTTAGAGCATAGGAAACATCTGGCCTAGTACAAATCATGGCATACATGATGGATCCGATTGCCGAAGCATACGGGATCACACTCATCCGACTTCGCTCATCAGTCGTCGAAGGACACTGAGTCTTGCTAAGTTTTATGCCATGGGACATCGGTAAGAATTCCTTCTTGGACTCTTCCATTTTGAATTTCTTCAAAACCTTGTCCAGATATGTACTCTGACTCAATCCAATGAGCCGCCTGGATCTATCTCTATAGATCCCGATTCCTAATATGTAAGTCGCCTCACCCAAATCCTTCATTGAGAAACTCCTTTCCAATGACTCTTTGGTTTCTTGCAACATCATGACATCATTTCCAATCAGCAATATGTCATCCACATATAAGATTAGAAAATTTACTTTGCTCCCACTAAACTTCTTGTATAAACAAGAATCATGATCGCTCTTGATGAAGCCAAACGATTTGACTACCTCATCAAAGCGAATGTTCCAACTCCGAGATGCTTGCTTCAACCCATAAATGGATTTCTGAAGTTTGCATACCTTGTCAGCATTAGCTGGATCGACAAAAACTTCGGGCTGTATCATATACACGTCCTCAGTTAAATTTCCATTAAGGAAAGCCGTCTTGACATCCATCTGCCATATCTCATAGTCGAAATAGGCTGCTATGGCTAACATGATCCGAATTGATTTAAGCATCGCTACGGGCGAGAAGGTCTCGTCGTAGTCAACTCCTTGAACTTGTCGGAACCCCTTCGCGACAAGTCGTGCTTTATAGACGGAAATATTTCCATCCATATCAATTTTCTTCTTAAAGACCCATTTGCACTCGACGGGTCTTGCACCGTCAGGCATATCAACCAAATTCCAAACTTGGTTTTCATCCATGGACTTTAACTCGGATCTCATGGCTCCAAGCCATGACTCGGAATCAGATCCCACCATCGCTTCCGAATAAGTTGCCGGCTCATTACTGTCTAACAGTAAAACATCACGAGCATTTTGTAATCTGGCAGATCTCCGTGGTTCAGGTGCTGTTACCGGTGTAGGTACCACGACCGGCTCAGTCTCCAAGGCATTCGTCGACTCGCCCCTAGCCGGTTCCTCTCAAATTTCTTCGAGTTGCACTGTGCTCCCACTGACTCCCCGACTGAGAAACTCTTTCTCAAGGAAGACACCATTCCGAGCGACAAACACTTTGCCCTCTTCCCGGTTGTAGAAGTAGTACCCCAAGGTTTCCCTCGGATACCCCACGAAAATACACTTATCCGACTTGGGCGTGAGCTTGTCGGACTGAAGTCGCTTGACAAATGCTTCACAACCCCAAATCTTAAGAAAAGACAAACTTGGCCTCTTGCCAGTCCACATCTCATGTGGTGTCTTCTCTACTGACTTTGATGGTACTCTATTTAGTGTGAGCGCTGCAATTTCTAATCAATAACCCCAAAATGATAGAGGTAGATCGGTTTGACTCATCATTGATCGTACCATGTCCAACAAGGTCCGATTTCTCCGTTCCGATACACCGTTTCTCTGCGGTGTACCTGGCGGAGTAAGTTGAGGAACTATTCTACAACTTTTTAGATGGTCATCAAACTCATGGCTCATGTACTCGTCTCCACGGTCCGACCGTAGAAACTTTATTTTCTTGCCGAGCTGATTCTGTACCTCACTCTGGAATTCCTTGAACTTTTCAAAGGCTTCCGACTTGTGTTTCATTAAATAGATATATCCATACCTACTCAAATCATCAGTGAAGGTAATGAAGTACTCATAACCACCTCTGGCTGTCATGCTCATTGGACCACATACATCACTATGTATTAGTTCCAACAAGTCGGACGCCCTTTCACAACTCCTTGCAAAAGGTGTCTTGGTCATTTTGCCTAGTAGGCATGATTCGCATGTCTCGAATGACTCTAAGTCGAACGAAGTTAGAAGTCCATCATCATGGAGCTTCTTCATGCGTTTCCAACTTATATGACCAAGCCGACAGTGCCAAAAGTAAGTCATATTCAGATCATTTGGTTTCAACCTTTTAACATTTATGTTATAGACCGATTAACTATCAAGATTTAAAATAAATAACCCGTTCTGAACGGGTGCAAAGCCATGAAACATATCTTTCAAATATAAAGAACAACCATTATTCTTAATATTCGACTCATAACCTTGTCGTATCAAACATGAGGCGGAAATAATGTTTCGACTAAGCGCTGGAACATAATAACAATTATTTAGTTCCAAAATAAATCCTAAAGGTAAGTGAAGTTGCATCGTGCCGACTTCCAACGCAGCGACTCTCGCCTTGTTGCCGACCCGAATATCAACCTCTCCTCTTGCCACGCTCCTAGTTCTTACCAGTCCCTGCAACGAGTTGCATATGTGAATAACTGATCCGGTATCATATACCCAAGAACTATTAGGCGCATCAGCAAGATAGATGTCTATAACATTGCACACAAGTGTACCTTAGTCGGAAGTCATACCTCCACTCTTGGCTCTGTCAGCCAAATACTTGGTGCAGTTCCTCTTCCAGTGGCCATCCTGCTTGCAATAGAAGCAATTGGCTCCGGCTGTAGGAGAAGGCTTAGTCTTTGAGGAAGCATTCTGGACAGGGCCATGGGCGCTACCTCCTGACTTATCCTTCTTCTTCTTAGTCCAAGAACTCTTCTTGAACTTAGCCTTATTCTGCACCATCAACACTTGACTGGCGCCTTTCTTGATATCAGCCTCTGCCGTTTTGAGCATCCCATGTAATTCAGTGATACTCTTATCCATACCATGCATATGGTAGTTCGAGATGAACGAACTATACGCACTAGGAAGAGAGTTCAGAATTATATCAGTAGCGAACTCTTCGTTAATTGGGATGCCCAGCCGATCCAGAGACTGAATGTAACCAATCATCTTGATTACATGCGGACTCAGTGGATCGCCATGTTTCAGCTTACAGCCCAACAAAGCTTGAGAGACTTGATACCTCTCGGTCTTTGCCTGAGCCTGGAACATACTTTTGAGGCTTTCGATCATATCGTAGGCCTCAACATTCTCGAACTGCTGCTGCAAGTCCGGTTCCATGTGTGCAAGCATAAGACAGCTGATTTCCGTAGACTCATTTCTAGTCTTACGATAGGCATTCATGACAGCGACAGTCGCATCGTCATCAGGCTCATCTGGAAGTGGAGTTTCTAGAACATGTTCTTTCTTTTCATGCTTGAGGACTATCCTCAGATTACGATACCAGTTGGTGAAATTAGTTCCATTAAGCTTATCTTTCTCTAGGATTGACCTCAACGCAAATGCGGACAACTGAGGAAGGTTGCTAGGTGACATTGATCTACAACAGAAAATACGCAAAAACACTTAAGACATGTATTCATAAAAGAGCAGGCATATTAAACGCTTTAATACTTATGCTCCCACTAGAACCAACACCCCTCCGATGGTTGCTCAGTGATTCAAGATCCTAAATAAGCAAGCCGACTAGTGAGCTTTAGCATCACCGCTAGCCGTCAAGTGATCTAGGTAGGCAACACCTTGCCAATCGTATCCAATACGACTCCTGTTAGTTGGGTGACATCACATGCCCCGGCTCCCAACCTACCGAGCCCCGAGCCCCACAACCGTTGTGATGGACTCGTCTAGATTACCAAGTGCTTCTGCTTGTAAGAGTCCGACTCAAACCCACCTAACCAGAAAGAATTGGTAGCACCTCAATTTTATGAGCCTACTACCAAGAATGTCCGACTTGTGATGGTGCAGCACTGGCGGGGCGACCGACTAGATCTTCTTTGAGGGATTAAATAATCTACCAACTATCTAAATAGAGGTAAATAGAGGCATAACAATGTAGCATCCCAACTTTTAATAAAGATGGAATACCTGTGTTATTGTGCTAGTCCCTGGATCAATTGCTAGCACCACAGTACAAAATGAAATATCATGCAAATGCATCAAATTCTATTACAACGCATGATCCAGTCTTTACACAATAGGATTACAACTTGCATAGTCTTAGAAGACTAGCAGAAAGAAAGAAATACAGCGGAAAACAAGGTACAACATTGAGCCCATCTTCTTCATGTGCCACAGGCAAAACATGTTGGCGATAGTCTCGAGATCCTAAACGAAATCCTCACTCGTCTTCAGAAATATCTGCAATATGGAATATGCAGCCACAAGGGAGTCAATACAATTTAATGTATTGGCAAGTAACACTATGGTGGATATAAATGGCAAGACTAATACTACATGCTTATTTGGCTGAGTGGAGTTTTGGCTAAGTTTTGCATAAAGCCAGTTTTCTCCTATCACTTTTGTAAAACCAACTTTTCTTTTCAAAAGGGTGGCAACATTGGATTAAGATCCAAGCACCACAATACTGTTCACTTGGTCAAAATTTTACTTATTGAAATTGATGACGTGATTCTTCCGTCCTTCCTTGTCCAGCTGCTCATAGTTGTCCATAACCGGGGACACGGCTAAGATCTTAGTTTGTTGACTCTGCAGATGTTGTGCACTTTCACCTTCAGACCCAACTCAACCCAAACATCCTATACACCCTGAGTGCATTAAGGAAAGGAGAAGAATCGAGACGAGATCTTTCAGAAGCAAGAATCCAACCCAATGGCAAGACCCGTTCCACCTATAATTATGCTACATCTGCTTGTCAAGCCCGGGCTGAACCCTCACAACTTAGTTGATCAAGACAGAGCCCATATGACTAAAGGCTGCACTGGAAGCAATCTAAACTCGGGGAACATCATAATCACTTTGTTCCTGGGTGGCATTCCTCAAGTGAACAACCCCTCGGGGAGACACTCAACTCTCATCAGCCAAACAACCAAATCCACCCAGGTGGTTCATTGAAGTTGTTACTTAGAATTTTTCCACAACATCAAGTAAAAATCATTTTTTTTTGAAACATTAAAGTAAAAATCATTTGCATAGCATCTATCAAGTTCTAAGGCTATAAACAACAAGGATAAAAGAGATGGCTACACACTACTAGGATAATAGCATAGCATAATATAACTTAGTAAAATTTCCTATCAATGCATACTACTCAAAATCAACTAATGCATATAGAAAATAATGGGTAGTTGATGGTGTGTTACTTGCCTTGTTAAAGTTGGTGAAGATATCACACTCTTTTCACAAAAGATCGTTGCTCTCCGTACAATCTATTCATTGAAAACATAATAACAAAATAAACAAGCATCCTAACAAACAAACATACAAGTGTAGAAAACATACATAGCAACTAACATATCAAAAGGGGCTTAACCAAGTTGGTTAGGACAAGGTCTAGGTTTGAGTTGAAAGATTCATTCTCTAGTGGTCTCATTCTTGTTAAGGAAATTCCAATGGTTTACTTGGGATGGACTAGGTTGAGTTTTGTAGAAAACTAACTTTATTTTAACCATACTTGTCGAGGAAGTTCCAAGAGTTCACTTAGAATAAACATATTACTTCTTCAACTAAAGTAATACATGCAAACACTTGGTCATATTCACCTTCAAAAATATTTGAGTGACTATGTTAGTATTTTCCATTGTGGCTAGGGTAGGTCTACTAACTTCATCATCAAAGGGAAAATATTACTAAGTCTTGGGTTTTCCATTTGGGTCAATGGTTGGACAAAAATAACTTGTTATTCTTCAACTTGTATGGATTGCTTCTAGACCTCATGTGATTGCCTTCTTGAAGATCATCATCATGCCATCTAAGTTATTTCCTTCCTTAGTGTGGTGCTTCTCTTGGTCTTGATAAATTCTTCATGGTTTTCACTTCACTAATTGGTTTGGGTATGGGATGGGCACAAATACTACTAAGTTAATTTGGAAAGAAAAATAAGAAGAAAGATAGAAAGAGAGAGGGAGATGTTTTCTTCTGGATTTCTTCACACTTGTACTTCCTTGAGTTTCCTCTAGTGGTGGAGTCTTTTCTTCAAAATTTCTTCATTGATCCTCCTTGTATTCTCTTCATGTTGCCACCAAGTTGAATGTGAAGAGCCTTCTATTGCTTGAGTCTTGTTTTTCATTTGCTAACTTGATGGATTCTTGAAGCAAGAATAGGGGGATGGAGGGGTAGATAGAAACCTATAGTACTAGTGTTTGAGGTTCACTACTTGGTCTCTTAGAAGGTTTACATACAAGGGACTTGGTCTTGGATTCAAAATGGCCACAACAAACAATGGTAGAAAGAAATAGAAACAAAATTTAAGACATAATAACTAGATGGACTACTATGATGGATTTTTGGCTAAAAATACATGGTCATGGTCCAAGGGTGTCCAAAATGGTTGGGCAAGGTTGTTTCTGGTTCAAGGTTATCAAATGGAACAATTTTGCAAAAGGAACTATATTGAAATTATTTATACAAATTAATCTATGCCAAAAATACTCAAATAGACAACTTAATTCTAAATTCAATTTTAATTTGTTCAATTATTATTTTGGGACAGAGGATATGAAAGTACACATCCTAAGGTTTCCAAATATATTTTATTTACAATTTTTGGATTTGTAGAATTTGAATTATGCCAAATTTCATCAAACAAGCATATTTGAATTTGAACAAATTTAAGTTTGTCAAATTTGAATTTGGCCAGTGCCAAAAGTTTCTACATGTTCTGGTGATTTCAAAAAGTCCAAGATTGCTAAATTTGCAATTATAGATCTAAAGTTATTTACAAAATAATATTTACAAAGATCTACAAATAACAAGTGTGTGCACGTATCAAATTTTAATTTATTTGAATCTACTCTGTTCTACACATTGTGCTGATTTCAAAAGTACAAAATCATCTAATTTGAATTTATGGTTAAAAAGTTATTGCAATTCTAAGTTGGGGGGCCTTTCTGTAAAATTACAGGGACTGTTCTGTTTTAAAAGAAAAATAGGCGATCCGGGGGTCCTGGATTGGTGGCCTGTGATTGGCTCGTACCGTTTCGCGGCGGATCGTGGCTTCCAGCCGTTGGATCTAAATAAAGATCAACGCTCTGGATCCACCGTACCTCTTCGTTATAACAATCTAATCTGGGCCTCTAGATCTAGATCTAACGGCCGGAAACAAAAGGGAGGGGAGAGAGAGCTCACTGGGCGGCGGGATTCTCGTCGGAAATGTCGTGCGGCGGCCGGCGGCGCAGAAATCGATGGCAGTGGCGGCTCCGGTGATCTCCTCGGCTCGGGAAGACCACGGGGAGGCTCGGGGCGGTACAGCGAACTCGATGGTGGCCTCGGGGATCCTCGGCGATGCCCGTAGCGACGGCGCGATGCAGATGGAGGTGCTCGGGCTCCGGTGAGATGCAACCCGCACGGCGCCGTTGATTCTCTGCACGGAAAAAGCGACCAAAGGTCTCAATGGATGCGCACGGTCACGAGGAATCGACAGGGGCAAAAAGGGGTGGCGGAGGTTACGGTTGCTGCCGGAATCGATGAGGAGACGGCGGCGGCAGAGCTTACTCCGGCGAGCAAATACTTCGTAGAGAAGCAGCGATTGGCTCGGGATCCAGAGGAGAAATAGAGAGGGGAGGAAGGGATTTAAGGGGGAGGCCCTGGGGCAATCAATCCCGCACTTAACGACGAGCAATCAACGCGAGAATTTTTCGGGAGAAAACGTCTCCTTCCGTTTCCACAGGTTGATGACGATGATGACGTCATCATGACGTCATCCCTTTTTTCTGTTTTCTTATTTATTTTATAACTTCTGTTTAAATAATCCAATTAATATGAAACAAAATTCTAAAATCTTATTATTTCAAATACTCTCTAACAGTACCATTTTTGTGGGGTTTCCATGTTTTTGAATTATTTCAAATTACAAATTCAAAAGAATTCATAAATGCCTTATTATTCCTATTAAATGGGAAAATGTCAAATAAGATACAAATGAAGTTGATAAAATTTCAGTGGCTTTATTATGGTCAAATACTATTTTCTAAAACCAATTCAAAGTGTTTTCATATTTTTAAAATTTTAAATTATGATGTAAACATGAATAGTCACTTAATACAAATTTTAAAATGGAAAAGGTAAATAAATGGAAACTGGGTCTTGTAATATTTCAGATACATTATTTAGGTCAATTATTATTTCTCAAAGCAATTTCAACCCAATAACATATTTTTTTTATATATTTTAATATATTAGTAAATCCTTTAATAGCCCCATTTTTTTAAATATAGAAAAATAACTAGATAGAAAAGTGGATAAATAATTATCAGGGGATTTTTACATTTGCAATCTTTGTTTTCCCTAATTATTTCATCTGATTTTTATAAACAAAACATTTATGGAAAATATTCTATGGTGTAATACTTGTTATAATATTTGATGGTAACATAATAAATTGTATTCATATGAAATATTTTTGGAGACATGAATAAAATATCAGAGATAGTAATTCTCTGGTTTCTTTAAATATCATATTTTCAAGATGGTAATGGAGTTGAAAACCATGTTTTGATAAAGATGTTTGCTAATAAAATATTTTATCCACATGAGGGAACATATTTTTTTTTTAAATAGTCTTTAGAGTTTATGGAATAGAGGTATATTGGATTTTCATTTCCAAAACATTAGAACATGCATTGTTTTCTTTTGTTTCTTGCATCTCATTTGGTTTTTGGTGACTTACTAAACATGAAAACAAAAAGTTTCAAATTTTTGTGATTTTTGCATTTTCCAAAAATCAGGGATGTTACAGACTACCACCCTTAAAAGAAATCTCGTCCCGAGATTTGGGAAGGTAAGAAAGAAAGATTAGGTGTGGGTAACTGGGTTCCAGGACAACTGGGTGGGCTACCACCCTTAAAAGAAGCTTTGGTGGGTAGTCTATTTTCATTAGATTAGAGTGTAAATTGATTCTAGATTAGCTTGAGTAGATCTTTCCTTTATGGTAGAGGTGTAGACCAACATAGGTATGTTGAACTACCTTTGACACTGAGGGGTCACTCTTTGGGTCAATCAAAAGTCCTTTGGTCACTCTCAACTTGGTCTTTTGATGTCCTTGGCAATCTTCCATCTTGTTGGTTGTCATCATTGAAGGCAACATCATGCTATTTCTAAACAAACTCTCATGTAACACAAACTGGGTAGTTGTGTTTCTTCATTACTTCTTCTCTTGGTGTAGTTGGCTCTGAAATCTTCATAGCTCATGCAACTTGGGGTTCACTTGTCTTCTTCACTTGTTGATGGGCTGGATACTCCTTATTAGGTAGTTGGCATTGATCATGGATGTGATTGTTCCTTCACACAGAAGAAATAAATTTGATACTAGCATTCCTCAAATGGGATGGCTTGTGTCTCAATAGGGTAAAGGTTGTATGATTCCAAATGGTTCTCACTATGGTTGGTGAATGAGTATGGTGTTGGGTTTGATCTAGTAGGAATGAGTAGAGATTTAGAAGGATGGCTAAGGAAGGTTCTTATCCAAAATAGCAAATCAAGGAAACTCATCTTACAAACAACACATAACAAACATATAGCAACACATTCACCACACCAAACAACATGGTTTTTAGAAAATACTAATATTGTCATACCACACTCATTGGTATGATCAATACACTAACAAGTTAACGTTGTTCTAACCAAGTAACTAGATTGGTGGTCTCATCTATATTTTCTTGAGTTTCTCTTCAATTGTCTTGAGTGTAGGTCTCCATGTGGTGAAAATACTTCTTGCACTTCATGGTATGGTCATCAACATTCTTGTCTTGATGGTATTGAAGAGGTAGGTCATCTAGAAAATTTTGAAGGTGAATAATAGATGAGATGATATGAGAAGAATTAAGATGGTTGTTTTGTTTCTAGAAATTTTGAACATAGGAAATTTTTCTATCCTAGGGTCTTCTCCAAACTTAGGGTCTCGAATTCTACAGGCAACACAATGCTCTGATACCATTTTGTAGCATCCCAACTTTTAATAAAGATGGAATACCTGTGTTATTGTGCTAGTCCCTGGATCAATTGCTAGCACCACAGTACAAAATGAAATATCATGCAAATGCATCAAATTCTATTACAACGCATGATCCAGTCTTTACACAATAGGATTACAACTTGCATAGTCTTAGAAGACTAGCAGAAAGAAAGAAATACAGCGGAAAACAAGGTACAATATTGATCCCATCTTCTTCATGTGCCACAGGCAAAACATGTTGGCGATAGTCTCGAGATCCTAAACGAAATCCTCACTCGTCTTCAGAAATATCTGCAATATGGAATATGCAGCCACAAGGGAGTCAATACAATTTAATGTATTGGCAAGTAACACTATGGTGGATATAAATGGAAAGACTAATACTACATGCTTATTTGGCTGAGTGGAGTTTTGGCTAAGTTTTGCATAAAGCCAGTTTTCTCCTATCACTTTTGTAAAACCAACTTTTCTTTTCAAAAGGGTGGCAACATTGGATTAAGATCCAAGCACCACAATACTGTTCACTTGGTCAAAATTTTACTTATTGAAATTGATGACGTGATTCTTCCGTCCTTCCTTGTCCAGCTGCTCATAGTTGTCCATAACCGGGGACACGGCTAAGATCTTAGTTTGTTGACTCTGCAGAGGTTGTGCACTTTCACCTTCAGACCCAACTCAACCCAAACATCCTATACACCCTGAGTGCATTAAGGAAAGGAGAAGAATCGAGACAAGATCTTTCAGAAGCAAGAATCCAACCCAATGGCAAGACCCGTTCCACCTATAATTATGCTACATCTGCTTGTCAAGCCCGGGCTGAACCCTCACAACTTAGTTGATCAAGACAGAGCCCATATGACTAAAGGCTGCACTGGAAGCAATCTAAACTCGGGGAACATCATAATCACTTTGTTCCTGGGTGGCATTCCTCAAGTGAACAACCCCTCGGGGAGACACTCAACTCTCATCAGCCAAACAACCAAATCCACCCAGGTGGTTCATTGAAGTTGTTACTTAGAATTTTTCCACAACATCAAGTAAAAATCATTTTTTTTTGAAACATTAAAGTAAAAATCATTTGCATAGCATCTATCAAGTTCTAAGGCTATAAACAACAAGGATAAAAGAGATGGCTACACACTACTAGGATAATAGCATAGCATAATATAACTTAGTAAAATTTCCTATCAATGCATACTACTCAAAATCAACTAATGCATATAGAAAATAATGGGTAGTTGATGGTGTGTTACTTGCCTTGTTAAAGTTGGTGAAGATATCACACTCTTTTCACAAAAGATCGTTGCTCTCCGTACAATCTATTCATTGAAAACATAATAACAAAATAAACAAGCATCCTAACAAACAAACATACAAGTGTAGAAAACATACATAGCAACTAACATATCAAAAGGGGCTTAACCAAGTTGGTTAGGACAAGGTCTAGGTTTGAGTTGAAAGATTCATTCTCTAGTGGTCTCATTCTTGTTAAGGAAATTCCAATGGTTTACTTGGGATGGACTAGGTTGAGTTTTGTAGAAAACTAACTGTATTTTAACCATACTTGTCGAGGAAGTTCCAAGAGTTCACTTAGAATAAACATATTACTTCTTCAACTAAAGTAATACATGCAAACACTTGGTCATATTCACCTTCAAAAATATTTGAGTGACTATGTTAGTATTTTCCATTGTGGCTAGGGTAGGTCTACTAACTTCATCATCAAAGGGAAAATATTACTAAGTCTTGGGTTTTCCATTTGGGTCAATGGTTGGACAAAAATAACTTGTTATTCTTCAACTTGTATGGATTGCTTCTAGACCTCATGTGATTGCCTTCTTGAAGATCATCATCATGCCATCTAAGTTATTTCCTTCCTTAGTGTGGTGCTTCTCTTGGTCTTGATAAATTCTTCATGGTTTTCACTTCACTAATTGGTTTGGGTATGGGATGGGCACAAATACTACTAAGTTAATTTGGAAAGAAAAATAAGAAGAAAGATAGAAAGAGAGAGGGAGATGTTTTCTTCTGGATTTCTTCACACTTGTACTTCCTTGAGTTTCCTCTAGTGGTGGAGTCTTTTCTTCAAAATTTCTTCATTGATCCTCCTTGTATTCTCTTCATGTTGCCACCAAGTTGAATGTGAAGAGCCTTCTATTGCTTGAGTCTTGTTTTTCATTTGCTAACTTGATGGATTCTTGAAGCAAGAATAGGGGGATGGAGGGGTAGATAGAAACCTATAGTACTAGTGTTTGAGGTTCACTACTTGGTCTCTTAGAAGGTTTACATACAAGGGACTTGGTCTTGGATTCAAAATGGCCACAACAAACAATGGTAGAAAGAAATAGAAACAAAATTTAAGACATAATAACTAGATGGACTACTATGATGGATTTTTGGCTAAAAATACATGGTCATGGTCCAAGGGTGTCCAAAATGGTTGGGCAAGGTTGTTTCTGGTTCAAGGTTATCAAATGGAACAATTTTGCAAAAGGAACTATATTGAAATTATTTATACAAATTAATCTATGCCAAAAATACTCAAATAGACAACTTAATTCTAAATTCAATTTTAATTTGTTCAATTATTATTTTGGGACAGAGGATATGAAAGTACACATCCTAAGGTTTCCAAATATATTTTATTTACAATTTTTGGATTTGTAGAATTTGAATTATGCCAAATTTCATCAAACAAGCATATTTGAATTTGAACAAATTTAAGTTTGTCAAATTTGAATTTGGCCAGTGCCAAAAGTTTCTACATGTTCTGGTGATTTCAAAAAGTCCAAGATTGCTAAATTTGCAATTATAGATCTAAAGTTATTTACAAAATAATATTTACAAAGATCTACAAATAACAAGTGTGTGCACGTATCAAATTTTAATTTATTTGAATCTACTCTGTTCTACACATTGTGCTGATTTCAAAAAGTACAAAATCATCTAATTTGAATTTATGGTTAAAAAGTTATTGCAATTCTAAGTTGGGGGGCCTTTCTGTAAAATTACAGGGACTGTTCTGTTTTAAAAGAAAAATAGGCGATCCGGGGGTCCTGGATTGGTGGCCTGTGATTGGCTCGTACCGTTTCGCGGCGGATCGTGGCTTCCAGCCGTTGGATCTAAATAAAGATCAACGCTCTGGATCCACCGTACCTCTTCGTTATAACAATCTAATCTGGGCCTCTAGATCTAGATCTAACGGCCGGAAACAAAAGGGAGGGGAGAGAGAGCTCACTGGGCGGCGGGATTCTCGTCGGAAATGTCGTGCGGCGGCCGGCGGCGCAGAAATCGATGGCAGTGGCGGCTCCGGTGATCTCCTCGGCTCGGGAAGACCACGGGGAGGCTCGGGGCGGTACAGCGAACTCGATGGTGGCCTCGGGGATCCTCGGCGATGCCCGTAGCGACGGCGCGATGCAGATGGAGGTGCTCGGGCTCCGGTGAGATGCAACCCGCACGGCGCCGTTGATTCTCTGCACGGAAAAAGCGACCAAAGGTCTCAATGGATGCGCACGGTCACGAGGAATCGACAGGGGCAAAAAGGGGTGGCGGAGGTTACGGTTGCTGCCGGAATCGATGAGGAGACGGCGGCGGCATAGCTTACTCCGGCGAGCAAATACTTCGTAGAGAAGCAGCGATTGGCTCGGGATCCAGAGGAGAAATAGAGAGGGGAGGAAGGGATTTAAGGGGGAGGCCCTGGGGCAATCAATCCCGCACTTAACGACGAGCAATCAACGCGAGAATTTTTCGGGAGAAAACGTCTCCTTCCGTTTCCACAGGTTGATGACGATGATGACGTCATCATGACGTCATCCCTTTTTTCTGTTTTCTTATTTATTTTATAACTTCTGTTTAAATAATCCAATTAATATGAAACAAAATTCTAAAATCTTATTATTTCAAATACTCTCTAACAGTACCATTTTTGTGGGGTTTCCATGTTTTTGAATTATTTCAAATTACAAATTCAAAAGAATTCATAAATGCCTTATTATTCCTATTAAATGGGAAAATGTCAAATAAGATACAAATGAAGTTGATAAAATTTCAGTGGCTTTATTATGGTCAAATACTATTTTCTAAAACCAATTCAAAGTGTTTTCATATTTTTAAAATTTTAAATTATGATGTAAACATGAATAGTCACTTAATACAAATTTTAAAATGGAAAAGGTAAATAAATGGAAACTGGGTCTTGTAATATTTCAGATACATTATTTAGGTCAATTATTATTTCTCAAAGCAATTTCAACCCAATAACATTTTTTTTTTATATTTTAATATATTAGTAAATCCTTTAATAGCCCCATTTTTTTAAATATAGAAAAATAACTAGATAGAAAAGTGGATAAATAATTATCAGGGGATTTTTACATTTGCAATCTTTGTTTTCCCTAATTATTTCATCTGATTTTTATAAACAAAACATTTATGGAAAATATTCTATGGTGTAATACTTGTTATAATATTTGATGGTAACATAATAAATTGTATTCATATGAAATATTTTTGGAGACATGAATAAAATATCAGAGATAGTAATTCTCTGGTTTCTTTAAATATCATATTTTCAAGATGGTAATGGAGTTGAAAACCATGTTTTGATAAAGATGTTTGCTAATAAAATATTTTATCCACATGAGGGAACATATTTTTTTTTAAATAGTCTTTAGAGTTTATGGAATAGAGGTATATTGGATTTTCATTTCCAAAACATTAGAACATGCATTGTTTTCTTTTGTTTCTTGCATCTCATTTGGTTTTTGGTGACTTACTAAACATGAAAACAAAAAGTTTCAAATTTTTGTGATTTTTGCATTTTCCAAAAATCAGGGATGTTACAAACAATAACACAAATAAAACAATTATAATGTGAAATGGTATGGATCTCTTCATGGTGATCTCCATCTCCACAAATCTTGTAAGTCGACTCGTGCCAACTCTTGTCACGTGCCATCTTACTCCATGTAGCCGACTTGTACATCGACTTGCATGCCTTCCGGGTTCTCCAACAAGCTACACTAGCTAGTAAATGAAAATTTACATAGAGAATCCGACACGCAGGCCGGTATACAATAAAATGACAGCACCTAGGCTCCAGCCGGCTGACATAAACATGATACGCAGATCATGTATGGATTACACACATCACATGCACATAAGCCATACCATTCACAACTTCCTGCAAAAACAAGTTATGCATACATACGATATCTACCGGCGTTGTGAAACTCGCAACGACATCTAAGGCGCTATGACAGGGCGCCCGACGATTTCGGAAAATGCAGATCTCATCTGCATTCCGATCATGGATTTCTTCATCGGATAGAACGATTTTACCCAAATCTGATCCGTATTCCGATTCGAGCAAACTCTTTGATCTTCGATCACCGCAACTGGATTTATGTGTCACGGTATACCCCGATGGCGGAAACCGACCGGTAGGGGTAAGTTGTTCCACGACCTTTGCAGTATGATCACGGAAACCTGATCATCCATTAACCCCGAGTACGATTGATCCAATCAACCTTGTACAAAACCGATCTATCTCATAGAACGACCACCAAAACAACAATTAGATCACATCTAACGCTAACTACATATCACATATGTACGGATCTCGGGCCTAATACCAGAAGCTACGGCTCTGATACCACTGTTGGAACGCGTAGAGATAAACAAAAACTTTTTCCTACGCGGTACTTCCAAGATCTAGCCGAGGTAGAAGGCCACGATAATTACCACTAGACGCGCGGTTGCGGATTATCGATGAAGCGCGTCGGGGCAGTGCAGTCCACGATCCGATCCAGCCGATCCGATCCCGCGAACGTCGAAGTGCTGAACGTATATCACCTCTGCCGGTATCCACACGTACGAGGAGGAGCTCCGACGGCGGACCGCTAGGTCCGGTGCGACGGCTGAACTGAGTGGGGCTAGGGTTCCCAACGCATGGGAGTGGACTAACGTGCCCGCTGGGCAACCTGCGCCCCTCTTTATATAGCGTATGGTAATGGGCTTCACAACACTTGTGGCCCATTCCCTCTGTGAGTCCGACTCACAAAACCAGTCCATTTCCGGTTCGGGTCCAACCCGACCAATACTTGCTCCCACTCTTAAGTGTGTGACCCTGCAGGCTCATGGCGACTTGGACACGATTGGAGTCCAACTCCCAATCGATCAATCGGTAGCGGCTCCTAGCAGAACGTGCCGACTTCCAAGTACCATTGAGTCATGACGACATACCTTTCAATGTGATATTCATCTTAGTCCCTTTTGCCTCACGATATACCTTGTCGAACTATAGGCGATTTATCGTCATCCCTTAAATAGTTCGACTCTCTTCTCGATCCGTGATATGTGATTCATCTGACTAACTCTTAGTCAACAGATATAGTTAACACTTAACTGAGTCGCGCATGGCCATGCTTCCTGAATCATATCACTCGAGAGGGCCCAGAGAATATCTCTCCATTCGGAGGGGCAAAATCCCATCTTGATTATCCACATCACGCAGCTTGCTTCTCATTCGACCCGAACTCTGCCTTTATAGTTGCCTTGTCACAGAATAACGTTTGACAGAACCTAAATCGGTGATCCACAACTCGGATTGTGCGACAACCTCAGGTCTAAGGATTACATTGATTGAGACATGCAAATGACGACTTGATCGTTGCATCTCAATGTGGGTCAGTCCGACTTGCTAAACTCTTTAGCCAAGTCCGTGAACGTTGGAATGACATCACCATGCCCATGACGAGTGGAACCGTGTCATCAGCCAACACTCACATTAGTCTAGGGTGTGTGTCCAGCACAACCTAAATGACCAAGGACAATCTAGTATGAACAACATGAATATATAGTTCCACAATCGAATCACATATTCAATGACATATATCAGATGTTCAAAACAAGGACAACTTAATAACTTTATGAATACAGTGGGAATTACATCATACATGATTGTCTCTAGGGCATATTCCCAACAATATGGATGCTATGGTTGAAGAACATGAAGAAGAGGTGAACCCGGTTGATAATATTCCGGGTAATGATCCTCTTGTTGAAGAGGTGGTTGTTCCAGACCCGGATGTGGTCATAACCGGATCTCAGGCTGCCCAGGTTACTAGGCCTTCCACAGTGCTCTCCAAAATTACTGAAGACCTGAAAGTGAAGCCGAAAGAAAAGAGAGCTACTCCTAGCCTGAATATTGAAGGCCATGACTTTGATACGTTAGCTCAAGAACTCTCTGAGAACCGACGCCGCGCTGATGGTATTGTAGAATTTCTGAAGCTGAAATATGAGGTAACCTCGATATGCATAACCCGTAGCCCTCAATCTTCTAGTTTATATTTGTAATATATACTTGGAGATTTATGATTGAATAGTTGTAGTATGAATAGTTGTAGCCCCCAAGTGCCGGTTTATATTTCCATTGTAAACTAGGACTTATTATGCTTTTGTTCTCAACCACTAGAGCTAAGATTGAAATAGTGTAGCCCCCAAGTGCCGGGTTGCGAGCCTGCAGTTAGCCGGGACTTAGTCATAGCTTATAACCCAATGCTTGAACCTGAAATAGTGTAGCCCCCAAGTCCCGGGCTGTGAGCCTGCATCTGCTCGGGACTTACCTTCATTCTTGAAAATGCTATAAGTTCGCCAGTTTCCGGGTTAT
Source organism: Alopecurus myosuroides (assembly GCA_028641055.1). Classification (NCBI taxonomy): domain Eukaryota; kingdom Viridiplantae; phylum Streptophyta; class Magnoliopsida; order Poales; family Poaceae; genus Alopecurus; species Alopecurus myosuroides. The sequence continues at coordinate 535,596,968 of CM054057.1, forward strand.
GATATTATAAGCTGGATTTTCCTCAAGTTAGGACTGTAACCGGTTGATAACTTTATTCTGTTGTAACCAATGTATTTGCAGAGTCTTGAATCTTCCTCGCAAAAAGAGGTTTCAAATTTGAAGAACCTGCTCGCACAAGAGGCCAATAAAACTGAAGAAGCCAGGAATCGACATAAGGAGCTGGAAGGTCAAATAACTGAGGCAGCCAATACTTGGTCTGTTCTGCAACATGACTTTGAAACCCGGGAAAAGGCTCTTATAACTAGAGCAGAAACTGCTGAGAAGGACTTGGAGGAAACCCGGACCAGCTTTACCAAGGTCAAAGATCTGCTAAGAGATATCACGTGTAGTGTGTTTGGTAAGTTTGTCCGGTTTATTATCCCTTGTGTCATCAGTAACTTGGTTCTGATAAAAAAAAATCTTGTAACCTGCAGGCAGAATGCATGGCAATAACCTTCAATTTCCATACCTGAAACTGAAAGCTTTGTTCACCCTGATCCGGCAGCTATACATTGGAGGTGGATAATGTATTAAAGCTGTCCGGAACTGGGACACTCCTCCTAGAAGGCTTAGTGAAAGGCTTGTGGAGCTAACTCAGGTCCCTCAGTGGATAGAAGAGCATAAGCTATCATCCTGCCGCCACGGAGCCATCAAGATTATGTCCCTCGCGAAAGCCTATCACCCGGAATTGAATCCGGATCTTCTTGTGAAGGGCTTCCCAGAATATAAAGCAGAAATGTCCAAGTATGACAGAAAAGACTTCGCCAGGATTGAGAAGGAGTGCCGGTTTCAGGCTTGCACTATTGCTGAAAAGGTTAAGCTGAAGGATATGTGTCCGGGTTATAACTCGTCGGGTGAGCGTAAAATGTCGTTTACTCCTCAAGTTATGGATGTTGTTCGCCAAGCCCCGTAGAAGAGCCGGCTCTCTATAGCCTCTTCATCTGGTGTGCCTCAATCTGTTACTCCTTCTGTTTCTGCTCCACCTCGCCCTTTATATGAACCGGAGAACATTACCGATGCTCTGGCTCAGCTGGAGTGGAAGTACATTCCTGCCGATGAGGTTGAAGGAACAGAGGCCATCCAAGCGACAGATGAGCCAGAGCCTGAAGACCCGGCGACTCAAGACGCGGCCCAGCAGAAAGGAAAATCTGATGTGGAGTAATCATTTGATTTCTGCAAAAACAATAATTTGACCATGATGGGTCTGTAATAGGCTAGATGAACTGCTTTATTTCTAGTCCTATTTTTTAAAGTGCGCATGTGCACTTACGCTACAATTTGGTGTGTAGTAACTCGGTTTCCCTGTGAGGTTATGCAAAGTGTTTCCGGTTTTACTTCATTTTTGCAACATCTTCTATTTGCATGTGAAACTTTTCTTGACTTGGTTTTTCTTTGCTTTCTAGCTCAGCCGGTTTTTCGCATGACTTATTCTAGTGTGTACAACTATGGTGAGTTCAGGGTCATAGTAACCCGGTTTTGTCGGGTTATAACATGATTGACTCAACCAGGTTTAAACATCTAGGTCATAAAAGTGCGTGTAACCACTGACTGGCAGGCAAGTATAACCAATATATTTTGGTTTATGCCAGATTATTGAGATATAGACTGTGCTCTAGCATCAGCCCCCAAGTAATCATATAGAAAAAATGTTGTGAACTTCTGTCATAATGATATGAAAACAAATCCCAATAACTCAGATGTTGTTAACTCTGCTTCTCATTGCCAAAATAACATAGTGATTACAATGATCCTATGTATAATATGGTCTCAACTGGGCTATGTTCCATGGCCTTCCAGTTTCTTGCTCAGATGTTCGTGATTTATCAGCATCACACATATCAATGAGGTAATAGGATCCATTACGTAGTTTTTTGCTTACCAAAATGGTCCTTCCCATGGAGGACTTATCTTGTGCATCCCATCCTTTTTCTAAATTAGGCGTAAAACCAAATCCCCTTCCTGGAAACTTCGAGTCTTAACCCTGCGGCTATGATAGCGACGCAGGTCCTGCTGATATATAGCTGACCTGGATGCTGCGAGGTCACGTGCTTCCTCTAAAGCATCTAGCGAGTCCTGACGAGCTATCTCATTCTGGGTTTCCACATAAGAAGTCACTCGTGGTGAATCATGACAAATATCACTTGGTAAAACTGCCTCTGCTCCATAAGCCAGAAAGAAAGGTGTATAACCTGTTGACCTATTTTGGGTAGTTCTTATACTCCATAAAACAGCAGGCAACTCTTCAACCCAACACCCAGCACTTTTCTCCAATGGAACCTGAAGCCTAGGTTTGATACCTTTAAGTAATTCCTGGTTAGCCCGCTCTGCTTGTCCGCTAGACTGTGGATATGCCACTGAAGCAAGGTATAGCAGTATATGTTTCTGTTCACAAAATTTCTGCATTGCTCCTTCTGAAAAATTTGTCCCATTATCTGTTATAATACTATGTGGGTAGCCAAATATGAAAATCATCTTTTTGAAGAACTTGACTGATATAACCGTGTCACATTTACTGATTGGTTCTGCTTCTACCCACTTTGTAAACTTGTCAACTGCCACCAGTAGATGAGTCTTTTTATCAGCTGACCTTTTGAAAGGTCCTACCATGTCAAGTTCCCAAACTGCATGTCGCACCCGGACTTCTAGGGGATACTCACCGTACGAACTGGATAGCAGATGCTTGGATTATGGGGCATAACTGCTCCCACGTCCCAGCTTCCTGGTAGGCCTGCGCTTATGCGCGACAACACAAGCCCTGCTATTCCATCGTCGACGTAAACTATCCCATAGAAATCAGGATACTTCCATTGACGTACTTCAAAACATACACACATGGTACGTCAACGGCGTTTGAACAAGTGATATCACAACAAATCTCTACGACACAAAAGATTGAAATAAGGTGCAAATAGCCCTCATTAGAGCAGAGATAGCAAATACAATCATTCAAAGGGCACATGCCCCAACAATTCATCATTACATCACAGCGGAAGCATTCAACATGTCTGAGTACAGACAAGAACCAAATAGGCCTAAGAGGCCGGAAACAAACAGACGGAGCCCATCCACGAAGTCTCGGATCCTGCCCGGGTCCGCTATCTACTCGTCAGCAGTCTCGTCATACTCCACGTAGTAGCCACCATGTAGATCCTCGGAAACGTAGGTCTGCGGAAACCACAGCCCCAAAGGGGTCAGTACATAAACGTACTGGCAAGCAAGACTCACAATTCACCAAAGTGTAACCCGTCAACACCAAGCACAGATGCCTTGGTTTCAACGGAGGAAAGGGGATATAAAAGATGCTGCAACTGGCTGCGCTAACCAACTACAGAGATTCTACCACGTCCGGCTAACCGAAAGGAGATAAGATCGAGGATTGTAACCAACTGAAAGATAACTTCAAACAAACCCATCCTGGATCTCGCCCCTTATCCAAAGAAGCAATCCGAGGATAACTCACACAGTTGTATTAAAGGTGAATCAAGTTATTGTGTCATCAACCTCTTACTAGTCAAGTTATTAATCATTGGGTGTAACATGTTTGATCATTATGTTTAAGTTGTCCTGAGTACTTGTTAGCCAGTACTTTCACCAAGTAATCCATAACCGCGGAAAACACGGCTTCTCGAGAAGATTATCCCTGCAGGGTTGCACCAATTTGGCCGTACACGCAAGAATAACCCGCCAGATGGGATGCCTCCCACCAAGCGGGGTACTCTACACAACCAACCATTCTTCGCATCAAGCCCAAAGCACCTTGGGCGCACGGCTAATTGAGCCCAGAAGAAAATGGACCCTCATAGCACTCTAAGAACGTGTCCCCCTATATGCCGACTACGAAAGTTCCACCCTGGCCTGGGCTCGCAAAAACATGCATGCGGCAAATGGAAAACACGAACTAAATGAGGCGATTTGGACGAGATGCGAATCAGGTCAAGTTGAGGGGGGCGCCCATACTCGCTTCCCACATGCAGTTAGTGCGCTCATCATGGATCAGTAGACAAGACCCTTTTCCTATTAGGGTCGACACTAGCAGGCCTCAAAACCACATAGGGCCTCCTGCCGGTGCCTTATCATCAAGTTATTATTTAACAATACCATTAGCATGATGGATTGATTAAACATCGAGCCCCCAGAACAATAATGGAATATAGTAACAGAAAGTAACGGGAACAGACTCGAGCAAAACAACCTAAGCATGCTAGTAAGACACGGGCTCAACCAAAGGGGTGATAGGAGTGGAGGTGAGGCAATATCAGGGTTAAAGGATTCATGTGATGGGTTCGTAACAGAAACAACTACTACTAAGGCTAGCAGAAAAGGACAACGGAAAGTATCGGTAACCAATGTTGAAAGGAACACAGTGGTTCATGTGAGTGATAACTTGCCTGCAAACCCAGTAGCCTGGTACTGAGCTAAATCCTTAGAAGGGATGTCGTAAGGATCGTCGGTCTCAACGTCGTCGTTTATCCGAGAAGAAGCAAACAAACAAGGCAGAAATATAAACAATCAATAACATGGCATAGGTGCACAAACATGGGATGATGCATGATAGTTTAATTGATGCATCAAAATAAACTAGTTGACAAGATAACAACATGATTAAATGGACCCACATGCAATTGGATTGCATATGAAAAGCCCATGAATTATGGTTGAATTAATTGTTTTACAACTAATCATCATATGAAAGTGGATTAGCATGATGCATGGATGAGGAAAACAGCAAAATAACAACAATAGAAGCAATTGGAAATAAGGTTTAACAAGTTTAGAAATTCATTTATTAAGTTAGGAAATTTTGGTTCCTTAAAGGTGTCACACAAGCATTTGTTGTTTTCATCAAGTTAAATTGTTCAAAATAGACAACAAAGTTCATATTTGAAAAGAACACACAATTTTAGGTGGTTTACATGTTTCACTTGTTGAAAAAGGATTTCAAATAAATTATTTATGAATTAAACAAGTTTAAGCAAGAATTAAATGAATTTAATTCAAACATGAACTTATTTGAATTCTTATTTGTTCAAAACATTAAACCAAATTCATATTTCAAAAGTTTATACTTTTAGGGCTTGAAAACATATTTTATATGTCCCAAAAGAATTTGTTTTGATCAAGTTATGAATTTAACAATATTAAATGAATTAAATAAGGTTTAAATTATTTAACCACTTTTAATTATTCAAAACAGGGAACAAATTTTATATTTGAAAAGGTGGTTTAATTTTGCATGGAAAACATATTTTATTTGTGGGAATTGGATTTAAAATGAGCAAGTTATTATTTTGGCAATTTTAAATGCAATAATTAAGAAACAGTTGTTTTCAGCAATTTAAATTATTCAAAACAGCAAACAAAATTTATATTTGGAAAGTACATGAAAAGTTGATTGGAAAACATATTTAGTTTGTGGAATTTGGAATTTTTATGCCCAAGTTATGAATTTTGCAAGTTTAAGTGAATTTGACAAGTTTTCAAATATTGCACCAAATTAAAATATTCAAAACAGTAAACAAATTTTATATTTGGATAGACAATTCAATTTGGGACAGAAAACATATTTAAAAAGTTAAAATTGGAGTTAAAATGATTTTCTTATGCAATTTACAAAATCTAGTGTAAATCTGCCATTTTTAATCCATTAGGGACTTAGGAAAAATTATTTCAGGGGTCCTAGATTTAATACCAGGGGCCTAGGTGTGATTTCGTGAAGTTGCTGTGACCAAATCTTTGCAAAATAAAAAGGTTGTTAATTGTGCAGGGGGTGGGATTCGATCCCCCCACCTCCTGCTTGCGCTGGGGGAACAGAACCAGTAGGCTAGTTCGCTTGGTTGGTTGATGGAAGGGGCACGGGGGGGGGGGGGGGGGGGGGGGTAAGTGCTGTGATTTGCGGGTGGGTTATCTGAACTGAACTCGATCGTGTCTCTGTACTCGACAGCGAAGACCAGCGATGCAGCGGCAGCTCGCCGTGGTTCATGGCCGCGGTGGCCGTGGGGGCGAGGGCCGGGTGCGGTTCAAGGGGGAGAGAGGGAGGGAGGCAGGGGACCGGAGGGGAGCGGACCTCACCTTGGCGATCGGGAGCAGGTCGGCAGGGAGCAGCAGGGCGCTGCAGCAGGGAGCAGAGGGCGTCGGCGGCGATTGGAGGCGACGGCGGCGGCGCTCCGGGCAGCCACGGTCCAAGCCGAGGGGGGGGGAGAGGGAGCCCTTGGCTCGGCGTTTCCATTCCCGCCCCTCCCTGGCCGGAGGAGGACCGGAGCTCCGGCGATCGCCGGCGGCAGTGGAGAGAATTTTCGGTGGGGCTTCAGTTGGTTACAGGTACAGAGGAAAAGCAGGGAGAAGAGGGGAGAACGGCGGGGAAGAAGGAGATGGAGGATGAAGGAGGGTAGGTTTAGGGTTAGGGCTCGAGGAGGAGGTCTTAAAGGGAGGGGGTCGAGCTCCTGCACCGTTCGCTTCATCTCTGAACCACGTGGACATGACTGATGCAGTGCCGTACGAAGAAGAAGATAGGAGGGGGGTATCGGGCCAGGGAGGAAAGGGAAATGGGCTGGGCCTCTGGTGTGCTCCTCTCTCCTCTTGCTGGTTTCCTTTTTATTATTTTTATCTGTTTCTTTTTTTTTGTAGCAACTAGAAAAGGGAAGAGTTAGATAGGTTTTAGAGTTTATAAAATTGTGGGAAAAAACAGGTGAGTTTGTTAGTTCAATATATACCAACTTACCACTTAAGTTTTTGGAAATTCCAATTTAGTTGCTGTTTTGCCAAAATGGTTTGAATTTGAATAATTTGCAAATAGTTGATTAATATTAGAAAATAACAAGTTTAATAGGGTGAACCCTACTATTAATTGGATTAGATTATTAGAATGGTTTGTTAGTTTTCATGAGTTGGAATTTTGGGTGCTGTTTGAAGATGCTTTGAATTTGGAAACAATTTAAAATTAATTGATTAACATGGAAAACAAGGATTTTAATGGGGTAACCCTATGTTAAATTTGATTAAAGTAGTTGATAATGTTCATGAGCTCAAGTGGTTCTGTTTGATGCATTTAATTTGAATTTGAAGGTGATTTGGAATTTGATTGATTGAATAAAACCATTAATTTGATAAGTGAGCACTATGGAATAAAAGAAAACAATTTGGTTGTTTTTATTTGTTATTTTCATTCCAAAAGTTGTAACAGAGCAAGTATGAAAACAAGGCATTTGAAATTGTTTGAGTTTCATTGTGAAAACAAGAATAACAGATGCAAACAAAAGAAACAAATGCAACAATATGATGACATGATGCAATACTTTAATAACAAGAAATCAAACATTCTAAATGGTAGGTTTTCATACTTGGGCTGTTACAAAACGCCCCCCCTTGAAGGAATCGCGCCCCGAGATTCCTGCTGAGAAAAGAAAAGGTCCGTAAACTTCTTGGGAAGATCCTCTTGAGATGTGACACGTGAAACACATCGTGCACATTGGATAGTTTAACTGGAAGTTCAAAACAATAGGAATTCCTGGCAACTCTTCTTGAAAGATATCAGGGAATTTGGAAACCACCGGTACATTTTCAAGTAAAGGGAGAGGTTTTGTATTGAGGGTGTATAGCTGGATAGAATTTGTCTCATTTGTAGAATAGACTATCTGGAATGTGGTGATTCAGGAATGCTTCCTCGAAACAACCCCAGGTGATAGGAATGCCAGCTCTCATAGCCTGGAATCAACAACAACAACAACAACCTTTCTGGCCAGCTAGACTTGATATTTGGGAAGTTTGATTAGACGCCGGTAGAATAACTGAAATGGAAAACAACAACAAGGTTTCAACGGACGAAAAGGATGTTGAAAAGAACAGGATATCAACATCGGGGAAAAACGAGAACAAAACTCCTGAGGTCCTACGGAAAAAAAACCCATCCGGGCTTCTAAAGGATCATTATCTACTGCTTAAGGAATAGAGGATTTGCTTCCGGGGCTTACACGCCTCCGTTCTCAATCGTGAGTAGGCAACATGATAAATCATGTCACAACCACCTCCATTCCTATGGTCTAGTAGATATAACTATCCCAGAGAAACCAGAATACGTGAAATCCTAACTTGAAAGTTTAGATGAGAAGGGAGAAATCAACGTTGCACTTCCTTACCAGAAAAGGGAGGGAGGGTGGGGAAAAGAAGAAAAAGAACAGAATTCCTACTCTCACGTTTCATTTTTCCTATATAGCTACAAAATAGTTTCTAGACTCAACTGCGACCAGTAAAAAGGGATCCTACAGGCAGACAGGCTCTGATACCATTTGTCGCACCCGGACTTCTAAAGGATACTCGCCGTTCCGTTGAACAGTAGTAGATTGGATTACGGGGCTTACCGGCACCCGCGTCCTCTTACGAGTAGGCCAACACACGTATGTGTGACAACCAACCCCTATCTGTTCAGCGTCGACGTAAACTATCCCATAGAAATCAGGATACTTCCATTGACGTACTTCAAACCATACACACATGGTACGTCAACGGCGTTGAACAAGTGATATCACAACAGATCTCTACGACACAAAAGATTGAAATAAGTTGCAAATGGCTCTCATTAGAGCAGAGATAGCAAATACAATCATCCAGAGGGCACATGCCCCAACAATACATCATTACATCACAGCGGAAGCATTCAACATGTCTGAGTACAGACAAGATCCAAATAGGCCTGAGAGGCCGGAAACGAAAAGACGGAGCCCATCCACGAAGTCTCGGATCCTGCCCGGGTCCGCTATCTACTCGTCAGCAGTCTCGTCATACTCCACGTAGTAGCCACCATGTAGATCCTCGGAAACGTAGGTCTGCGGAAACCACAGCCCCAAAGGGGTCAGTACATAAACGTACTGGCAAGCAAGACTCACAGTTCACCAAAGTGTAACCCGTCAACACCAAGCACGGATGCCTTGGGTTCAACGGAAGAGAGGGGATATAAAGGATGCTGCAACTGGCTGCGCTAACCAACTACAGAGATTCTACCACTTCCGGCTAACAGAAAGGAGATAAGATCGAGGATTGTAACCAACTGAAAGATAACTTCAAACAAACCCATCCTGGATCTCGCCCCTTATCCAAAGAAGCAATCCGAGGATAACTCACACAGTTGTATTAAAGGTGAATCAAGTTATTGTGTCATCAACCTATTACTAGTCAAGTTATTAATCATTGAGGGTAACAGGTTTGATCATTATGTTTAAGTTGTCCTGAGTACTTGTTAGCCAGTACTTTCACCAAGTAATCCATAACCGCGGAAAACACGGCTTCTCGAGAAGATTATCCCTGCAGGGTTGCACCAATTTGGCCGTACACGTATGAATAACCCGCCAGATGGGAGATCACCCCACCAAGCGGGGCACTCAACACAACCAACCATTCTTCGCATCAAGCCCAAAGCACCTTGGGCGCACGGCTAATCGAGCCCAGAAGAAAATGGACCCTCATAGCACTCTAAGAACGTGTCCCCCTATATGCCGACTACGAAAGTTCCACCCTGGCCTGGGCTCGCAAAAACATGCATGCGGCAAATGGAAAACACGAACTAAATGAGGCGATTTGGACGAGATGCGAATCAGGTCAAGTTGAGGGGGGCGCCCATACTCGCTTCCCACATGCGGGTAGTGCGCTCATCATGGATCAGTAGACAAGACCCTTTTCCTATTAGGGTCGACACTAGCAGGCCTCAAAACCACACAGGGCCTCCTGCCGATGCCTTATCATCAAGTTTATTATTGATAATAACATTAGCATGATTGATTGATTAAACATCGAGCCCCCACAACGTAATAGAAATAGTAACAGAAAGTAACGGGTAACAGACTCGAGCAAAAGCAACCTAAGCATGCTAGTAAGACACTGGCTCAACCAAAGGGGTGATAGGAGTGGAGGTGAGGCAATATCAGGGTTAAGGGATTCATGTGATGGGCTCGTAACAGAATCAACTACTACTAAGGCTAGCAGAAAAGAACAACGGAAAGTATCGGTAATCAATGTTGAAAGGAACACAGTGGTTCATGTGAGTGATAACTTGCCTGCAAAACCCAGTAGCCTGGTACTGAGCTAAATCCTTAGAAGGGATGTCGTAAGGATCGTCGGTCTCAACGTCGTCGGTTATCCGAGAAGAAGCAAACAAACAAGGCAGAAATATAAACAATCAATAACATGGCATAGGTGCACAAACATGGGATGATGCATGATAGTTTAATTGATGCATCAAAATAAACTAGTTGACAAGATAACAACATGATTAAATGGACCCACATGCAATTGGATTGCATATGAAAAGCCCATGAATTATGGTTGAATTAATTGTTTTACAACTAATCATCATATGAAAGTGGATTAGCATGATGCATGGATGAGGAAAACAGCAAAATAACAACAATAGAAGCAATTGGAAATAAGGTTTAACAAGTTTAGAAATTCATTTATTAAGTTAGGAAATTTTGGTTCCTTAAAGGTGTCACACAAGCATTTGTTGTTTTCATCAAGTTAAATTGTTCAAAATAGACAACAAAGTTCATATTTGAAAAGAACACACAATTTTAGGTGGTTTACATGTTTCACTTGTTGAAAAAGGATTTCAAATAAATTATTTATGAATTAAACAAGTTTAAGCAAGAATTAAATGAATTTAATTCAAACATGAACTTATTTGAATTTTTATTTGTTTAAAACATTAAGTGAGATTCATATTTGACAAGGTTATGTTTTTATGGTTTGAAAACATATTTTATATGTCCCAAAAGAATTTGTTTTGAGCAAGTTATAAATTTAACAATATTAAATGAATTAAACAAGATTTAAATCATTTAACCAATTTTAATTATTCAAAACATGAAACAAATTTTATATTTGGAAAGGTGGTTTAATTTTGCATGGAAAACATATTTCATTTGTTGAAATTGGATTTAAAATGAGCAGGTTATTATTTTGGCAATTTTAAATGCAATAAACAAGAAACAGTTGTTTTCAGCAATTTAAATTATTCAAAACAGCAAACAAAATTTATATTTGGAAAGTACATGAAAAATTTATTGGAAAACATATTTAGTTTGTTGAATTTGGAATTTTTATGAACAAGTTATGAATTTTGCAATTTTAAGTGAATTGGACAAGTTTTCAAATATTTCAACAATTTAAAATATTCAAAACAGTAAACAAATTTTATATTTGGATAGACAATTCAATTTGGGACAGAAAACATATTTAAAAAGTTAAAATTGGAGCTACAATGATTTTCTTATGCAATTTACAAGATATAGTGCAAATCTGCCATTTTTTAGTGAAACAGGGACTTGGAAAATAATTTGCAGGGGCTATAATTAATTACCAGGGGCCTAGTTGTGAATTCGTGAAGTTGCTGTGACCAAATCATTGCAAAATAAAAAGGTTGTTAATTGTGCAGGGGGTGGGATTCGATCCCCCCACCTCCTGCTTGCGCTGGGGGAACAGAACCAGTAGGCTAGTTCGCTTGGTTGGTTGATGGAAGGGGCACGGGGGGGGGGGGGGGGGGGGGGGTAAGTGCTGTGATTTGCGGGTGGGTTATCTGAACTGAACTCGATCGTGTCTCTGAACTCGATCGTGTCTCTGTACTCGACAGCGAAGACCAGCGATGCAGCGGCAGCTCGCCGTGGTTCATGGCCGCGGTGGCCGTGGGGGCGAGGGCCGGGTGCGGTTCAAGGGGGAGAGAGGGAGGGAGGCAGGGGACCGGAGGGGAGCGGACCTCACCTTGGCGATCGGGAGCAGGTCGGCAGGGAGCAGCAGGGCGCTGCAGCAGGGAGCAGAGGGCGTCGGCGGCGATTGGAGGCGACGGCGGCGGCGCTCCGGGCAGCCACGGTCCAAGCCGAGGGGGGGAGAGGGAGCCCTTGGCTCGGCGTTTCCATTCCCGCCCCCTCCCTGGCCGGAGGAGGACCGGAGCTCCGGCGATCGCCGGCGGTAGTGGAGAGAATTTTCGGTGGGGCTTCAGTTGGTTACAGGTACAGAGGAAAAGCAGGGAGAAGAGGGGAGAACAGCGGGGAAGAAGGAGATGGAGGATGAAGGAGGGTAGGTTTAGGGTTAGGGCTCGAGGAGGAGGTCTTAAAGGGAGGGGGTCGAGCTCCTGCACCGTTCGCTTCATCTCTGAACCACGTGGACATGACTGATGCAGTGCCGTATGAAGAAGAAGATAGGAGGGGGGTATCGGGCCAGGGAGGAAAGGGAAATGGGCTGGGCCTCTGGTGTGCTCCTCTCTCCTCTTGCTGGTTTCCTTTTTATTATTTTTATCTGTTTCTTTTTTTTTGTAGCAACTAGAAAAGGGAAGAGTTAGATAGGTTTTAGAGTTTATAAAATTGTGGGAAAAAACAGGTGAGTTTGTTAGTTCAATATATACCAACTTACCACTTAAGTTTTTGGAAATTCCAATTTAGTTGCTGTTTTGCCAAAATGGTTTGAATTTGAATAATTTGCAAATAGTTGATTAATATTAGAAAATAACAAGTTTAATAGGGTGAACCCTACTATTAATTGGATTAGATTATTAGAATGGTTTGTTAGTTTTCATGAGTTGGAATTTTGGGTGCTGTTTGAAGATGCTTTGAATTTGGAAACAATTTAAAATTAATTGATTAACATGGAAAACAAGGATTTTAATGGGGTAACCCTATGTTAAATTTGATTAAAGTAGTTGATAATGTTCATGAGCTCAAGTGGTTCTGTTTGATGCATTTAATTTGAATTTGAAGGTGATTTGGAATTTGATTGATTGAATAAAACCATTAATTTGATAAGTGAGCACTATGGAATAAAAGAAAACAATTTGGTTGTTTTTATTTGTTATTTTCATTCCAAAAGTTGTAACAGAGCAAGTATGAAAACAAGGCATTTGAAATTGTTTGAGTTTCATTGTGAAAACAAGAATAACAGATGCAAACAAAAGAAACAAATGCAACAATATGATGACATGATGCAATACTTTAATAACAAGAAATCAAACATTCTAAATGGTAGGTTTTCATACTTGGGCTGTTACACTACAAAAGGCCAGGTTATGGGAATCATGCGTAAATCCTGAGCTGACACGTGATCTTGCCTTGCATATCTTTGACATCCTTCACATGTTCTTACTATATGTTCTGCATCAGCATTCGCGGTTAACCAGAAAAATCCATGTCTGAAAGCTTTATTAACCAAAGATCTAGAACTTGCATGGTGGCCGCAATCTCCTGAATGGACTTCTCTTAAAATTTGGCATCCTTCTTCCGGAGAGACACATCTTTGAAAAATTCCAGCCACACTTCGCTTGTGTAACTCACCATTTATAATTGTATATGACTTGGATCTTCTTGTAACTTGGCGAGCGCTAACCTCGTCCTATGGGAGCTCGCCTCTCATAAGGTATGCCAAGTATGGCTCGGTCCACTTTGGGATTATATGCATGGCAGCTACTAATTCTGATTCTGGATCTGGATTTGCTAGGTCTTCCTTTGTTGGGATTTTAACAGATGGGCTATGAATTTCATCCAGAAAAACATTTCGTGGAACTTGCTTTTTCTGGGAACCTAGATGAGCAAGTGCATCAGCTGCTTCATTGAGACGTCGATGGATATGATCAACCTGATATCCTTGAAAATTTCCAGCCAGCTGGGTAACCGCCCGTCTATAAGCTGCCATAACTGGGTCTTTAGAATCCCAGGTTCCTGTAACTTGTTGAAAACAAGATTGGAATCACCCAGACATCAAATCCGGGTTATGCTCATTTCTTTCGCAATCCGAAGCCCATGGAGCAAAGCTTCATATTCTGCTGCATTATTAGTGCATTTGAATGAAATTTGCAAGACATAGCGAAACTTATCTCCTCTTGGGGATTTTAACACCACACCAGCTCCTGAACCTTCCAGCCGTCGAGACCCATCAAAATGCATAGTCCAGTATTTAGTATTTGGTTTATCCGGTGGAACCTGTAACTCTGTCCAGTCATTTATAAACTCGATCAAGGCTTGGGATTTTATTGCGGTCCTTGGCTCTTATTTGATATGATACGGCCCCATCTCAATAGCCCACTTGGCAACTCTCCCTGTGGCTTCTCTGTTTTGAATAATATCAGATAAAGGTGTTGAACTAACCACGGTAATAGGATGTTCCTGAAAATAATGTTTCAGCTTACGACTAGCCATGAATACTCTAAAAACCAGCTTCTGCCAATGTGGGTAACGCTGTTTAGACTCTGTCAGGACCTCTCTCACATAGTAAACCAGCCGTTGAACAAGGCCTTCTTTACCTTCCAGCTTACGTTCCACAACTACCACCGCACTCACCGCCCTGTTATTTGCCGCTATGTACAATAACATGGGCTCTTTCTTCTCAGGCGCAGCCAATATAGGTGCGTTGGAAAGCTGTTTTTTTCAGAGCCTCCAATGCCTCATCAGCCTCTTGATTCCACACAAAGGTGTCAGTTTTCTTCAACAATCGGTATAAAGGTATAGCCTTTTCTCCTAGTCTGCTTACAAACCTACTCAAGGCATCAATGCAACATGTCAGCTTTTGAACGTCCTTCAGGCAAACCGTCTTTTTCAGGTTATGTATGGCCTGAATATTTTCCGGGTTTGCTTCAATGCCTCTCTCTGAAATAATGAAACCCAATAACTTCCCAGCTGGTACTCCAAAGACACATTTTGTTGGATTAAGCTTCATCTGGTACTTGCGCAAATTGGTGAACGTCTCTTCCAGGTTTGAGATCAAAGTGTCACCTTTTTGGGATTTAACTACTATGTCATCCACATAAGCGTGCACGTTTCGCCCAATCTGACTTTCCAAGCAATTCTGGATACACCTATGATAAGTTGCCCCTGCATTTTTCAAACCAAGGGCATTGAGGTATAAAAAAATGCTCCAAAGGGAGTAATGAATGAGGTCTTTTCTTGATCTTCTTCCTTCATTTTTATTTGATGCTAACCTGAGCAGGCATCCAGAAAACATAGGAGTTCGCAAGCAGCCGTAGAGTCTATAATCTGGTCGATACGGGGTAACGCGAACGGGTCTTTAGGACATGCTTTGTTCAAATCTGTGTGGTCTATACACATTCTCTAGGTTCCGTTTTTCTTGAGAACTGGATTGGCTAACCACTTTGGATGGAATACTTCTACTATGAACCTTGCTGCAAGTAACCTAGCAATCTCTTCTCCAATTGCTTTCCTTCTCTCATCATTGAAACGACGGAGGAACTGACGAATAGGTTTCAAATTAGGATCCACATTTAAACTGTGCTCAGCAAGTTCCCTTGGGACACCTGGCATGTCAGAAGGTTTCCATGCGAAGATATCCCAATTATCACGGAGGAACTTGATGTGCGCGCTTTCCTATTTTTCTGTCATGTGAGGCCCCATGCTGAACTGCTTAGATGAGTCACCGGGGGTAAAGTCCACCAGCTTGGTGTCTTGAGCAGACTTAAATTTTAACTTAGACTCAGCTGATGGCTTTTTGAGCGAGGTCATGTCTTCTGGATCAACTTGCAGTTTATACAATTTCAACTCCTCTTCTGCACAAGCAGTCTCTGCGTATGTTGCATCACCTTCCTCACATTCCAAAGCTATGTCTCTTTCACCATTAACAGAAATATTTCCATTGGGACCTGACATCTTCAGCTTGAGGTAAACATAGAAGGGCCTGGCCATAAATTTGGCATAAGCTGGCCGTCCGAACAGAGCATGTTATGGACTTTTGAACTTGACCACTTCAAATGCTAGCATCTCTGTCCTGTAATTTTCAAATACTCCAAAAGCAACTTCAAGGAATATTTTTCCGATAGGTTGCGCAGACTTACTAGGTACAATCCCATGAAACACAGTTGATGATGGCTGAAGCTGTTTCTCTTGCAGGTTCATCCTTTTGAACGTGTCGTAGTAAAGTATGTTTATACTGCTTCCTCCATCCATCAATACTTTGTCTAACTTATATCCTCCAACTTGTGGAGCCACAACCAGAGCCACTCCTCCTGGATTATCAACTCGTGGAGGATGATCAGCCTGACTCCAAGTTATGGGTTGTTCAGACCAGTTAAGCCACCTAGGAACAGCAGGAGCCACTGTATTGACAACGCGTTTCTGCACCTTGCGTTCTCTCCTGCATGAATTGGTAGTGAATACATGATATTGGCCTGAGCTTAACTGCTTCGGATTTGTTTGAAAACCAGAATTTCCTCCTTTGTGACTACCACCCGGGTTAGTTCCCTGGTTACCCTGACCGTGATGACCCGGATTATGATTTCCGGGTCCAGAGCCGCCAGCTCCCGGATGTCCACCTCCCATATTTCCTAGGTTGCCTCCTCCACTGTTTCCTGGTCCGTAGTTGTTACTTCTTCTAGGTCTAAAACCCTGCATGATGAAACAGTTTTCCCAAGAATGATTTGCTAACTTTCCGTTTTTTCTGTGTCGAGGACATGGACCCTTTAGAGCCTCCTGAGCCTGTGCAAAGCTGTTTGGTCGAAATTTTTGATTTCCTCTGAAATTGTTGCCCCGACGTTGGTTTTTGTAACCTGTTTTCGTGTTTGCCACCAAATCCGAAGTCCCATCTCCGTTTTTACGCTTGTTATTGTTCTGGTTCTGAGGGTTGTTGTTGCTCGGATTCAGGTTCTAGCTACCCTTGGTCCTAATTTTCTTTACCTTCGCGGACTTCTCATCATTTGAGTCTGCGTCCTTTGTTTTCTCAGATTCCGCATACTTGGTCATGGCATCCATCAACTCGCTCATATCACTTACGTATCGCTTAATGCGTCTCAGCTTACGCTTCAGAGGGTCAAACCTGCAATTTCTTTCCAATGCTATTACTGCTTGTTGGGCGGTGAGTCCGACAGATGAATGTATGATTTCCGCAAAGCGTCGAGACCAATGCTGGGCAGACTCCCCTTCCTTCTGAACATAGTTTTCCAGATCTGTAATAGTCAGCGGTCGTTTACATGTTCCCTGATTTTTTTTGATGAACTGGTCCTTCAGCTCCTGCCAGCTATTAATTGAATTTGCGGGCAAGTTCTTTAACCAGGACTTCGCAGGTCCTTCTAACATCACGCTTAGGTATCATGCGCATACGGCATCACTTAATTCCAATATTTCCATTGCCATCTCATAACCTTCTATCCAATCTGCGGGCTCCATGTCTGGCGTATAGTTTACAACTCTACGAGGTCCTTTAAAATCAGCCGGTATTCTCTCGAGCCTGATTGTTGGACCAAGACACTGGATCCAATCCCGCGAGACCCAGTTGGCGGAAGGGTAGCTATGTTCTTAACTATTGGTTGAACATGACATGTATTCCTGTTTTCTGGTTCTGCAACTCTATGTCCTGCATTTATAACTCCGGGTGTGTAGGATACATTCTGCCTGGGTGGGTTTGGTTGCTGCCGGTTTGCATTGCTAGAGCTGGCCGGAACTGGTGAATTTCCATGGTGACTTGTCGACAAGGAATTCCTGCTATTGTAAGGAGTTGAGTGTATCCTGTCCTGATTACTGTAATTCATCTGCTGGACCACTGTTGTCTGTAACATCTCAATTGCCCTTCGAGCTTCAATTCCAATAGGATCATTGGGGTTGACTGGAATCTGTGCCAGACTGTTTGTTGCTGCCCAAATGTTATCCATCGGATTGTTGAAATGACCTGGCGGTGTATGAAACCTTTCCTATAGAGGTTGTTCTGGGACCGGGACAGGATTCGGGTTACCATGCAGCTGGATAGGTGGCTGAAAACGTGTCGGATGAACTGGAACCGGAGCAACTGGCGGGTTCATGGCGTGAACCGGCTGGGCGGGGTTAGGTGCCCCAGGCGTCCCGACCGGAGACGCGAATAAGTTCTGTAGGTTGGTAGGTCCCAGTCCTGCGCTGAATTCGTTGTTCTGCCGGGTATGATAGCGCATGTTCTGTATTGAAGCTAACTCCCCCTGTCTGAAGTTTAGATGAATCCCTTCTCTCTCCAGACGTGTTGCTTCCTCCGGGACTTATGACCGAGCTTTGTTTATACATGTTACCTCTTTCTCGATCTCCCGACGGGAACGAGTTATTTCCTGTCTAAACCTTTCGATCTCTGCGTTACGCTGCACCATGTTCTCCGGGGTAATCGGAGTAGGCAAGACTTCATTTAGTGAATCCATTGCAGCCATCAGCTCGGGCCTTGGGTTATATGACAGGGGCGTTGTTAAGTCAATCACTGCCTCGGCCGGCCTAGAGTTAGTCGGGCCGGGTCCTGTTGAGCACGGTTCTGTTGGTCCGACTTGGGCTACCATTGGGCCCGTTGATGCTGTTCCCGCGCCTCCTGGTCCTCCTGGAACTGGATTCGAAGTTGAAACAGTGTATGTAATTAGATTTCCACTAGCGTCATACCTGGGCTCCGTGGGTCGCGTTGGTGCAGCCATGTAAACAGTTGTGTGATGAGTTGTTTCCCTTAGACTCTGCAGATCTGGCTCAAGGTCTCCTCCTAGCCTGTCTTCAAAGAGCTGGTGGATGGATCCTGTTTCATCATGATCATTGTTTCCAACTGAAGATTCACCATCAGAGTATATCATCGTAGCCTCCTCCGAGACTGAGTCTGACTGCTGGTCTGGGTCCTGTGCTCCCATGAAGCCAACAAAGACGTGGATACCACCGAAGGGGACTCAAAATCCCAACTCCATCGATGCAAACTCTGGACCCCATGTGTCATGGTTGTAGTAGTTTCCATGCCGGCTCCTCCTGAGCCGGCCTATCGCGATCTTCTCGATCCCTGGTAAGGCTCCTTCCGAAAAGACGACGCTTCCGCGAGCATGCCCCACGGTGGGTGCCAACTGCCGTGGTGTTGTCACGGCAAGTGTCCTTATGCGAGAACTAGATTGTGAGGCCATTGCTACCGAGCGAAACTTTGAAAGGGTTAAGGCGGAAACGAGAGACGCGAGTTTACCCAGGTTCGACCCCTCGATTGAGGGTAAAACCTACTCCTGCCTTCTTACTATCAGGAAACAAGGTCTCGATTACAAAGAGCGATTCCGTCTCTCGATGTCTCGAGTTACCTTACTATCGACTTAGAGCTTATCTTTCTACCTCCCAGGGTCTCGCCTTATATAGGGGACGAGACCTCCGGGTTACAGAGGATCCGGGTTACACCCGTTATCGAAGTCCTGATCTAATACGGTTCTAGGTCATCCTTTGACGGTTCACCCCATGACCTGGTCATCTCCATCCGGCCTTGGGCTGACCTCCAGGCCTTGGGCCTTTATGTTGCTTAACACAAACTATGGGTCGGTCTTCTATCTTCTCCGGGTTACGAAATGGGTAACCCAGACCTTCTTCCTTTAGAGCGACAATCATAACCCGGATCTCCCTATTATAAACCGGACCAACAGTCTTGAGTCCCATTAAGTGGGTTCCGGTTTAGATGAGGGGTAGGTGAGGCTCCCCCTCACCTATTCCCCCTACAGCACCACTAGCAACAGAAAGCATGCAAGATCACAAATAACATATGCAATAAAAGACTATAATCAACTTGGCGTAAGTTCAATATTTATCGGATCCCAGCAAACACAACACAAAGGATTACATAAGAACAATCTCGATCATGTTAGGCAGCTCACGAGATCTAAACATGGAGGCATAGGAGGAGAAGACAACCATCTAGCTACTGCTATGGACCCGTAGTCCAAGGATGAACTACTCACGCATCGCTCCGGAGGCAGGCATGGTGATGTAGAGGCCTCCGGTGATGATCCCCTCTCTGGCAGGGTGCCGGAGACAGCTTCAGAAACCCCCCTGATCTAGGGTTGACGACGACGGCGGCTGCGGAACTTTTCAGGGATTTTTTATCAGGTCTCTAGGGTTTTCCATCCGGGGGGAATAGATAGGCGAAATGGCAGAGACGGTGGAGCCCTGGGGGGCCCACACCACCCCCTTGCGCGGCCAAGGGGGCCGCGCCACCCCATGGTGTGGGCCCTCTGGTGCCCCTCTTTGACTCCTCTTCGGTATTCTGAATGCTTCCGGGGAAAATAGTAATTCCGGGCTTAGAATTTTCCAATTCCGAGAATATTTTCAGAACAACTTTTCTGAAACTAAAAACAGCAAAAAACAAGGAACTGACTCCGTGGCATCTTGTTAATAGGTTAGTCCGGAAAATCGATAAAAATGACATAAAGAAGGGAGAAAACATGTAGCAATTGACATAATATTATCATGGAGCATCAGAAATTATAGATTCGTCAGAGACGTATCAAGAATCCCCAAGCTTAGTTCCTACTCGTCCTCGAGTAGGTAAACGATAAAACAATAATTTATGAGGTGACATGCTACTAACATAAACTTGATCTTAAAAATGTAAAGGCATATGCAAGCTGAAATCATAGAACTTTTAAACACAAACATGATAGATAGAACTTTAATAATAAAGCATACAATCACTTTTCATCATGAGAAGTATCTCAAATAAAAGGTCATGAATAACAATGCAAAGAAAGATGTATGTTTTTTTTTCAGGTATAGAGAAATCATGGCAAAGTGATATTTCGCTAGTCCTTAAGGTGGGGCAAAACATAAATGCCAGGACACCTTCAAAGTTTATGAGGAAGACTAGAGAAAATAATTTGAGAACAAACAATAACACATATGAATCAATTAATAATGTTTGTGGGACAAATGCACATAAAACTCAGAATGACAAAAATGCTCTCTCAACTGTGTATAAAGTTAGAAGATGGAGACTCAACATAAAAGTAAAAGAAAGGCCCTTCACAGAGGGAAGCAGGGATCACTCATGTGCTAGAGCTTTTTATTTTATTAAACAGAGGTATTAAAAGTTTGACACTTCCCCCATCTATTTTTCGCAAACCATGGCTAACTGAATCCTCGGGTGCCTGCCAACAATCACATACCATGGAGGAGTGTCTATATTTTGGGAGATGTATGCTAACGTCAACGAATGGTAAACAGAAAATACAGTACGTCACAAGCCAACTGGATTCACAAGAGCGGCTCCCATATGAAGGACGCATCTAGTTAGAAGGCCATCCCTCTTTCTCTTTTCTTTACACAATTATGTTTTAAATGATAAATCAGGGGCAAAAATAGTGAAGAGATTTTATGTGTACTAATTTGGGGCTGGGCACCCCGCTGCCAGCTGTTCTATCATTTGGATAAGCGGATGAAGCCACTATTCCAGGGTGTGAAATCCAATCAACAAGTGAGATAAAGATTATCTATTTACGTCCTCATTAGAGAAAACAGGAACACAAAGCAGGAGTAATTTTGAAGGTTTTAAAGGTAACACATGAGCAATTTACTTGGAGTGGCAGTTAAATACCACATGTAGGTAGGTATGGTGGACACAATGGGAAAACTTGGTTTTAGAGAGTTGGATGCACGAGTAGAGATCATACTCAGTACAGGTGGAGGCTAGGAAAAGACTGAGAGCGACAAATCAAGAGAGCATAAGAGCCATAATCATGCATAGAGACATAAACATCATTAATTAAAGCATAAGTGGTATCACAAGTTCAAAAACTAAATGATCATAGAGGCTATTAGTGACTTGTTCATAGTCACAAACATGGTGTGAGCATATGCCAAGTCAACCAAATAAAACATTCGAAAGAGAATACCATAAATTTGTGCTTACTTCTAACAAGAACAACTCATGAATCTTTCAATGACACATTAAACACTCTCGGCTATTTGAGGCTAATCATGCTACTCAATAACCACAAGGCTTTAAAACTAAAATAACATCTAGCATGATATGAAAAAGTCCTAGCCACAGTCTATACAAGCTTCTACTGTCACATGGTTCAGTTTCAACACAAGTATAACACTCAAAAACACATTATCTACTGTCACAACTTCGGAGAGTGACACACTCCGCTTTTTCATGAGAATACGTTGTATTCTTAGTCTCTGTCTAGCTGCTGCATTTATTCAGCTCCTGTTTTGCATGCATCTCTTATTAGAGTTGTTAGTTTTAGTAGTATTATTTGAGTACTCTCATGTTTTCTTGCTGTATCATAAAGAGTATTTTTGTTAAAGCATGTTTTGTATGGTGCTTGTTGGGAGAAACAAAAGAAAACTGCTGCTTGAAGTAGAATTTATAACAATACTAGTAGAAGCTTGTATAGACTGTGGCTAGGAATTTTTCACGCCATGCTAAATGTTATTTTAGTTTTAAAGCCTTGTGGTTATTGAGTAGCATGATTAGCCTCAAATAGCTGAGAGTGTTTAATATGTATTGAAAGATTCATGAGTTGTTCTTGTCATAGTAAAGCATCAATATATGGTATTCTCTTTCGAATGTTTTATTTGGTTAACTTGGCGCATGCTCACACCATGTTTATGACTACAAACCAGTCAGGAATAGCCTCCATGACCACTTAGTTTTTGAACTTGTGATACTTCTTATGTTTTAATTAATGATGCTTATGTCGCTATGCATGATTATGGCTCTTATGCTCTCTTGATTTGTCGCTCCAAGTCTTTTGCTAGCCTCCACCTGTACTGAGTCTGAGCTCTACTCGTGCATCCAAACTCCTTTAAACCAAAAAAATTCCCATTATGTCCACCATACCTACCCACATGTGGTATTTAACTGCCAATCCTAAGTAAATTGCTCATGTGTTACCTTTAAAACCTTCAAAATTACTTCTGCTTTATGTTCCTGTTTTTTCTCATGAGGACGTAAATTGAGAATCTTTATCTCACTTGTTGATTGGATTTCACACCCTAGACTAGTGGCTTCATCCTCTTATCCAAATGATAGAAGAGCTGGCAGCGGGGTGCCCAGCCCCAAATTAATGCAAACAAATTCTCTTCACTATTTTTGCCCCTGATTTATCAGTCAAAGCATAATTGTGTAAACAAAAGAGAAAGAGGGATGACCTTCTACTCCAGTTGCGTCCTTCACCATGGGAGTCGCTCTTTTGAATCCAGTTGACTTGTGACATACTGTATTTTCTAATACCATTCATTGACATTAGCATACATCTACCAAAATACAGACACTCCTCCACGGTATGTGATTGTTGGCACGCACCCGAGGATTCAGTTAGCCATGGTTTGTGAAAGATGGATGGGAGGAGTGTCAAACTTTTAATACCTCTGTTTAATAAAATAAAAGCTCTAGCACATGAGTGATCCCTGCTTCCCTCTGCGAAGGGCCTTTATTTTACTTTTATGTTGAGTCTCCATCTTCTAACTTTATGCACAGTTGAGCGAGCATTTTTGCCATTCTGAGTTCTATGTGCATTTGTCCCATAAGCATCAATAATTACTTCATGATGTGATATTATTTGTTCTTTAATTATTTGTTCTAGTCTTCCTCTTGAACTTTGAAGGTGTCCTGACATTTATGTTTTGCCCCACTCTTAAGGACTATCGAAATATCACTTTGCCATGCTTTCTCAATACCTGAAACAAACATTTACCTTTCTTTGCATTATTATTCATGATCCTTTATTTGAGTTACTTTTCGTGATGCAAAGTAATTGCTATGCTTTATTACTAAAGTTTTATTTATCATGCATGTGTTTAAAGTTTTATCATCTCAGCGTGCATATGCTTTTACATTAGATTGATCAAGTTTATGTTAGTAGCATGTCACCTCAGAAATTTTTGTTTTATCGTTTACCTACTCGAGGACGGGTAAGAACTAAGATTGGGGATGCTTGATACACCATAAACGTATCCCTAATTTCTCATGCTCCATGATGATATTATGCCAATTGCTACATGTTTTCTCCCTTCTTTATGTCATTTTTATCGATTTCCGTACTAACCTATTAACAAGATGCCACAGAGCCAGTTCCCTGTTTTCTGATGTTTTTTAGTTCCAGAAAAGTTGTTCTGGAAATATTCTCTGAATTGGAAAATTCGAAGCCCGGAAGTCCTATTTTCCCCGGAAGCATCCAGAAGACCGAAGAGGAGTCGAAAAGGGGCAGCAGGGGGGCCACACCATATGGTGGCGCGGCCCCCTGGCTGCGCCAGCTATGGATATGGGGCCCCCAGCCTCTACTGCCTTTGCCCTTTCGCCTATTTAAGCCCTCCGGATGGAAAACTCTAGGCACCTGGTCAAAATCCCCGAGAAAGTTCCGCAGCCGCCGTCACCGTCAACCCCAGATCAGGGGGGTTCTGAAGCTGTTTCCGGCACCCTGCCGGAGAGGAGATCATCACCGGAGGCTTCTACATCACCATGCCTGCCTCCGGAGTGATGCGTGAGTAGTTCGTCCTTGGACTACGGGTTCGTAGATGTAGCTAGATGGTTGTCTTCTCCTCATATAAGGCCATGTTTAGATCTCGTGAGCTGCCTATCATGATCGAGATTGATCTTATGTAATTCTCTGTGCTGTGTTTGCTGGGATCCGATGAATATTGACCTTATGCCAAGGTTATTATAGTCTTTATTTGCATATGTTATTTGTGATCTTGCATGCTCTCCGTTGCTAGTGGTTATTCTGGCCAAGTAGTTGCTAGTGACTCCAAGAGGGAGTATTTATGCTCGATAGTGGGTACATGCCTCCTTGTTGCCCTGCTCGAGTGATAAAAACATGAAGGGGGAGGATGTGCTATTTACATTAGGGAGAAAACATCGGTGAGAGTGCCCGCGTTCATAATCATTGCTTACATTACACACTTTGTTTAATGCAATAATCTGTTGCTTGCAACTTAATACCCGAGGGGGTTCGGATGATAACCTGTGGGTTGATTATTAGTCATAGATGCAAATGGATGTCGGTCTATGTATCTTGTTGTAATGCCTGCACTAAATGTCATATTGTGCACTACGGTGCAACCTTTATTTGTCAATTGCTCAACTGTAATTTGTTCACCCAGCATGCTATCTTTTATGGAGAGACACCACTAGTGAAACTATGAACCCCGGTCCATTTTCCACACTGTTAAACAAACCACAACAATTTCCTGCTCTCTTTACTTTCTGCAAGCATACACTGTTTTTCCACACTATACGTCTAATATTTGTTTTCAGCAAGATCGGTGAGATTGACACTGGCGAAGCGCCAGCACCACCGTCAGTGGCATCAACCTTCTGAAGTTTCTCTTTCTTCGGAATTTACAGAATATTCTCAGAATATTTTGAAAACTTTTATTTTTGAGCATTTTTTGGGTGTTTTAAATAATTGAAAACAACAACAATGATTTATAAGTGAGCTAAACAACACTAGGATTTTTATAATTACCAAAGCAAAACGGTAGGTAGGTGATGACCCACAAGTAGGGGGTGTATCGTAGTACTTTCGATAAATCAGAGTGTCAAACCCAATGAGGAGGGAGAAGGTGTTGACAAGCAGGTTGGATAGAGGATTCACTCTAAACACTAGCAAACAGGTTTTTAGTGGTTTTTGATATAGCAGATAAATAAAGTGCGAGTAAATAAAAGATAGTAAATATAATTGTAGCAAGTGGCCCAATCCTTTTGAGAGCAAATGACAAGCCGGTTGTTCTAATTATGATTACCAAATGTTCTCGAGGACACATGGGAATTTTGTCAAGTGCTTTCGCTTCATAGAGTTGATTAACATTTATTGTTTCGATAAGTGTTGTGTGGGTGAACCTATGCTAATGCACCGCCCAACTAGGACTAATACATACTTGTGATTATACCCCTCGTAAGCATCCGCAAATACAAGAAAGTAATTAAGATAAATCTAACCACAACCTTAAAACTCCGGGATTCTACACTCCCTCGTGCATTGGTTTCCTAACGGGGGTTTAGGTTTCTGTCACTCCGGCAACCCCACAATTAGTAGCCAAATACACAATGCGTCCTCCTAGACCCATAAAGGTGAAGTATCATGTAGTCGACATTCACATGACACCACTAGAAGAATAACACCACAACTTAAATATCAAACCAGCAGATATTACTTCTACATAATTCCACTACTAACATCATGACTTCTCCCATGTCCTCAAGAACTAAACGGACTACTCACAAAACATCGTATGGATCATAATCAGAGGTGATATAATGGATAATAACAATCTGGTCATAAAGTGTAAACACCGATAAATCTCACAAGCATCCACACCGAGAGAGAGATCTAGTGGAAAACAACGGTAAAGACCCCTAATTGTTACAGCGGTATGAAGGTGGATGATGAGGGTGGTGGTGCTGATGGTGATGATCATGGCAATGACGATCTTGATGATGCCCGGAGTGATGACGGTGACGATGGCGATGATTCCCCCTCTTCGGGGAGGAATCTCCACGGCAGATTTCTCCCTACCGAAGAGGTTTTCTCTCTCTGTTGTTTTCCGCTCCGAGGCGACGGCGGAATATTTCTTCGATGTCGTTCTAGGGATTAGGGTTCCCAGGGGGGTCAAGTACGCAAAAGGGGGCGATGAGAGGTGGGCCAGGGTGGCCACACCACCTGGCGGCACGGCGGGGGGCTCCACCCCATGGTGTGGGCCCCTGGTGGCCCCCTTTGGTTGCCCTTCTGGCTAGCTTCCTCCTCGGGACTTATAAGACCTCTCCAGTATCCCCCATCTTCTTCTGATCTTCTAAATTAGGGTATCTCGATGGTGCTTTTTTCCATCAGATTTCTGGTCCCGATGTTTATTCTCCAAAAATCATGAAACATGCAAAATAAGATGAAATAACATAAGTAAGGCATCATAACATGAAATATATCGATGAATAAAAGAAAATAACAATATAAAATAGTGATGCAAAATGGACGTATCAACTCCCCCCAAGCTTAGACCTCGCTTGTCCCCAAGCGAAACTGAACTCAGTAAACATGAGCACTGGTTTATGGAGTGAGGTGTCGATAAATAAAATACGGACAAGAAGCATCACATTTATCAAAGTACAAGTCATTTTGGACATCAACTTCCTCTCATATAATTAAACTTGAAACCAGTAGGGGAGATCGCAATAAGGTGCAAAAGGAAATCATAATTGGTGAAGGCAAACTTCATTCTTGGTCAGAGAACAATTAACAATGTACTTATGTTTCAACCAGAGTCTTTATATTAGAGCTTATAGTGCAGAGTTTATCATGTTCAATCATAAAAATCTCTTTGCATTCGTTGGTAACTTTCAAAGTGGTATTCAATCAGATAAAAACATTTGTACTAAACAAGGAAGAATAAAGGACATGATTGAGTAAATCAACATATAGATGGATGGATCACAACAACTCAAATGCTTACTTAAGACATAAAGGAGTAGGTTTACTGACTCAACATAAAGGCAAAAGATAGGCCCTTCGCAGAGGGAAGCAGGGATTAACTCATGTGCTAGAGCTTTTCATTTGATAAACAAAGTTATTGAAAACAATTTTGAGAGTGTTGTATGTTTATGTCAACGAATGGCAAACAGAAAATACAATATGTCACAAGCCAACTAGACTTCACAAGAGCGGCTCCCATTGAAGGACTCAACTGGTATAGAAGGTCATCCCTCTTTCTCTTTTGTTTACACAATTATGCTTTGACTGATAAATTAGGAGCAAAAATAGTGAAAAGAATTTGTATTATTAAGTTTGGGGCTGGGCACCCTGCTGACAGCTCTTCTATCATTTGGATAAGCGGATGAAGCCACTAGTCCAGGTGTGTAAAGTCCAATCAATAAATGAGATAAAGATTCTCTATTTGCATCCTCATGAGCTAAAACAGGAGCAAAAAACAGGTGTAATTTTGAAGGTTTAAAGGTAGCACAAAAGCAATTTACTCAGAGTGGAGGTTAAATACCACATATAGGTAGGTATGGTGGACACAAATGGCAAGGTTTTGGGGCTCAAGGTTTGGATGCACGAGAAGCATTCCCTATCAGTACAGGCTTTTCCCTAGCAAGGCTGGGTAGCAAGCATAAGATTTGAGGGAAAACAAATAAATATACATATGATAAAACCAATCATGCAATCTTCCTTGGAGGTACAAACAATCTTACTTGAGAATACTAAGCTTATGGGCCAACAAGAAAGAAAGATCATGGAATAATATATCTACATGCAACTCCCTCTTTTCTACTTAAGTCTCAACGTATTGTTGCTACTGACCAATGCTAAGTTTGCCAAAACCAACTAGATTAACTTGATGCTCCAATATTCATACCAATACTAATAACAAGATCAACCATATGACAAAAATTGAAAACTAAAATAAAGTGTAGAAAGTAAATGATGAAACTTCTCATTAATATTCCATTACGACAACTCAAACCAAGGGATACAACGATAACCAACTAAAGAGTGATACTTCCATACTGCAAACCATCCTATATGATATTTTCTCTACTCGTGATATGACTCTACTAACAGGTAAAAAGGTGAAATATAAAGGTGTGATACCGCGACACCCCCCAAGCTTGGAACAAGCCAAGGGGATGCCAATACCAATGACGAATTAATTCTTCGGTGGTGGCGGTGAGTCCTTTTCATCACCAGACTTCCAAAGTAAAGGCTCTCCATCAACAAATGATGTATTGGTCTCTTCTAAGGCAGAGCTTATATGGTTAAACATGTTCTCATACTCACAGTTCTGATTCTACACATCATAGAGTTGTGCTTGCAATTTGTTGGTGGCCTCGGTGAGTGGAAAGATCTCCTCCCAAAGCTTTAAAGTATCCTTCTTGTGCTCGGCGATCAATTCTGTCTTTATTCTGTGGATGATGTCAACTTCATGCTCCGCCATCTTCTTGTACCTAAATACATCTTTCTCCAGCTCTTCGATCCTAGCTTCCAGACTACCTTCTCCTTTAGGGCCCCGAACATCTTCTATCTGCACCTCCCCATCCTTGAGAAGCAACTCCTTGGGATGCATCTTCAACTTGTCCATGTACGGGTTGACGACGTTCGCAAAGAAACTGTCTTTGGGAGGTCCGGAAGAGGACATCGTGGCTCTAAATCCGAGGATGTAACCTGGCAGAAACAGATCGAAACAAAAATAGGACGAGAAAACGATATACGGACCTCGGGGGATCCGAGTGGTTAAATAGCAGAAACATGTATAACGAAAGGAAATTCCAGGTGTTAAACGAGTCAGAGAGGGGCTTCGGGGCGCCCACACCATAGGGTTGCGCGGCCAAGGGTGGACCCGCGCCACCAGGTGGTGTGGTGCCCTCGGGCACCATCTCCTACCCTTCTTTCGGCTCGGTATTTTTTATATTTTCCAAAAAATAATAATTTATAACTTGGAAAGTAATCCGTGAACTTTTTCTTAACAAAATTGTTACCTATTCAAAAATGGACTCGGCAGATTCTAGAATCTTCCCTCTAATAAACTTCTCCGGAGTCAATACTTGAATAATATCAAAAATTTCATCATAAGAATCCCCAGAAATATAATGTTTGAGTCTTTGCCCATTTACCACTTGTGTAGTGTTGTCTTTGAGGCAAGAAATTTTTATTGCACCCGAACAATACACTTCTTCAATAACATAAGGTCCTTCCCATCTCGAGAGTAATTTTCCTGCAAAAAATCTAAGACGATACCTATACAAAAGAACTTTCTCATCAACATGAAACTCTCTTTTAAGAATTCTCCTACCATGCCATTGTTTAACTTTCTCTTTAAAGGGTCTAGCATTTTCACAAGGTTCACATCTCCATTCATCTAGAGAACTCAAATCAAGCATTCTTTTCTTACCATCGGGTTTAAAACCTTTATTTAAGTTCTTTCACTGCCCAATAAGCTTTGTGTTCTAATTCTAAAGGCAAGTGACAAGCTTTTCTATAAACCATTTTATAAGGAGACATACCCATAGGATTTTTATAAGCAGTT
Organism: Alopecurus myosuroides; assembly: GCA_028641055.1. Lineage (NCBI taxonomy): Eukaryota > Viridiplantae > Streptophyta > Magnoliopsida > Poales > Poaceae > Alopecurus > Alopecurus myosuroides. Next base: position 535,626,691 of record CM054057.1, read on the forward strand.
ATATAAGCCCATAAAGCATCATTCAAATTATCAAACCAATTTTTCCTAGATTTTATTAACAGTCTTTTGCAAGATAGATTGAATTCCTCTATTTGATAATTCTACTTGTCCACTGGTTTGAGGATGATAAGCTGAGGCAATTCTATGATTAACATCATATTTAGCAAGGGTTTTTCTAAAACCACCATGAATAAAGTGAGAACCTCCATCAGTCATAAGATATCTAGGCACACCAAACCTAGGGAAAATAACATCTTTAAGCATTTTTAAAGAGGTCTCACCATCAGCACTTTTTGTAGGTATAGCTTCTAACCATTTAGTAACATAATCAACAGCAACAAGAATGTGAGTGTAACCATTTGAAGGAGGAAAAGTACCCATAAAGTCACATCCCCAACAATCAAAAGGTTCAATAACAATAGAATAACTCATAGGAATTTCATTACATCTAGAAATATTACCAACTCTTTGACATTCATCACAAGATAAAACAAATTTACGTGCATCTTTAAAGAGAGTGGGCCAATAGAAACCTGATTGTAGAACCTTCTATGCGGTTCTATCTCCAGTGTGATGTCCTCCATAAGCACTACGATGGCACTTTCTCAATAATTCACGTTGTTCATGATCTGGAACACATGTTCTCATAATACCGTCTACTTTTTCTTTAGATAAGTGTGGGTCATCCCAAAAATAATGCCTCAAATCATAGAAGAATTTTCTTCTTTGTTGAGATGTAAATGTTGGAGGCAAATACTTGGAAACAATAAAGTTAGCATAATCAGCATACCATGGACTATCTTGGGAGTTTACCTTTATTGCAGCCAACTGTTCATTTGGAAAACTATCATTAAGAGGAATAGGGTCATAAACAATGTTTTCCAATCTAGACAAGTTATCAGCAACAAGGTTTTCAACACCCTTCCTATTCACAATATGCAAATCAAACTCTTGTAAAAGCAACGCCCATCTAATAAGCCTAGGCTTAGCATCTTTCTTTTCCATAAGGTATCTAATAGCAGCATGATCAGTATGAATAGTAACTTTTGAATCAACAATATAAGGTCTAAACTTATCACATGCAAAAACCACATCTAAGAACTCTTTTTTAGTAGTAGCATAATTCTTTTGAGCAGCATCAAGAGTCTTACTAGCATAATGAATAACATTCAGTTTCTTATCTACTCGCTATCCAAGAACAACACCTACGGTAAAATCACTAGCATCACACATAATGTCAAAAGGAAAATTCCAATCAGGTGGTTGAACAATAGGAGAAGTAGTTAAAGTCTTCTTTAAGGTTTCAAAAGCTTCCTTACAATCATCATAAAAAACAAAAGGTATATCTTTTTGAAGAAGATTAGTAAGAGGCTTTGATATTTTAGAGAAGTATTTAATAAACCTCCTATAAAAACCAGCATGACCAAGAACACTACAAATACCTTTAACATCCCTGGGACAAGGCATTTTCTCTATTGCTTCCACTTTAGCTCTGTCAACATCAATACCTCTTTCAGAAATTTTATGTCCAAGAACAATTTCTTCATTCACCATAAAGTGGCATTTCTCCCAATTAAGAATAAGATTAGTTTACTCACATCTCGGAAAAATTTATCGAGGTTGTGCAAGCAGTTATCAAAAGAAGTTCCATAGACGGAGAAATCGACCATGAATACTTCCACAATTTCTTCACAAAAACCATGAAAAATAGCACACATGCATCTTTGAAACGTAGCAGGAGCATTACACAAACCAAAAGGCATACGTCTATAAGCATAAGTACCATAAGAACAAGTAAAGGCTGTTTTCTCTTGATCTTGCTTCCTAACAGCAATTTGAGGAAACCCAGAATAACCATCAAGAAAGCAAAAATGAGTTTTCTTAGACAACCTCTCTAGCATTTGATCAAGAGAAGGCAAAGGATAATGATCTTTCTTAGTAACCTTGTTAACTTTCCTAAAATCAATGCACATTCTATAACCAACTACTACTCTTTGAGGAATAAGCTCATTATTTTCATTAGGCACAACAGTCATTCCTCCCTTCTTAGGGACAAAATGCATAGGGCTCACCCATCTACTATCAGCAATAGGAAAAATAATACGAGCATCAAGGAGTTTTAATACCTCATTTCTTACCACTTCCTTCATCTTAGAAATTAAACAGCGTTGATGTTCAACTACTAGCTTTGCATTAGGTTCAATATTAATAACATGCTGTCATATAGAGGGAGAAATCCCTTTTAAATCATCAAGAGTATATCCAATAGCTCCACGGTGTTTCTTCAATATTCCCAATAATATGTCCTCTTCTTCATCTGAAAGTTTAGAACTAATAATAACATAATATATTTTATTATCATCAATATAAGCATATTTAAGATCATCGGGCAAAGGTTTTAAATCAAAAACAGGATTCTCCTTGGGTGGTAATGTGGTACCTAAGTCTTCCACATGTAAATTATGTTTCAGTATCACCAGTTGACGAAGAAGAATATCGTCAATCTCATTTCTCTCTTTCATAAATACCTCACTTTCATGGTCCTCTATATATTGCTGCGAAGCATTGTTAGGAGCAAGAGCAATAGAGGCAAGTTGTTCAACTCTAAAATTTTCATTAGGCAATTCAGATTCATAAGGTGCATTAGCAAATTTAGAGACATTGAACTCATAATTTTTTCCATCAAATTTAGTCAATATCTTCACCCTCGTACAATCTATAATAGCACCACAAGTGTTCAAGAAAGGTTTACCAAAAATAATAGGACAAGTTTTACTAGCAGCCTTACCCAGCACTAGAAAATCAGTAGGATATTTAGTTTTACCACACAAAACTTCCACATCTCTAACAATACCAATCGGAAAGATAATTTCTCTATTAGAAAGCTGAATAACTACATCAATATCCTAAAACTCACAAGAACTAATTTCATGCATAATTTCTTTATAAAGCTCATAAGGAATAACACTAGAACTTGCATCAATGTCACACAAACCATAATAGCAATGATCACCAATCTTAATAGAAATCACATGAACACTAGTTTTCTTAGGTCAATTGGGATGTGAGACAATATTCGAAACATCCTCACAAAAGACAATATGTTCATCCTCTACATTTCCACAGACAAGGTCTTTCACTATTGCTACAACAGGTTCAACAATTATTTGTTCATCAGGTTCCATAGATTTCTTTATGCTCTTGTTAACCACACTAGCTACAATAGAGTGTTCTTTTATCTTAGTAGGGAAAGGCATTTTCTCGATGTAAGGCTCAGGCACAGCAGGATTAACAACATGCACTTCTATATGTCTAGCAGGAACAATATATTTATAATGTGCATGGTACTTTCTCAACCCCTTTTTAGGAATTTGAAGATAGGAGGCAAAGACTTTAAGACAATTTGCAAAGATTTGAGAATCAAGACCACAAACAACACTAACATTATAGAAATCATCAGTTCCCATAAAAGCTTTAATGCATTCATAATCATAATTTATACCTGACTTTCTACCTTTGTTATTCTCCCATCCTTTAGTGTTTTGTTGAATACGGTCAAGAAGATCCCATTTATCTTCTTCCTTTGTACGTGTGAATGATCCAGAATAAGAAGCATCTAATAAATCCTTATAATGAAGAGAAAGCATTACATAAAAATTATTGATGACAATATTACTCAGGAGCTCATGAATGGGATATTTAAGCATTAATAACTTTATTCTCCCCCACGCTTGGGCAATACTCTTTCCATCATGAGGCCATAAATTATATATTTGATTCCGGTCTTTCGCGACCCCGGTCCCAGAGTTATACATACTGTTATGCGCTCCTAGTCATGGACCCACAAGGGCTTCAGGGTTACCAGCCTCGGCCGCAACAAACAACGGCAGGTAGAACGAATTCATCGACACGCAGGCCGGGTAACATTGGTACTACTACTCCTTGTGTCCATGCTAGTCATAACCAACTATGCATATCAAAGCGTTCACGAGTCGTATGAAACTAAAGGAAAGAGACCAAAACTATACATAGATGTTATGTGTCTAGGAAGTGCAACAATAATCGAGTGTTACTTGGCTTAGGGGTGGCCCAATCTTCTCGATGAACTCTCACTGATAACTAGGATAACTTGTATCTCACTGAAAACTCTCCGGCTGATCCCTGATGCCAATGCAACAGTTTGCAGCCCAATGGATATTCTCAACTCCATACGCTTGCACAACGTAGCCACCGACTACGATGTGGTCCTGTACCGTCTTATTCTCAGTGGAACAGCAGGTAATACGCAATTTTGCAATGGTAACAATACTTCCAGATGAATGCTTACAAGCAGTTCTATCAAGAGGTTCTAGGGTTTATGTCTAACATAGTCTAATTGTTCTAATATCGGATCCTAGGTATATATGAGGGGGTATGGGTGCGGCCACAAGCCTCCCTACGCAAGCACCCCTACTCCAACTTAGTTTGGACTCAATAGTTGGGTTTGGACTCAACCAAACCGACTGGACTTGATACAAAACGACCCCAAAGGGGTATGGCCACCTTTGGACACGCAGGCCCACCTAACTATGGCGCAATAACATGTACTATGCGCCAAAATACCCTCCATGTGCTGCCTTCCTCTCCTCCCTCAAGCACATGTTGTTTTCCAACTCTTGGGTCTTGTTTTCCACAAGTGTAGACTTGTTTTCCAGCAGCTCCTCTCTTATTTTCAACTGGTACATGTTGTTCTCTCCAAGTATGATCTTGTTTTCCAGCTTCTCTTCCTTGTTTTCCAGCTCCTCTTGATGTTCTCCTCCAAGTATGTTTGTGTTATCCATAAACCTGATCATACATAGGTGCATAGACTTAGGTAGTATAAAGTTCTCACAAGTATAAATATCATACTCAAGTAGGAGTGAATTCACCTGTTGTTCTAATAGTTTGGTCCTTGATCTTGTTATTGGTCCAAGCCTCACACCATTATCTTGATCAGGAACATTATCATGTGTAACAATAGGTGAAGAGCTAGGGATGTCCTCATCATCCCCCCCTTGAAAAGGCGTCGTCCTCGATGCATCACGGTCATCTCCATAGTATGGTGTCAAATCAGCCACATTAAAAGAATTGCTCACACCAAACTCAGCAGCTGGAAGGTCTATCTTGTATGCATTATCATTGATCCTCGAAATCACTCTATATGGACCAGCACCTCTAGGCATCAACTTGGACTTGTGCAATGTGGGAAACCTATCCTTGCGAAAACGAACCCACACCGTGTCTCCTGCCCGAAATATCATCTCCTTCCTCTTCTTATTCACTCTTTCCGCCACATGTTTTCCTCTCTTCTATATAGCTTCTTTTGTTTTCTCATGTATTTTCCTCACAAAATCAGCTCTCTTTGATGCCTCCATGTTGACTCTCTCTTGTACAGGAAGTGGCAGCAAATCAAGTGGTGATATTGGTTTAAAACCATACACCACCTCAAATGGGCATAACTGAGTAGTGGAGTGCACAATCCTGTTATAAGCAAAGTCAACATGAGACAAGCACTCTTCCCACTCCCGTAGATTTTTCTTGATCATGGCTCGCAACAATGCAGATAATGTGCAATTAACCACCTCCGTTTGTCCATCAGTTTGGGGGTGACAAGTAGTAGAAAACATCAACTTTGTCCCCCAGCTTCCCCCATAGTGTCTTCCAGAAATAGCTCATAAACTTCACATCACGATAAAAAACAATAGTCTTGGGCACTCCATGCAATATCAGTATGTCCCTGAAAAACATATTAGCAATATGCAACGCATCGTCGCTCTTGTGACATGCAATAAAGTGTGACATCTTTGAAAACCTATCCACTACCACAAATATAGAATCATGTCCTCTTTTAGTCCTTGGCAATCCTAACACAAAATCCATACTAATATCTTCCCAAGGTGTAGTAGGTGCAGGAAGAGGAATATACAAACCATGAGGCTTCAATTTTGGTTTAGCCTTGTTGCAACGTTTGTGTGTCCAATAAAAATTATCCGCTAACATAAGCAATGTTTTCTCACGTTCAAAGTGTCCCATCAATCCTCCACTAGGGGATTCCTGTAATAAGAACAAACGCAAAGAACACTCGGGGATACACAATTTTTTAGTTCGAAATAAGAACCCATCATGGATGTGATATTTATCCCATGCCTTAACATTAGTACATTTAGCAAATGGCATTTTAAATTCACTATCCTCAGCATATAATTCCTTAATACCCTCCAAACCTGAAACTTGTACTTCTAATTTGGCGAGTAACATATTTTTCCTTGACAAAGCATCAGCAACCACATTATCCAATCCCTTTTTATGTTTAATGATGTATGGAAAAGATTCTATAAATTCAACCCATTTAGCATGTCTTTTATTCAAATTAGATTGGCTCTTTAAGAATTTTAAAGCTTCATGATCAGAATGTATAATGAATTCTTTAGGCCATAGATAATGTTTCCACACTTCTAAAACTCTCACAAGGCCATATAATTCCTTATCATAAACTGAATAATTCAGTTGAGCTCCATGCAAATTTTCAGAAAAGTAAGCAATAGGTTGTTGTTCTTGCATTAAAACACCTCCAATACTTATGCCACTAGCATCACATTCAATCTCAAATTGCTTATTAAAATTTGGAAGTATTAACAATGGTGCTAAAATCAATTTATTTTTCAGTGTGTCAAAAGAAATATCTTGGGTTACTCCCCACTCAAAATCTACTCCCTTTTTTGTTAAATCATTAAATGGTGCTGCAATGGTACTTAAGTCCTTAACAAATATTCTATAAAACACAGCAAGCCCATTGAAACTTCTTACTTGACTCGCATTAGTAGGGGTAGGCCACTTTTAGATTGCTTCAGTTTTTGATGTATCTACCTCAATTCCATTTTTAGAGACTACATATCCTAGAAACATGACCTTGTCTTTGCAAAAAGCGCACTTCTCAAGATTACCATACAATTTATTTTCTCTTAACACATGCAAGACTTGTCTAATATGATCAATATGTTCATGTTCATTATGGCTATATATGAGAATATCATCAAAATAAACTACCACAAATCTGTCAATAAACTCTCTCAAAACATGGTTCATTAATCTCATAAAAGTACTAGGTGCATTAGTTAAACAAAAAAGGCACCACTAACCATTCATATAAACCAAATTTTGTTTTAAATGCAGTTTTCCATTCATCTCCCTCTTTCATCCTAATTTGATGATAACCACTACGCAAATCAATTTTATAGAAAATAGCAGCACCACTTAATTCATCTAACATGTCTTCCAAACGAGGTATAGGATGACGATTACGAATAGTGATGTTGTTAATTGCTCTACAATCTACACACATGCGCCAAGTACCATCTTTCTTAGGAACTAAAATAACAGAAACATCACAAGGAGAAAGACTGATTCAAATATACCCTTTGTCAAGTAGCTCTTGCACTTGTTTCTGTATTTCCTTTGTTTCTTGAGGGTTGGTTCTATAAGGAGCTCGGTTTGGCAACGATGATCCAGGAATTAAATCAATTTGGTGCTCTATCTCTCTCAATGGTGGCAGTCCCGAGGGAATTTCTTCTGAAGAAACATCATCAAACTCCTGTAAAACATGAGAAACACAAAAATAAAAAGGGGTCATGTCGAATCTCTGACTCCACAAATCCCTTAGGTGACCCTATCGGGTTTCGACTAGGAGAAGTCATGAGCGCTGGTGGAATCGTCGGCTAGACAGGGGGCGAGATTTACCCAGGTTCGGGGCCCTCGAAGAGGTAAAACCCTTACTCCTGCCTTCTGTCGATCTGTATTAGATGATTAGATCGGTTACAGGTTGCTCGAATCGAGAGTAGATCTCGGGTTTCAAGGCTTTTTGGTCGTGCGGTATTACTTGGTCCTCTCCTAGGGGGGCTCTCCTGGCCTTATATAGATGGCCAGGTCTCGAGTTCTACCCGGAGAGGACTCCAACCCTAGCTAGGTCGGTTACATGTTTTCTAACTTAACCCGCAAGTTTAATGCAGGTGGGCTTCACGCGGGCCTTCTAGAGTACTTCAAAGGCGCCTCTTCTTGGGCTTTGTCCCTGGGCCTGAGAGGGGGTGTCCTTACCCGTAGGGTCCAGGATCCATATCTTCGTCAGTAGCCCCCGAGCGTTTGCTCGATTGGGACTTTTCCAGTCGAGTAGACGGTCAAACCTTTCTTGATCTCTTCTGGAGGACCAGTTCGACGGTTATTGTTTAAAGGGTGTGTTCCCTGTATCATAAGTCATCGCGCTCGAGCATTGAGCAACATAAGTGCCTGTTTGTACGGCTTTTTTCACAGAAGGATGTGGCTCAGTAGCTTGGCTCTCCCGAGAGATCAGGGCCAATTAATTGCAACTAGGGCAAAAACATTCCTGGCCTACACAGATTCGAGACCTCCGACTCGAACCCGATGAGGTGATCGTTGCCACTGGGCCGTTGTGGACTTATCAAATCGAACTTAACCTATGGGGGTACCCGGCGCGTCCGCTAGGATTTTTCTTCGTGTTGTTGACACGGAATTACACCGGAGGACGCAGCTTTCGAGTGCGATTCCAGGCCCAAAAGAGAGATCTTTTCAGGTCTTACCTTCATATTCGAAGAATATGGCATCCGGATGTGCCTAGTCGGCTGAACAATCCAGGTTTTTATGATGTAAATTTATCATGTGTAAGAGAGGTAGGTTCTTCCTACCCGATCGATTTGTTTGAGTTCTATACGAAAGAAATTTCGTGCTGGAAGAAAAGCTAAGTCCATATGAAAGAGTTTTCATTTTCGGAATGCTGTGCCCATACGAAAGAGTTTTCGTGTATAGGGTATTTTTCTCTTGTTCGAAGAGGTTTTTGCTTCATGAATTGTTCACGGAGAAGTTGCTTTTATCCGAAGGAATTGATGTTCGTACGAAGATACTTTCGCGTTTGAACTTCCAATCGAAAGATCTTGATTTCGAATGACGAATGCCATGACGTCATGGCGCACTCCTCTTCTCCCGATGGGACGTGACGGAGTGGCAGCAGATGGTGGCCCACCTGGTCAGCTTTTTGACCGGGAAACGAGACGTCATTCCCGGTATTTACGCGAGACGCGCAGTAAATGCGCACGATCTTCTGTTAAGATCGTGGCACGAAACAGCACTGGCCGCCGCTTCGTTTCATCTTCACGCGTGGCGGCCGTGATAAGCGCCACGTAGCGCATCGTACGGCTGAGATCGTTTCGCTCCGTGTATAAGTACGGGTGTTAGCGCTACGGTAAAACTTTACCAGCTCTCTGCCTTCATCTTCTTCCTCGCGCCCACCTTCGTCTTCCTCGCGCTCGAACTCGTGCTGCAAGCAATGGCTAGCGGAAAAAGACGCGGTGCTGTCGGCTCTGCGTCCGGTGAACCTTCTGCGCAACCCGCGCCCCGCGCCGGCGACTGGCGCTCCCCCAACACCACCGCGAAAAGCATCAAGGAGATGCAGCGGGAAGGGTTGCTGCCGGCGGAGACGGAGAAGCGAGTCCGTCTCGGAAAAAAGGAAGAGGTACCCAATCCTCAATCGAACGAGCGCGTGGTCTTCGTGGACCACGTGACTCGGGGCCTTTCCTTTCCTCTTCATCCCTTCTTCTTCGGGTTGCTGTGTGTCTATGGCATACAGCTTCACGATCTTCCCCCGAACGCGGTGCAGCACATTTCGTGCTTCATCGTGTTCTGCGAATGCTTTCTCGGCATTCACCCGCGAGAGATCTGCGACTGGCGCTTTGGAAGGCGCTCTTCAAAGTCCGGATCTTCCGCGAGAGATCGCGGGTGGAGTCCGAGCTCGGCGAACCGCTTCGCACGGGCGGCTTCGGGATCCAAGCTCGACAAGAAGGCAGCTACTTCAACATGCATTCTGTCGACTCCGCTCAAAGCTGGCGGAAGAGGTGGTTCTACGTCACCGACAACAGCTCGGGTGGGATTGTGGAGTTCCACCCGTTCGCTGTTCTGACAAGGCGAAAGTCCTGGGGGCACAAGATGTCAGCCGAGGAGACTCAGACCGTCGCGCCCTTACTCGCAAGAGTAGCTGCTCTCCGGGATCAGACTGCGGGAGTCGTGCTCAACGGGATGCATCTGGCGAGCATCTTTTTGAAGCGCAGGATCCAACCACTTCAACAAAGGCCCTCCGCTATGTGGGAGTATCAAGGCTCAGAGGACCCCAGCCGAGTAAGCCGCGAGGAGCTTTCGAATGTGGAATTCGAGAAGAAAATCGTGGGTATCACTCGACTGAAGGTGAGGGAGAAATTCCCCGATTGTTCAGTTGAAGCCTTTGCCACTTCAAATCCTCTTCCAGCCAAGGTTAGTTTCTTCCTTCTCGTCTTTGAGTTGTTCCCTTTTTGTTCTGAGTCCTAGTCGATAAGATTTTTCTCGTCTTCTTCTTGTCTTTGTAGAGCCTAGCTATGGCGGACTGCTACCCGGCAGCTGCGGGGGAGGCTGCCTCAGAGCAAGTGTCGAGTCATCAAGACGGCGCGGTTGACACCAGCGTCGCCAACGCCTCTTCGAGTTCAGAACACGATTCTTCGGATGACGTTGAAGACTCGAATGGCGCCCCTACGAAACGTCGTCGGGTAAATGAGGACGAAGCTACTTCTAAAGATAAATCCTTGGAAGCATCGCCCAGTCAAGCCCCTATCCATGCGACTCCACTTCGCTCTCTTGCTCCTTCGCCTTCGTTCCAAGTGATGACGACCGCTTGGAACGCGGACTTGCTGGATGACGACGACGAGGATGACGAGTAAGTGCTTCTTCCTTATTCTTGGTCGAACATTTTCCGTGCTTCAATATTGATGTTTTCTATCTTTCGCTGCAGACTGCAGACGATCAGTCCTCGCAGGTACGCCGCTGCCGTTCCTCCCGAAAAGAGGAATAAGGCAAAGGATGCGGGTGAAACTCCCACCGCGGGCACCGTCCAAAATTCTCCCAGAGCAGCCCCCGAAGCTGCGACTGTGGAACGTGAAGCCCCCAGCTTTGCCGCCAGGGCTTCAGCTTCTAAAGAAGTGACGGACAGTTCCGCGGATCCGCTCTCTCGCGCCACCGGCCAGGTAGACTTCGTCTTCTATCTTCAAATTTTTATCGGGTACACGACAGTGCTCCCGATGGGAGTAGCCCCCGAGGCTGTAGTCGATCGCATGCGATCGGCCACAGGCTCAAAGTCTGGTTTAATTCTTCTTCATGATTTCATTTTTATCGGGTGCACGGCAGTGCTCCCGATGGGAGTAGCCCCCGAGGCTGTAGTCGATTGTAAATAATCGGGTACAGACTCCAATTTAATCCTTTTAACTCTTTCGTCTTCGTGCTTTTTGCAGTCGCTTATTGATTCTCTTGCGGCGATTGGTCGCCGCGTCGTTCTCGCCGAGTCGGATTGCGAGTCACTTCGAACGGACCGTAGCCGACTTCAAACTGAAAACGACCTTCTCAAGGGTGAGCTTTATCATCTCCCTGTCTTCAGTATTCCGTACATTCTTGATTTTTGATAAGCATCTCTTTGCAGCTCGACTTGAATTTGCGGAATCCGAAAAGGTCAAACTTTCTGAGCAGGTAACTGCTCGGGAGGCTGACCTGACGGCCATTCGACAAGAGCTGGAGGCTTCCCGCATGCAATCGGAAGATTTTAGTCGACAGCTTGCGGATGCGCGGAAGGCCTTGAAGGAGCTAGAGGAAGCTGGCAGTAAGACCGATAACGACGTTGTCGGGTTCCTCCGTCCCCTCGCTGAACGTTTTGCGGGTAAGTGTGTTGGACTTTTGCGACTTTGATCCTTCACTTTGCTGAACTTTGCTAAGTATTATTTTCTTCTTTTGTAGGTCTTCTGGATGTTCCTCTAGAGATCCCTGGGCTCCAGCGGGTAGATGTGGTAACCGACACACTTGCCCAGCTTAAAAGGCACGCTGATGGAGTTTTCTCCTTGATTAGTGATGCTACTCAAGTGCTGGTGCAACTGCATGGTCGCCTCATCGCCAACGCCACTCCTGCACCCGCGCTAGATGATCTGTTGAAGGTCTTCTCAGAAGGCAAACTTCTGGATGCCTTCGCGGTCGCACAGTCGGAGTCTGGCGCGAAGACCGCGATCCAATTTGCTTTGGCGCACGGAGTCGAAGGTTTGGAGGAGGCCTACTCATCTCTTCCAGTCGACCCCTCCACGGGCAAAAAGGTACGGCTCTCTCGTTTTGGCGAGCAAGCCGCTATTCTTGCTCGGAAGCTGTCTGAGATGTTTGCTCGACTGCGGGGAGGGGCGACTGCTGCTAGCGGGAGCACCAATGCAGCTTCATAGTTTTTATTTTTTCTCCTTGAATGTAATGAACCTTGGGATGTATTCCCGTACCTTTGTTGTCTTTAATTGAAGAATTCGTCTTGCAATTCATTCCCCTTGTTTGTGCGTTGTCTCCCGATGGGAGTAGCCCCCGAGCGTTTGTCAGATATGCGACTAGAAATGACTCGAGTAGGGCATCTTACTTCTTTCGTTGTATTCTTCCAGGCTACTGGGTTTGCCGCGGAAACTTCGGGTGGACGTGGTACTCCAGTAAATCCACTTGTTGCCGCTGGTTGCACTTTTGCGGGCCTTCGTGATAAGGTCCAGGAGGGTGAGCGCAAGCTAAAAGCTATGCGCGGGATAGCCGATGTGGCGAAGTCCAAGCAGAAATTGGCGGCTGAACGCGAACAATTTCTGATGGATGAGTTGGCTGTAGTCGCAAGGGACTTGCTTTGTAAGTAGTGCAGCCCCCGTGCCTTTTCTTCCTTGTTTCCTTATCTGACTGAGTGTGTTTTTGCTCTTCAGTCGTTAATCCGGATGACAGGGAAGAAAAGCAGTGGGTAGAAAATCACATCCTTCAAGAGGCTAGTAGCTCAAAACCTCATGCAAATAATTTTTGGTCTGATCGCAGTCGGGGTTTTGTGATGGCCACCTTGAAATTCCGAGTCCTCCAGGCGAGAATTCTCGTGAGTTCTTTTCACGAGGTCTTGGTGGCGATGAACGCTGCATTTTACCCACTCGAAAAAGGTCCCGAAGACTGGGGCTATCTTCTTAGGTTGTTTGGAGGTGAAGGAGAAGTTCGCGCGTGTGTGCGCAATCAGATGACGTGCGGCGCGGTTGTAGCTCTCTCTTTTGTCCGCATATGGCATCCTGAGACAGACGTTAACTCCGTTGCTCGGCGCCCAGATTATGCAATCGAGGATATCTCGCCGTACTATGATGCTGTACGTCCTGCAGCGGAGAAAATTATCCGATTGACCTCTGAAGAGGTGGATAGAGTTTTAGCGACTGAGAATGCTCAGCGCTTTGATTGATTGTCGGATGTAAATATCCTGTAATCTGTTTATAGTTTGTAAGAACTGTTGTAAGGTGTATAACCTTGTTTGTATGATGTTTTTCTCTGATGCTTAGTTGTAGGTGTAGCCCCCGTGTGTTTTATGGGGTGTGTACCTGTAACTTTTAGCATGTAAAGAACGAGAAGCTTCGAGTGAATATGATGAAGGAATCATGTCTTTATTGCAATGACTGAGAAGCCATGTATTCGAGCTACAGGACTGGCTAGTATAGCCTTATTTTTGTTGTGATAACAAGTAAACCTATGGATAAAATTTGCGGAGGTGTGCAATGTTCCACGGATTGGAGTAGATCCCTCCGGTCGCCGGATTCTTTAGCCTGTAGGCTCCGCCTGGGATGACTTCGTGTATGATGAAGGGTCCTTCCCAAGGTGGTTCGAGCTTGTGTCCTTCCTTCTGTTTGAGCCGCAGCACCAGGTCCCCAACCGCGAATGCTCTGTGGCGTATGCGGCGACTATGATGGTTGCGCAAGGATTGCTGATATACTGCGGATCTTGCGAGTGCGATGTCTCGCATTTCGTCGAGTGCATCCATATCTTCTGCGAGTGCCTTGTTGGAAGTCTCTTCGCTGTAGGCTACAACTCGTGGGACGCTGAATCGAACGTCCTCGGGAAGGACTGCTTCTGCCCCGTATACCATGAAGAATGGAGTGTACTTCGTCGATCGATTAGGAGTTGTGCGGAGGCTCCAGAGTACGGAGGGTAGCTCTTCTGCCCAATGTCCTGCCGCGGGGTGTAGGCGACCGAGTAATCGCTTCTTGATGCCAGCCGAAACTAAGCCGTTGGATCTTTCGACTTGTCCGTTCGTTTGCGGGTGAGCAACGGAAGCAAACTTGAAATTGAAGCCTTTTTCCTCGCAGAACTGTTGTGTTTCCTTTGCTGTGAAGTTTGTACCATTGTCTGTAATGATGTCATGTGGCACACCAAATCTGCATACAATGGAGTCGAGAAACTTGACGGCGCATTGGGCGCTAGCCGAAGTTACTGGCATAGCCTCGATCCATTTGGTAAACTTGTCGACTGCGACCAGCAAGTGTGTGTATCCACCTGGTGTGGACTTGCGTAGTGGTCCAACCATGTCTAGCCCCCATTGTGCAAAGGGCCAGGTATCATGTGTAATTCCGTAGCAGGTGCGTGTGGCCTTGGTGCGAATCGCTGGCAAGCGTCGCATCGTTCGACCAGGTTTTTTGCATCGTTGGCTGCTGTTAGCCAGTAAAATCCTGCTCGGAAAGCTTTTCCCAGTATTGTTTTCCAGCTAGCATGATGTCCGCAATCTCCTTGGTGTATGTCCTGGAGCAATTCCTTGTCATCTTCGGGTGCGATGCATCGCTGAAGTATTCCCGAGATGCTTTGCTTGTATAATTCTCCATTGACTACTCGAAAGGACTTGCTACGCCTGATTATCTGTCGAGCCTCACGTGGATCGGCCGGGAGCTGTCTATTGAGCAGGTAGTCGAGATATTTCTGCGTCCAGACTGGCTCGACCAAGAAGACCTGTCGTGATATATTATGAATAAGCTCGATAAGCGCGACCTGCGGGCTGACCTCTGTTTCTAGCGCTGCTGCAGCTTTCTTCACTTTGACCGATCGCTTGATCATCCGTTCGAAGTATATTCCTGGCGGTATGGGTGTATTCGTGGAACCCATGTTTGCCAGTCTGTCGTGGGATAATCACGGCAGACGTTACCGGGGGTAACTGATCTTGGGGCAAGACGACACAGTTGTTTGGGAGAGGGTTTAGCTCAGAGGAAAACATGGTGCGCTTCAATCTGGTGGCCGGCAATCAAAGTCGCCGAGTCTCCGATCTCGATATAACAACTCAACTCTAGGATTACACTAGATGCTCGATACCAAGCGCTATATCTAGGGTTCTTAGATCTCTGTCTAAAGCTAGACCTGGGGGTCGGTTTATAAAGCACCCGTACCCCCTGGCTTATTCCCCAAGGCGCACCCTGGATCCTACCCGGACACGGCGCACAAACCCTAGCTTTCCTTTACAATAACCCACAATCCGGGTTGCTGGGCCTACAAACTTGGGCCTCCACAAGCTTCCCTATCCTTAGCCGGATCCTGCGCACCGTCCTTTGGGCCGGGTTACTCCTTGGAGTTTGGCCTACCGGGTTATCGTCCCCCCGTCAGTAGTCCCCAGAATAGCTTGGGCTTCAAGGATCTTCCTTGAAGCGCTCGCTATTCCCTGCAAAGATATCAAACACATAGGCACGTGGTGGCCGGGTTAAGATGCTTTAACAAGTGGCTAGGCCAAACTCCATGGTGGCCATATTGTAACCCGGGCTTTCCCCAAACCCTTTGGTTTAATTTTCCAGGTTCAAACCCTAATAACAACGCCAAAATTCCATACTCGACAACCGATCATGACATCACGGAATGGATCTCCTTCTTTCCCTTATCCAGATGCTTTGCCCAATACTTGGCGCATATCTTGCAGAATCCACGTGGATAACCGTCACCCCACGATTTCCGGCTTCTGGCCGTTAAGATAGGCTCACCCCTACTTTATAAATAGCACTTAGGGGATAACCCTAAACTCATCACTGCGCCAAACTGATGTGCGAGTATTCGGGGCATACCACGGATGCACTCCGATACTCCACCAAGAGCTTCGCGACCGGCGATACTAACAAGACCATCAAAGGCTTCCTGACAGAGAAGCTGGAAGTGATAAAGGGTATCACCGGGTTACCCCCGTTTACTAGGGAAAACCCGGCTCCAGCGGTAATACCCGGTATTCATAGCTTATTTCCACATTATAGCTTGATATAGCCTCTAACCCTTAATCTCATTCTTTCTTCTTAGGCTGATGACCCTTTCTGGAGGGTTGAACCTTCTCCCCCTTCCAGAGACCCGGAAGAAGAGGACGAGCCGGCTGATGATAGTGAAGGTATTTGCACAGCATTTGTATATCTTTACTTGCATCACTTCCTCCCGTTCACCTTTTTTCCAACAAACACACACCCGATTCACAGGACTAGAGGACGAAGGTGAGGCCAATGAGGATGACCCGGAAGCAACCGAGTCTGACCAAGAGGCAACAGTGGGTGCCAAGAGGAAGACCAGGGGGGCAGTGTCCAAGGTTCCTTTTTCCTCATTATCCTCTGAACCTTACTCCTTTGACGCCATGCGACAACTTAACCATCAATTATCAAATTCGTCGTGCTTGAAGGATTCCTTCCCAGCCAAACGCAGAGTAACTCGGAGCTCCCCGGGTGAAGATCCCCTTAACCCGGGCATCTCTACTCCCTCGGTCCCTCGTGGCGGCGCTCCTCCGCCTCGTCCTTCCGACTCTCCTCGACGCCACCCTTCTCCTAACCATCCACGTGCCGGGCAATTCCGGGTCCCGTTGGTGGTCCCCGTGGCGACCTCATCTGCTTCCAGCAGCGAGCTCCCGCCTGATTACACCGTGAATGCCGGGTAAATTTGTGCTACATGATTTCCTTTTACGCCTAACAAATTTCCACTCAAGCCACCGTCATCACTAATAACCGCCTTTTCTCATCTTTTTTTTAGCGCTCAAGCCGTCGTCAGTGACCCGGAAAACATAGAAGCAGATAACCATCAGGCGGAGAAACCGACTGACAATGCAGACGCCGCGACTGGCGGTGACACGGCGAATAACCAGGGACAAGGCCCTCTGAACAATCCACTTCCCCGAGCTGCCGGGTCTCCCTCCTCATCGGAACCAGTAGACGAGGAGATCGAAGTTCTAGACACAAGGATGAGTTCTCCCAACCCGGCCACCCAAACTGTCCGGGTCTCAACTCCAAGGGCGGGGAGAGCCCCCCCACCAAGCGACCAAGCTGCCGGCTCTTCCGGTACTCGATCCGAGGAACTGACATTTGCCCAGATGCTGGAAACCCTTCGCACTTTAAGGGCTAATGAAGAAAACATCTTGGGAACTTTGATAGCCAAACACGAGGTAAATCCGACTAATGTTGCTTATGCCTTTGTCCAGTCCCCAAGTTCCGAGTGAATTGATTCATAATTTACTTGGGACTTTATTATACAAGCGACTGATAATTTGCTTCTCTGCCCAACTGATCCTTGTTTGCGTGTATGCAGGCTTTCGTAACTCAATCTGAGGAGAAACTGGCGGACGCCACCAAGCTCATCGAAAAGGAGGTAGCTTTACGTGAAGCAGCCGAAGCCGAAGCCAGGAGAAATAGGTTGATAATGAGGAAATATAGGAAACGGGCTCACCGAGCAGAAGATGACCTAACAAGCCTTTCCGTCCAAATATCGGACACATATCGTGCTTTACTTGGTACGTTTCCTCCTCCGGGTTTATCTTTTTGATAGATAGCGGCGGTTTCCCGACTTACGTCTCCATTTCTTCAGGCCCGGACGAAACCATGCCGGAAGAGGATGACATGGCCAAGCTGAAAACCATGAAGAACGTTATCCGGCAGCTATGTGCCGGAACAAAATGGATCCTTGAGGAATTGCGGTGGCCGGGTAGAGGACATGTTGATCTGAAGAGGATGCTGGATGCCTTCTCCACTATTCCCGAGTGGATTTGGCACTGGAAGCGCTCGTCTTGCCGGGTTGGAGTGACCCGGGGGCTTGCACTTGCCAAGGCTTATCTCCCCAAGCTCGAGCTAGTGAAGCTTATGGGCGGCTTCCCCGAGTTCAAGCTTGACGGATCCAAGTTCTCGGTGAAGGATTTTCAGGCCGTCCAGAAGGAGGTCCGTTACCCGGCCAGCGTAATTGCTGATGAACTGGATGTTAATATACTTGTTCCAGCGTACGATGCTGCCGGTGAAGCAATTAAGTCAGATCTTCCTGAGCCGTATGATATGCTGGCTCGGTGGAAGGAGGAAGCTGCTGCGATAAGGGCGGAGGCTGCCAAGAAGCAAGCTGAAGCCGGCTCTGCCCCTGCTACCTCAACACCAGTCGTTCCACCTCCTGCAGGGGCTGGTACCGCTGATCCGGGTGCTGCTGCTACCACCAATGATGGCAAGGGCAAGGCCAAGATGAACGCCGAGTGATATATGATTTCTGATGCCTCTTCTTATGCACCGGTCGGTCAACATACTTTTTAAAACAGTTATATTTTGGGTGGTGCGCCTGTGCACCTTTGATATCTTTTCACCAGGATTTTGTAATGCACGCTAAGGTCTTGATATACTCGATGCCTGTTCCGGCCTTTTTAAGTTTATCCATTATTGAGCTCATCTGTTCTCGATATCTGGCTTTCTTTATTGTCCCTTTTGTGAAAACTCAATTTCCGGGTCTCATGGGTATTGACAAGCGGATTTTGCTTCTAAGTCCCCAAGTCCCCAAGACTCGGATAATTGTGTTTTTGGAATTATACAAGTAAGCCATTTTTTCTCTTTTCAAGATTTCAAGCCATCCGGACCCGGATCGCCGAGTCTAGGACACTTGATCTTGAAAGGGGAACGAACTGCCTACTGCTAATTTCACAAAGATCCCTGAGTTGTTTCACATAGGTTTTGAAGTTACGCTTAATAGTCGTTGAGTTTCCAGCTGTTCAGCCTTGTACTCTGCATAACTTGTGGTTTAGATGACCCTTTTGACTATCTTGTACTGTAAGCCGGCTTTCGCGTGGATACCATGTTGTTACATCCATACGAAGACGTAGCCAGCCAAGCCCCGTCGGGCTTCATGACTGACTGCAATCGTAAGCGAACAAATCATGCCACTTTAATGCGAGTCACATCGAGCTTAAGTAAGAATAGCCAAGGAATTTGGACTTCTTTGTCCGGTTATAAGATTGTAGCCGTACTCGTTTGCAAGTAATCGGCCCTTATAACACATAGGCATCATGGCCGGGTCTTTGAGTTTGTAACTGTGCTATTCAAGCGACCAGCCCCCAAGACCTAGATATACGCATCATACTGAGAGTACATAACCTGATAATAATCATCTCTTTTCTTGATAACCACCTCTTTACTTGATATGAAAAATCTAGGTCAGCAAGCCGCCTCGTTAAAAACCCGTCCAGTCCCCAAAGGTACCCTGGATAGGAAAAGAGTACGTCTGAAAACCTGCTGCCTATTACATCGTGCAATTCCACTTGCCAATATAATATTTTTTAAGTATAATATGGACGTAGCTGAGCCACGTTCCATGGTCTATCTCTTTCTTGCATAGATGAAGTGGTATGTGCGGTGTCGTTAACTGTAGCCGACTCTTCCCTTGCATCTATCAAGTAATATGATCCATTATGCAGATTCCGGCTTATGATAAACGGTCCTTCCCATGGTGGTGATAATTTGTGCTTTCCTTCATTTGACTGTACCAGGCGCAGAACCAAGTCTCCTTCCTGGAATACCCGGGTTTTCACGCGCCGGCTATGATACCTCCGTAGATCTTGCTGATATATGGCTGATCTTTCCAGGGCTTGTTCTCTTTGCTCTTCTAACATATCTACGGCGTCCTGCCGGGTTTTTTCGTTCTCCACTTCGACGTAAGCTGATACTCGCGGTGAGTCGTGAATAATGTCACTCGGTAACACTGCCTCCGCACCATAGACCATGAAGAAGGGCGTCATCTGAGTGGATCTGTTAGGTGTAGTGTTGATACCCCAAACCACAGAAGGAAGTTCTTCGACCCATGCACCAGCAGCCCTGACACAGGGAACTCGCAATCGTGGTTTTAACCCGCGAAGCAATTCTTGGTTTGCTCTCTCCACTTGTCCATTGGCCTGCGGATGAGCCACCGATGCAACATCAAGCCGGATTCCATTGTTGCCACAGAACTTCTCCATCTCACCATGTTGGTTCCATTGTCGGTAATTATGCTGTGGGGATACCCGAACCGGTAGATAATCCTTTTCAGGAACTTGACTGCTGTAGCTGCTTCGCAATTAGTAACTGGCATAACCTCAACCCACTTGGTAAACTTATCAATAGCCACCAAAAGATGTGTCTTCTTGCATGGTGACATATGAAAGGGGCCAACCATGTCCATACCCCAGACAGCGAACGGCCAAGTTAACGGGATGGTCCGTAATTCCATAGCCGGCACATGGGTTTGGCGAGCGTACCTTTGACATCCGTCACACCTTGCTACCAATCGTTCCGCATCCGCTAGAGCCGTGAGCCAGAAAAATCCGTGTCGATAAGCTTTAGCCACAAGAGACCTTGTGGATGCATGATGTCCACAGTCGCCTTCATGGATTTCCTTGAGAATCTGTCGGCCTTCTTCTGGCGCTACGCAGCGCAAAAAGACTCCTGCTGCGCTTCTCTTGTATAATTCTCCATTGATGATAGAATATCCCTTTGCTCGCCTCAAAATTTGCCTTGCTAACACCTCCTGCTGTGGTAACTCGCCCCGCGACAGGTAGGCCAAAAATGGTTCTGTCCATTCGGGAACAGTACGTACTGCAGCCACAAGTCCTGAATCCGGGTCTTGGTTTGCCAATTCCTCCTCTGACTCGGTTTTAACCGATGGTCGCCATAATTCATCCAGGAAAACGTTAGGTGGAACCGGCTCTCTGCGCGAGCCGAGTCTAGCGAGCGCGTCGGCTGCCTCGTTCTTTCTTCTGTCTATATGCTCCACCTCATACCCGGAAAAACATCCTGCAACCCTATCAACTTCCCTGCGGTATGCTGCCATAGTTGCGTCCTTTCTATCCCAAGTTCCTGACACCTGCTGTACCACAAGATCCGAATCTCCGAAACACCGTATCCTTTTGATGTTCATCTCCTTAGCTGCCCTTAGGACGTGCAATAGGGCCTCATACTCGGCCACGTTGTTGGAACAGTCAAAGTAGATTTGTAGTACGTAACTTAGTTTATCTCCTTTGGGTGACGTTAGCACCACCCCAGCTCCTGATCCCTCGTATTGCTTAGATCCATCGAAGTGCATGGTCCATGACTCGGAATTTGGAACCGTTGTAGTCATGCCTGTATGTGTCCAGTCGTTAACGAAATCAATTAAAGCTTGAGATTTGATTGCTGACCTGGGTTCGTAGTTGATGTGATAATCCCCCATCTCTATCGCCCATTTGGCTATTCTTCCCGTCGCGTCCGAGTTTCTGATGATATCCGACATTGGTATTGAACTAACCACTGTTATGGGGTGTTCTTGGAAGTACGGCTTCAATTTCCGGCTAGCCATAAAGACCCCAAACACCAGCTTTTGCCAATGTGGATAGCGCTGCTTTGCTTCTGATAATACCTCGCTGACATAATAAACCGGCCTCTGAACCGGGTAACCTTTCCCGTCCTCTTTACGCTCCACAACAACTACTGCGCTGACGGCTCGGGGGCCAGCTGCCACGTACAGCAACATAGGCTCTTTAGGACCCGGCGCCGCTAGTACTGGTGGTTCGGATAACTGCTTCTTTAGTGCCTCGAATGCCTCATCCGCCTCTTGATCCCACACGAATTTGTCTGATTTCCGTAAGAGCCGGTACAAGGGTATTGCCTTTTCTCCGAGTCTGGATATGAATCGGCTCAAGGCTGCTACGCAGCCCGCGAGCTTTTGAACATGCTTCAAATTTTCTGGTTTTTTCAGACCTTGGATGGCCTTGATTTTATCCGGGTTTGCTTCGATCCCTCTTTCGGAAACTATAAAGCCGAGTAATTTCCCGGCTGGAACTCCGAACACGCACTTTGTCGGGTTGAGCTTCATCTGGTACCTCCTCAAGTTTTTGAACGTCTCCTTTAGATCATCGATAAACGTCTCCGCCTTCCTGGTCTTGATGACCACATCATCCACATAGGCGTGGATGTTGCGTCCGATTTGGTCTTCGAAGCACTTTTGAATACATCGTTGGTAAGTGGCACCGGCGTTCTTCAATCCAAACGTC
The DNA here is from genome assembly GCA_028641055.1 of Alopecurus myosuroides. Classification (NCBI taxonomy): domain Eukaryota; kingdom Viridiplantae; phylum Streptophyta; class Magnoliopsida; order Poales; family Poaceae; genus Alopecurus; species Alopecurus myosuroides. The sequence goes on from CM054057.1 coordinate 535,648,835, forward strand.
ATGGTTTTATAACAGAAGGCCCCAAAAGGGGTTATGAATGATGTTTTCTCCCAATCCTCCCTCTTGAGCTTGATCTGATGATACCCGGAATATGCGTCCAGGAAGCATAATAAATCGCTTCCAGCTACTGCATCTATAATCTGATCTATCCTGGGTAGTGCGAACGGATCCTTTGGGCAATGTTTGTTGAGACTCGTAAAATCAATGCACATCCTCCACTCATTGGTCTTTTTCATCACTAGAACCTGGTTTGCCAGCCAATCCGGGTGAAATATTTCCATGATAAAGCCGGCTGCCAATAGCCGAGCGATCTCTTCGCCTATAGCCTTCCTTCTTTCCTCATTCATTTTCCTCAAGCCCTGCTTCACGGGCCTGGACTTGGGATCCACATGCAAACTGTGCTCGGCTAGCTCTGTAGGGATACCCGGCATATCGCTAGGTGTCCAGGCGAACACATCTGCATTTGAACGAATAAACTCCACAAGTGCTTCCTCCTGCTCTTTTCCCAAGTTAGACCCTATGGTAAACTGCTTAGTGGAATCGCCTTCAACAAAATCTATCTTCTTGGTGTCTTGTGCTGCCTTGAATTTTGCTCTCTCGTCCTCGGTATTCGGCTTGTTCAAGGCTGTTCTATCATCCGGGTTCACTTGAGACCGGTAATATTCGAGTTCTTCCTTTCTGCATGCTTGCTCAGCCATAACCGAATCTCCTTCGTCACACTCGGCCGCTATATCCCGGTTCCCATGTATGGTGATGGTCCGTTTAGGACCCGGAATCTTTAGCTGCAAATACACGTAGCACGGCCTAGCCATGAATTTGGCGTAAGCCGGTCTTCCAAACAGCGCGTGATAAGGACTGCGCAGTTTGACCACCTCGAACGTGAGCCACTCAACTCGATAATTATCTGTCGATTCTCCAAAAGCAACCTCCAAGGTGATCTTTCCCTCGGGGCTCGCCGAGTGACCCGGTACGATCCCATGAAAGATTGTCGAACTTTTCTGCAACTGGGACTCTTTGAGACTCATCCGTAAGAAGGTCTCCCAATAAAGGATGTTGATGCTACTTCCACCGTCCATCAGGACCCTCTTCAGTTCGTAACCATTAACCTGTGGAGCAACCACCAATGCCAAGACCCCTGGACGCTCTACTTTTTCCGGATGATCTCTTCTACTCCACGTTATCTCTTGTTCTGCCCATCTAAGATATCCCGGCGCGGCCGATGAAACCGAATTTGCCGCTTGCTTTGACGTCTCTTTGTTCCTGCTAGAAGTTCCTGTAGTATGCACATGATATTGTCCTTTTAAATTAGTCGTTCGTACCATACCGACGAAGATGTTGATCCGGCCGATCGTCACGACGAATCCGGATTCGAGGTGACCCGACTCTGGCCCCCAGCCGGAATCGTCCACCGTCTTTTTTCCTCTGCGGTCGATGTAGATTTCGCCGACGACGAGATTCTCCATATTCTTCCGAGCTTCTCCCGTGATGTAAACACCTTTGGACGCAGGCCCCACGGTGGGCGCCAACTGTCGTGGGATAATCACGGCAGACGTTACCGGGGGTAACTGATCTTGGGGCAAGACGACACAGGTGTTTGGGAGAGGGTTTAGCTCAGAGGAAAACATGGTGCGCTTCAATCTGGTGGCCGGCAATCAAAGTCGCCGAGTCTCCGATCTCGATATAACAACTCAACTCTAGGATTACACTAGATGCTCGATACCAAGCGCTATATCTAGGGTTCTTAGATCTCTGTCTAAAGCTAGACCTGGGGGTCGGTTTATAAAGCACCCGTACCCCCTGGCTTATTCCCCAAGGCGCACCCTGGATCCTACCCGGACACGGCGCACAAACCCTAGCTTTCCTTTACAATAACCCACAATCCGGGTTGCTGGGCCTACAAACTTGGGCCTCCACAAGCTTCCCTATCCTTAGCCGGATCCTGCGCACCGTCCTTTGGGCCGGGTTACTCCTTGGAGTTTGGCCTACCGGGTTATCGTCCCCCCGTCACAGTCTATCTGCTTCTTCGTTGCTAGATCTTGCAATGTGCTTCAGCTCGCAACCTTTAAAGCTTCCTTCGAGTAGATTGTACATGTCACGATATGCGACCATGTTTTCAGCAATGGCGTCGCATTCTTTCATCGTCTGCTGCACTATGAGATTGGAATCACCGTAGATCATTAATCGGGTAGCCCCACAGGCGATTGCCATCTTCATCCCGTGCAACAGAGCTTCATATTCTGCATCGTTGTTTGATGCTGGATCATCTGGTGGAAAGTCCAGTCGCATGACGTATTGCAGCTTGTCTCCACGAGGTGAAATAAGAACGATTCCAGCTCCTGCTCCTTCGTTTCTCTTGGATCCATCGAAGTACATTATCCAATTGCTCGTGTACTCAGGTGGCTCGGGCGTTTGTAGCTCTGTCCATTCGCTGAGGAATTCCACGAGTACTTGAGATTTGACTGCGTTGCGTCCTGCATAGGTGATGTCCCAGGCGCCCAGCTCGATGCTCCATTTTGCTATTCTTCCGGATGCCATAGGGTTGTTCATGATTGTCCCGAGTGACGCATCATTAACCACTGTGATGGCGTGTTCCTGGAAATAATGTTTGAGCTTTCGGGCCGTGAGAACAACTCCATATGCGAGCTTCTGATAATGAGGGTATCGTTGCTTGCATGGCGAGAGCACTTTGCTGATGTAATATATTGGTCGTTGGACGCCGTATGCTTTGCCGTCTTCAGGTCGTTCGACCATGATTGCTGTGCTGATGACATGGTTTGTAGCGGCTAGGTATAGTAGAAGTGGCTCCCTTTCTTGCGGTGTTGCAAGGACGCGCCTGCTTTGCAACGATCGCTTCAAATCTGCGAACGCTTGTTTAGCTTCGGGTGTCCACTCGAATTTGTCCGTCTTCTTCAGTAATTTGTAGAAGGGTAGCGCTTGCTCTCCCAATCGTGCGATGAACCGGCTTAGGGCGGCTAGTCGTCCTGCGAGCTGCTGGACTCCGCGTAGATTGGTTGGCTCCTTCATAGTCAAGATAGCTTGTATTTTCTCCGGGTTGGCTTCAATGCCTCTGGCGGATACCAGGTACCCGAGTAGTTTTCCTGCAGGGACGCCAAAAACGCATTTGGTCGGATTGAGCTTGATCCGATATGCATTAAGGGCGTCGAATGTTTCTCTGATGTCCTCGAGGAGTGTGTCCTCTACTCGAGTTTTGATGACAATATCGTCAACGTACACCTGTACGTTTTTGCCAATTAGATTGGCGAGGCATCTTTGCATGCAGCGCTGATATGTTGCGCCTGCGTTCTTCAGCCCGAAAGGCATTGTCGTGTAGCAGTAGACACCGTGGGGTGTGATGAATGCCGTCTTCTCTTCGTCTTCCCTTTTCATTCGGATCTGATTATATCCCGAATAGGCTTCCAGGAAGGAGAGGCGTTGGCAGCCTGCCGTAGAGTCCACGATCTGGTCGATTCGCGGTAGAGGAAAATTGTCCTTGGGGCAGTGCTTATTTAACGACGTGTAGTCGATGCACACCCGAAGGATATTCGTGTTCTTCTTGGGGACCAATACCGGGTTAGCTAACCAGGTGGATATCTTGATCTCCCTGATGAAATTTGCAGCTAGCAATCTGTTTACTTCTTCTCCAAGCGCCTTCTGTTTGGGTTCTGAAAATCGTCGAGTCGTCTGTTTGATGGGTTTGGCATTAGGAAAAACTTCGAGTGAGTGCTGAAAGTAGAAGGATGTCGCCTAGAGGGGGGGGGGGGGTGAATAGGCGCTTTAAAATAATTACGGTTTAGGCTTGAGTAAATGCGGAATAAAACTAGCGTTTAATTTATCAAGCACAAAACCTATGCAAGCTAGGTTTACCTATGTGCACCAACAACTTATGCTAGGCATGATATACAACTATGAGATAGCAAGATAGATGACTTCAAGCACGATGGCTATCACAAAGGTAAATGCATAAGTAACGAGCTAGAGTATAGAGATAACCGAAGCACAAGGAGACACCGGTGTGATTACCGAAGTTCCTTCCCAAGGGAAGTACGTCTTCGTTGGAGAGGTGGGGAGCCACCTAGGCGCTCCTCAATAGCACGGATGTGCACACCTTATTCTCCTTGAGCTTCTCCGGTGAGGGAGATGCTCGTTTCCACTATGAGGTCGACTTGAAGGCGTTGACCAAACCTTACACGAGGTTGAGGCTATCTCCACAACTCAATTGGAGGCTCTCAACGAAGCTTCTTGCAACAAGGTGGAAGCCCCAAGCACTAACCGTCTAGGGTGCTCAATACACCCAAGAGGAACAATCTCTCCGGTGACCAAACACCCAAGAGTAACAAGCTCACGAACTTCTCTTTCACGAATCTCGTGGGGAACTCAAACCGATGCACCTAATGCAATGGCAAGAACACACAAAGTGGTCAAGAACTTCTCTCCCAAATCCCACCAAAGCAACTAATGCTATGGAGGGAGGAAGGAGGAAGAACAAGGAAAACAACAAATGAATCCCTAGATCTAGATCCAATAGATTCCCCTCACAAAGAGGAGGGATTGATTGGTGAAGTGGTAGATCTAGATCTCCTCTCTCTTTTCCCTCAAGTGGAAGCAAGAATCATTGGAGGGATTGAGAGATAGCAAGATTTTGGAGGTCAACAATGGAGGTCAAACTTGCCCAAAAGGTTGGGGAACCATTGGGGAAGAAGGCCCCTTAAATAGGTCACCCAAATATCCAACCGTTGGAGGAAAATTCGCGCAGGGGCGAAACCTCCGGTGAAACCACCGGAACCTCCGCCCCCCGGATGAGTTAGGACATCAAAATGGCTGAAAAAATGCCCCAACCACCGGAGCCTCCGGTGGTTTCACCGGAGGTTCCGCCAACATCAACCCGAAGGGGTTTCCGGCGGAGCTACCACCGGAGCCTCCGCTGGTGGAAAAAACTGCAGAACACCCTATACGAAAACGGTCGTAACTTTTGCATCCGGACTCCGTTTTCGATGTTCTTGGGCTCGTTGAAATCGCAACGACGAGAACTACAATAATATGCAGAGAAACATCATAGTACAAATGGGAATATAAAACCAAATGATGAAAGGTTTTGCCTATCAATAAAGGACAACCGATAGAAACCTCCAACAACAAAAATGCGATAAGTTTTTCATACGAAATCCATTTTTGATGAACTTGAGCTTGACATGAAGAACATGACAAGCTCTAAAACCTTACATGGAGAAAACCCAAATAAGAACCAAGAAGGATGATGCCAAGTATGCAAAGGTTTGAGCTCTCTACGATAGATACGATCAAGATATGCATTCAAGAGCCTCTCTTGATAGTACGGTTATCTATCCTATAATCCGGTCTCCCAACTAGCATAATGAGACCGGTAAAATAGAAACCCTATATAAGTCATACCTTTGCCTTGCGCAATCCAATTGAGCTAGATGATGGCGATCTTAATCACCTCAAGTTGGACCACCTTTCTTGATTGCGCTTCGCTTCGTGAAGATTGTGAATTGCTCCCCCATAAGCTAATATGAGAGAGATTATCACATGAACATCTTCACTTGACCATAATCTCCATATGGGTGGAAAGATTCAAGCATAGGATTTCTTCTAGATGCTTCAGTTGAGCTTCCACGTCAAGCTAGGTGACGAACATCGCTCGACGATGACATAGACCATGGGCTATATGAAATCTACCTTTTTGTTCATGCCCATGGAAAGATACCTAACCACACATAGAGATGCCACACACACATATATGGGTTAGATCACAAAGCTATATTGACAATTTCTTACCATACCATGAGATACACAATCCCACTTGGTACATCGTGTAGCTTTGTGTGTTGATCACTAGCTTGATCAACCTTGTATCTTTTCTTCTCACTTCAAATGATGATGTATTGAAGATAACCATGAAGGATAACATAATACTTTTCTTCAATACACACTAGCAATAAACTCAACTCAAACCATGACCATTCTTCATATAAATCCTTGAATATAACAATGGCCATCAAGGAAGCTAATAGAGTTCAACAAATGAACTCCATTATTTCCTATGAACAAGAACTACAAGGATAACTCAATGCAAACATTAGTCCATAGGGATTGTCAGTAATTACCAAAACCACATATGGGGCACCATGCACTTTCAATCTCCCCCATTTTGGTAATTGATGACAATCCCTTTTTACGAGGGTTTATATGATGAATTAAGCAACCATGCAAAACAAAGAGCAAGGATGCAATAGCATGGAAGGCAAATGCTTAAGAACGAAACTAAAGCATAGAACCAAATTCCCTTAAACCCTCTAAACTTCTCCCCCATTGGCATCCATTGCCAAGATGGGAAAAAAGATTAGAAGGCAAATATAATAAGAGCTCCCCCATAGTGTATGCATTCCTCATGATATGAGTGAAATCAAGAGCATGTATCCAACTAGGAATAGATGGAGGGAGATCAAACTATATTGAGGATCCAAAGATTTACAAGCAAAGTCAAATTGAAGGATACTTTCATAGAGAAGCAACCAACCAAAGGATCCAAAAAAAAAACGATTGACCAAAATCAATATTATGATAAGATCAACCAAGTGTTCTAGAAAATCAAGAGGGAACTCCCCAAGGTACATGCACAATGTTAGATTTGAATTACTATATAATGTGCACAACATGGAATCATCACTCCCTTCTAGATAATTTTGAACACAAACAAGAGCAAGAGAATAGATAGGAAATGTAGCAAAGCAACTTGCAAACAAACAAGAGTTGAGCAATTAAGATCAAGAAGCGACAAGTAAAGATTTACTCAACCAAAAGAGATGAGTGTGACAAGGAAGGACATTTGTAGGAGACTAATAGGATGAGCAATGCTTCATCATAGTCTTTAAATATATGATTCACATAGTGCATATCATGTCTTTCCCATACACACAAACCAACAAATGATAAAACACATATGTCCACAAGCTTTATAAAATTCCAAAGGAATACCAAAAGAAAAAGAAAAGCTTGTGCCTTTTAGGAACCACCAAGTAATATAAAGCAATAAAACATGGTCACTAAAGAAATAGAATATCAATTAAAGATGTAACTATTCTCGTGTGTATAAGTTTCTAAGTGGACACCAATCACAAAGATATATATCCACAAAGAAATATGCACACACAAAAATAGGTACGAGGGTAAAGAACATGATATCCAAGATAGGTTCATAAATATACCAATAAGATTTTTGTTTGAAAGCAAAGCACTAGGATTAGTTTAATCTTAAGGGGATATAGATGGACAAACAATAAACTCATCAAAGCATCACAAATATCACAAGGGAAAAGTGATAGTTGGAATGCTTCGAGAAAGGTAACGCATATCACAAAAGATTCAAATGGTTTTTGAGAATTCACAAAATATTGCATATGAGAGACTTAAAGTAGAAGTTACTAGATTAATATACTTGGGATTGGTGAATCATGAAATTGATTATAAATATCCCCTTAGTATGTAATCATCCCGGCTTACTCATAGTTGCAATAAATATGTTTTTGATAAGACATTTGCAAGAGCCAAATGAAATGCAACAAATGGAATTCATGTCAAGATGCAACCTACACAAGATTTGAAAGCTAAAAATGTATGCATGGAATAGATACTTGTTACCGAGACGGCATTGTTGATGAAGAGGATGCGAGTTTGATAATCATCGTAGCTTGACTCCTATGATATGATGGTGAGAACACCTTCCTTATGAATGGAGCAAGCAACCAATGTATCTCCATTGTACCTAAAAACAAAAATCAAGTACAAAATGGTTCCCAAACTTATTGGGTCCAAAGTAGTTAGAACAACTACAATACATAAGACAAACTCCACATAAATATATGCAAATTAATATGAATTTGAATTTTATGCGCATCTTAGCCATTTAGGATTTGATGGAGTTTATCCTATATATTGGATCAACGAAAGTAAGCATGTCAAAGAATATACATAGTAAATATACATGCACAAAACTTTCAAGAACCAAACAAGATACAAATTGGACAAAATACCAATTAAAACAAAGAAGGCACTCACAAGAGATAAAATCAAACAAAGTGTCCAAGTTATATCAAAACCCCAAATCAACACATGATTTAGGAAATCAAATAGAGAAGATAACAAAAACAACATCAACGAATAAACAAACCCTCTACACTTTTCATGATGGCACACAAAGTACCAAGACGAAAAATGTTCGTCTTCCAAAGAGACAAGTCATTGGGATAAAATACCAATTTCAAGACAACAAGTGTTCAAACACATATAGGATAGTTCTTCCAATAATAGTGCATTAATTATGATATTGCATTTGAATACAAGATGCACACAATGGAATCATTACTCTCCATATATATTGTTCAAACACTAGTCAAGCTCAAGAAAAGCAATAAGATGCAATACCAATTAAAGAATTGTGTTCTACTCAATGTAGGATAGCTTCCCCAAGAACTGCAACACAAAGAAGTATGACTTTGAATAAGAGTGCACACGAATGGGATCATTGCTTTTCCTAACTCAATAAAGCATAAAACAAATTTTGAGTAGAGTAAGGAAGACACAAAGGAGTTTGAACCAAACAAATCCTTGGCAAGAAACAAGGAAATTTTAGAGCAATGGACAAAGTAAATATGATCAATAAACTTACCACAAATTATTATAACTTGTCAAAGACAAGAGATGTATGGAGATATTTCTCGGTGGTATATTTGTTCACAATCATATTCACAAAACATAATTATGTGGTAAAAGATAGGAATGAAAACACCATACTTAAATAGAGATTCTTGGTGGCTTCAATAGTCGAATGATCATGCAAAGAAATAATTAATATATCAAGAAGCAACCGGTTCCCGAGAAGGTAAATTCTAGTGCTAATTTGTGGAAAACCGCACCAAGAAACTCTCTCACGAATAAGATACCAAAAGATGAGCAAATAAAATCATTTAAGAAAATTGGAACTTGTTTGAGCACACATGCCACATAGGAATAAGATAATTAACAATATCAATTCTACGTGGCAAAACCTTAAATGTTCACATTCTTTAGGCTTGTAATATGCACACACATATTACTCCCCCATAATGTGATAATCCGTATCTTCTTAGCAAGAGGCAAACAAAAACCAACTTTAGATAATTAATAGACATTAGAATTTGAATTTCTCATGAGTATGAGATACCACATAGAGACTAGATAATATTGAAATATCAACACTATGTGGTATTCCTCATGTACCCACATTTTGGGATTGTGAAGTGCCAAAGTCATATTACTCTCCCAAAATGGGATAGTCCATTAATCACTCAAAATACCCAAATAAGATACACACAAGATGCAATTAGGCTCAAAGCAAACTCATACATACATTTTGTGCGAACCGACAAACACATACTAGATTACTCAAGGATAAGTAAGTAGTAAGCACAAAATATACAAAATACAAGCAAGGTACAAAACCAATATATGCAAAGGGGCAAGTAACTTTCAATGTATATATATAATGTAATAAATACAAGTTACCGCAAGAAGGAGCATGGAATATGAGATAGAGACGTGATAATCCAAATGACTTGGCTTAAGGAAAATATACGTGATGAAGATCCCTTAATTCTTCATGATATAGCCAAGTCTCCAATGCCCTCCGATAACACCTATTGATCAAGTTTGAGCTTGTTGGTCCCCAACCAAGTTGGGTCCTAAGAGGTTAGTCACAATAGGCTTGGCAACCCAAATGGTTCTTTTCTTGACACCACTTTGAGTACCAACATATTTGGCAAACACATTGCCCACATCATCTTTCCGAATGGAATACACATCATCAATTATGATAGGGTTGGATAATGTACCATTAGTGCATGAAGAAGCAAGATGGCCCTTTTCACGACATAAGTAGCAACAACGACTCCTTCCATTCTTCTTAGTTGATTTCTCAACTTGAGAAGCATTAGCTTGAGTCTTCATAGGAAGAGGCCTTTCTTCAACTTGAAGTTGAGATTGAGGTTGAACTTGTGGCCGCTTCCCTTGTTGCTTCTCGCTAAGTTTCTTCTTATTCATAGGGCATGATCTAACATGATGCCCTTCAACCTTGCACTTGAAGCAAACAATATTCGCCAAATTCTTGACTTGTTCATGTCCCTTCTTCTTGTCGACCTTGGACTTGTTCTTGTGATTGGAAATGAATCCAAGTCCTCTCTTGTCATTGGGGGATTTTTGGACACTCAACATATTATCAAGTGTGGACTTCCCTTTATGACACTTCTCCAAGTCTTTCTCCAATGAAGTGACTTGGGCCTTGAGCTCTTTGATTTCCTCTACATGGTTAGTATCAACACAAGAGCTAGAGGAAGTAGATGCATCATTATTAGAGCAACAAGGTAAGGAAAGCAATTCATCATAAGATGTGGGAACATTATGATAGGATGAATTACTAGGACTAGCACAAGGCAATATAGCATTTAGAGTAGATATTTTGCCTTTGTCCACATGAGGCTCACAAGATGTTACCTTAGTTAACATAGCCTTATGAGCTAATTTTAGACTCTCATGGGAGACTAGAAGATCCTTATGAGAGCTTGAGAGCTTTTCATGTGTTTCTTCCAATTTCCCATAATTACTAGTTAGCAACTCAAGTTGAGCCCGTAGCTCAACATTCTCCTTTAATGTGGATGCTTCACAAGAAATAGAGTTAGTAGCACAAGCATCAACATTTTTAGCTTTGAGTTCATTAGCAAGAGAAAGAGATAACTCATTGTCCCTTCTAAGCTTAGAAACGCTAATAGCATATGTTTCTTCTAGACTATATAGTTTCCCTTCAAGAGAAGATCTAAGGGACCGCTCTTTCTCAAAAGCCTTTTAAAGCTCTTTGTCCTTGATAGAATGACTGCCACTATGACTTTCGAAAGTCACGATGATATCCTCCTTTTCATCTACAAGAGAGTTAGCCTCATCAAGTTGTTCTAGGAGAGCATTCACATTTTCTTTGGTCTCACCAACAAGGCTTGCGAACCATAAGCGTAATTTCTTAGACTCATCATCATCTTCCTTACCAACATCATCATCACTACTATCATCATAATATATATTGGGGTTCAAAGTGGAAGATACCTTTGAATCCTTGGCCATAAGGCAAAATGTGGTAGATAATGATGAATCATTACTTGAGGCACCACTCAAGTCCACATCTTGTTCCATAGAGAGTTGAGTTTCCTTTAAATTGTTAGCCATACAAATACTAGAGGAAACACAATCATTTTTATCATGGGAACAAGATAAAGCAAGCATATCATCATGAGATTTAGTCAAGCAATGACGACATGATATGCAAAGACTATCAACACAAGCATGTAAAACATTTTTTGTGCTAGTTGTGTTTAAGTCCAAAGATGGGACATTGAAATAAGATAGAGATGAAGGATCATCAATAATAATCTCACTATCATTATTGCAAAGCCTATCACTACTCACCATCTCATTAGTTTGTGGCTTACCACATGTTGGTGAAGTAGAAGAAGTTGAGAACTCATCACGACCGGAGATGGAGGGAGAGCAATCATCCACAATAATATTGGACACTCCATATTTATCTTGAAGCTTTGTCCATAATTCATGAGCATTCCGAATAGGAAAAAGTGGCTTAATAACTACAAGGCTCACAAGAAGGAAAAACGCATTAATAGCAAGAGCATCGAGAGATAAGTTTTTCTCTTCCTCTAAAGTTGGATTTTGAGGATCCTTTGGAGGAGAAAAACCCATCTCTACAATTTGCTCCATGTGTGGGTCCATGACCCGGAAATAAATGAGCATGCGAAATTTCCAACGATCATAGTTTGTGCCATCGAAATGAAATGTGGGATCTTGCACTAATTCACTAAGCGACATCATTACTCTCAAGGCGGTGAAGCCTAACAATGAGAGCCCTGGCTCTGATACCAATTGAAAGTAGAAGGATGTCGCCTAGAGGGGGGGGGGGTGAATAGGCGCTTTAAAATAATTACGGTTTAGGCTTGAGTAAATGCGGAATAAAACTAGCGTTTAATTTATCAAGCACAAAACCTATGCAAGCTAGGTTTACCTATGTGCACCAACAACTTATGCTAGGCATGATATACAACTATGAGATAGCAAGATAGATGACTTCAAGCACGATGGCTATCACAAAGGTAAATGCATAAGTAACGAGCTAGAGTATAGAGATAACCGAAGCACAAGGAGACACCGGTGTGATTACCGAAGTTCCTTCCCAAGGGAAGTACGTCTTCGTTGGAGAGGTGGGGAGCCACCTAGGCGCTCCTCAATAGCACGGATGTGCACACCTTATTCTCCTTGAGCTTCTCCGGTGAGGGAGATGCTCGTTTCCACTATGAGGTCGACTTGAAGGCGTTGACCAAACCTTACACGAGGTTGAGGCTATCTCCACAACTCAATTGGAGGCTATCAACAAAGCTTCTTGCAACAAGGTGGAAGCCCCAAGCACTAACCGTCTAGGGTGCTCAATACACCCAAGAGGAACAATCTCTCCGGTGACCAAGCACCCAAGAGTAACAAGCTCACGAACTTCTCTTTCACGAATCTCGTGGGGAACTCAAACCGATGCACCTAATGCAATGGCAAGAACACACAAAGTGGTCAAGAACTTCTCTCCCAAATCCCACCAAAGCAACTAATGCTATGGAGGGAGGAAGGAGGAAGAACAAGGAAAACAACAAATGAATCCCTAGATCTAGATCCAATAGATTCCCCTCACAAAGAGGAGGGATTGATTGGTGAAGTGGTAGATCTAGATCTCCTCTCTCTTTTCCCTCAAGTGGAAGCAAGAATCATTGGAGGGATTGAGAGATAGCAAGATTTTGGAGGTCAACAATGGAGGTCAAACTTGCCCAAAAGGTTGGGGAACCATTGGGGAAGAAGGCCCCTTAAATAGGTCACCCAAATATCCAACCGTTGGAGGAAAATTCGCGCAGGGGCGAAACCTCCGGTGAAACCACCGGAACCTCCGCCCCCCGGATGAGTTAGGACATCAAAATGGCTGAAAAAATGCCCCAACCACCGGAGCCTCCGGTGGTTTCACCGGAGGTTCCGCCAACATCAACCCGAAGGGGTTTCCGGCGGAGCTTCCACCGGATCCTCCGCTGGTGGAAAAAACTGCAGAACACCCTATACGAAAACGGTCGTAACTTTTGCATCCGGACTCCGTTTTCGATGTTCTTGGGCTCGTTGAAATCGCAACGACGAGAACTACAATAATATGCAGAGAAACATCATAGTACAAATGGGAATATAAAACCAAATGATGAAAGATTTTTCCTATGAATAAAGGACAACCGATAGAAACCTCCAACAACAAAAATGCGATAAGTTTTTCATACGAAATCCATTTTTGATGAACTTGAGCTTGACATGAAGAACATGACAAGCTCTAAAACCTTACATGGAGAAAACCCAAATAAGAACCAAGAAGTATGATGCCAAGTATGCAAAGGTTTGAGCTCTCTACGATAGATACGATCAAGATATGCATTCAAGAGCCTCTCTTGATAGTACGGTTATCTATCCTATAATCCGGTCTCCCAACTAGCATAATGAGACCGGTAAAATAGAAACCCTATATAAGTCATACCTTTGCCTTGCGCAATCCAATTGAGCTAGATGATGGCGATCTTAATCACCTCAAGTTGGACCACCTTTCTTGATTGCGCTTCGCTTCGTGAAGATTGTGAATTGCTCCCCCATAAGCTAATATGAGAGAGATTATCACATGAACATCTTCACTTGACCATAATCTCCATATGGGCGGAAAGATTCAAGCATAGGATTTCTTCTAGATGCTTCACTTGAGCTTCCACGTCAAGCTAGGTGACGAACATCGCTCGACGATGACATAGACCATGGGCTATATGAAATCTACCTTTTTGTTCATGCCCATGGAAAGATACCTAACCACACATAGAGATGCCACACACACATATATGGGTTAGATCACAAAGCTATATTGACAATTTCTTACCATACCATGAGATACACAATCCCACTTGGTACATCGTGTAGCTTTGTGTGTTGATCACTAGCTTGATCAACCTTGTATCTTTTCTTCTCACTTCAAATGATGATGTATTGAAGATAACCATGAAGGATAACATAATACTTTTCTTCAATACACACTAGCAATAAACTCAACTCAAACCATGACCATTCTTCATATAAATCCTTGAATATAACAATGGCCATCAAGGAAGCTAATAGAGTTCAACAAATGAACTCCATTATTTCCTATGAACAAGAACTACAAGGATAACTCAATGCAAACATTAGTCCATAGGGATTGTCAGTAATTACCAAAACCACATATGGGGCACCATGCACTTTCAAGTGCTCGGCAAACTCCCTGGGTATTCCTGGCATATCTGAGGGCTGCCAGGCGAAAATCTCCCAGTACTCACGGAGGAGTTTGACGAGCGCGCCTTCCTATGCTGGCGAGAGGGTTGTTGAAAGCATTGCTGTCTTCGCACAATCCGTCGGGTGCACTTGATGCTTGCGAGTGTCGCTGTTGGCGCTGAATTCTAGTTCAGGCGCGTTTTTCTTCGTGAGGGGCATAACGGAGTGATCCGTGGTTTTTGCCAGCTCTTCGAGTTCTTCTTGCATCCCGAAAGATTTTGCGATCTCATTAAATTCTATGTCGCACTTGTCCGATTTATGGAAGTCTCCGTCGATGGTGATCACACCGTATTCGCCGGGTAGCTTGAGCTTCAAGTACGCGTAATGTGGTACGGCCATGAATCTGGCAAACGCTGTTCGACCAAGAATGGCGTGGTACTGTGAGGGCCAGTCGACGACTTCGAAGTCCAGGAATTCCCTTCTGTAGTTGCTTGGAGAGCCCAATACGACTTCTAAGTTGATTGTTCCGAGTGGACGGATTGCTTTGCCCGGAACTATCCCGTGGAAGGATGTTTCTGATTCCGTTAGGCCGTCCAAGTTCTTGTTCATTCGACGGAGTGTGTCCGCGTAGATGATGTTAATGCCACTGCCACCGTCCATGAATACGCGGGCCAGGTCATAATTACCAATTTGAGCTTGGATGACGAGGGCGGCGTGTCCTGGTCAATAGACTCGTGGCGGATGGTCTTTCATTGAGAACTTGATTGGCTGATCCGCCATTTTCAGGTACTCGGTTTTTGTCGGTGGTGTCTGCACTGCCATGCACAATTGCCTCATGTTAGTCTTTTGAGCTCTGCGAGAGGGGCATACCTTCTGTATCATCGCGAGTTGTCCTGCCGGGTTCGGGTATGCATTGGCTCCATTGTTTTGCGGTGGTGGCGCAGGTAGTGCGGCTAGCGCCATGTTTGGATTTGCTGGTGGAGGGGGTGGTGGAGGCGGCTGGAATTGTTGTCCTCCTCCTGGCAGCGGCGGGTAGTTTTGGGTGGATGCAAATCTCTTCCTCGCGAGAGCATCTGAGATGTCAAGAAACTTTCGGCAATCCTTGAGAAGGTGTGTTGCCTTAGTTTTGCCCGTGCGCTTATCTGTAAACAGGTGTAGCGAGCAGTATGCATCAAGATCCTCCTCGGGGGATTTTTCTTCTGCTTTTGGTTTCCACTCGCGACTTCCACGGCGACCAGAGTCGCGATTTCGTGTGAATTCTGCCGCCACTAATTCCTCCCTGTCCTCGTGGTCGTAGTATTTCCTTCTCTTTTTTCGTCCATGGCGGTCGTCCTCGTGTGCGGGCGACGATGCTCTTTCATTGCGCACCGCGTCTTCTCCGTTGGCCCATTTTTCGGCTATGATCATTAGCTCCCCAATGGTTTTGGGCGCGGCTCTGCCTAGCTCTTCTCGGAACGCGGTTCTTCTCGCCCCTTTGGCGAAGGCCTCAATCGCCACCTCTTCCGAGATGGTTCCTGCGGTGTTCCTGAGTGTGGTCCACCGCTGGATATATTCTCGTGTGGATTCGCCACTCTTCTGTTTGCATGCTCGTAACTCTTCGATTGTGGCTGGCCTCTTGTAGGTCGACTGGAAATTTTTGCAGAAATCGCGGTGTAGGTCGTCCCACGATGCGTAGCAAGATTTGGGTCTTCTCTCCAGCCAACTACGGGCCGCGCCTGTAAGATGCAAATTGAGGTATTGCATGGCTGTGTTCTTGTTCCCACGTTGGCATTTTACTGCCGTGAGGTAGTCGCTTAACCACTGGGAGGGCTCGAGTGAGCCGTCGTATTTTGTCACCTCCGTGCTGAGCTTGAACCTCTTGGGTAGAGGTGTTTCACGGATGCTGCGAGCGAAACAGAGTGCTCCAGAGGTTTCGTCGTCCGAGGACCTGGATGAGGAGCGCTCGCGATATCGTGAAGCTCTCGCCCTATCCACCTTCTTTTGGGCGAGATCTGATCGCGCGTCGTATTCGGACCGGTTGGCGCCAATTGTCGAATCTCTGACTCCACAAATCCCTTAGGTGACCCTATCGGGTTTCGACTAGGAGAAGTCATGAGCGCTGGTGGAATCGTCGGCTAGACAGGGGGCGAGATTTACCCAGGTTCGGGGCCCTCGAAGAGGTAAAACCCTTACTCCTGCCTTCTGTCGATCTGTATTAGATGATTAGATCGGTTACAGGTTGCTCGAATCGAGAGTAGATCTCGGGTTTCAAGGCTTTTTGGTCGTGCGGTATTACTTGGTTCTTTGCTTCGTTTTCTCGAGCGGCTGCTGTGGTGCCGCGAGCTTTTGTCTCTCGGGCTGTCGTCGTTGCTGCTTCGACTATCGCCGCGGCGGCGGGCTTCTTTTCCTCGACCACGTCGCGGCGATTTGTCTTTTCTTGGGGATGAGATTCTGTGCCTGCGGGGCGTTTCTTTGTCCTTGTCCTTTTCCTGTCGCTTCTTCTCCAATTGTTCTTCGGTCTTCTTGCGATCGTGAGAAGCGAGCCTTGCGGCCGCCAATCCTAGTCCTTTGCGAATTTGTTTGTACTGTTCCACCCGAGGGTCGCTTTCCGTCGGTTGGTTCATCTGCATGTAAGTTGCTGCGGCTAGGATCGCGGCGGCTGGGGTTTGCGGGTAGACGTTGCCGTCATCGTCGACCCTCATGAAGGAAGACGTGGTCGACCTGTCGGTCGCAGTCACGGATTCGTGGTCCCTTGACGATGTTGCGCGTCCTTTCCTCGCGGGTCGGGTACCAACCGAGGGTGCAAGGGACTGTTCGACTCGTCGCAGGCTTGATTCGTCCGCCGCTCTTCTGCGACGGGCTAGATCTGCCCGGGCTTCTTTGATGTTTGAGGCCGCTCTTACTAGGTGGTAGTGGTAGGCGGTTAGGTCCTCCTGTGAGGCTCCTGCCGCGGGTGGCTGACTCCGCCGCATGGCCCCTAGGCCCTTTTCCAGGCCTCCCGCGAAACGCCGATTATATCGCGCTCGGTTGCGCTGAATTCGGTTTCTGAGGGCTGTTCCGATCCTGCCATGCAGACTTGGGCCAGTCGTGGCTCGTGCGTCCTAGGCGTAGATCGGAAAGCTTCCCGTACCCGAGATGGTTCCTCTGTCGAGAGGGCGTGATAGTCGACTGTGTTGAAGCGGATGGATTCGCCACTTTTCTCCATAGGAAAGCGCGAGTTGACGGCTCCAGATTCAGGTTCAGATTCATCCGAGAAGTGGAGGATTCCGTCTCTGTTCGCCATGAAGTTGAAGCTCTCGAACGTCAGGGTGACGCTCTTCTCCAGATCCTCGAACACCGGGCGTGATTCCGGCGAGTGAGGCGTGACTATGACGGATCCGATCCGTACAGGATTGTTCGGAGCCGTAGTCGATGGTTTCCAACGGGAGTTGGATGTCGATGAAGCCGAAGATGCCGGTGATCCAGCGCCCGCGGTCCCCACGGTCGGCGCCAATTGTCGAATCTCTGACTCCACAAATCCCTTAGGTGACCCTATCGGGTTTCGACTAGGAGAAGTCATGAGCGCTGGTGGAATCGTCGGCTAGACAGGGGGCGAGATTTACCCAGGTTCGGGGCCCTCGAAGAGGTAAAACCCTTACTCCTGCCTTCTGTCGATCTGTATTAGATGATTAGATCGGTTACAGGTTGCTCGAATCGAGAGTAGATCTCGGGTTTCAAGGCTTTTTGGTCGTGCGGTATTACTTGGTCCTCTCCTAGGGGGGCTCTCCTGGCCTTATATAGATGGCCAGGTCTCGAGTTCTACCCGGAGAGGACTCCAACCCTAGCTAGGTCGATTACATGTTTTCTAACTTAACCCGCAAGTTTAATGCAGGTGGGCTTCACGCGGGCCTTCTAGAGTACTTCAAAGGCGCCTCTTCTTGGGCTTTGTCCCTGGGCCTGAGAGGGGGTCTCCTTACCCGCAGGGTCCAGGATCCATATCTTCGTCAGGTCATGTCATTAGAAACAAAGCTCTCTCCCTTGTGAATAAGCACAATAGGGACTAGTGTAGGATCCTCTATGAACTCCCTCAAATCCTCTTTAGTGGCTAACATGCATAATAGGATCTCTCTCTTTTTTATTTTTACCACTCAAATTGTTTCGACTACTACTACCAACAGCCTGTGTATTTTGTTTTCCCTCATCCCTCTCACTCTCCTTTTCAATATTCACTTCAATTTTGGAACGAGACTCGTTTACAATTTGTTGTGGTTTCATAGGCCTCAAGATAATAGTCCTCCCATGGTAATTCAACTCGTATGTATTTGCTCTCCCATCATGCTTCACACTTCTGTCAAATTGCCATGGCCTTCCTAATAATAAGTGGCAAACAGTCATAGGAACCACATCAAACTCAATAGTATCCTTATAAGGACCAATCTGAAATTCCATACGTACCATATGGCTCACTTTCATCTCCCGAGTACTATTCAATCACTGAATATAATAAGGATTAGGGTGTGGTAAATATTTCAGATTCAGCTTTGCACATATATCTTTGCTAGCTAAATTCCTGCAACTCCCTCAATCAATAATAACCTTTCAAGCCATATTAGAACCAATAATAGCTTTAGTTTGAAATAAGTTGCAGCGTTGAGTTTCTGGACTTGGAATCACACTTAAAGATTTTTGTGTGCACACAATAGATGTCATAGAAGTGGCATAAGCATCCAATGGAGTATCACTAAAATAACCATCATCATCATCATCATCATCATCATCATCATCATCATCATTAGGATCAACATCATCTCCAGTCTCATACTCAGTTATGTCATTCACAATCATAACTTTTGTATTAGTACAATCTCTCTTAAAATGACCTTTACCTCCACATGTATGGCATGACATATCTCTGTTTCTGGCTGTAGATGCACTAGAACCTATGGTACTAGCTGTTGGTTGTGATGTTCTCCTTGCATTGGATGCACTAGGCTCGGCCTTGGAGGATGTACTACCACGAATTGAGGATTGTGGTGGTGGTGCATTAGAATCAGAAGGTGTTCTCAATGGAAATCTACTCCTTGCACGTGCTGTAATTTTGGCCTCCTCACTGATATGTGATTCAGCCTCTCTAGCATGGTGTAGTAACTCATGCTAGTTGCCTAACAATGCCCTTAATATTGTAATTCAAACCTGAAATAAAATGTTGCATTGTTTGCTCCAATTGCTCTCTCACACGTGCCCTTTACATGATCAATTCCATCTCCTGAAAATAAGCATCAACAGTCAAAGTACCTTGCCTCAATTGTTCCAAATGATCATATTGAGAACGAATATAATTTGGAGGCACAAATCTGTCCCTCATAACTCTCTTCATAGTAGCCCAAGTGATAATGGGTAATTCACCAATTTCATGCCTTGTTCTCACAGTTTTATCCCACCAACAAAGAGCATATCCATCAAACTCAGAAGAAGCCAATTTTATTTTTCTGTCCTCGGTGTACTCATGCAAAAGCCATAATTTTTCATTCTTGAGATCCCATAGAAAATACTCCTCAATGTCCATGGTGTCAAAACTGAATGGTGGTATAGAAAATTTTGGTTTGCCCAAAGCATCATCATCTCTATTTTTTCAGGAGGTGCAACATGGGGAACACACCTTGCACCCATGTATATATTGGATCGGCCTTGAAAACCACCTCGACCCCTCTCTCCTCTTACTCCACAACCTACATTGTTTTCCACTACCTCATCAACTTGAAAACCATTATTAGCATCACTATGCACACTATCATTATCATCATCAAGAGGAGGAAGCCTTTGATCAAGAAAATTCTTGAAACCAGCAAGTTGAGTAGTCAATGTAGCAATAGAGTCTTGGATAGTGGTCACTTGTTTTTGGTTGGCTGTGGCCAATTTAGAGATATCCCCCACTTTAGTATCAAGTGCTTGCATCTCCACATAAAGAGGATCACAAGCATCAGTCACAAATGTCCTCAATTCCTTATGATTTGTTTCCATTTGATTTGTCAACACATCCCTCAATGCCTCATACTCCCTCCAATCCACACCTTCACCATGATCCTTCTTTTGCTACACAAGTTCATCACTACAAGGATCCATTAGTAGGTTAGTGAAAACAAAAAGCAAGTATCTATATGTGGTGTTCTCTCACAACTCACTCAAAACCAGGAAGAAAAGGTGCACCTTACTGTTCCAAAGTGAATAGAATGACTTACCAACAAGTAGCGGAAACTAGCATGCATTGACGTGAAGAAGAGAATACCCGGGGGTTTAACCCTCACAAGGCAAACAAGGTTATTTAGTGTTACTTTGTAACATCCCCACTTTTGTGTAATAAGAAGTGAGGTGTTGTGTACATGGCATACATGCATGAAAATGTGGGTCAAAAATTTGCATTTTAAAAATAGCAAGTGAATTGGTAATAATCACTTAATCTAGCCACCCACAAACTTGTTCTAAAAAGTTCTCCAAAATGAACAAACCAAGTGATGAAAATGTGACATTTTTAAGAGCTTTCCAATGGATATTTTTGTGTAATTTTCACTTTTCAAAAAGGTCCTCAAAAGTTCAAAAACTGTCTGTTTTCAACCCAGAGGGACCTCCTGGTAATTTTCAAAACATCTAGGGGTTTTCCAAAAAGCGACATTTTATTTTCTTTCTTATTCCTCTCCGGGCAGAAGGACGAGGGCGACAACGCGGTGGCCCCTGCCACCTCCTACTTCCCGAGCAGTGGAGTAGATGAGGACCTGGGTGCCGTCTCGATCGAGTCATCCTCGCAGAAGCCCCCTCTTCGAACGCCGTCCTTGCTCTCTGTCCCCGCGCACACCGAAACCCTAGCTCGCCGAACTTTCGCCGTCGCCGCCTTTCCGTCAGCTCCCGCGCCTCCCCGAGTAGCTCCAGAGAACCGACGTCTCCCGCTGCACCTCCTCGCCCATGGAATCGAGCCGAGATGGCCTAGACGAGGAGATCGCCGCTAATTCTTCCTCACGGGCCGCCGGACATCGAGCAAGGTCGTCGTTGTCCTCGTTATTCGCCGGCGCCGCTGACCATCTCGTCGTGCTCCCGGTGAGCTATGCTCCCTCCCTATCCTCTCTGTTGCCTCCCCCGCGGCCGGAATCGTCGAACGCGTCGGAGACCAGAGACCGCCGCTGCTCTCCGAGCACGGCAGCTCGCCGTCGTTGAATGTACACGGGCGTCGCCGCCTCTAGCAGATGCGCCACAACGAGACGAGTCCAACGCGCCCTTCCGCGCGAGCTAGGACGACCGGAATCGCCGCCGGCGACCGTGGCTGCCCACGGCCAGCCACCGACTGACGTGGGGGTGACATCAGCACGACGTCACCTGGCCACGTGTCTCCTCCCATATATTCGAGGAATTTAATTAATTAAATTTTAAACTGACACGTGGGCCCCAGTGTAAATAGAATTAAAGAAAATGATTAATTCTTATAAATTAAATAACTTTTAATTTATAAGTCCAAAAATTATGAAAAAATATTCAAAATGTTCATAAAAATGTAAGCTACCTGTTTATATTATTTTCAATCATGTTTGACAAAGTTCAAAATGAAGCCATATTTGAATTTGAATTAAATTCATTAAAAAAAATAAAAATAATGTTTTAATTCAATAAATTCCGAAAATTAAGTGTAATATACCAAAATGATCAGGAAGACAAATGCAACCTAGTTAAGGGGTTCTCCAAGTCATTTGAGAAATTTATTTTGGATACACCTCTAAAGTAGGGTTTTTTCTCCTTATTTGATCATCGGTTTTCTACGTAAAACCATAGCAATCCGTTCTACCTTCTAGGGCTTACGTCCATTGCATTATCTTGATCATGTATACATATTGTGCACAGGACATCGGGTAAAAAGTGTTTTCTTTGTACTATTTTTTTTTCACCATGTGTGACACCCCTAAAAATCGAATTTTTGCAGTTTGGGTACCACCGTGCACACGTCTATTAAGTTGTGTAGCTCCGCCACTGTGTACCGGGTGGCCAGACAAAGCGGCGAGAACAGAATGTATAGACGACACATCACAGAGGATCATGAGAAAGCTATCTGGTTTCAGCGAGACATGTACCAACGCTAATTTACTTTATGTGTCTCGCAAAGGAAACAATTCTATCCCGGAAGGCTTCATGCGAAAGAGGTACTTTAGAACTTGCGGCGACCACTTGAAGGCATTTCTCGTCTTTCCCCTAGCAACGCACAGGTATTATGCTAGTATGACTAGGGTTGTTTGGGTATCGTTAGAGCCTTTCTATGCTTAGACATGGTTAGTCTTATGATCTGCTTCATCCGGTTGATGAATGATGTCAAATGCGTGAATCTAGTATGACATGTGTTTATGCTTTGATGTGAGTTGGATAACATGATTAACATGGCATGGATGTTGAGGTCACTGTGGGTTGTGGTTTTTGTCTCGTTCATGCCCCTAGGTGCGAGTTCTCGCCTTCGAAGATGACGGGGGGACGATAACCCGGTAGGCCGTACACCAAGGAATAACCCGGCCCAAAGGACACTGCGCAGGATCCGGCTAAGGATAAGGAAACCTGTGAAGGCCCAAGTTTGTAGGCCCGGTGACCCGGGTTGTGGGTTGTTGTAAGGGAAAGTTAGGGTTTGTGTGCCGTATCCGGGTAGGAACCAGGGTGCGCCTTGGGGAATAAGCCGGGGGTACGGGTGCTTTATAAACCGACTCCCAGGTCTAGTTTTAGATAGAGATCTAAGAACCCTAGCAATATCGTGTGATATCGAGCATTGAGTGTAATCCCATAGTTGAGTTATTATATCAAGATCGGAGACTCGGCGACTTTGATTGCCGGCTGCCAGATCGAATTGCACCATGTTTCCCTCTGAGCTAAACCCTCTCCCAAACGCCTGTGTCGTCTTGCCCCAGGATCAGTTACCCCAGGTAACATCTGCCGTGATTATCCCACGACAGTTGGCGCCCACCGTGGGGCCTGCGTCCAAAGGTGTTTACATCACGGGAGAAGCTCGGAAGGGCATGGAGAATCTTGTCATCGGCGAAATCTGCATCGACCACGAAGGAGAAAAGATGGTGGACGATTCCGGCTGGGGGCCGGAGTCGGATCACCTCGAAACCAGATCCGTCGTAACGATCGGCCGGATCAACATCTTCATCGGCACGGTACGAACGACTAATTTAAGAGGACAATATCATGTGCATACTACAGGAACTTCCAGCAGGAACAAAGAGACATTAAAGCAAGCGGCAAACTCGGTTTCGTTGGCCGCGCCGGGATATCTCAGATGGGCGGAACAAGAGGTAACGTGGAGTAGAAAAGACTATCCGGAGAAAGTAGAGCGTCCAGGAGTCTTGGCATTGGTGGTTGCTCCACAGGTTAATGGTTACGAATTGAAGAGGGTCCTGATGGACGGTGGAAGCAGCATCAACATCCTTTATTGGGAAACCTTCTTACGGATGAGTCTCAAAGAGTCTCAGTTACAAAAAAGTTCGACAATCTTTCATGGGATCGTGCCAGGTCACTCGGGGAGCCCCGAGGGAAGGATCACCTTGGAAGTTGCTTTTGGAGAATCGACGGATAATTATCGAGTTGAGTGGCTCACGTTCGAGGTGGTCAAATTGCGCAGTCCTTACCACGCGCTGTTTGGGAGGCCGGCTTACGCCCAATTCATGGCTAGGCCGTGCTACGTGTATTTGCAGCTGAAAATCCCGGGTCCTAAACGGACCATCACTATACATGGGAACCGGGATATAGCGGCCGAGTGCGACGAAGGGGATTCGGTTATGGCCGAGCAAGCATGCAGAAAGGAAGAACTCGAATATTACCGGTCTCAAGTAAATCCGGACGATAGAACAGCCTTGAAAAAGCCGAATACCGAGGATGAGAGAGCAAAATTCAAGGCAGCGCGAGACACCAAGAAGATAGATTTTGTCGAAGGGGATTCCACTAAACAGTTTACCATAGGGTCTAACTTGGGAAAAGAGCAGGAGGAAGCGCTCGTGGAGTTTATTCGTTCGAATGCAGATGTGTTTGCCTGGACACCTAGCGACATGCCGGGTATCCCTACAGAACTGGCTGAGCACAGTTTGCATGTGGATCCCAAGTCCAGGCCCGTGAAGCAAGGTTTGAGGAAAATGAATGAGGAAAGAAGGAAGGCTATAGGCGAAGAGATCGCTCGGCTATTGGCAGCCGGCTTTATCATGGAAGTATTTCACCCGGATTGGTTGGCTAACCCGGTTCTAGTGATGAAAAAGACCAATGAGTGGAGGATGTGCATTGATTTTACGAGTCTCAACAAACATTGCCCAAAGGATCCGTTCGCGCTACCAAGGATAGATCAGATTATAGACGCAGTAGCTGGAAGCGATCTGTTATGCTTCCTGGACGCATATTCCGGGTATCATCAGATTAAGCTCAAAAGGGAAGATTGGGAGAAAACATCATTCATAACCCCTTTTGGGGCCTTTTGTTATAAAACTATGACGTTTGGGTTGAAGAACGCTGGCGCAACTTACCAACGGTGTATTCAAAAGTGCTTCGAGGACCAAATCGGACGTAACGTCCATGCCTATGTGGATGATGTGGTCATCAAGACCAGGAAGGCGGAGACATTTATCGATGATCTAAAGGAGACGTTCAAAAACTTGAGGAGGTACCAGATGAAGCTTAACCCGACAAAGTGCGTGTTTGGAGTTCCAGCTGGGAAATTACTCGGCTTCATAGTTTCCGAGAGAGGAATCGAGGCAAACCCGGATAAAATCAAGGCCATCCAGAGTCTGAAAAAACCGGAAAATTTGAAGCATGTTCAAAAGCTCACGGGCTGCGTAGCAGCCTTGAGCCGATTCATATCCAGACTCGGAGAAAAAGCAATACCCTTGTACCGGCTCTTGCGGAAATCAGATAAGTTCGTATGGGATCAAGAGGCGGACGAGGCATTTGAGGCACTAAAGAAGCAGTTATCTGAAGCACCAGTACTAGCGGCGCCGGGTCCTAAAGAGCCTATGTTACTATATGTGGCAGCTGGCCCCCGAGCCGTCAGCGCAGTAGTTGTTGTGGAACGCCAAGAGGATGGGAAAGGATACCCGGTTCAGAGGCCGGTTTATTACGTTAGCGAGGTATTATCAGAAGCAAAGCAGCGCTATCCACATTGGCAAAAGTTGGTGTTCAGGGTCTTTATGGCCAGCCGGAAGCTGAAGCCGTATTTCCAAGAACATCCCATAACAGTGGTTAGTTCAATACCAATGTCGGATATCATCAGAAACTCGGACGCGACGGGAAGAATAGCCAAATGGGCGATAGAGATGGGGAATTATCACATCAACTACGAACCCAGGTCAGCAATCAAATCTCAAGCTTTAATTGATTTCGTTAACGACTGGACACATACAGGCATGACTATAACGGTTCCAAATTCCGAGTCATGGATCATGCACTTCGATGGATCAAAGCAGTACGAGGGATCAGGAGCTGGGGTGGTGCTAACATCACCCAAAGGAGACAAATTGAGTTACGTACTACAAATTCACTTCGACTGTTCCAACAACGTGGCCGAGTATGAGGCCCTATTGCATGGCTTAAAGGTAGCCAAAGAGATGAACATCAAGAGGATACGATGCTTCGGAGATTCGGACCTTGTGGTACAGCAGGTGTCAGGAACGTGGGATAGAAAGGACGCAACTATGGCAGCATACCGCAGGGAAGTTGATAGGGTTGCAGGATGTTTTTCCGGGTATGAGGTGGAGCATATAGACAGAAGAAAGAATGAGGCAGCCGACGCCCTCGCCAGACTCGGCTCGCGCAGAGAGCCGGTTCCGCCTAACGTTTTCCTGGACGAATTATGGCGACCATCAGTTAAAATCGAGTCAGAGGAGGAATTGGCAAATCAAGACCCGGATTCAGGATTCGTGGCCACTGTACGTACTATTCCCGAGTGGACAGAACCGTTTTTGGCCTACCTGTCACGAGGCGAGTTACCACAACAGGAGGTATTAGCAAGGCAAATTTTGAGGCGAGCAAAGGGATATTCTATCATCAATGGGGAATTGTACAAGAGAAGCGCAGCAGGAGTCTTTTTGCGCTGCGTAGCGCCGGAAGAAGGCAGACAGATTCTCAAGGAAATCCATGAAGGCGACTGTGGACATCATGCGTCCACTAGGTCTCTTGTGGCTAAAGCTTATCGACACGGGTTTTTCTGGCTCACGGCCCTAGCGGATGCGGAACGATTGGTAGCAAGGTGTGACGGATGTCAAAGGTACGCTCGCCAAACCCATGTGCCGGCTATGGAGTTGCGGACTATCCCGTTAACTTGGTCGTTTGCTGTCTGGGGTATGGACATGGTTGGCCCCTTTCATATGTCACCGTGCAAGAAGACACATCTTTTGGTGGCTATTGATAAGTTTACCAAGTGGGTTGAGGTTATGCCAGTTACTAATTGCGAAGCAGCTACAGCAGTCAAGTTCCTGAAAAGGATTATCTACCGGTTCGGGTATCCCCACAGCATAATTACCGACAATGGAACCAACATGTCCCTTGGTGAGATGGAGAAGTTCTGTGGCAACAATGGAATCCGGCTCGATGTTGCATCGGTGGCTCATCCGCAGGCCAATGGACAAGTGGAGAGGGCAAACCAAGAATTGCTTCGCGGATTAAAACCACGATTGCGAGTTCCCTGTGTCAGGGCTGCTGGTGCATGGGTCGAAGTACTTCCTTCTGTGGTTTGGGGTATCAACACTACACCTAACAGATCAACTCAGATGACACCCTTCTTCATGGTCTACGGTGCGGAAGCAGTGTTACCGAGTGACATTATTCACGATTCACCGCGAGTATCAGCTTACGTCGAAATAGAGAACGAAAAAACCCGGCAGGACGCCGTAGATATGTTAGAAGAGCAAAGAGAACAAGCACTGGAAAGATCAGCCATATATCAGCAAGATCTACGGAGGTATCATAGCAGGCGCGTGAAAACCCGGGTATTCCAGGAAGGAGACTTGGTTCTGCGCCTGGTACAGTCAAGCGAAGGAAAACACAAATTATCACCACCATGGGAAGGACCATTTATCATAAGCCGGAATCTGCATAACGGATCATATTACTTGATAGATGCAAGGGAAGAGTCGGCTACAGTCAACGACACCGCACACACCACTTCATCTATGCAAGAAAGAGATAGACCATGGAACGTGGCTCAGCTACGTCCATATTATACTTAGTAAAGACTATATTGGCAAGTGGAATTGCACGATGTAATAGGCAGCAGGTTTTCAGACGTACTCTTTTCCTATCCAGGGTACCTTTGGGGACTGGACGGGTTTTTAATGAGGCGGCTTGCTGACCTAGATTTTTCATATCAAGTAAAGAGATGGTTATCAAGAAAAGAGATGGTTGTTATCAGGTTATGTACTCTCAGTACGATGCGTATATCTAGGTCTTGGGGGCTGGTCGCTTGAATAGCACAGTTACAAACTCAAAGACCCGACCATGATGCCTATGAGTTATAAGGGCCGATTACTTGCAAACGAGTACGGCTACAATCTTATAACCGGACAAAGAAGTCCAAATTTCTTGGCTATTCTTACTTAAGCTCGATGTGACTCGCATTAAAGTGGCATGATTTGTTCGCTTACGATGGCAGTTAGTAATGAAACCCGACGGGGACTGGCTGGCTACGTCTTCGTATGGATGTAACAACATGGTATCCACGCGAAAGCCGGCTTACAGTACAAGATAGTCAAAAGGGTCATCTAAACCACAAGTTATGCAGAGTACAAGGCTGAATAGCTGGAAACTCAACGACTATTAAGCATAACTTCAAAACCTATGTGAAACAACTCAGGGATCTTTGTGAAATTAGCAGTAGGCAGTTTGTTCCCTTTTCAAGATCAAGTGTCCTAGACTCGGCGATCCGGGCTCGGTGGCTTGAAATCTTGAAAAGAGAAAAAGTGGCTTACTTGTATAATTGCAAAAACCCAAATATCCGAGTCTTGGGGACTTGGGGACTTCGAAGCAAAATCCGCTTGTCAATACCCATGAAACCCGGAAATTGAGTTTTCACAAAAGGAACAAAAAAAAAAATCAGATATCGAGAACAGATGAGCTTGATAATGGATAAACTTAAAAAGGCCGGAACAGGCATCGAGTATATCAAGGCCTTAGCGTGCATTACAAAAATCCTGGTGAAAAAATATCAAAGGTGCACAGGTGCACCACCCAAAATATAACTGTTTCACAAAGTATGTTGACCGACTAGCGCTTAAGAAGAGGCATTAGAAACCATATATCACTCGGCGTTCATCTTGGCCTTACCCTTGCCATCATTGGTGGTAGCAGCGGCACCCGGGTCAGCAGTACCAGCCCCTGCAGGGGGCGGAGCGACTGGTGTTGAGGTAGCAGGAGCAGAGCCGGCTTCAGCTTGCTTCTTGGCAGCCTCCGCCCTTATCAAAGCAGCTTCCTCCTTCCACCGAGCCAGCATGTCATATGGCTCAGGAAGATCCGACTTAATTACTTTACCGGCAGAGTCATATGCTGGAACAAGTATATTAACGTCCAGTTCATCAGCAATTACGCTGGCCGGGTAACGGACCTCCTTCTGGACGGCCTGAAAATCCTTTACCGAAAACTTGGATCCGTCAAGCTTGAACTCTGGGAAGCCGCCCATAATCCTCGCTAGCTCGAGCTTGGGGAGATAAGCTTTGGCAAGTGCAAGCCCCCGGGTCACTCCAACCCGGCAAGACGAGCGCTTCCAGTGCCGAATCCACTCGGGAACAGTGGATAAGGCGTCCAGCATCCTCTTCAGATCAACATGTCCTCTGCCCGGCCACCGCAACTCATCAAGGATCCATCTGGTTCCGGCACATAGTTGCCGGATAGCGCTATTCATGGTTTTCAGCTTGGCTATGTCATCCTCTTCCGGCATGGTTTCGTCCGGGCCTGAGGAAATGGAGACATAAGTCGGGAAACTGTTGCTATCTATCAAAAAGATAAACCGGAGGAGGAAACGTACCAAGTAAAGCACGATATGTGTCCGATATTTGGACGGAAAGGCTTGTTAGGTCATCTTCTGCTCGGTGAGCCCTTTTCCTATATTTTCTCATTATCAACTTATTCCTCCTAGACTCGGCCTCGGCCGCCTCACGTAAAGCTACCTCCTTTTCGATGAGCTTGGTGGCGCCCGCCAGTTTTTCCTCGGATTGAGTTACGAAAGCCTGCATGCATGCAAACAAAGGATCAGTTGGGTAGAGGAATAAGTTATTAGTCGCTTGTATAATAAAGTCCCAAGTAAATTATGAATCAATTCACTCGGAACTTGGGGACTGGATAAAGGTATAAGCAATATTAGTCGGATTTACCTCGTGTTTGGCTATCAAAGCTCCCATGATGTTCTCTTCATTAGACCTTAAAGTGCGAAGGGTTTCTAGCATCTGGGTAAAGGTCAGTTCCTCGGATCGAGCACCGGAAGAGCCGGCAGCTTGGTCGTTTGGTGGGGGGGCTCTCCCCGCCCTTGGAGTTGAGACCCGGACAGTTTGGGTGGCCGGGTTGGGAGAACTCATCCTTGTATCTAGAACTTCGATCTCCTCGTCTACTGGTTCCGATGAGGAAGGAGATCCGGCAGCTCGGGGAAGTGGGTTGTTCAGAGGGCCTTGTTCCTGGTTATTCGCTGTATCATCACCAGTCGCGGCGTCCGCATGGTCAGTCGGTTTCTCCGCCTGATGGTTATCTGCTTCTATATTTTCCGGGTCACTGACGACGGCTTGAGCGCTAAAAGAAAGATGAGAAAAAGCGGTTATTAGTGATGATGGTGGCTTGAGTGGAAACTTGTTAAGCATAAAAGGAAATCATGTAGCGTAAACTTACCCGGCGTTCACGGTATAATCAGGCGGGAGCTCGCCGCTGGAAGCAGATGAGGTCGCCACGGGAACTACCAACGGGACCCGGAATTGCCCGGCACGTGGATGGTTAGGAGAAGGGTGGCGTTGAGGAGAGTCGGAAGGACGAGGCGGAGGAGCGCCGCCACGAGGAACCGAGGAAATAGAGATGCCCGGGTTAAGGGGATCTTCACCCGGGGAGCTCCGAGTTACTCTGCGTTTGGCTGGGGAGGAGTCCTTCAAGCACGACGAATTTGATAATTGATGGTTAAGTCGTCGCATGGCGTCAAAGGAGTAAGGTTCAGAGGATAACGAGGAAAAAGGAACCTTGGACACGGCTCCTCTGGTTTTCCTTTTGGCTCCGACTGTTGTTTCTTGGTCTGATTCAGTTGCCTCCGGGTCATCCTCGTTGGCCTCACCTTCGTCCTCCAGTCCTGCGAATCGGGTGTGTGTTAGTTGGAGAAAAGATAAACGAAAGGGAAGTAATACAAGTAAAAATATACAGATCCTGTGCAAATACCTTCACTACCATCAGCCGGCTCGTCCTCGTCTTCCGGGTCTCTGGAAGGGGGGAAGGGTTCAACTCTCCAGAAAGG
Source organism: Alopecurus myosuroides (assembly GCA_028641055.1). Classification (NCBI taxonomy): domain Eukaryota; kingdom Viridiplantae; phylum Streptophyta; class Magnoliopsida; order Poales; family Poaceae; genus Alopecurus; species Alopecurus myosuroides. The sequence continues at coordinate 535,679,682 of CM054057.1, forward strand.
GTCATCAGCCTAAGACAAAGGAATGAGACTAAGGGTTAGAAGCTGTATCGAGTCAAGATACGGAAGTAAGTTATGGATATCAGGTATTACCGCTGGAGCCGGGTTGTCCCGAGTAAACGGGGGTAACCCGGTGATGCCCTTTATCACCTCCAGCTTCTCCGTTAAGAATCCCTTGATGGTCTTGTTAGTATCGCCGGCTGCGAAGCTTTTGGTGGAGTATCGGAGCGTATCTGTGGTGTGCCCCGAGTACTCGCACATCAGTTTGGTGCGAACGGAGTTGGGTTGGATCCGGAAATCAACCCATGTTTTTATTAAATTGAGCCCGAGGAGGCCTTGGGCTGAGAGAATGGCTATCTTGGTTAGCAAGGGAAGGATTGTCTCCCTGTCCGAATCTGATGCAAAGGCACTGAAAGACTCGGAGGGCTCGAGGGGAGTCTCTGAGTAACCCGGCAGCTTCTTTTCACTGTCAGGGGAGGTGTCGCGGCAATAAAAGAAGGACAGTTGCCAGTGTTTGACGTGGGAGTGTAGGTTGAGGGCTGGCATCAGAGAATTCCTGCGGCGCTGGATGGATACCCCGCCACAGATTAGGAGCGCTCCGTCGCCGCTTTCGCGGCATGGCTTGCATTGGAATAACTCAACGAAGAGAGTTAAACTCGGCGGCATGCACAAGTACGACTCAGAGAGAACGATGAAGTGGGTGATGTTCAACATAGAGTTAGGCCCTATGTCGAACATTCGGAGTCCATAGTGATCTAAGACCTCCCTAAAGAAAGGGTGACCCGGAGGACGGAATCCCCGGGTCACATGCTCTACGAAGCAGATTACCTCGCTGTCTGTGGGTGTGGGCCGGGTCTCGTTGCCCGGCGCCCTCCAGTGAATGTCCTTCTGAGAAGGGAGAGTTCCTAATTCGGCTAGCTCCTCCAACTTGGCTTTCGTAGTTGTGGAACGTCCCCAGTTGGCGGATATGGTTTGGGTATTTCTCGCCTGAGTCGGTTGTTTTCCTTGTCGTTTGGGAGCCATGGGATCAACCTGCAAAGCAAAAGAAAATAGGCGTATGAAATAAGACCCGGGAGTGTTGAAGTATCCGAGTGTAAGGTGTCAAGAAAGTATGAAGCTGAGAATTATCCGGGTATCATGCTATGGAGCGGAAATTATAAAGTATCCGGGTGTTGAATGCAACTGTGGAAATTATAGGTCACTTACGTATGGAAAGGCATTTGGGGTCGATGGGTGGTTGCCCATGTATCTATTGCAAGTAAAGTAGCTGGAAAAAGAGGATTTTCCGGGTGTTAATGCAGAGAGCGGAAAATCGAGGAGGAACGGATCTAGATGGGAAAGTTTGCGAGCGATCCTACAGGAGTTTTGATGGTTAATATTGGTAGGGGATGAGTTGCGACTATATAGCAGGCGGTTAAAAGAGTTGGTGGATGTCGAATCGATCTAATTTGATGTAATCAGAAGAGTGGTTCGCGGGTTGACCTAGATTCGATCCTGGCTGAAATTGAAAAAATTGCAAGGATAAGTTAGGCAGATATAAGAGGCTTACTGAAGAGATTGAGGTTTGGAAGCGACGGTGTTGGGCGGCGTGGCTTGAATGCCCCTTCACGATTCTTGGCGAGAGGAATGAAGGTGTGATGGCGGAACTTGGCGGCGGCGCGGGACGGCTTGAGGGCGAGCGCGGCTGGAAGCAATTTCGCTTTGATGATGTGCGCGAGCCCCTGGCGGCGGTGCTGCGAGGAAGCGAGGAGTAAGGAGAGAAAGGGGAAGTTGTGGCGTGGTGACGAATTTAGGGTTACCCTCTGAGTGTTATTTATAGAGTAAGGGTGAGCTTATCCCGATGGCCAGAAGCCGGAAATCATGGGGTGGCGGTTGTTCACGTGGATTTTGCGAGATATGCGCCAAATATTGAGCAGGGCATCTGGATAAAAGAAAAAAGGAGGTTAACCCCGGGATATCAGGATTGATTATCGAGCATGGGATCCTGGGATTTTTATTATGATTTGGACCTGGAAATTTGAGTCAAAGTGTTCGGAGGAAAAACCCGGGTTATTATATGGCCACCGTGGAGTGAGGCCTGGCTGAATATCAAAACATCTTAACCCGGCCTCTATATGCCCGTATGTTTGATATCTTTGCAGGGAATAGCAAGCGCTTCAAGTAGGATCCATGAAGCCCAGGCTATTCTGGGGACTACTGACGGGGGGACGATAACCCGGTAGGCCATACACCAAGGAATAACCCGGCCCAAAGGACACTGCGCAGGATCCGGCTAAGGATAAGGAAACCTGTGAAGGCCCAAGTTTGTAGGCCCGGTGACCCGGGTTGTGGGTTGTTGTAAGGGAAAGTTAGGGTTTGTGTGCCGTATCCGGGTAGGAACCAGGGTGCGCCTTGGGGAATAAGCCGGGGGTACGGGTGCTTTATAAACCGACTCCCAGGTCTAGTTTTAGATAGAGATCTAAGAACCCTAGCAATATCGTGTGATATCGAGCATTGAGTGTAATCCCATAGTTGAGTTATTATATCAAGATCGGAGACTCGGCGACTTTGATTGCCGGCTGCCAGATCGAATTGCACCATGTTTCCCTCTGAGCTAAACCCTCTCCCAAACGCCTGTGTCGTCTTGCCCCAGGATCAGTTACCCCAGGTAACATCTGCCGTGATTATCCCACGACAGAAGAAAAGACTGAGCGTGTAGCCACACGCGGGCCAATGAACTCCGCTCGGCTAACTAACTTGTCTAGCAACTTCCATGGGTCACGCAGATTGATATTTCCATTTGCGTGTGTGTCATAAAATGTTTTATAGAAAACTAGGGCGCGACCGGGACCAGTGATGGACGTACATGGATCTTGTCCCGACTCACATAATAGGTGCCGTTAGGAGGTGGCCAACTCCCTGTTGACGGGGTGGCCCTGTTTGAGTTGACTCATGGATAGGGTTAAGCAAGGTAAAGGCCGTGGTCGACCACCCTCTGTCGCGCTCTTAGAGAGGAGCATTACCGCGTGGCATTAAGAGTCGGTTGATACGTGTGGGTAAAGTGTACCCCCTGTAGGGATAAATCTCCTCGAGAAGCGTGTCCACGGTTACGGACGACTTGGCAACGGATTCTGTGATCATAGATAACTCTAACAGAATGATTGAAACTTGTTGACAACTAATGAAGGATGCCTCCTCGACTACGTCGAGAGGGGTGATTCTTGTAGCATGAGATAGTCTGGGAATGAGAAAGTATTGGTGGAACAAAAGAACATGATGATCTCAGTAGTTGAGTAGCTTCCTCCTCTGTTTTAGAAATGTTCTATTACACGTGGTTCTTCTTCCTCAACTTCGGAAAACAAAAGTGGCTTTACGCAAATAACTTAGAAGCCAAGTCTTGCCGAGTACCTTTTGTACTCAACCTTGCCTCGTTGTTGTTTTGTTACAGACTTTGTTGATGCAGCTGAAGAAGGGTTGTACCTTGACGTCGATGAGTAGTTCAGGGTTCCCAGGTGGCAGCCTGGTATCTATAGTATGGGTTTGACTACGTTGCTTATTTTCGGACTCTTAGTCCTTTTGCTGTCTTGTTGTATAGCAATATAATTTGCTTTCGTTGTTTGGTGTACTGTTGGGTTACTTGGCCTATGTTGGTCGTGTACCTCTGCGTGTAATGTTATACTCTAGTAAGTCTTGTTTAATAAAATTCCATGTTTAGAGTGCTGCTTTGATCGGTTGTTGGTTTCGAGCTCGTTGTTATACATTTTTCGCTATGCATGCGTAGTTGTTGCAGTCGAGGGGTTGTGGAGCCGATGATCCATGTCCGAGCACGTCTGCAGATATGATTCGGCTTGGGGCTTGATAACCCCAGTAACCCTCGATTGTTGTTGCACTTCCTTGACACATAGCAGCTCTATATAGCTTTGTCCCAGTTCCTTCAGTTTCATCTGACTCGTCGATGCTTGGTTATGACTAGCATGGACACAAGGAGTAGTAGTACCGAGGTGATCCGGCCTGCGTGCCGATGAATCCGGTCTGTCTGCCGTTGTTTGTTGCGGCTGGGGCTGGTAACCCTGAAGCCCTTGTGGGTCCATGACTAGAAGAACATAACAATATGTATATCTCTGGGTCCAGGGTCTGACAGGCTTGGTATGGATACTTAACAATCACCAAGGTAACAAGTCCTATTTGTTGTTTTGTGATGATATAAAATAACACAAGGAAACACACACCAAAAGGAGACAAATGCGGCAAAGCAAATATATGGATGAGATTTTGTAATGCACTAGAAAGTCACTAGCTAGGGCTCACAGTAGACAGGCACAAGATTGCTCAATGAAAGAAACCAAGTGTCACAATGTGGTATAAAGCAAGCTCCACTAGTAAGCAATGAGATCAATTCGGCCTCTTTTCAATTTTCTGTTTTCTCTCCTTTTTTTTATACTTTTACTCGTTTTTCTATTGTTTTTTTGTATTTTTCCAATGGCCATAAAACAACGAGGAGCAATATGAACCAAAACAGCAAGTGAAACACAATGGTATTTGATGTAATGAGCACCCTATCAAGAGCAAAAAAATAGCTATACTTGTGGGTATGTTCCTATTTATAATGCCGTAGAAAGGCTATGTCTAGGTTCACAAGGTTCAGACGTGGAAATCCTAAGAAAATAGAAAGGAAAAACAAAACAAAACAAACGAAAATGAACCTAACAGCAGGTACTAGCTCGTGGCAGAAAAAAGGTCAAAACCGTGCCGTGGCGGCAGCGAAACGAGCGAATACGCTGCCGGCGCGGCAGCAAGTGTATGCGCACGGCAGGGAACAAGGCACACGGCAGCGTTGATACGTCATAAATGTATCCTTATTTTTTTATGTTCCATGTTGTTTTCTTATTGTTTCCCACATGTTTGCTATACACTTTATGTCATTTTTATCGATTTCCCTGACTGACCTATTGACAACATGCCAGAGAGCAAGTTCCATGTTTTCTGTTGTTTTTAGTTTCAGAAAAGTTGTTCTGGAAATATTCTCGAAATTGAATAATTCGAAGCCCGGAAGTCTAGAATTCCCGAAGGTTTCACGGAGTCCCGAAGAGACCAGTAGGGGGGGGGGGGGCCTCAGGGGGCCCACACCATAGGGCGACACCTGCCCCTTGGTCGTGTCGGTGGGTGGTGTGGAGCCCCCAGGCCTCCACCGCCTCTGCTCTTTCGCCTATTTAATCCCCTGAGACAAAACCCTAGGAATATACCACTTTTACTCGAGGAACACCCGAGGCCGCCGTCACCGTCGTCCCGAGATCGGGAGGGTTCTAGAGCTTTCCCCGGCACCCTGCGGGAGGGGGAAATCATCACCGGAGGGGTCTACACCACCATGCCCTCCTCCGAAGTGATGCGTGAGTAGTTCATCCCTGGACTACGGGTCCATAGAAGTAGGTAGATGGTTGTTCTCTCCACTTTGTACCTCATGTTTAGATCTTGTGATCTTCCTATCATGATCAAGATCATCTTTATGTAATGCTACATGTTGTGTTTGCTGGGATCTGATGAATGTTGAATGCTATGTCTTCTAATTATCAATCTATCATGTTATCTTCGTGCTTATGTTATTTATGATCTTGCATGTTGTCCGTTATTAGTAGATGCTCTGGCCAAGTAGATGCTAGTAACTCCAGGAGGGAGTATTTATGCTTGATAGTAGGTTCATGCCTCCTTTTCATCTGTGGTCGAGTGAAAGAAACGTGACGGATGGAGGATGTGTTGTTGCCATTAGGGAGAAAACAACACTGCTTTGTCTAAGGATGATGTTATTGTTTACATTACACACTTTGCTTACTGCGATTATCTGTTGCTTGTAACTTAATACCCAATGTTTGTTCGGATGATATTCGAAGGGTGGATTTTTAGTAATAGATTGAGTTGGATAACGGTCTATGTATTTTCTTGTAATGGCCGCATGAATCACATGGTAATCTTTATGTCTTGCATATGCACAATGGTGCAACCTTCATTTCTGTCAATTTCCCAGCTGTAATTTGTTCACCACACATGTTATTCTTTCACGGAGATACACCACTAGTGATATGTGGACCCCTGTCCTTTTTACTCATACTGATAAACGCCTACTGCTTTCATACTGTTACTAATGTTTTCCTACTGTTTTTGTCGTGGGATAATCACGGCAGACGTTACCGGGGGTAACTGATCTTGGGGCAAGACGACACGGGCGTTTGGGAGAGGGTTTAGCTCAAAGGAAAACATGGTGCAATTCGATCTGGTAGCCGGCAATCAAAGTCGCCGAGTCTCCGATCTTGATATAACAACTCAACTCTGGGATTACACTAGATGCTCGATATCAAGCGATATTGCTAGGGTTCTTAGATCTCTGTCTAAACTAGACCTGGGGGTCGGTTTATAAAGCACCCGTACCCCCTGGCTTATCCTCCAAGGCGCATCCTGGATCCTACCCGGACACGGCGCACAAACCCTAACTTTCCTTTACAGTAACCCACAATCCGGGTTACTGGGCCTACAAGCTTGGGCCTTCCACAAGTTTCCTTATCCTTAGCCGGATCCTGCGCACCGTCCTTTGGGCCGGGTTACTCCTTGGAGTTTGGCCTACCGGGTTATCACCCCCCATCAGTAGTCCCCAGAATAGCCTGGGCTTCATGGATCCTCCTTGAAGCGCTCGCTATTCCCTGCAAAGACATCAGACACACATGCATATGGAGGCCGGGTTAAGATGTTTTGATATTCAGCTAGGCCTTACTCCATGGTGGCCATGTAGTAACCCGGGTTTTTCCTCCAAACACTTTGGTCTAATTTTCCAGGTCCAAACCCTAATAAAAATGCCAAGATCCCATACTCGATAATCGATCCTGACATTACGGGGTAGATCTCCTTCTTTCTTTTATCCAAATGCCTTGCTCAATATTTGGCGCATATCTCGCAGAATCCACGTGGATAACCATCACCCCACGATTTCCGGCTTCTGGCCGTTGAGATAGACTCACCCTTACCTTATAAATAGCACTTAGAGGGTAACCCTAAACCCATCACTACGCCTCAGCTTCCCCTTTTCTTCCTTGCTCCTTACACCTTCGCAGCACCACCGCAAGAAGCTCGTGCTTGTCATCGAAGCAAGATCGCCGCCGGCCGCGCCCGCCCTCGAGCCATCTCGCGCCGCCGTCAAGTGTCACCGTCGCGCCTTTATTCCTCTCGCCAAGAATTGCGAAGGGGCATTCGAGCCACGCCGCTCGCCGCCATCGCGCTAGACTCCAATCTCTCCAGTAAGCCTCTCGCATCCGTTTAATTTAGCCCCGCAATTTTTCAATTCATCCAAGATCGGATCTAGGTCAACCCGTGAATCATTTTTCCGATTGCATCAAATTAGATCGATTCGATGCTCGCCAAGTCCTTTAACCACCTGCTAGATAGTTACAACTCATCCTCCTACCATTACTAATCACCAAATCTCCTGTAAAATCGCCAGCAAACTTTCCCATCTAGATCCATTCCTCCTTGATTTTCCGCTCATTGCGTTAACACCCGGAAAACCCTCCTTTTCCAGCTATTTTGCTTGCAGTAGACACATGGGCAACCATCCATCTTCCCCAAATGCTTTTCCATACGTAAGTGACCAATAATTTCCACAATTGTACTTAACACCCGGATACCTTGTAATCTCCACCTCATAGCGTGATACCCGGAAATTTTTTAGCTTCATACTTTCTTGATACCTTATACTCGGATAATCCAACACTCCCGGGTCTTATTTCCTATGCCTCTTTTTCTTGTGTTTTGCAGGTTGATCCCATGGCTCCCAAACGACAAGGAAAACAGCCGACTCAGGCGAGGACTACCCAAACCATATCTGCCAACTGGGGGCGTTCCACAGCTACGAAGGCCAAGTTGGACGAGCTAGCCGAATTAGGAATTCTCCCTTCTCAGAAGGACATTCACTGGAGGGCGCCGGGCAACGAGACCCGGCCCACACCCGCTGATAACGAGGTAATCTGCTTCGTAGAACACGTGACCCGGGGATTCCGTCCACCGGGTCACCCTTTCTTCAGGGAGGTCTTAAGCCATTATGGCCTCCGGGTATTCGACATAGGGCCTAACTCTATGTTGAATATTACCCACTTCATCGTTCTATCCGAGTCGTACTTGTGCATACCGCCAAGCCTGACTCTCTTCATCGAACTATTCCAGTGTAAGCCGTGCCGCGAAAGTGGTGACGGAGCACTTCTTACTTGCGGCGGGGTATCCATCCAACGCCGCAAGAATTCACCGATGCCAACTCTCAATTTAAACTCCCACGTCAAACATTGGCAGCTGTCTTTCTTTTACTGCCACGATACCTCCCCAGACGGCGAAAAGAAACTGCCGGGTTACTCGGAAAACCTCCTCGAACCTTCCGAGTCTTTCAATGCCTTTGCGCCAGACTCAGACAGGGAGGCGATCCTTCCCTCATTAGCCAAGATAGCCATCCTCTCAGCCCAAGGCCTCCTCGGGCTAAATTTAGTAAAAACATGGGTTGATTTTCGGATCCAACCCAACTCCATCCGCACCAAATTGATGTGCGAGTATTCGGGGCACACCACAGATGCACTCCGATACTCCACCAAGAGCTTTGCGACCGGCGATACCAACAAGACCATCAAGGGCTTCTTAACAGAGAAGCTGGAGGTGATAAAGGGCATCACCGGGTTACCCCCGTTTACTCGGGAAAACCCGGCTCCAGCGGTAATACCCGATATTCATAACTTATTTCCACATTTTGACTTGATACAGCTTCTAACCCTTAGTCTCATTCTTTTGTCTTAGGCTGATGACCCTTTCTGGAGAGTTGAACCCTTCCCCCCTTCCAGAGACCCGGAAGAAGAGGACGAGCCGGCTGATGACAGTGAAGGTATTTGCACAGAATTTGTATATCTTTACTTGTATTATTTTCCTCCCGTTTACCTTTTTTCCAACGAACACACATCCGGTTCGCAGGGCTGGAGGACGAAGGTGAGACCAACGAGGATGACCCGGAGGCAACCGAGTATGACCAAGAGGCAACAGTTGGAGCCAAAAGGAAGGCCCGGGGGGCAGTGTCCAAGGTTCCTTTTTCCTCATTATCCTCTGAACCTTACTCCTTTGACGCCATGCGACGACTTAACCATCAATTATCAAATTCGTCATGCTTGAAGGATTCTTTCCCAGCCAAACGCCGAGTAACTCGGAGCTCCCCAGGTGAAGATCCCCTTAACCCGGGCATCTCTACCCCCTCGGTCCCTCGTGCCAGCGTTCCTCCGTCTCGTCCTTCCGACTCTCCTCAACGCCACCCTTCTCCTAACCATCCACGTGCCGGGCAATTCCGGGTTCCGTTAGTGGTCCCTGTGACGACCTCATCTGCTTCCAGCGGCGAGCTCCCGCCGGACTACACCGTGAATGCTGGGTAAGTTTTTGCTACATGATTTCCTTTTACGTCTGACAAATTTCCACTCAAGCCACCGTCATCACTAATAACTGCCTTTTCTCATCTTTCTTTCAGCACTCAACTCACCGTCAGTGACCCGGAAAACGTAGAAACAGATAACCATCGGGTGGAGAAGCCGACTGATAACGCAGACGCCGCGACTGGCGGTGATACGGCGAATAACCAGAAACAAGGCCCTCTGAACTATCCGCTTCCCCGAGCCGCCGGATCTCCTTCCTCATCGGAACCAGTAGACGAGGAGATCGAGGTTCTAGATACAAGGATGGGTTCTCCCAACCCGGGTACTCAAACTGTCCGGGTCTCGACTCCAAGGGCGGGGAGAGCCCCCCCACCAGGCGACCAAGCTGCCGGCTCTTCCGGTACTCGATCCGAGGAACTGACGTTTGCCCAGATGCTGGAAACCCTGCGCACTTTAAGGGCTAATGAAGAAAACATCTTGGGGGCTTTAATAGCCAAACATGAGGTAAATCCGATTAATGTTGCTTGTGCCCTTGTCCAGTCCCCAAGTTCCGAGTGAATTGATTCATAATTTGCTTGGGACTTTATTATACAAGCGACTGATAACTTGCTCCTCTACCCGACTGATCCTTGTTTGCATGCATGCAGTCTTTCGTGACTCAATCTGAGGAGAAACTGGCAGACGCCACCAAGCTCATCGAAAAGGAGGTAGCTTTGCGTGAAGCAGCCGAAGCTGAGGCCAGGAGGAATAGGCTGATAATGAGGAAATATAGGAAAAGGGCTCACAAAGCAGAAGATGATCTAACAAGCCTTTCTGTCCAAATATCAGACACATATCGCGCTTTACTTGGTACGTTTCCTCCTTCGGGTTTATCCTTTTGATAGATAGCAAGAGTTTTCCCGACTTACGTTTCCATTTTTTCAGGCCCGAACGAAACCATGCCAGAAGAGGATGACATTGCCAAGCTGAAAACCATGAAGAGCGTTATCCGGCAGCTATGTGCCGGAACCAAATGGATCCTGCAGGAATTACGGTGGCCGGGTAAAGGACATGTTGATCTGAAGAGGATGCTGGATGCCTTCTCCACTATTCCTGAGTGGATTTGGCACTGGAAACGCTCGTCTTGCCGGGTTGGAGTGACCCGGGGGCTTGCACTCGCCAAGGCTTATTTCCCCAAGCTCGAGCTAGCGAAGCTTATGGGCGGCTTCCCAGAGTTCAAGCTTGATGGGTCCAAGTTCTCGGTGAAGGATTTTCAGGCCGTCCAGAAGGAGGTCCGTTACCCGGCCAGCGTGATCGCTGACGAACTGGATGTTAATATCCTTGTTCCAGCATATGATGCTGCTGGTGAAGCAATTAAGTCGGATCTTCCCGAGCCGTATGATATGCTGGCTCGGTGGAAGGAGGAAGCTGCTGCGTTGAGGGCGGAGGCTGCCAAGAAGCAAGCTGAAGCCGGCTCTGCCCCTGCTACCTCAACACCAGTCGTTCCCCCTCCTGCACGGGCTGGTACCGCTGATCCGGGTGCTGCTGCTACCACCAATGATGGCAAGGGCAAGGCCAAGATGAACGCCGAGTGACATCTGATCTCTAATGCCTCTTCTTATGCACTGGTTGGCCAACATGCTGCTTAAACAGTTATATTTTGGGTGGTGCGCCTGTGCACCTTTGATATCTTTTCACCGGGATTTTGTAATGCACGCTAAGGTCTTGATATACTCTATGCCTCTGCCGGCCTTTTGAAATTTATCCATTATTTGAGCTCATCTGTTCTCAATACCCGGCTTTCTTTATTGTTCCTTTTGTGAAAACTCGATTTCCGGGTCTCATGGGTATTGACAAGCGGATTTGCTTCTAAGTCCCCAAGTCCCCAAGACTCGGATATTTGGGTTTTTGGAATTCTACAAGTAAGCAATTTTTTCTCTTTTCAAGATTTCAAGTCACCCAGACCCGGATCTCCAAGTCTAGGACACTTGATCTTGAAAGGGGAACGAACTGCCTACTGCTAAATTCGCAAAGATCCCTGAGTTGTTTCACATAGGATTTGAAGTTATGCTTAATAATCATTGAGCTTCCAGCTGTTTAGCCTTGTACTCTGCATAACTTGTGGTTTAGATGACCCTTTTGAATATCTTGTACTATAAGCCGGCTTTCGCGTGGATACCATGTTGTTACATCCATACGAAAACGTAGCCAGTCAAGCCCCGTCGGGTTCATGACTGACTGTAATCGTAAGCGAACAAATCATGCCACTTTAATGCGAGTCACATCGAGCTTAAGTAAGAATAGCCAAGAAATTTGGACTTCTTTGTCCGGTTATAAGATTGTAGCCGTACTCGTTTGCAAGTAATCGGCCCTTATAACTCATAGGCATCATGGCCGGGTCTTTGAGTTTGTAACTGTGCTATTCAAGCGACCAACCCCCAAGACCTAGATATACGCATCATACTGAGAGTACATAACCTGATAATAACCATCTCTTTTCTTGATAATCACCTCTTTACTTGATATGAAAAATCTAGGTCAGCAAGCCGCCTCATTAAAAACCCGTCCAGTCCCCAAGGGTACCCTGGATAGGAAAACAGTACGTCTGAAAACCTGCTGCCTATTACATCGTTCAATTCCATATGCCAATACAATTTTTGCTAAGTATAATATGGACGTAGCTGAGCCACGTTCCACGGTCTGTCTCTTTCTTGCATAGATGAAGTGGTGTGAGCAGTGTCATTAACTGTGGTCGACTCTTCCCTTGCATCTATCAAGTAATATGACCCATTATGCAAATTCCGGCTTATGATAAACGGTCCTTCCCAGGGTGGTGATAACTTGTGCTTTCCTTCGTTCGACTGTACCAGGCGCAGAACCAGGTCTCCTTCCTGGAAGACCCGGGTTTTCACGTGCCGGCTATGATACCTTCGTAAATCCTGCTGATATATGGCTGATCTTTCCAGGGCTTGTTCCCTTTGCTCTTCTAACATATCCACGGCGTCTTGCCGGGTCTTTTCATTCTCCACTTCGACGTATGCTGATACTCGTGGTGAATCATGAATAATATCACTCGGTAGTACTGCCTCCGCGCCATAGACCATGAAGAAGGGTGTCATCTGAGTAGATCTATTAGGCGTAGTATTGATGCCCCAAACCACAGAAGGGAGTTCTTCGACCCATGCGCCAGCTGCCCTGATACAGGGGACTCGTAATCGTGGTTTTAACCCGCGAAGCAATTCTTGATTTGCCCTCTCCACTTGTCCGTTGGCCTGCGGATGAGCCACTGACGCGACGTCAAGTCGGATTCCATTGTTGCCACAGAACTTCTCCATCTCACCAAGGGACATGTTGGTTCCATTGTCGGTAATTATGCTGTGGGGATACCCGAACCGGTAGATAATCCTCTTCAGGAACTTGACTGCTTTGGCTGATTCGCAATTAGTAACTGGCATAACCTCAACCCACTTGGTAAACTTACCAATAGCCACCAAAAGATGTGTCTTCTTGCATGGTGACATATGAAAGGGGCCAACCATGTCCATACCCCATACAGCGAACGGCCAAGTTAACGGGATGGTCCGTAACTCCATAGCCGGCACATGGGTTTGGCGAGCGTACCTTTGACATCCGTCACACCTTGCTACCAATCGCTCCGCATCTGCTAGAGCCGTGAGCCAGAAAAATCCGTGTCGATAAGCTTTAGCCACGAGAGATCTTGTGGATGCGTGATGTCCACAGTCGCCTTCATGTATTTCCTTGAGAATCTGTCGGCCTTCTTCTGGCGCTACGCAGCGCAAAAAGACCCCTGCTGCGCTTCTCTTATATAGTTCCCCGTTGATGATAGAATATCCCTTTGCTCGCCTCAAAATTTGCCTTGCTAATACCTCCTGCTGTGGTAACTCGCCTCGCGACAGGTAGGCCAAAAACGGTTCTGTCCATTCGGGAACAGTGCGTACAGTAGCCACAAGTCCTGAATCCGGGTCTTGATTTGCCAATTCCTCCTCTGACTCGGTTTTAACTGATGGTCGCCATAATTCATCCAGGAAAACGTTAGGTGGAACCGGCTCTCTGCGCGAGCCGAGTCTAGCGAGCGCGTCGGCTGCCTCATTCTTTCTTCTGTCTATATGTTCCACCTCATACCCGGAAAAACATCCTGCAACCCTATCAACTTCCCTGCGGTATGCTGCCATAGTTGCGTCCTTTCTATCCCAAGTTCCTGACACCTGCTGTACCACAAGGTCCAAATCTCCGAAACACCGTATCCTCTTGACGTTCATCTCCTTAGCTGCCCTTAGGCCGTGCAATAGGGCCTCATACTCGGCCACGTTGTTGGAACAATCGAAGTGAATTTGTAGTACGTAACTTAATTTATCTCCTTTGGGTGACGTTAGCACCACCCCAGCTCCTGATTCCTCGTATTGCTTAGATCCATCGAAGTGCATGATCCATGATTCGGAATTTGGAACCGTTGTAGTCATGCCTGTATGTGTCCAGTCGTTAACGAAATCAATTAAAGCTTGAGATTTGATTGCTGACCTGGGCTCGTAGTTGATGTGATAATCCCCCATCTCTATCGCCCATTTGGCTATTCTTCCCGTCGCGTCCGAGTTTCTGATGATATCCGACATTGGTATTGAACTAACCACTGTTATGGGGTGTTCTTGGAAGTACGGCTTCAATTTCCGGCTAGCCATAAAGACCCCGAACACCAACTTTTGCCAATGTGGATAGCGCTGCTTTGCTTCTGATAATACCTCGCTGACGTAATAAACCGGTCTCTGAACCGGGTAACCCTTCCCATCCTCTTTGCGCTCCACAACAACTACTGCGCTGACGGCTCGGGGGCCAGCTGCCACGTATAGCAACATAGGCTCTTTAGGACTCGGAGCCGCTAGTACTGGTGCTTCAGATAACTGCTTCTTTAGTGCCTCAAACGCCTCATCCGCCTCTTGATCCCACACGAATTTATCTGATTTCCTCAAGAGCCGGTACAAGGGTATTGCCTTTTCTCCGAGTCTGGATATGAATCGGCTCAAGGCTGCTACGCAGCCCGTGAGCTTCTGAACATGCTTCAAATTTTCCGGTTTTTTCAGACTCTGGATGGCCTTGATTTTATCCGGGTTTGCCTCGATTCCTCTCTCGGAAACTATAAAGCCGAGTAATTTCCCGGCTGGAACTCCGAACACACACTTTGTCGGGTTAAGCTTCATCTGGTACCTCCTCAAGTTTTTGAACGTCTCCTTTAGATCATCGATAAACGTCTCCGCCTTCCTGGTCTTGATGACCACATCATCCACATAGGCATGGACGTTGTGTCCGATTTGGTCCTCGAAGCACTTTTGAATACACCGTTGGTAAGTTGCACCGGCGTTCTTCAATCCAAACGTCATAGTTTTATAACAGAAGGCCCCAAAAGGGGTTATGAATGATGTTTTCTCCCAATCCTCCCTCTTGAGCTTAATCTGATGATACCCGGAATATGCGTCCAGGAAGCATAAAAGATTGCTTCCAGCTACTGCATCTATAATCTGATCTATCCTTGGTAGCGCGAACGGATCCTTTGGGCAATGTTTGTTGAGATTCGTAAAATCGATGCACATCCTCCACTCATTGGTCTTTTTCATCACTAGAACCGGGTTTGCCAACCAATCCGGGTGAAATACTTCCATGATAAAGCCGGCTGCCAATAGCCGAGCGATCTCTTCGCCTATAGCCTTCCTTCTTTCCTCATTCATTTTCCTCAAACCCTGCTTCACGGGCCTGGACTTGGGATCCACATGCAAACTGTGCTCGGCCAGCTCTGTAGGGATACCCGGCATGTCGCTAGGTGTCCAGGCGAACACATCTGCATTTGAACGAATAAACTCCACAAGCGCTTTCTCCTGCTCTTTTCCCAAGTTAGACCCTATGGTAAACTGCTTAGTGGAATCGCCTTCGACAAAATCTATCTTCTTGGTGTCTTGTGCTGCCTTGAATTTTGCTCTCTCATCCTCGGTATTCGGCTTTTTCAAGGCTGTTCTGTCATCCGGATTTACTTGAGACCGGTAATATTCGAGTTCTTCCTTTCTGCATGCTTGCTCAGCCATAACCGAATCTCCTTCGTCACACTCGGCCACTATATCCCGGTTCCCATGTATGGTGATGGTCCGTTTAGGACCCGGGATCTTTAGCTGCAAATACACGTAGCACGGCCTAGCCATGAATGTGGCATAAGCCGGTCTTCCAAACAGCGCGTGATAAGGACTGCGCAATTTGACCACCTCGAACGTGAGCCACTCAACTCGATAATTATCCGTCGATTCCCCAAAAGCAACCTCCAAGGTGGTCTTTCCCTCGGGGCTCGCCGAGTGACCTGGCACGATCCCATGAAAGATTGTCGAACTTTTCTGTAACTGGGACTCTTTGAGACTCATCCGTAAGAAGGTTTCCCAATAAAGGATGTTGATGCTACTTCCACCGTCCATCAGGACCCTCTTCAGTTCGTAACCATTAACCTGTGGAGCAACCACCAATGCCAAGACTCCTGGACGCTCTACTTTTTCCGGATGATCTCTTCTACTCCACGTTACCTCTTGTTCCGCCCATCTAAGGTATCCCGGCGCGGCCGACGAAACCGAGTTTGCCGCTTGCTTTAATGTCTCTTTGTTCCTGCTAGAAGTTCCTGTAGTATGCACATGATATTGTCCTTTTAAATTAGGCGTTCGTACCATACCGACGAAGATGTTGATCCGGCCGATCGTCACGACGGATCTGGATTCGAGGTGATCCGACTCTGGCCCCCAGCCGGAATCGTCCACCATCTTTTCTCCTTTGCGGTCGATGTAGATTTCGCCGACGACAAGATTCTCCATGTTCTTCCGAGCTTCTCCCGTGATGTAAACACCTTTGGACGCAGGCCCCACGGTGGGCGCCAACTGTCGTGGGATAATCACGGCAGACATTACCGGGGGTAACTGATCTTGGGGCAAGACGACACGGGCGTTTGGGAGAGGGTTTAGCTCAAAGGAAAACATGGTGCAATTCGATCTGGTAGCCGGCAATCAAAGTCGCCGAGTCTCCGATCTTGATATAACAACTCAACTCTGGGATTACACTAGATGCTCGATATCAAGCGATATTGCTAGGGTTCTTAGATCTCTGTCTAAACTAGACCTGGGGGTCGGTTTATAAAGCACCCGTACCCCCTGGCTTATCCTCCAAGGCGCATCCTGGATCCTACCCGGACACGGCGCACAAACCCTAACTTTCCTTTACAGTAACCCACAATCCGGGTTACTGGGCCTACAAGCTTGGGCCTTCCACAAGTTTCCTTATCCTTAGCCGGATCCTGCGCACCGTCCTTTGGGCCGGGTTACTCCTTGGAGTTTGGCCTACCGGGTTATCACCCCCCCATCAGTTTTCCACACCAAACGTTTAACCTCTTTGTGTTCAGCAAAATCGGTGAGATTGACAACCTCACTACTTCGTTGGGGGCAAAGTGATTTGATTGTGTTGTGCAGGTTCCACGTTGCTTCTGAACCGGTAGTGCGCCCTGCCATCTCAGCTGCTTCACCTTCTGAAGTTACTCCTTCCTCCTACTGGTTGATTCAACCTTGGTTTCTTTCGGAGGGAAACTTGCTACATCGGATCAAATACTGTAGGCATAGGGATGGATGAACGGGCGTTGCATGGATAACAAAGTTCTAATAATGATCATGTCAGGGGCATTGTAGATAAATATGGTAAAGCATCCAAGCACTAAGTAACCATAGGCATGTGTTCCGTAAATATTCGTACGTGCTCGCAATGAGAACTTGCACAACATCTTTTGTCCTACCAGCCTGTTTTCAGCGGGGCCTCAAGGGAACTACTGGTAATTTTGGTGTTCCTTTTAATAGAACACCGGAGCAAAGCATTAACACTCCGTGAACACATGTGATCCTCACATCACAGCCATCCCCTCCGGTTGTCCCAATTTCTATCACTTCGGGGCCTCGAATTCCGAAAAACGATATGTGTAAACAACTTGCAGGTATGATCAAGAAACAATAATTATCATCATGATTCAATAACATGTTCAGATCTGAGATCATGGCACTCGGGACCAAAGTGTCAAGAATTAAGCATAACAAGTTGCAACAATGTCAATAGCACTAATAGAGGATACTAGGCACTATGCCCTAACAATCACGGCATTATTACATGAACGATCTCATCCAATCCCTACCATCTCCTTTAGCCTACAGCGGGGAATTACTCACACATGGATGAGGGAAACATGGATGGTCGATGGAGAGGCGTTGGTGATGACGATGGCGATGATCTCCTCCACTTCCCCGTCCCAGCAGGGTGCGAGAACAGGAACTTCTAATCCCCGAATCGAGGTTCGGGACGGCGACGGAGCTCTGTTGTGCTTATGTGGAATATGGCGTACCCCCTCGGGTTTTAGGGTTGAAGGCTACTTGTAGTCGAAAGGGGAGTCTGAGGGGATGCCTGGGGGGCCCACACCCTATGCTGGTGCGGCCAAGGGGTACCTGCGCCAGGGGGTGTGGCCACCCTCTAGCCCCTCTCCTAGCACCCTTCTGGCTTCCGGGGTCTTCTGGTGTGAAAACATCAATGGGTTCTTTTCTAGGCATTTTCCCGAAAGTTGATTTTTCTCCATAAAAACGAGACACCCAAGTAATTCTGCTGAAAACAGAGTTAGTCCATGTTGTTGTATCCAAAACACACAAGTTTATAGGAAAACAATAAGAAAAGTGTTCGGAAAAGGAGATACATTTTCGACGTATCAACTCTCCCCAAGCTTAGCTTATTGCTTGTCCTCAAGCAATTCAGTGACAACTGAGTGCGATAAAAGAATTTTACAAACACATTTGTTTCATATGATGTAAATATACTCACTATGTGATCAAATACTTAATTATGCTCAAGATAAGATACATGCAAGATACTGACACTTAATAGCTATGCAAACCATGAGAAGATAACAACATATTAATAATAAACAACATGAAGCATAACTATTTGCAAGATTGAAATATTCATAACAGGGTCTCACAAAGTGGTATCTCGCTTGCCCTTAAATGTGGGGCAAAACATAAATGCCAGGGCACCTCTGAAGTTCAAGCGAAGACTAGAAGTAAAGATATCGAAGATACAAGCATCAAAATTATATCACAATCAACCGTACTTTTGGGACAAACACATTACACTAAGAATGATAACTATGCTCTCAATAAAGTGCTCAAGGAATATGGTGGAGACTCAACATAAAATTAAAAGAAAGGCCCTTCGCAGAGGGAAGCATGGATCACTCATGTGTTAGAGCTTTTTATTTTATTAAACAGAGGTATTGAAAACATTTTGAGAGAGGTGTATGCTTATGTCAACGAATGGTAAACAGACAATACAGTATGTCACAAGTCAACTGGATTCACAAGAGCGGCTCCCGTGGTGAAGGACGCAACTGGTGTAGAAGGTCATCCCTCTTTCTCTTTTGTTTACACAATTATGCTTTGACTGATAAATCAGGGGCAAAAAGAGTGAAGAGAATTTGTGTGTATTAATTTGGGTCTAGGCACCCCGCTGCCAGCTCTTCTATCATTTGGATAATCGGATGAAGCCACTAGTCCAGGGTATGAAATCCAATCAACAAGTGAGATAAAGATTCTCTATTTACGTCCTCATGAGCTAAAACAGGGGCAACAAACAAGAATAATTTTTAGCAGGTTTTAATGGTAGCACATGAGCAATTTACTTGGAGTGGCGGTTAAATACCACATATAGGTAGGTATGGTGGACACATTTGGCAAACTTTGGTTTTCAGGGATTTGGATGCACGAGTAGAGCTCAAACTCAGTACAGGTGAAGGCTAGCAAATAGACATGGAGCGACAATCAAGAGAGCAACAACTATCATAATCATGTTTGCGACAAAGTAAAATTAACCGAGGCATAAAATTGATACTAGAACTCTGAGGCAAAATAAATCATCGAGGCTTATTGACTTTTTGTTTTCAGTCTTAACATGCGTGAGCATGTGCCAAGTCGATTCGAATGAAACAGTCAGAGGAGGCTACCACAATATCATACCCTTCTATGAATAAAACAATGCGAACAAATATGTATATGACAAGTCATTTACTATCAATATATTGGAACAAAACATGAGAGAGCATGAACTATTAAGCAGCCATTAAGTCACATATATCTTATACGAACAAACTAAGCATGCTCACATAGATGGATATATGTACAAAAATGAAAGCAAATAGAATTCATACCAGCCTCTCACCACAACTTGAATTGTCTTATATCGTCATTATTGCTCTTCACTTGTGGCTATAATAATATATAATGAAAACCAAGCTCCAATGGAATCACGGACGACTGTTGAACTCTGCAACAAACTTTACAAAACCAAAGAAGAACAACAAATATTTTTGGGATTTTCAATTAAAGCACGAACAAAAAGAGAGCAAGCAAACAAAGCAGAAATATTTTTGGGTTTTCAAAATGAAACAAAAACAAAAGAGAGCAAACAACAAACAAAAGAAAATATTTTTGGGTTTTTGAATATTAAACTGCAACTAAAAGATAAAGCAAACCAAATGAAGCAACAAATGGAGAGAAACAAAGAGAAACACCAGAAATCTTTTTGGTCTTTTTGTGTTTCGGGAAAGCGAAAACAAAACAATAAAAACAAAAGAAGCGAAAGAAACAAAAACAAGCAAAACAAACAAAGAGAAACGAAAAACAAGTGAAATAAATGATAAACATGGATATACAAAGAATCGACCGAACATGATATAGAAATGAGTGTGATGTCGGTATACCTCCCCCAAGCTTAGGCTTTTGGCTTAACTGGGGATCAATCACCAAGGGGGCCAAGAGGTGCCATCCCTCGTAATACGCCGAGGAGGAAGCCTCCCCCTGATATGTGCTCGAGGATGCGTCGGTGTACTGTGTGTTGTGGTCCTCGGGAGGCGCGTCTCGCCTCTCCTGCTGCCGGCAAAATTCCATGGTGCTCAGATGCTCGTCTATTTGCTCCTTGGTGAGCGACCATGGTGACATGTCAATCTTAAATAACACAAGCTACGACAAAGTAACTTTCCGCTCTTCTCCATCCATATACAAAACTCTATATATTAAACGTTCATTAGTAGAGTTAGAAGTGACAAACTGATGGGATTTCATAGCAGCAAGATTAAGCCTATGTGGAGCAATAGTTTCATCATTAGGATCAATGGAAACATGCAAAGCGGCTGCGACACGTGTAGCAATAATGCCACCAAAAATAGGCCTAGCAGTGGCAAGACGGCGTGCAACAAGTGCACCAAGGTTATACTTTGTGCTACGGTTTAGTGCAGCATCAATAAATGCAAGGTGATAACTAGAAACATTGCTAGTGTTCTCCCTACCAAGAATACTAGTACCAATATAGTAAGTAAAGTATCTAAGAGCAGGAAGTTGAATGTTCCTTATCTTCCCACGCTGGGATGAGCGCCCATCATCGTTGGTGATCTCTCGGTAGATTCCCTGGAGGTCTGCCGGTCTATCTTGAATCCTGCTTGCCGTCCCGGTGGCGTTGATACCTATAATAGCACAAAATTCCACCAAGGACAAAGACACAGAACTACTATATAATTTGAATGCAACAGTTGGACCATATTGAGCGTTCTGAAATTTAAAGATGTTAACAAAAGCTTTTGTAAGCGTGGCATACTGTGGGCTTTCATCCTCCATAAAGTTGGTTAGACCAACTCTCTCAACAAGCATAAGAAAATCATCTAAAAGATCTGCATTTCTCAAAAATGTATGACAAGAAAATCTAGATGGGTAAATGATACCGTCATCTTCTGCATCATTAATAGTTGACGCCATAACGTCTTCATTATATGAGGGCCTTGCTGAAGTAGACGAGTGTGATGGCCTTGTCCTTCTAGGAGCATCACTCCTAAATATCTCACCAAAGTTGAACCTATCCATCTCTGAAATTTTTCAACAATCATCATAAAAATTAATTTCAAGCAACTATAAGGTGGAGACTACCATAGGGACTTATATGAGAGCTAAACATACATAAAAACTATGTTATTTCTACTCAAATCAAGCATGCAAAATCACATAGGTTGTCACCTACAGTACCAAAATACTCAAGAAATACTTCACTAAACAAAATTCTACTTGGATAATCGGAGGAGTCACATACCGGAGAGCAAATGCACCAAATTTCAGCACAAAAGATGGGCTGAGCAAAGAGATCGAAAAATTTCGAGGAAGAACAACAAGAACTCGGGTTCCAGGAAATGTGTTGAGTTTTGGGGGTGAGAGAGAAGACTTTGGCCGTGGAGAGAGTAAGTGGAGGGCTAGGGGGTCCCACACCATGGGCTGGCGCCACCAAGGGGCATGCCGCCTTCCTTCCTGGTGAGTCCCTCTGGGTCCTCCCAGGTGGCTTTCTGCCTCATTTTTGACGTAAAAATTTATTATAATTTTTCAGGAATTTTTTCGAGAAACTTTATTTTTTTGGTATTTCCAAAATTTTAATAATTAATAAAAACCGGGAAAACGAAAGTGAATACATGGAAAACAAAACCAAAACCAGAACTAAAGAGCTTCTATGACACTCCAATGAAAGAATAACCAAAGAAAACAAAGGTGGTAGTGGTGAAAACAAAAGTATGGGTGGTTAAAACATGCATAACTTCAGTAAACAGGGTGAAAACATCAGGAAAACATGCATAAGGATGGTGGAAAACATGATTGCACTCAAGTAATAATGTGATAACAGAAGTAAACATGGTGAAAACATAATGGGGAAGGTGAAAACATAGTGAAAACATTTCCCATTTCATTTAAAATCATTTTGTTAACAAGGGTGATCAAGTCTTGCTACCAAAATAATTTTATATGAAACAAAACTTTGTTTATCACTAAATACTCATGTTACCTCAACCTTCATAGGCATAGTCCCAATCATAAAAATTCCATATTCTTTGGGTGGCTTTGGAATAGGACAATAAAATTCTCCAATCTTGGTGGTCTCAACATTTTCAATGGAATTTAGACCATATTTTCTATCAATCTTCTTGGGAAAATAAACAGTGTGCTCTTTATCATTAAGATGAAAAGTAAATTTTACTTGATTGCAACCAATAACATCCCCTGCAGTATTAAGAAAAGGTCTTCCAAGAATAATAGACATATTATCATCTTCAGGCATTTCCAACACAACAAAGTCAGTTAATATCAAACAATTATTAGCAACTTGAACATTAACATTCTCATATATACCCACAGGAATAGCAGTAGACTTATCAGCCATTTGCAAAGATATATCAGTTGGTATATATTTTTCTAGGAGGAGTCTTTTATAGACAGTAAAAGGCATGACACTAACTCCAGCTCCCAAATCACACAAAGCAGTTCTAACATAATTATTTTTAATAGAACAGGGAATAGTAGGTATACCAGGATCTCCGAGCTTCTCAGGAACCTTGCCATTAAAAGAGTAATTAGCAAGCATAGTGGAGATTTCCTCATTAGGAATCTTCCTTTTGTTAGAGACAATATCTTTCATATAATTTGCATAAGGAGGCAATTTAATAACATCAGTTAAAGGAATTTGCAAGAACAAAGATTTCATCCATTCACAAAACTTGTGATAGAGTTCTTATTCCTTAGATTTGTGTTTCTTACCAGGGAAAGGAATTGGTTTTTGTACCCAAGGTTCTCTCTCACTACCATGTTTATTAGCAATGAAATATTCCTTAGTATACTTTGCAGTTTTAGTTTGCTTTTCAGGTTCAGGTTCTTCTTTATCAGAAGCATCATTCTTTTCATTACCACTTTCAGTTTCGGCATCAGAGACAGATATACTATTAGGATCTTTAGCAAGTTCAGAGGATTCTATAGCAGTTTTATGTTTCTTGTCCTTTTTCTTCTTAGTATAAATAAAATTATCATTAGTTTGCTGAGAATCTTGTTCAATTCTTTTAGGATGTCCCTCGGGATATAAAGGATCTTGTGTAGCAATACCACTTCTAGTTCTTATTTCATAAGCATGTTTTTCTGTAGAAGCATTAACTAGCAAATATGTTTGCACTTTAGCAAGTTGATCTATTTGAGTTTGAACGATTTGAAAATTTTTAACAAGCATTTTAACATCATTAGAGGTTCTTTCTATAATACCATGAAAATCATTAATAGCTTTAGAGTTTTCCATAAGGTGGCTCTACACTCTCATATTAAAATTATCTTGCTTAATGACATAATTATCAAATTCATCTAAACATTGAGCTCGCAAATAAAGCTATGCTCCCCGGCAACAGCGCCAGAAATAAAGCTATGCCCCCCGGCAACGGCACCAGAAAATAGTCTTGATGACCCACAAGTATAGGGGATCGCAACAATCTTTGAGGGAAATAAAACCCAAATTTATTGATTCGACACAAGGGGAGCCAAAGAATATTTGTGAGCCTTAACAAGTGAGTTGTCAATTCACCTGCACCTGAAAGTACTTTTGTTCGCAGTGGTTTATCAGTAGTAACAATTTTATAGTAGCAGCAGTAGTGAAGTAATAACAACAGTAGTATGAAAACAGCAGCAGAAGTAGTGTTTGAAGTAAACATCGGATTGAATATTGTAGGCATAGGGATGGATGAACAGGCGTTGCATGGATAAGAAAGTTCTAATAATGATCATGTCAGGGGCATTGAAGATACATATGATAAAGCATCCAAGCACTAAGTAACCATAGGCATGTGTTCTGTAAATAGTCGTACGTGCTCGCAATGAGAACTTGCAGACCATCTTTTGTCCTACCAGCCCGTTTTCAGCGGGGCCTCAAGGGAACTACTGGTAATTAAGGTGTTCCTTTTAATAGAACACCGGAGCAAAGCATTAACACTCCATGACCACATGTGATCCTCACATCGCAGCCATCCCCTCCGGTTGTCCCAATTTCTGTCACTTCGGGGCCTCGGGTTCTGGACAACGATATGTGTAAACAACTTGCAGGTATGATCAAGAAACAATGATTATCATCGTGATTCAATAACATGTTCAGATCTGAGATCATGGCACTCGGGCCCAAAGTGGCAAGAATTAAGCATAACAAGTTGCAACAATGTCAATAGCACTAATAGAGGATACTAGGCACTATGCCCTAACAATCATGGCATTATTACATGAATGATCTCATCCAATCCCTACCATCCCCTTCAGCCTACAGCGGGGAATTACTCACACATGGATGGGGGAAACATGTATGGTCGATGGAGAGGCATTGGTGATGACGATGGCGATGATCTCCTCCACTTCCCCGTCCCGGCAGGGTGCCAGAACAGGAACTTCTTATCCCCGAATCGAGGTTCGGGACGGCGGCGGCGCTCTGTTGTTTTTCTGTGGAATATGGCGTACCCCCTAGGGTTTTAGGTTTTAAGGCTACTTGTAGTCGAAAGGGGAGTCCGAGGGGGTCCTGGGGGGCCCACACCCTATGCCGGTGCGGCCAAGGGGTACACGCGCCAGGGGGTGTGGCCACCCTCTAGCCCCTCTCCTGGCACCCTTCTGCCTTCCGGGGTCTTCCGGTGTGAAAACATCAATGGGCTCTTTTCTGGGAATTTTCCCGAAAGTTGATTTTTCTCCATAAAAACGAGACACCCAAGTAATTCTGCTGAAAACAGAGTTAGTCCATGTTGTTGTATCAAAAACACACAAGTTTATAGGAAAACAATAAGAAAAGTGTTCGGAAAAGGAGATACATTTTCGACGTATCAAACACCACCTGCCAAGGTTGTTAAAACTAAAATAGCTTTAAATGATGTTATTAAAAAGCTAAATTCTATGGAGAAAAATTTGGCAAAATTCCTTGATAATGCTAGCAAAGTTAATGAATCAATAGTGAGTATCAACAAGAAAATCACTGTTTTAGAAGCTAGCAATATCCATTATAGTCAAAATATGAGGATTGGTAGATTAGAGGAGGTTGTGGAAACTCTAAGCTCAACCTTTTCTGCTCTTAAGTTTAAAAGAGATAAACCTTCTGTTGGAAAAGAGGAAAAAAATATGTATGTCCCCAAGGCACCTAAACCAAAATCCCCTAATATGTTTAAAATTAATAAAACTTTTAGTGAAACTAAAAGTGATTTGCATGTTGAATCATCTTTAGGGGTGTGTAAGGTGCCCATTGCTACAATTGGGGTTTTTGGAGGAAATTATTGTTTTGGATGCTTCTTCACTTGAAAATACTTGATTCCACTTTTCTGGACCTAGCTAAATGGCGTTAAAGAAAAGCACTTCTTGGGAGATAACCCATGGTTTTATTTTTGCTTTGTTTTTCTCTGTTTTCTATTAGTCAAGGGGTTGTATAATTATGTATCAACTCATTTTTATCTTTCTTTTCCTGTTTTAGTAGTGTCAAGTAAGGTTTCTGACGAGAGTTGGAGTCTGTTTTCGGATTTCTGCACAGAAAAGAGATTTCTGCTGTCCACCGTAAAAAATCGTATAACATCCTGGAAGATCAGAATGATCTGAAAATTTTTGTGCTTACTCCTCGGCTAATTATGCAACTTTTTCGTTCTTTAAGTTTTTCGATCTGAGCAACGTAAGTGCCGCGAAAAAAATTCGTCTTTACAAACTGTTCTGGTTTTGACAGATTCTGCCATTTTTCTTGCATTTGCTCTTTTGCGATGTCAAGTGGATTTCTTTGCTTCACGAAACATCAGTGGCTGTAGATAATGTTTAAAATTATCAATAGAACTTGTGTCATACATAACCCATGGATTTTTGTTTGTTGCACTAACCCTCTAATGCGAATTACTCTTTGAGTATGGTGTGAAGGCAATTTTCAAGTGTCAAGAGAAGAGATGATATATGTGATCAAGAAGAGTGCAAGGTCAAAGCTTGTGGATGCCCCCGTAGTTCATCCAAGCATATTTTTATAAGACTCAATCATCTAAGCTTGTGTATTCCCAAGGCATCCCCTTCTTCATCAACTATCTATCAGGTCACTTCTCATGAAACTATATTTTTATTCGGTCACATCATATGAAGTTTATTTGGAGCGTCTGTTTGGTTTTGTTTTGTTTTCCTTGCTGAAATAATATCATTGGACCTAGAATCCTTGATTGGGAGATAGACACGCTCCGCTTTTTCATTTGAATATTTTCTATGCTAGTATTCTTAGTTTTTCTTGTAGTTGCTGCAAAAAATCCTGTTTAGCTCTTGTTTTCATTGCATCTCTTATTCAGAGCTGTTAGTTTTAGTAGTGTTATGTGAGTACTCTCATGTTTTCTTGCTGTAGCATGTAGAGGATTTTTGTTAAAGCATGTTTTGTATGGTTCTTGTTGGGAAAAGAAACTATTGCTTGAGGTAGATTTTTTAACAGTGCAAGTAGAAGCTTGTATAGACTGTGGCTAGAACTTTTTCATATCATGCTAGATGTTATTTTAGTTTTAAAGCCTTGTGGTTATTTAGTATCAAGATTAGCCTCAAATAGCTGAGATTTATTAATGTGCCATTGAAAGAATCATGAGTTGTTCTTGTCATATTGAAGCATAAATTTGTGGTGTTCTCCTTTGGATGTTTTATTTGGTTGACTTGGCGCATGCTGACACCATGTTTATGACTATGAACCAGTCACGAATAGCCTCCATGATCATTTAGTTTTAGAATTTTTGGTACCACTTATGCTTTGATTAATTATGTTTATGTCGCTATTTATGATTATGGCTCTTATGCTCTCTTGATTTGTTGCTCCTAGTCTTTTGCTAGCCTCCACATGTACTGAGTATGAGCTCTACTCGTGCATCCAACTCCCTAAAACCAAAGTTTTCCCATTGTGTCCACCATATCTACCTACATGTAGTAATTAACCGCCACTCCAAAGTAAATTGCTCATGTGTTACCTTTAAAACTTTGAAAATTACTCCTGTTTTAGCTCATGAGGACGTAAATAGAGAATATTTATCTCACTTGTTGATTGGACTTACACACCCTGGATAAGTGGATTCATCCTCTTATCCAATTATAGAAGAGCTAGCAGCGGGGTGCCCATCCCCAAATTAATAACACAAATTCTCTTCACTATTTTTGCCCCTGATTTACCAGTCAAAGCATAATTGTGTAAACAAAAGAGAAAGATGGATGGCCTTCTACCCAGACGCGTCCTTCTATGAGAGCAGCTCTTGTGAAGTCTAGTTGGCTTGTGACGTACTATATTTTCTGTTTACCATTCGTTGACATAAGCATACAGCTTTCTTAAAATATAGACACTCCTCCATGATATGTGATTGTTGGCAGGCACCCGAGGATTCAGTTTTCCATGGTTTGTGAAATATGGTTGGGAGGAGTGAAGTTTTTATACCTCTGTTTAATAAAATAAAAGCTCTAGCACATGAGTGATCCATGCTTCCCTCTGCGAAGTGCCTTTCTTTTACTTTTATGTTGAGTCTCCACCTTCTAACTTTATGCACAGTTGAGAGAACACTTTTGCCATTCTGAGTTTTATGTGCATTTGTCCCAGAATCATTATTAATTGATTCATGATGTGTTATTGCTAGTTCTCTAATTATTTGTTCCATTCTTCCTTATGAACTTTGAAGGTGTCCTGACATTTATGTTTTTTCCCCACTCTTAAGGACTAGCGAAATATCACTTTGACATGTTCTCTCTATACTTGAAACAAACGTATATCCTTTTTTGCATTGTTATTTATGATCTTTTATTTGAGTTACTTCTCATGATGCAAAGTGATTGCTATTCTTTATTATTAAAGTTTTATTTATCATGCTTGTGTTGAAGTTCTATGATCTCATCTTACTTATGCTTTTACATCATTGATGATCAAGTTTATGTTGGTAGCATGTCACCTCAGAAATTATTGTGTTTTTTATCATTCACCTACTCGAGGACGAGTAGGAACTAAGCTTGGTGATGTTGATACGTCATAAACGTATCCTTAATTTCTGATGTTCCATGTTGTTTTCTTATTGTTTCCCACATGTTTGTTATACACTTTACGTCATTTTTATCGATTTTACAGACTAACCTATTGACAAGATGCCACAGAGCCAGTTCCCTGTTTTTTGTTGTTTTTAATTTCAGAAAAGTTGTTCTCGAAATATTATCGGAATTGGAAAATTTGAAGCCCAAAAGCCTTAGAATTCCCGAAGGTTCCACGGAGTCCTGAAGAGATCCGGAGGGGGGCCTCGGGGGGGGGGGGGCACACCATAGGGCGGCGCTCCCCCCTTGGCTACGCCGGGGGGTGGTGTGGGGCCCCCATGCCTCCACCGCCTCTGCCCTTTCGCCTATTTAACCCCCCCGTGACAAAAACCCTGGGAATATACCACTTTTACCCGAGAAACACCCGAGGCGGCCGTCGCCGTCATCCCGAGATCGGGAGGGTTCTGGAACTCTCCCCGGCACCATGCCGGAGGGGGAAATCATCACCGGAGGGGTCTACACCACCATGCCCTCCCCCGAAGTGATGCGTGAGTAGTTCATCCCTGGACTACGGGTCCATAGCAGTAGCTAGATGGTTGTTCTCTCCACTTTGTACCTCATGTTTAGATCTTGTGAGCTGCCTATCATGATCAAGGTCATCTTTGTGTAATGCTACATGTTGTGTTTGCTGGGATCTAATGGATATTCAATGCTATGTCATTTGATTATCAATCTATCATGTTATCTTCATACTTATGTTATTTATGATCTTGCATGTTGTCCGTTATTAGTAGATGCTCTGGCCAAGTAGATGCTAGTAACTCCAAGAGGGAGTATTTATGCTCGATAGTGGGTTCATGCCTCCTTTTCATCTATGCTCGAGTGACAGAAACGTGACGGATGGAGGATGTGTTGTTGCCATTAGGGAGAAAACAACAATGCTTTGTCTAAGGATGATGTTATTGTTTACATTAAATATTTACTGCGATTATCTGTTGCTTGCAACTTAATACCCAACTTTTGTTCGGATGATATTCGAAGGGTGGATTTTTAGTCATATATATAGTTGGATAACAGTCTATGTATTTTGTTGTAATGCCCGCATGAATCACATAGTAATCTATATGTCTTGCATATGCACTACGGTGCAGCCTTCATTTCTGTCAAATGTCCAGCTATAATTTGTTCACCACACATGTTATTTATCTTTCACGGAGAGACACCACTAGTGAACTCTGGACCCCCGTCCTTTTTCCTCATACTGACAAACACCTACTGCTTTCATACTGCTCTCATACTGTTACTACTATTTTCCTACTGTTTTCCACACCATATGTTTAACCTCTTTGTGTTCAGCAAAACCGGTGAAATTGACAACCTCACTGCTTCGTTGGGGCAAAGTGATTTGATTGTGTTGTGCAGGTTCCACGTTGCTTCTGAACCGGTAGTGCGCCCTGCCATCTCAGCTGCTTCACCTTCTGAAGTTACTCCTTCCTCCTATTGGTTGATTCAACCTTGGATACCTAACAATCACCAAAGTAACAAGTCCTATTTGTTGTTTTGTGATGATATAAAATAACACAAGGAAACACACACCAAAAGGAGACAAATGTGGCAAAGCAAATATATGGATGAGATTTTGCAATGCACTAGAAAGTCACTAGCTAGGGCTCACAGTAGACAGGCACAAGATTGCTAAATGAAAGAAACCAAGTGTCACAATGTGGTATAAAGCAATATCCACTAGTAAGCAATCAGATCAATTCGGCCTCTTTTCAATTTTTCGTTTCTCTCCTTTTTTTTATACTTTTACTCTTTTTTCTATTGTTTTTTTGTATTTTTCCAATGGCCATAAAACAACGAGGACTAATATGAACAAAAATAGCAAGTGAAACACAATGGTATTTGATGTAATGATCACCCTGTAAAGAGCACAAAAATAGCTATACTTGTGGGTATGTTCCTATTTATAATGCTGTAGAAAGGCTGTGTCTAGGTTCACAAGGTTCAGACGTGGAACTCCTAAGAAAATAGAAAGGAAAAACAAAACAAAACGAACGAAAATGAACCTAACAACAGGTACTAGCTCGTGGCAGAAAAAAGGTCAAAACCGTGTCGTGGCGGCAGCGAAACGAGCGAATACGCTGCCGGCGCGGCATCAAGTGTGTGCGCATGGCAGGGAACAAGGCACACGGCAGCGCTGAAACGCCATAAATGTATCCTTAATTTTTGATGTTCCATGTTGTTTTCTTATTGTTTCCCACATGTTATCTATACACTTTATGTCATTTTTATCGATTTCCCGGACTGGACTATTGACAACATGCCACAGAGCCAGTTCCATGTTTTCTGCTGTTTTTAGTTTCAGAAAAGTTGTTCTGGAAATATTCTCGAAATTGGAAAATTCGAAGCCCGGAAGTCTAGAATTCCCGAAGGTTCCACGGAGTCCCTAAGAGACAAGTAGGGGGGCCTCACGGGGCCCACACCATAGGGCGACGCCTCCCCCTTGGTCGTGCCGGTGGGTGGTGTGGAGCCCCCAGGCCTCCACCGCCTCTGCTCTTTCGCCTATTTAATCCCCCCGAGACAAAACCCTAGGAATATACCACTTTTACTCGAGAAACACCCGAGGCCGCCGTCACCGTCGTCCCGAGATCGGGAGGGTTCTGGAGCTTTCCCCGGCACCCTGCCGGAGGGGGAAATCATCACCGGAGGGGTCTACACCACCATGCCCCCCTCTGAAGTGATGCGTGAGTAGTTCATCCCTAGACTACGGGTCCATAGAAGTAGCTAGATGGTTGTTCTCTCCACTTTGTACCTCATGTTTAGATCATGTGATCTTCCTATCATGATCAAGATCATCTTTATGTAATGCTACATGTTGTGTTTGCTGGGATCTAATGAATGTTGAATGCTATGTCTTCTAATTATCAATCTATCATGTTATCTTCGTGCTTATGTTCTTTATGATCTTGCATGTTGTCCGTTATTAGTAGATGCTCTGGCCAAGTAGATGCTAGTAACTCCAAGAGGGACTATTTATGCTTGATAGGGGGTTCATGCCTCCTTTTCATCTGTGCTCGAGTGAAAGAAACGTGACAGATGGAGGATGTGTTGTTGCCATTAGGGAGAAAACAACAATGCTTTGTCTAAGGATGATGTTATTGTTTACATTACACACTTTGCTTACTGCGATTATCTGTTGCTTGTAACTTAATACCCAATGTTTGTTCGGATGATATTCGAAGGGTGGATTTTTAGTAATAGATTGAGTTGGATAACAGTCTATGTATTTTATTGTAATGGCCGCATGAATCACATGGTAATCTTTATGTCTTGCATATGCACAACGGTGCAACCTTCATTTCTGTCAATTTCCCAGCTGTAATTTGTTCACCACACATGTTATTTATCTTTCATGGAGAGACACCACTATTGATCTGTGGACCCCGGTCCTTTTTCCTCATAGTGATAAACGCCTACTGCTTTCATACTGTTACTACTGTTTTCCTATTGTTTTCCACACCATACGTTTAACCTCTTTGTGTTCAGCAGAACCGGTGAGATTGACAACCTCACTACTTCGTTGGGGGCAAAGTGATTTGATTGTGCTGTGTAGGTTCCACGTTGCTTCTGAACCGGTAGTGCGCCCTGCCATCTCAGCTCCTTCACCTTCTGAAGTTACTCCTTCCTCCTGCTGGTCGATTCAACCTTGGTTTCTTTCTGAAGGAAACTTGCTACTGTGCTCTTCATACATTCCTCTTGGGGTCTCCCAACAAACGTGTGTATCACGCACATCAAGCGCGTACGGTCGCAGCAGCGAATCTCTGCCGTTTGTGCCGTGGGTGCACTCACGGTAGCGCGCGCGTTTGAAGTAGGAGAGCCGCGACATCGATTCTCTGCCTTTTGTGCCGCGGTGTTCTCACGGCAGCGATCGGATTCCGCGTGGAAATAGATGAGTACCACGGTAGCAACTTCACTCGATTCCGATTCGTGATAGGGATGGATTGGAAACCAAACAGAACAAGAACCACACGCAGTAACTCGCACAAATCCACCAAGTAGCTCCCGCGTATGGATCCGAGTAGGGCTAGAACAAGGAGGATCACACGAGCAACTCGAACAAGTATTTTTGTGGGATGATTTTTGGTAGAAAAATCGACTTGAAACTCAAGAACAACTAAGAACCGTAACCCTAACCGAAAACTAAAGACTCAAAAACAGAAAAGGGACGCAAATCAAACACAAAAACAACAACTAGAAATTGAAACTAGGGATCAACTACGGCTATGGCAAAGATCTAAACTATTTTTGTGGGGCAATTTTCTGTATAGGAAAAGGGGATGAATAATAGCTCACCGAGGCAACCTATAAATCTGATACCAAGATGATAAGGGGTGGCCCAATCTTCTCGATGAACTATCACTGATAACTTGGATAAGTCGTGTCTCACTAAAAACTCTTCGGCTGATCGTTGATGCCAATGCAACAGTTTGCAGCCCAGTGGATATTGTCAACTCCACACGCTTGCACAACGTATCCACCGACTACGAGGTGGTCCTGTACCGTCTTATTCCTAGTGGAACAACATGTAACACGCAATTTTGCAATGGTAACAATACTTCCAGATGAATTCTTACAAGCAGTTCTATCCACAGGTTCTAGGGTTTATGTTTAATATAGTCTAATTGTTCTAATCTCGGATCCTAGGTATATATGAGGGGGTATGGGTGCGGCCACAAGCCTCCCTGCACAAGCACCCCTACTCCAATTCGGTTTGGACTCAATAGTTGGGTTTGGACTCAACCAAACCGACTAGACTTGATACAAACCGACCCCAAAGGGGTACAACCACCTTTGGACACACATGCCCACCTAAGTATGGCGCAATAACATGTACTATGCGCCAAAATACCCTCCATGTGCTGCCTCCCTCTCCTCCCTCAAGCACATGCTGTTTTCCAACTCTTGGGTCCTGTTTTCCACACGTGTAGACTTGTTTTCCAGCAGCTCCTCTCTTGTTTTCAACTTTTACATGTTGTTTTCTCCAAGTATGATCTTGTTTTCCAGCTTCTCTTCCTTGTTTTCTAGCTCCTCTTGATGTTCTCCTCCAAGTATGTTTGTGTTATCAATAAACCTGATCATACATAGGTGCACAGATTTAGGTAGTATAAAGTTGTCACGATTATAAATATCATACTCAAGTAGGAGTGAATTCACCTGTTGTTCTAATAGTTTGGTCCTTGATCTTGTCATTGGTCCAAGCCTCACACCATTATCTTGATCAGGAACATTATCATGTGTAACAATAGGTGAAGAGTCAGGGATGTCCTCATCGGTTACCAAGCCCCAGGCCGAATCACATCGACAGGCATGCTCGGAAATGGATCATTAGCTCCACATCCCCTCGACTGCAACAACTACGCAGGCATAGCCAAAACTGTATAACAATGGGCTCGAAACCAACAACCGATCAAAGCAGCACTATAGACATGAAAGTTGTATAAAGCAAGTATTACTAGAGTATAGCTTTACAAACAAATGTCACATGACCCAACATTTCATCAGACAGCGGAAGACAAATTATGTTGCTAGTCAACAAGATACCATAAAGGCCTAAGAGGCCGCAACATAAGGCGACGTCCCAACCCATAGATTCCAGGCTGCTACCTGGGAACCCCGAACTACTCGTCGATGTCCATGTTGAAATCACCACTGGGAAACTTCACCTGAACCAAATTGAAGAAAACCTGAGTACGGAAGGTAGTCAACAAGACTTAGTTAACCTATTATATATGCTATTTTCATAAAAGGTTTTATGAAGGCTAATTTGCGCAAAGCAATGTTTGTTTTCCAAATCGAGGAAGAATAGCACGTCTCATGGAGTATTTTCAAAACAGATGAGGAAGCTATTCAACTACTGGAATCATCATCTTCTTGTATTCCACCAAATCATTCTCATTCCTAGACTGTTTCATGCTACAAGGATCACCCCTCTCGACTTAGTCGAGGAGGCATCATTCATTCATTATCAACAAGTTTTAGCCATTCCGTTCAAGTTATCTATGATCATAGAATCCGTCACCAAGTCGTCTTTAACCGCAGACACGGATTTTCGAAAAGATTTAACCCTGCAGGGTTGTAAAACTTTACCCACACGTACCAACCGACTATTAGTGCCACCAGGTTTAGCCCTAGTCCGGGAAGTGCCGACAGAGGGTGGTCGATTCCCAGCCTTTACCTTGTCGAACCATATCCATGAGTCAACCCAAACAGGGCCACCCCGTCAACAGGGAGTTGGCCACCTCCGGACGGTACCTGTTCTGTGAGTCGGGATCAATATCCGTTTACGTCCAACACTTGTCCCGCTCATGCCCTAGGTTTTCTCCAAAAAAAATCTGACTCACACGCAGATGGAAAGTTCAAACTATGTGTCTCATGGATAAGATTAAACAAGTTAGTTAGCCGTGCGGGGTTCATCAGCCCACATGTGGCTATATGTAGCATCCTCACATTTAATAATGCAAGAACTACTGTGTTAAGTGCTAGTCAATAGATCAATGCTAGCACCAAAAAACAAAATGTAAAGTATCATTGCAGAAGTATCAAAAATTATTACAAATGATCCAGAATAGCCAACTATAGCTTTATTACAAAGTGCAAAGTCTCAAAAGACTAGCAAAACTCAAAGATCTAAACAACAGAAATAAAAGTAGCAATGAGCCTCCATCTTCAATCATGCGCCACAGGCATTACATGTTGGGTGTAGACTCGGGTCCAAGCACTTGATCAAACTTCATCCTCAAAATCCTGCACGTTGGAATATGCAGCCCCCAAAGGAGATAAGTACAAACAATGTACTGGCAAATGACACTATGGTGGATATAAAATGGCAAGTCTAAACTACATGCATATCTGGCTTGGTGGAGTTTAGGACATTTGCAACAAGCAAGTTTTTCCCTAACACTTTTGAAAAAGAGTTTTCTTTTCAAAGATTGGCACCATGGGACACACCCATGAGCACCACAACTAATATTTCCTTAGCCAAATTTTACTTCTTCAAAAATGGTGTTGAGATTCTTCTGTCCATCCTTGTCTAGCTGCTCGATGTCGTCCATTACCGGGGACACGGCTATGATCATAGTTTCTAACTCTGCAGAGGTTGTGCACTTTCACCCTTTGTCTTCAGTTAGCCCAAACATCCTATACACGCGGAGTGCACCATGGAAAGGAGAGAATTGAGACGAGTTCTTTCATAAGCAAGAATTCAACCCAACCAGCAAGACATGTTCCACCTACAATTATGCTACATCTTCATGTCAAGCATGGGATGAACTCTCACAACTTAGTTTATCAAGACAAAGCCCATATGCCAAAGGGCCGGGAAGCTACTAAACTTAGAGGACTTGGTAATCTCTCTATTTCCTAGGTGGCATTCCTCAAGTGAACTCCCCTCAGGGAGACACTTAACTCTCATCAACCAAACAACCAAATCCACCCAGGTGATTCATTGAAGTTTATACTTAGAATTTTTCCACAATATTGAGTAAAACAAATTTGTAGCAAGGCTAAGCATCTACTAAGTACTAAGTCTCCAAAATAAAAAGTCTAAAGGATTGCTACACGCTACTTGGGATTTTGCATAGCATAATAATAACTTAGTAAAAAATCTCTATCATGCATACTACTCAAAAACACTAGTAATGCATAGTAAAAATATGGGAGATTTGATGGTGTGTCACTTGCCATGGCAATAGGATGAACAATCACAACAAGTATAACAACAACAAGAGTAGACTGGCTCCTCTTCACAATCTAATACAAATAAAACAAGCCACACATAAACATACAAAATAAACATAACATAGAAAACAAAATAACAATACAAAAACATGTATGCATGCCATGCAATGATCAAATTAATGCACAAGATTCACAATTAGCAAGAATTACTAATAATGATGTTCTCTGATGTTAATAACATGGTTATGATGCATGCAAAACAAATTAATTATCAAATTATAATTATTAGCATTACTAGGGTTTTATTATAGGCTAATATGAAGATTAACATGGTTTATGTTACAAAGTTGCACAAATAATTTTTTCAACGCTTGTACTAGATAGAGGACATTAAAACAAAACCATAACAATTGATTTCACCTGAAAAGGGTTTGTAGATTAAAAGGTATGCACATAATAGTGATTACCATAGATATACAAATAACATGTGAGTGCATGTTTCAAAACTGAATTTTGAATAGTTTAAATTAATCTACACAATGTGCTAATTTCAAAAATTCCAAAATCACCTAATTTGGAATTACAGAACTCGAGATAT
Organism: Alopecurus myosuroides; assembly: GCA_028641055.1. Lineage (NCBI taxonomy): Eukaryota > Viridiplantae > Streptophyta > Magnoliopsida > Poales > Poaceae > Alopecurus > Alopecurus myosuroides. Next base: position 535,716,332 of record CM054057.1, read on the forward strand.
GAATTTTTGAAGTTTTGAATCAAGTCTGTTTTATTTTGTTTTCGTCAAAAAGATGATCGATCTGAGGCGAGGTAAATAAGGCGTTGTGATTAGTCGAAGGGATTCCGAGCAGATCGCGCTCTGCGGAGTGTTGGATCTAAAGAATATCGTGCAGCCAGGATTCCTCCGTACGGCTTCGATGCGGCCTTCTATCAGAGACCTCCGATTAAGATCTGACTGACGCGGTTGCTCCTCCTCTTCTGGGTTGGGGCTCTCGTCGGAAACGTGGGTGAGCGGCAGCGGTGATAGAGCAAGCATGGCAGCGCTAATCTATGGTCCTATGGAGAGCATGGGACTTACCAGGAGTTTAGGACGACAACGCGGACTCGATGGATCGGTGGTTCGCTCCCTCGCTTCCTGTCCCGTCGGGGATGGCTCGCCAGAGAAGCGCGGGGCGGTGGGCGGGCTCGGACGCGATTGACGGCAACAACCTGCTCGACAAAAAACGTATGCAAGGATGTCAGTGAGATGCGCGACAATGAGGGAAAGCGAGAGGGGGTAGAGAGGAGGGGTGAGGACACCTATAGTCACCGTAGGGAGCTTGAACACGGCGACGGCAATGGCGAGATCGGGAGCTCGATTGCGGTGATTTTCGAGCGAGGTTCCAGCTGTGGTTCGTGGGGGAGACTCATGGACGTCGAGGGCGAGGTATTATATAGGGGCCTGGCGTGCGGGAGGGGCTAGGGTACCGGGGAGGCGGTGCTGGTCTCCGACGGACGCACGGCGTCGTGTTCGTCTCGGCATATGCTTCCGTCACGCCATGTCATGCGGGGTCGGGCTGGTGATACGTCATAAACGTATCCCTAATTTATGATGCTCCATGATGATATTATGCCAATTGCTACATGTTTTCTCCCTTCTTTATGTCATTTTTATTGATTTTCCGGACTAATCTATTGACAAGATGCCACAGAGCCAGTTCCCTGTTTTCTGTTGTTTTTAGTTTCAGAAAAGTTGTTCTGGAAATATTCTCGGAATTGGAAACTTCAAAGCCCGAAAGTCCTATTTTCCCCGGAAGCATCCACAAGACCGAAGAGGAGTCGAAGAGGGGAAACAGGGGGCCACACCATAGGGTGGCGCGGGTCCCCCTGGCCGCGCCACCTATGGGTATGGGTCCCCTGGAGCTCAACCGCCTTTGCCCTTTCTCCTATTCAAGCTCCCCGGATGGAAAACCCTAAGCACCTGATCAAAATCCCCGAAAAAGTTCCACAGCCGCCGTCACCGTTAACCCTAGATCAGGAGGGTTCTGGAGCTGTTTTTCGGCACCCTGCCGGAGAGGAAATCATCACCGGAGGCTTCTACATCACCATGCTTGCCTCCGGAGTGATGCGTGAGTAGTTCATCCCTGGACTACGGGTTCGTAGCTGCAGCTAGATGGTTGTCTCCTCCTCATATGCCTCCATGTTTAAATCTCGTGAGCCGCCTATCATGATCGAGATTGATCTTATGTAATTCTATATGATGTGTTTGTTGGGATCCGATGAATATTGACCTTATGCCAATTTGATTATAGTCTTTTTTCATATGTTATTTATGATCTTGCATGCTTTCCGTTGCTACTGGTTGCTCTGGCCAAGTAGTTGCTAGTGACTCCAAGAGGGAGTATTTATGCTTGATAGTGGGTTCATGCCTCCTTGTTGCCTTGCTCGAGTGACAGAAACGTGAAGGGGGAGGACGTGATGTTGCCATTAGTGAGAAAACAGCGGTGAGAGTGCCCGCGTGCATAATCATTGCTTACATTACACACTTTGTTTAATGCAATTATCTGTTGCTTGCAACTTAATACCTAAGGGGGTTCGGATGATAACCTGAGGGTGGATTATTAGTCATAGATGCAGATGGATGTCGGTCTATGTATCTTGTTGTAATGCCCGCACTAAATATCATAGTAATCTTGATGTCATATTGTGCACTACGGTGCAGCTTCTATTTGTCAATTGCCTAGCTATAATTTGTTCACCCAGCATGCTATCTTTTATGGAGAGACAACACTAGTGAAACTACGAACCCCGGTCCATTTTTCCACACTGTTAAACAAACCACAACAATTTCCTGCTTTCTTTACTCACTACAAGCATACACTGTTTTCCACACTATACGTCTAATCTTTGTTTTCAGCAAGACCGGTGAGATTGACAACCTCACTGTACCGTTGGGGCAAAGTATTTTGGTTGTGTTGTGTGCAGGTTCCACGTTGTTGCTGACACCGGTGAAGCGCCAGCACCACCATCAGTGGCATCAACCTTCTGAAGGTCCTCTTTCTCCTACTGGATTGATAACCTTGGTTCCTAACTAAGGGGAAATACCTACCGTTGTGCTCATCACACCCTCCTCTTGGGGTCTCCCAACAAACGTGTGTATCACGAGCATCAAGGACATTTTCTGGCACCGTTGCCGAGGAGGAAGAAGTCTTCTAGCAAGGGGAGTCTCTCACTCTCAACCTCTTTATTTTGTTTATTGTCTTGTTTTTATTTCTGTCTTGTTTTTCTTCTCTATATCAAAAACACAAAAAAATTAGTTCTTATTCTAGTTGTTATTTTTTGCTTTATCATGCTTTCTATCAATGTTTGATGTCTTTGAAACTAGATCTTTTAGGCAAGGTGGGTTCATGGATGAACAACAAAAACATTATAAGGAGCACCGCTTGTCACAAAAAGTGATACACTTATGGGAGAAAATTAATAAATTGCATGACTATGCTAAAAATTTGTGCTCTACTTATAATGTTACTTATTGCTTTGATAAATCATGTTGTTGTAGGAGGTATAGACACCTCCCTTTTTAGTGTGAGTATAATGATGATGTTACCATATCTTCTTATGTTAAGGGAAATTATGAATTATATGATGTGGAACAGATTGAAGAATTTATTGCTTGGAAGGGTGCATTCGAAATTGCCTATTTGCTTGAAAGTATTGATGATGCACCTTATAAATATGAGATTTATGATATACTTGAATATTGCTTTGATAATTACAAAGATTGTAATTACTACATAATGGAATATCTTAATAAATGCTCTCAACCTAAGGAAGAGACTAATGCCTTGCAGGAACCTATGGAATAAGAAACTGCTGAATCTGGAAGCTCATTGGATGAAAAAGAGGAGGAGAGTGATGATCAAGAGGAGGAAAAATGGATCTACCCATGTCTACCTCCCAATGATAGTAACTCTTTAACTCATACATTATTTGATGAAATTGATACTTGATATTGCTACTATTATTTATGATAATTCATGCTACTTGGATAAATCTTATGATAATGCTCTTGATGATGGTACTATGTTACTTGATGTTATGAATTATAACGCCACTGAAAATAGGATTGCTATAATGTGTCCTATACCTTTTATGAGTGATCAATCATCTTGCTTTGCTATTGCTAAAAGTGAAAAAAAAGAGGAGCTGATTTTAAATATTGATTCCACTATTTTTGAGCTTGATATGAATTGTGTGCTTTTAGACCATGACAAACATGCTTTATGTGATAATTATCTTGTTCATGATGTTACTGAAAATTATAATGAGAGAGGAAAATATGGTTGTAGGAATTTTCATGTTACTAAAACACCTCTCTTTGTGTTGAAAGTTTTGAAATTGCTCTTGTTCTACCTTCTCATGATTTCTAGTTTGAGCTTATTGAATTTATGTATTTACACGATTCCTATGCATAGGAAGTGGGTTAGACTTAAATTTGTTTTATACTTGCTTCTTGATGCTCTCTTTTTCTTAAATCATATTTCTTATCTGAGCATCTTCTGGCTTTTTATGCCTAGCTGAAAGGCGTTAAAGAAAAGCGCTACCGGGAGACAACCCGTTTTATTTCTCTGTTTTCATTCACTTTTCCTTCGTTTTCTTTGGTGTGCTTTGCACCTGGGTGTTTTCTATTTACTTATCAACCCCTCTGTATCTTTTCTTTTGTGTTTTTATTGAGCCAAGTAAAGCCTCTAGTGGAAAGTTGACACTATATATCGGATTTCTGCGCAGGAAACAAATTTCTGTTGTCCATTGTTAATTCCGTTAAAAATCACAGAAAATTCAAAATGACCTGAGATTTTTTGTTCTTAATCCTGAGTTATATAAGAAACTTTTCTTAGAAGACCACTTTTTGATTTGAGCAACATAAGATCTTTTAAAAAATCGATCTTTACCTGATGTTCTGTTTTGACAAATTTCTTCCAGTTATCGCATTTGCATCTTAATCTCTTTCTTTTGGTGTTCTTTTGATAAAAAGAGTTTTGAAAGAAGTTGTGATAGTAGCTAATGTGTTTTTTGAGTGTTAGACTTGTGTTTAAACTCATCCATGTGAATTTATTATTTCGATTGCACTAACGTTGGTAATGAAGATTGTGAGAATTTTGATGTGAAGGCAGTTTTCAAGGGTCAACAGAAGAGGATGATATGATGTGATCAAGAAGAGTGAAAATCCTAAGCTTGGGGATGCCCCGGTGGTACATCCAAGGAAATTCCAAGAAGAATCAAGCGTATAAGCTTGGGGATTCCCAAGGCAACCCCTTCTTCATCAACAAATTATCAGGTCACTTCTAGTGAAACTATATTTTTATTCCGGCGCATCTTATGTGCTTTACTTGGAGCGTCTTTTATTTTTGTTTTCATTTTGTTTTTGCTTTTGCTTTCAGTTTGTTTTTACTTTTTCAATAATCTTGGTTGGACCCCAACATTCTTTTATTGGAGAGTGACACGCTCCGCTTATTCTTGAGAATACGTTGTATTCTTAACGTCTGTCTAGCTGTTGCATTTATTTAGCTCTTGTTTTGCATGCATATCTTATCAGAGATGTTAGTTTTAGTATTATTATTTGAGTACTCTCATGTTTTCTTGTTGTATCATACAGAGTATTTTTGTTAAAGCATGTTTTGTATGGTGCTTGTTGGGAGAATGAAAACTGCTGCTTGAAGTAGAATTTATAACAGTTCTAGTAGAAGCTTGTATAGACTGTGGCTAGGACTTTTTCATGCCATGATAAATGTTATTTTAGTTTTAAAGTCTTGTGGTTATTGAGTAGCATGAATAGCCTCAAATATCTGAGAGTGTTTAATATGTATTGAAAGATTCGTGAGTTGTTCTTGTCATAGTAAAGCATCAATATATGGTATTCTCTTTCGAATGTTTTATTTGGTTGACTTGGTGCATGCTCACACCAAGTTTATGACTACAAACCAGTCACGAATAGCCTCCAAGACCACTTAGTTTTTGAACTTGTGATACTGCTTATGTTTTAATTAATGATGCTTATGTCGCTATGCGTGATTATGGCTCTTATGCTCTCTTGATTTGTCGCTCCCAGTCTTTTGCTAGCCTCCACCTGTACTAAGTATGAGCTCTAGTCGTGCATCCAAACTCCTTTAAACCAAAGTTTTCCCCATTGTGTACACCATACCTACCTACATGTGGTATTTAACTGCCATTCCAAAGTAAATTTCTCATGTGTTATCTTTAAAACCTTCAAAATCACTCCTCTTTATGTTCCTGTTTTTGCTCATGAGGACGTAAATAGAGAATCTTTATCTCACTTGTTGATTGGATTTCACACCTTGGACTAGTGGCTTCATCCGCTTATCCAAATGATAGAAGAGCTGGGAGCAGGGTGCCCAGCCCCAAATTAATGCAAACAAATTCTCTTCACTATGTTTGCCCCTGATTTATCAGTCAAAGCATAATTGTGTAAACAAAAGAGAAAGAGGGATGACCTTCTACACCAGTTGCGTCCTTCACCATGTGAGCCGCTCTTGTGAATCCAGTTGACTTGTGACGTGTTGTATTTTCTGTTTACCATTCATTGACATTAGCATACACCTCCCAAAATAGAGACACTCCTCCACGGTATGTGATTGTTGGAAGGCACCCGAGGATTCGGTTAGCCATGATTTGTGAAAGATGGATGGGAGGAGTGTCAAACTTTTAATACCTCTGATTAATAAAATAAAAGCTCTAGCACATGAGTGATCCCTGCTTCCCTCCGCGAAGGGCCTTTCTTTTACTTTTATGTTGAGTCTCCATCTTATAACTTTATGCACATTTGAGAGATCATTTTTTCCATTCTGAGTTCTATGTGCATTTGTCCCATAAGCATCAATAATTACTTCATGATGTGATATTATTTGTTCTAGTCTTCCTCATGAACTTTGAAGGTGTCCTGGCATTTATGTTTTGCCCCACTCTTAAGGACTATCAAAATATCACTTTGTCATGCTTTCTCTATACCTAAAACAAATGTTTACCTTTCTTTGCATTATTATCCATGATCCTTTATTTTAGTTACTCTTCGTGATGCAAAGTAATTGCTATGCTTTATTATTAAAGTTTTATTTATCATGCCTGTGTTTAAAGTTTTATGATCTCAGCGTGCATATGCTTTTACATTAGATTGATCAAGTTTATGTTAGTAGCATGTCACCTCAGAAACTATTGTTTTATAGTTTACCTACTCGAGGACGAGTAGGAACTAAGCTTGGGGATGCTTGATATGTCATAAACGTATCCCTAATTTCTGATGCTCCATGATGATATTATGCCAATATATACATGTTTTCTCCCTTCTTTATGTCATTTTTATCGATTTTATGGACTAACCTATTGACAAGATGACACAGAGCCAGTTCCCTATTTTCTGTTGTTTTTAGTTTCAGAAAAGTTGTTCTGAAAATATTCTCGGAATTGGAAAGTTCGAAGCCCGGAAGTCCTATTTTCCCCGGAAGCATCCAGAAGACCGAAGAGGAGTCGAAGAGGGGCAACAGGGGGGCCACACCATAGGGTGGCGCGAGTCCCCCTAGCCGCGCCACCTATGTGTGTCGGGCCCCTGGAGCTCCACCGCCTTTGCCCTTTCGCCTATTTAAGCCCCCCGGATGGAAAACCCTAAGCACCTGATGAAAATCCCCGAAAAAGTTTCGCAGCCGCCGTCACCGTCAACCCTAGACCAGGAGGGTTCTGGAGCTGTTTTCCAGCACCCTGCCGGAGAGGAAATCATCACCGGAGGCTTCTACATCACCATGCCTGCTTCCGGAGTGATGCGTGAGTAGTTCATCCTTTGACTACGGGTTCATAGCTGCAGCTAGATGGTTGTCTCCTCCTCATATGCCTCCATGTTTAGATCTCGTGAGCTGCCTATCATGATCGAGATTGATCTTAGTTAATTCTATATGCTGTGTTTGCTGGGATCGAGATTGATCTATGTATCTTGTTGTAGTGCCCGCACTAAATATCATAGTAATCTTCATGTCATATTGTGCACTACGGTGCAACCTCTATTTGTCAATTGCCCAGCTGTAATTTGTTCACCCAACATGCTATCTTTTATGGAGAGACACCACTAGTGAAACTACGAACCCCGGTCCATTTTTCCACATTGTTAAACAAACCACAAAAATTTCCTGCTTTCTTTACTAACTACAATCATACACTATTTTCCACACTATACGTCTAATCTTTGTTTTCAGCAAGACCGGTGAGATTGACAACCTCACTGTACCGTTGGGGCAAAGTATTTTTGTCGTGGGATAATCACGGCAGATGTTACCGGGGGTAACTGATCTAGGGGCAAGTCGACACAGGTATTTGGGAGAGGGTTTAGCTCGAAGGAAGACATGGCGAAAAGCAATCTAAGAGCCGGAAAACAACTCGCCGGATCTCGATATGATTATACTGGATACTCGATAATAGGTGTTACAGTTATGACTTGAATCTCTCTCAGGCGAAGCCTAGGGGTTGGTTTATATAGTACTCATACCCCCTTTGGCTTGCCATACAAAGCGCTCCTTGAGTCCTACCCGAACTCTATATACAAACCTAACTTTCCTTACCATAACCCACAATCCGGGTTACGATCCTTACAAGCCCTGGGCCTTTCTGAAGCTTCTTTGTTCTTAGCCGGATTTGGTCCATCCGCCGTTTGGGCCGGATTACACCTGGGAGTTGGCATACCGGGTTACTATCCCCTCATCAGTAGTCCCCAGGATAGCGCGGGCTTCATGGATTCATTCTTGAGGCGCTCGCTATCCCGATAGCTCGATCCTTCCTCGAACGCCTAATGGGCCTTTCCATATTTGAACCCTTGCTCCGAACGCCCACAACGCCAAATCCGCGCGGATAATTACTGTTCCGCAATTTCCGGCTTTCTGGCCGCGGGTGAGCTCACCACCTCCCTTATAAATATCTGCAGAGGGTAACCCTAAACCATTCACCTCGTTTCGTCATTTCTTTCTCCTCGCTCCCTCACAGTTCCGGCCGCCGGGCTCACGCGCGCTTCCAGAGATAAGGCCACCTCCGGCCGCACCCGACCTCGAGCTCTCCAGCGCCGCCATCGAGCCCCGCCGCCACGCTCTTGTTTCTTTCATCAAGGACTGTGGTGAGACACTCAAGCCGCGCCGCGCACCGGCCTCAGTTCGGACCTCAACTCCTTCGGTAAGCCCCTCTCAACCATCCAACTGAAACCGGCAATTTCATCAATTTGACCAAGATTGGATCTGAGTCAACCCGCAAATCAATTTTAGGGAACCATCAAATTAGTCCGCTTCGATAGTCCTTAGCTTCTTCAAGCACCTGATACGCAATCACCACTCATTTCCGCGCCCTTATTAACCATTAAACTTCATATAAGATTACTTGCAAGTCCTTCGATTCTAGATCCGTTCCGCCTTGTTTTCTCCGCCTGCCGCATTAACACCCGGATAATCCTTCTTTTCCAGTTAATCCCTCCTCAGTAAGGTATGGGCAACCATCCATGTTCACCCAACCCACCTCAATACGTAAGTAATTAACAATTTACTCAACTTCATCCGACACCCGGAAAATCTTCAGCACTTAGCTTCGTAGCGCATTACCCGGGTCTTGTTTTAGCCTTCAGCGTCTTAATGTCTCCAGATTCAAATGAGTTGATGTTCCGAATCTTACCCCACACATTTCTTGTCCCTTGCAGGTCAGCTCCATGGCTCCTAAAAGACAGGGAAAACACCCGGCTCCTGCAAAGACCTCCTAAACCGCCTCTGCCGACTGGGGCCGGTCTTCAACAACGAAGGCCAAACTGGATGGGATGGCCGAGCTAGGAATCCTTCCTTCCCAAAAGGAAATACACTGGAGGGCTCCTGGCGATGAGACCCGTCCCACTCCTACCGGGAATGAGGTAATCTGCTTTACCGAGCACGTGATCCGGGGGTTCCGTCCTCCGGGTCACCCCTTCTTCCGAGAAATCCTAAGCCACTACGGCCTCCGGGTGTTCGACATAGGGCCTAACTCTATGCTGAACATCACCCACTTCATAGTCTTGTCCGAGTCTTACCTGTGCATTCAACCAAGCCTAGCTCTTTTTACCGAGTTATTTTACTGTGAACCGTGCCGCGAGAGCGATGACGGAGCAATCCTTACTTGCGGCGGGGTATCTATCCAACGCCGCAAGCACTCGCTGATGCCAGCCCTTAATCTGAACTCCCACGCCAAAAATTGGCAGCTATCCTTCTTCTATTGCCATGATACCTCTCCGGATGGCGAGAGGAAATTGCCGGGTTACTCGGAGACCCCCCTCGAACCCTCCGCGTCTTTCAATGCTTTTGCGCCTGATCCTGATAGGGAAGCGATTCAGCCCCTTCTGGCCAAATCAGCAGCTTTCTCAGCCCATGGCCTTCTCGGGCTCAACTTAGTAAAGACCTGGGTGGAGTTCCGGGTTCAACCCAACTCCATTCGTTCAAAACTGCTGCACGAATACTCGGGCCATGTCACAGACTCCCTCCGCTACTCCACCAAAAACTTCCCTGCCGGTAACACCATCAAGACCATCAAGGGCTTCTTGGTGGAGAGATTGGACGTCATAAAGAACACCGCCGGGTTACCCCCGTTTACTCGGGAGAATCCCGCCCCAGCGGTGAGTCCTGCCCCCTTTTTCTTATTTCAGTACTTTCGTCCGCTACAGCCTTTAACCATCATTTGTATTTACCTGTTTACAGGCTGACGATCCCTTCTGGAAAGTCGAAAACTCTCCTCCTTCTCAAGACCCCGAAGAAGAGGTCGAGTCTGTGGATGATGATGAGGGTATTCCTCCATAACCTTTATACCTGCCTTTTATCTGTGCTGTTTCCCTTATCTGATACTTACTCGGCTTTCAGGGTCGGGGGATGACGAGGAGGAAGAAGAAAATGACCCGGAAGCCACCGAGTCTGACCGGGAGCCTCCAGTTGGAAACAAAAGGAAGGCTAGAGGGGTAGTTGAAAAGGTTCCCTTCTCTTCTGTGTCTCGTGCGCCTTACTCCTTTGCTGCTATGCATGAACTTAACGAGCGATTATCACATTCACCCTTCTTGAAGGATCCTCTTCCGACTAAACGTAGGGTGACCCGGAATTCTCCGGGGGATGATCCCCTTAACCCGGGTATTCCCACTTCACCTACTCATCGAGCCAGTACCCCTCCAGCTCAACCTTCCCAATCTCCTCAGCGTCACCCGTCTCCTACTCATCCACTTGCCGGGCAATTTCGCGTCCCGCAGCCAGTGCTCTTGCCAACGTCATCCGCTTCCAGTGGCGAACTTCCTCCGGACTACGCCGTAAATACCGGGTAACTACCTTTATTTGCATTTTCTCGTACTTGTTACCTTTCCTTTTTCGGTACCTTCCACCGATCCATGTCCTCCTTCTTGTCTTCAGCGCCACAGTTACGCTGAGCGACCAGGATATTCCTGAACCGGAAGGACAGGAAGAGGAGAAGCCGAGTGATGACATGGACGTTGAGATTGAAGACGAGGCCGAGGACGGAAAAGAAGAAGACCCTTTCAAGGACCCAATTCCACCGAAAACTGCATCACCCCAGCCCTCTGAAGAAGTGGACGAAGACATCATCTTGGAGACCAAGCCGGGCTCTCCTAACCCGGACGTTCAAACGACCCGGGTTTCGACCCCCAGACCCGGAACAGCTCCTCCACAAGAGGGCCAATCCTCCGGCCCTTCTCAACTTCGTCCTGAAGACATGACCTTTGCTCAGATGCTAGATGCCCTTCATACCTTGAAGGGTGACGAAGAAAACTTACTAGATGCCTTAATACTCAAGCACGAGGTAATCCCGACTAACACCAATTGATTCCATATATAGTCCCCAAGTTCCGAGTAAATTACTAGGTAGCTTGCTTGGAACTTTGCATAATGTTTCTGGCTGACCCTTCTTCATGCTTCCCTACAGGACTATGTTTCACAGTTGGAGAAGAAACTGGCCAAATCCACCAAGCTTGCTGAAAAAGAAGCGGCCCTTCGTGAAGCTGCTGAGACTGAGGCTCACAGGTGCCAGAAGATGACGAAAAAGTACAAGAAGAGAGCTCGTAAGGCAAAAGGCAAACTGACAACTCTTTCTGCTCAAATTGATGGTGTTTATCGTACCGCAACTGGTAAGATTTTTGAATTTCACCCTTTGTGACTCGGATTACTTTGATTTGAACAACTGCACTTGTTTGCCTACTATCTTTGCTTCTTTTGCCTTTTTTAGCAGGGCCACATGACGCTGCCCCCGAAGGAGATGATGCTGCCAAGCTTAAAACCATCAAGAATACTCTTCGCCAACTTTGCAGCGGAGTCAGTTGGATACTTGACGAGTTACGTCTGCCAGGTATCAGGCCAGATAACATGAAGAAGTTACTAGAAAGCTGCTCTACCATCCCCGAATGGATTTGGCATTGGAAACGGTCCTCCTGCCGCTTTGGGGTAACCCGGGGACTCGCGTTAGCTAAGGCCTACGCTCCCAAGCTAGAGCTGTCCAAGCTTATGAGCGGATTCCCAGAGTTCAACTTGGATGGGTCCAAGTTTTTGCCAAAGGACTTCAAGGCTATTCAGAAAGAAGTCCGTCATCCGGCTAGTATTATCGCTGATGCCTTAGAAATTGATGTGATTCTTCCGGCTTATGATGCTAATGACAAGGTTGTCAAGGCTGACCGCCCCCAGCCGTTCGATATGCTTGTCCGTTGGAGGGAGGAAGCGATCAAGTTAAAGGAAGAAGCCGCCAAGAAGGCCGAGGTCGACTCTGCTCCTGCAACTTCTGCTGCGCAGCCCGAGACTACTACTGATCCAAGTGGCACCAAGGGCAAGGCCAAGGTGGATCCTGCAGCTTGAAGTAACGCTTATCATTCCACATGCGTCAATCGGCGAAGCGTCGTTTACAACAGCTTTACTATTCGTTTAAGCAGAGCGCCTGTGCTCTTTTGATACTTTTATGATATTGTAATACTTTGAGTTAAACTCCCGATGCACTTTGCGCCCCTTTGGGCTTTTGATGAATGTATCTTTGCGTTTTCTTATTCTTGATATCCACTTGCTTTATTCTCGATAACTTATACTTCTTTTTTCTTAGCAAAGCCCGTCCTCCGGGTTTCGTCTGAGACCCGGATGCGTGGCTCGTTGTAATTTAATCGGCTGGATGATGTTGTTTCCTCATTAGAGCTCATAAGTCCCCAGCCCGGGTTTCCGCGTCTAGGACACATGATTGTTTCTTTTCAAGGAAACGAATCGCCCATCGCTGGATGCCCAAAACTTCAGGACAGCTTTTATGAGGTTTGAAGTTATGCTTGATAATCGTTGAGTTTCCGGCTGTAAGCCTTATACTCTGCATAACCTGTGGTTTAGATGACCCTTTCGACTATCTTGTACTATAAGCCGGCTTTCGCGTGGATACCATGTTGTTACATCAATACGAAAACTGGGTCAAACGAGTCCCTTTTGGGTCTCATGACTGATAGTAATCGTAGGCGAACAGATCATGCCACTTTGTTGCGAGTCACATCGAGCTTAAGTAAGAATAGACGAGAATTTTGGACTTCTCTGTCCGGTTATAAGATTGTAGCCGCACTCGTTATTTCGAGTTGCCGGCCCCTATAACTCATTGGCATCAAGGCCGGGTCTTTTTTGAGTTTGCAGCTGTGCTTGTAGGAGCAACTAGCCCTCAAGACCTAAATATTTTACGCCGTATAAATGACAATTGTCTCTTTTCTCGATAATCCCCTTTTTATTTGATATGAGAAAATTAGGCCAGCAAGCCGCCTCATTAAAAACCCATCCAGTCCCCAAGGGTGCCCTGGATAGGAAAAGAGTGCGTCTGAAACCTGCTGCCTGTTACATCATTTTCTGCTAAGTATAGTATGGACGTAGCTGAGCCACGTTCCATGGTCTATCTCTTTCTTGCATAGGTGCAGTAGTATGAGCAGTGTCGTTGACTGTGGCCGATTCTTCTCTTGCATCTATCAAGTAATATGACCCATTATGTAGACTCCGGCTTATGATGAAAGGTCCTTCCCATGGCGGCGATAGCTTGTGTTTTCCCTCGTTTGTTTGAACCAAGCGCAGGACCAAGTCTCCCTCCTGGAAGACCCGGCTTTTTACCCGCCGGCTATGATATCTTCGCAAATCCTGCTGATATATGGCTGACCTTTCTAAGGCTTGCTCCCTTTGCTCTTCTAACATGTCCACGGCGTCTTGCCGGTTCTTCTCGTTCTCCACTTCGACGTAGGCTGTCACTCTTGGTGAATCATGAATGATGTCGCTTGGTAATACTGCTTCTGCGCCGTAAACCATGAAGAAAGGCGTCATCTGGGTGGACCGGTTAGGTGTAGTATTGATACCCCAGACCACGGAAGGGAGTTCTTCAACCCACGCTCCAGCGGCCCTGATACAAGGGACCCTTAGCCGCGGTTTCAATCCTCGAAGTAGCTCTTGGTTCGCCCTCTCCACTTGCCCGTTGGCTTGCGGATGTGCCACTGATGCCACATCAAGCCTGATTCCATTGTTGCCACAAAATTTTTCCATCTCTCCAAGGGACATGTTGGTTCCGTTGTCAGTGATTATACTGTGGGGATATCCAAACCGGTATATGATTCTTTTCAGGAATTTGACTGCTGTGGCCGCTTCACAATTGGTAACCGGCATAACCTCCACCCACTTGGTAAACTTATCGACAGCCACTAAAAGATGTGTCTTCTTGCATGGTGACATATGGAAAGGGCCAACCATGTCCATACCCCAAACAGCGAATGGCCAGGTTAGTGGTATTGTCCGTAACTCCATAGCCGGCACATGAGTTTGGCGAGCGTACCTTTGACATCCATCGCATCTTGCCACTATCCGCTCCGCGTCTGTTAAGGCCGTGAGCCAGAAGAACCCATGCCGATAGGCCTTAGCCACAAGGGATCTTGTGGACGCATGATGCCCACAATCACCTTCGTGGATCTCCTTAAGGATTTGTCGGCCTTCTTCCGGTGTCACGCAGCGCAGAAAGACTCCTGTCGCGCTTCTCTTGTACAGCTCCCCATTGATAATAGTATATCCTTTTGCCCGCCTCAAGATTTGTCTTGCTAATACTTCCTGCTCTGGCAATTCGCCCTGTGATAGATAGGCCAGATATGGCTCTGTCCACTCGGGAACAGTACGTATTGTAGCCACAAACTCCTCATCCGGGTCTCGATTTGCTAGTTCTTCCTCAGACTCGGATTTAACTGACGGTCGCCATAGCTCATCCAGGAAAACATTAGGTGGAACCGGCTCTCTACGCGAGCCGAGTCTGGCGAGTGCATCCGCTGCCTCATTTTTTCTTCTGTCTATGTGCTCTACTTCATACCCGGAGAAACACCCGGCAACCCTATCAACCTCTCTGCGATACGCTGCCATGGTGGCGTCCTTCCTATCCCAGGTTCCTGATACCTGCTGCACCACAAGATCCGAATCCCCAAAGCATCGTATCCTTCTGATGTTCATCTCCTTGGCTATCTTCAAGCCGTGCAGTAGGGCCTCATACTCGGCCACGTTATTTGAACAATCGAAGTGAATCTGTAGCACGTAACTTAGTTTGTCCCCCTTTGGCGACGTCAGCACCACTCCAGCTCCTGACCCTTCGTACTGCTTTGATCCATCGAAGTGCATGGTCCATGACTCGGAATTTGGGACTATAGTAGCCATTCCAGTGTGTGTCCAGTCGTTAACAAAATCGACCAAAGCCTGTGACTTGATTGCTGATCTGGGCTCGTAGCTGATATGATAATCTCCCATCTCTATTGCCCATTTGGCTATTCTTCCCGTTGCATCCGAGTTTCTGATGATATCCGACATTGGTATTGAACTAACCACTGTTATGGGATGTTCTTGGAAATATGGCTTCAACTTCCGGCTGGCCATAAAGACCCCAAACACCAACTTTTGCCAATGTGGATAACGCTGCTTTGCTTCCGATAACACCTCGCTGACATAATAAACCGGCCTTTGGACCGGGTATCCCTTCCCATCCTCCTTGCGTTCTACGACAACTACCGCGCTGACGGCCCGGGGACCGGCGGCCACGTATAATAACATAGGTTCTTTAGGACCCGGGGCTGCTAGTACTGGTGCTTCCGACAATTGCTTTTTTAGCGCTTCAAACGCCTCATCTGCCTCCTGATCCCACACGAACTTATCTGACTTCCGCAAAAGCCGATACAAGGGTATTGCCTTTTCTCCAAGCCTGGATATGAACCGGCTCAAGGCTGCTACGCAGCCCGTGAGCTTTTGAACATGCTTCAAATTTTCCGGTTTCTTCAAACTTTGGATGGCCTTGATTTTGTCCGGGTTTGCCTCGATTCCTCTCTCGGAGACTATAAAGCCGAGTAACTTCCCAGCCGGGACTCCAAATACGCACTTCGTTGGGTTAAGCTTCATCTGGTACCTTCTCAAGTTTTTAAATGTCTCCTTCAAATCATCAATGAACGTTTCTGCCTTCCGGGTCTTAATAACCACGTCATCCACATACGCGTGCACGTTGCGCCCAATTTGGTCCTCGAAGCACTTCTGAATACATCGTTGGTAAGTTGCGCCCGCATTTTTCAATCCAAACGTCATGGTTTTGTAGCAGAAGGCCCCAAAAGGGGTTATGAATGACGTTTTCTCCCAATCCTCCCTTTTGAGTTTAATCTGGTGGTACCCCGAATATGCGTCCAGGAAACACAGCAAGTCGCTTCCGGCTACCGCGTCTATGATTTGGTCTATCCTTGGTAGTGCGAACGGATCCTTTGGGCAATGCTTGTTGAGGCTCGTGAAATCGATACACATCCTCCATTCATTTGTCTTTTTCATCACAAGAACCGGGTTTGCTAACCAGTCGGGGTGAAATACTTCCATGATAAAGCCTGCGGTTAATAGTCGCGCGATTTCCTCACCTATAGCTCTTCTCCTTTCCTCATTCATCTTTCTCATACCTTGCTTCACAGGCCTGGCCTTGGGATCCACGTGCAAACTGTGCTCTGCCAACTCAGTGGGAATACCCGGCATGTCGCTGGGTGTCCAAGCAAACACATCCGCATTTGAACGGATGAATTCCACCAGAGCCTTTTCTTGCGCATCATCTAGATTGGACCCTATAGTGAATTGCTTGGTGGGATCTCCCTCCACAAAATCTACTTTCTTGGTATCTTGAGCTGCCTTGAACTTCACTCTTTCGTCTTCAGCATCTGGCCTTCTCAACGCTGTACCATCATCCGGATCCACCTGCGACCGGTAATACTGAAGCTCTTCCGTCCTGCAGGCTTGTTCGGCCATTACTGAATCTCCCTCATCGCACTCGGCTGCTATATCCCGTTTCCATGGATAGTGATGGTCTGCTTGGGCCCCGAATCTTTAATTGCAGATACACGTAGCACGGCCTAGCCATGAACTTAGCAGAAGCCGGCCTTCCGAACAGAGCGTGGTAGGCTGTGCAGCTTGACTACCTCGAACGTGAGCCACTTCCACCCGATAGTTATCTACCGATTCTCCAAAGGCTACTTCCAACGCAATTTTTCCTTCGGGCGTGCCGAATGACCCGGCACGATTCCATGGGAACACCGTCGAACTTTTTTGTACTGGGACTTCCTTGAGGTTTATGCGCAAGAAGGTTTCCCAATATGGATGTTGATACTACTCCCTCCATCCATCAAGACTTTCTTCAGCTCGTAACCATTGACCTGGGTGCCACCACTAATGCCAAGGTTCCGGGTGCTTTATTCCTTCCGGGTGATCCCTTCTGCTCCATGTTACCTCTTGCTCCGCCCATCTCAAGGATCCCGAAGTGGCCGAGGAGGCTGGATCCACTGTTTGCTTCAACGCCCCTTTGTCCCTGCTGGAAGTCCCTGTAACATGCACATGATATTGTCCTTTCATATTGAGCGTACGTACCATGCCGATGAAGATATTGATTTGGCCGATTGACACCATGGATCCGGATTCGAAGTGATCCGGCTCCAACTCCCACCCGGAATTGTCCACTATCTGCTCTCCTTCGTCATTGGAGTAGATCTCGCCGACGACAAAGTTCTCCATACTCTTCCGAGCTTCTCCCGTGATGTAAACACCTTTGGACGCAGGCCCCACGGTGGGCGCCAACTGTCGTGGGATAATCACGGCAGATGTTACCCGGGGGTAACTGATCTAGGGGCAAGTCGACACAGGTATTTGGGAGAGGGTTTAGCTCGAAGGAAGACATGGCGAAAAGCAATCTAAGAGCCGGAAAACAACTCGCCGGATCTCGATATGATTATACTGGATACTCGATAATAGGTGTTACAGTTATGACTTGAATCTCTCTCAGGCGAAGCCTAGGGGTTGGTTTATATAGTACTCATACCCCCTTTGGCTTGCCATACAAAGCGCTCCTTGAGTCCTACCCGAACTCTATATACAAACCTAACTTTCCTTACCATAACCCACAATCCGGGTTACGATCCTTACAAGCCCTGGGCCTTTCTGAAGCTTCTTTGTTCTTAGCCGGATTTGGTCCATCCGCCGTTTGGGCCGGATTACACCTGGGAGTTGGCATACCGGGTTACTATCCCCTCATCAATTTTGGTTGTGTTGTGTGCAGGTTCCACGTTCTTGCTGACACCGGTGAAGCGCCAGCACCACCGTCAGTGGCATCAACCTTCTGAAGGTCCTCTTTCTCCTACTGGATTGATAACCTTGGTTCCTAACTAAGGGGAAATACCTACCGCTGTGCTCATCACAACCTCCTCTTGGGGTCTCCCAACAAACGTGTGTATCACGAGCATCAGCTGACAGTGGGAGAAGGAAAGGGAGCGGGCTGGTCGCGTTTCCCGGGTTTCGCGGGGTTGGGGTTGGGCCGGCCTGCTCGGGCAGCGCCGTGTGTGCGGGAGAAATAATAGAGGGAGGGGAGTGGGCTTGGCCGAGGGGAGAGAGAAAGAGAGGACTGGGCTGCGTTTTCTCTTTCTTTTTTTCTTTTCTTTTTCTTTTCTTTTTTATTTAAAAGGCATTCAAATAAATTTGAAAACCCCTCAAGACTAAATCAAAAAAATCACAAAAATAAGTTTTAGAAAGCTTGTGAAAAATAGAACATTTTGGTACTATTATTTCCCAAAAATAATTTACTTTTTTTTGGAAAAAAATTTAAAACCAAAAATTGGTTTAAGAGGTAATAATTTCAAAAAAAATTGTGTTTTTGCAATTTAATAGTCCAAAATTTAGCAAACAAGATGCAGGGATGCTATGATGCACATGAATGCATGAAGGTTTTAATTTTGTTAAAAAAATTCAAATCCCGGGATGTTACAGACTACCCCCCTTAAAAGGAATCTCGTCCCGAGATTCGAGAAGGCTAGCAATTAGGTTGGAAAAGTTTAGAAGGTGGGATATCACCCTTAAAAGAATATCCTTGATATTGTAATTCCATCATGCAATTGGGGTGATGGAACATGTGATGGAATAAAATGAGTTAGGTGTTACCATTCACCAAATCCATGTTGATATGATTCACATGCCCTTTCTTGAATGGGTTGGGTTTGGAAGCTTCTGCAGTCTTCTCCTCTGGGCAGTCAGTTGCATAATGTCCCTTGTTTCTGCACTTGAAACACATCACCTGACTAAAACCCCTCTTCTTCTCATGATTGTGGTTGTGGTGTCCATTGCCATTTGAGTGACCATTGTTGTTTCCATTGTTTTCTTTGAGTTCCTCAACGTGATCATGACCATTGTGGGTGTGTCCATTCCCACCATTGTGATGGTTCACATGTTTGTGAGCATTGTGTCCTCCATTGGATGTGTGCCTCTTATATGAGGGTTCAGAGTGGTATTTTCCACCATTATTGTACTTCCTCTTCCTGTTTTCCTCCTTTGTCATGTTGTTACCCAAAGTAATGGCTTGATCCAACACAGCTTGATAATTTGGGGCATATGCTACAGACAAGGGTATCTTTAGGTCCCCTTTAAATCCATTGAGAAATTTTTCCTTCCTCTTGGCATCAGTGTCAATGTCCTCTGGTGCATATCTTGATAAAGAATGGAAATCATCCATATACTCCTTTAGGGTTCTACCACCCGCTTCAGACTACGGAACTCCTCCTTCTTGAGGTTCATTGTCCCATATGAGTTATGTGCATTGCGGAATCCCTCCTTGAAATCATCCCAAGTCATTCATTCTAGCGGATGAGTAACTTGATAAGTTTCCCACCACATTGTAGTAGGTCCTTCTAACAGATATGCTGTGAATCTCACCTTCTTCGCATCAGTGCACTCACAAGTTACTAAGTCCTTGTTGATTGAACGAAGCCAATCATCTACCTCAATAGGATCAGTAGCATATGAGAACCTGTTAGGCCTAAGTCTCAGAAATCTAGTAAGTCTGTCCACTTGGGTGGTGGTTGCGGATTGTTGTTGTTGTTCATTGCTGCTACAAACTGAGTCATCATCTGTAGAAGTTGGGCTTGGGAAGTGAGCATCTTCTGCATAACATCGTTGTTGTTGTTGTTGTCCTCATTGTTGTTGGGGTCACGGCGAGGAGGCATCTATGGGTTTTTAGCATAGATGAGCAAAAGATATATAGAGCTATGAGGAGAAAATTTTCTGACCCATGCACAATACAACAAGACAAACAATCAATGGAAAATAACAACTTAAAATATTTTATCTCTTAACCAAATTTCAAAATTTGGACTTAATTTTTGACAAACTTAAGCAAAACAACTTAGTTGCAAACCAAAACACTCTAGCATTTCCATATCACAAATTGATAGGTCAATACTCAAACAAAAACTCTAGCTAACGCATTCTTCCATAGTGGTCAACTACTGGAATGGATCATAACTCTTCACGATGATCTCTATGTTCTTGTACATCTTCAACTCCTTTTCAAGGGCGTTGATCTCTTCTTCAGCTTCCTGGATATCCTTCTGAGTGTGATAAAGTCTCCACGTAAGTCTTTCTCCAAGTTCTGTGATTGCCTCCCATGCAGCGCATCTAGCTGACTCGAAGAATGAAGTGTATTGTTGTGGGTTGGTGAAGATGTAGTCCTCTTCTGTCTTGTGGTCATACTCCTTGCTTTTGTATAGGTGAAGTTGCACCCACCAATACTCTTGGACATCTTCAATGAAGGGAAAACCTTTGTAGAGTGTTGCTCCTCCAAATCCTAATCTTATCATTAGGTTCTTCAATGCCTTTGGAAATTCAGTCTCACAATCCAGAGTCATGGTCATCAATGGGCCCTTCTTTAGTGATTCAATTAGGTTGGTCATCTATAAATTAGATAAGACATTATAAGATTGAACAATAGGTAGAAGTACTAGAAGAAAAGTGATAGCTATGTTAGAATAGAATAGATGTTAAATCCTTGGGTTCTTGAAGTCCTTGATGGTGGTGAAGTTGTAGCTCTTGATCTTTAAGTTGGAAATCCTTGGCGGTTCTGAAGTTGAAGCTCCATCATCATTGAGTTTTCAAGTGCATGAGAAAAACATAAGTCATAGAATCATAAGGTAAAGAGGTACTAGATACGAGATGAGTAAGAGTACTTTGAAAATATTAAGTTCTTTCCATGGTGATCATCAGATCATTAACAACTTATTGAAATTAGGATATTCACTATGGTGAGAGATACTGACACCCGCTAGCCAATCAGGGAACCAGTATCATGTACGTGGACATGTAATGTTGGTTCGGGCCGCTTCATATCACTATGCCGCTAGGATCCAAAAATACTCAAAGCAGTTAATAAATTTGACCAAAAGGGTTTTCCAAACCTAAGGGCTCGAACCTACAGGCAACACTTTGCTATGATACCATTTTGTAGCGTCCTCACATTTACTAATGCAAGAACTACTGTGTTAAGTGCTAGTCCCTGGATCAATGCTAGCACCACAGAACAAAATGTAAAGTATCATTGCAGAAGTATAAAAAATTATTACAAATGATCCAGAATAGCCAAGTATAGCTTTATTACAAAGTGCATAGTCTCGAAATACTAGCAAAACTCAGAGTTCTAAACAACAGAAATAAAAGTAGCAATGAGCCTCCATCTTCAATCATGCGCCAGAGGCATTACATGTTGGGTGTAGACTGGGGTCCAAGCACTTGATCAAACTTCATCCTCAAAATTGCCTGCACGTTGGAATATGCAGCCCCCAAAGGAGGTCAGTACAAACAATGTACTGGCAAATGACACTATGGTGGATATAAAATGGCAAGTCTAAACTACATGCATATCTGGCTTGGTGGAGTTTAGGCCATTTGCAAAAAGCAAGTTTTTCCCTAACACTTTCGAAAAAGAGTTTTCTTTTCAAAGATTGGCACCATGGGACACACCCATGAGCACCACAACTAATATTTCCTTAGCCAAATTTGACTTCTTCAAAAACGGTGTTGAGATTCTTCTGTCCATCCTTGTCCAGCTGCTCGAAGTCGTCCATTACCGGGGACACGGCTACGATCATAGTTTCTAACTCTGCAGAGGTTGTGCACTTTCACCATTTGTCTTCAGTTAGCCCAAACATCCTATAGACGCGGAGTGCATCATGGAAAGGAGATATTTGAGACGAGATTTTTCAGAAGCAAGAATTCAACCCAACCAGCAAGACCCGTTCCACCTACAATTATGCTACATCTTCATGTCAAGCATGGGGTGAACTCTCAAAACTTAGTTGATCAAGACAGAGCCCATATGTCAACGGGTTGCACGGGAAGCTACTAAACTTAGAGGATCTGGTAATCTCTTTGTTTCCTAGGTGGCATTCCTTAAGTGAACTCCCCACAGGGAGACACTCAACTCTCATCAACCAAACAACCAAATCCACCCAGGTGATTCATTGAAGTTTATACTTAATTTTTTTCCACAATATTGAGTAAAACAAATTTGTAGCAAGGCTAAGCATCTACTAAGTACTAAGTCTCCAAAATAACAAGTCTAAAGGATTGCTACACACTACTTGGGATTTTGCATAGCATAATATTAACTTCGTTAAAATTCCCTATCATGTACTACTCAAAAACACTATAATGCATAGTAAAAATATGGGAGATTTGATGGTGTGTCACATGCCTTGGCAATAGGATGAACAATCACAACAAGTATAACAACAACAAGAGTAGACTTGCTCCTCTTCACAATCTAATACAAATAAAACAAGCCACACATAAAGATACAAAACAAACATAACATACAAAACAAAATAACAATACAAAAATATGCATGCATGCCATGCAATGATCAAATTAATGCACAAGATTCACAATTAGCAAGAATTACTAATAATGATGTTCTCTGATGTTAATAACATGGTTATGATGCATGCAAAACAAATTAATTATCAAATTATAATTATTAGCATTACTAGGGTTTTATTATAGGCTAATATGAAGATTAACAGGGTTTATGTTACAAAGTTTCACAAATAATTTTTCCAACGCTTCTAATGGATAGAGGACAACCATAGCAATTGATTTCACCTAAAAAGGGTTTGTAGATTAAAAGTTATGCCCATAATAGTGATTAACATAGATCTACAAATAACATGTGAGTGCACGTTTCAAAATTGAAATTTGCATAGTTTAAATTAATCTACAAAATGTTCTGATTTCAAAAAGTCAAAAATCATCTAATTTGGAATTACAGAACTCGAGATATGAATTTTTGAAGTTTTGAAACAAATCTGTTTTATTTTGTTTTAGTAAAAAAGATGATCGATCCGGGGCGAGGTAAATGGGGCGTTGTGATTGGTCGAAGAGATTCCACGCGAATCGCGCTCTGCGGAGTGTTGGATCTAAAAAAGATCGTGCGGCCATGATTCCCCAGTACCGCTTCGATGTGGCCTTCTATTAGAGCCCTCCGATGAAGATCTGACGGACGCGGTTGCTCCTCCTCTTCTGGGTCGTCGTGGCTCTCGCCGGAAACGTGGGCGCGCGGCCGCGGTGATAGAGCAAGCACGGCGGCGCTAATCTAAGGTCCTATAGAGAGCACGGGACTTACCAGGAGGTGTAGGACGACGACGCAGACTCAATGGCGCGGTGGTTCGCTCCTTCGCTTCCTGTCCCGTCGGGGATGGCTCGCCGGGGAAGTGCGGGGCGGCGAGCGGGCTCAGACGCGGTTGGCGGCGACAACCTGCTCGACGAAAACGTGCACAAGGATGTCAGTGAGATTTGCGACAATGAGGGCAAGAGAGAGGGGGCAGAGAGGAGGGGTGATGACGTCTACGGTCACCGTAGGGAGCTGGAACACGGCGGCGGCAATGGCGAGATCGGGAGCTCGATTGCGGCGATTTTCGAGCAAGGTTCGAGCTGGGGTTCGTGGGGGAGACTCACGAACGTCGGGAGCGAGGTATTATATAGGGGCCTAGCGTGCGGGAGGGGCTAGGGTATCGGGGAGGCGATGGCGGTCTCCGACGGACGCACGGCGTCGTGTTCGTCTCGGCATATGTTTCCGCCACGCCACGTCATGCGGGGTCGGGCTGGCACTGGGAGGAGGAAAGGGAGCGGGCTGGTCGCGCTTCCTGGGTTTCGCGGGGCTGGGGTTGGGCCGGCCTGCTGGGGCAGCGCTATGCGCGCGCGACAAATAACAGAGGGAGGGGAGTGGGCTGGGCCGAGGGGAGAGAGAAAGAGAGGGCTGGGCTGCGTTTTCTCTTTCTTTATTTCTTCTTTTTCTTTTCTGTTTTGTTTAAAAGGCATTCAAATAAATTTGAAAACCCCTCAAGACTAAATCAGAAATATTCACAAAAATAAGTTTTGGGAAGCTTGTGAAAAATAGAACATTTTGGTACTATTATTTCCCAAAACTAATTTACTTATTTTTTGGAAAATGTTTTAAAACCAAAAAGTGGTTTAAGAGGTAATAATGTCAAAAAATTTGTGTTTTTTCAATTTAATAGCCCAAAATTTAGCAAACAAGATGCAGGGATGCTATGATGCGCATGAATGCATGATGGTTTTGAAATTTTCAAAATTTTCAAAATCCTGGGATGTTACAGTGTACGCTCAATCTTGGCTCGAATGCGGGAACTCGATCCTAGAGGCATGAACATGACAAAACGCCACAACCCATTGTGGCCTCACATTCATGCCGTTATTAATCAAGTTATCAAAGATAATTCAACTTACAACAACCTGACATAATAGATTCACGTGTTGACTAGATTCATCAACCAGATGGATCAGATCGCAACTAGGCATGGCTAAGCAAGACTCATAGGCTTTAACGAAGAGCGCACAAACAAACCTATAGCTGCTAGGAGCAGTGGATCAGGATATGTAGGCTATGCAGTATATAAGAGAACTCTACCTACTAACATCAAATAGTTTGGAACCGAATGTAAAGTACGAGAATCAAAAGTCGTTGAAAAACATATATGAGCATATAAGAGGTTATGCTTGCCTTTGTCATAAGAAACCAGATAAAGACTTCAGGGATAAGTGCTTGACTTGTCGGTTAAGATTAAGTATTCGTCAATTGGCATTGATGGCCTTCTCTTCGGAGTCGCATTCTACCGAGAAGAAGCAAATACCGAAAAGAGAGAACAACAGTCAACCATGGCATAATGCAATGCACAGTATGTAAGCATGATCAACTTAATGCATCAACATAGAGCCCTAAAACATGTTCAACGGGTTCTAGAGTTCGCATGGCAGTTATGCAATTTAATTGAAATAAACTCTGAAATGGACCTCGGAGGGCACTTCGGGCAATTCTGAAAATGAGTCAAATTTAAATTACTCAAAATGGGTTTGAAAACATCATAACTTAATTGCATTTTTCATTCTGAGCATTTTGGTATATAACTTGTAATTTTCTGATTTTATTGAAAAAAAACATATTTTCTCTATTTAAAATTCAAAACAATATTTAAATACTGCACATTTTTTAACTTTACCAGATATGTTTGAAAATGACATATACAGATAGGATTTATTTTTCTGAACATTTTGCTACCTTACTTTTATTTTTCTGATAGACAGGGATTAAGTTATTGAATTTACAAATATTAATCATTTTTTGGAATTATAATTAAAGTGTGGCCCACCTATCAGTTATTTCTTTTTAAATTTAAAAGAATACAGTGCTGACACGTATGGCCCACGGTGACGTCATGCTCACGTCACCGTGACATCAGCAACCAGCCGGCAGTGGCCTGCGGCGCACGACGTCGTCGATTGAATGCACATGAGTGATCGCGCGGGGGCGCGTTGGGCTCCGCTAGGTATGGGCAACCTTAAGGTGACACCGCCGCCTGGAAACGGTCACCGGAGAGCTCCGGTGAGTATATCCCGCGATGGCGGATACGGGCACTCGATGGCGGCGACGAATATGAGAGCAATTAAAGGAACAAAGGGCATGGTGAGGTGCGGGAGGTCACCCTGAGCACGATGGAGTGGACGACGCAACAAGAGGAGGACGAAATTGACGGCGGCGAGTGACGGAGGCCGACAGCCGGAGGTGAGGATATTCTGATAAACATGGAGAATATTTCATGGGTGAGTTAAATCAAATTAAATGGAATCCGACACGATTTGAATTAAGTACTCCAACACATTCCATGTTTATTATTTAGGTGCACATGAATAATGGTACTAACAATGCAAGGTGAAAGATGCAAACATGAACATGAATGGCATATTAAAATTTTATGCATTCTTCTGATAAAAATAGACATAAAGTTTGTATTGTTTGGATTAGTAAAACAAAAGTTATAAGCATTTGAATATTGGGGTGCTTTCTGTAAAAACTGGGACTTTTTCGTGATGAAAACAAAGAGTGGAAGGGCTCCGGTGCAAAAAAACAGAAAGGATAGGGGCCTAAAAGCAAAGCTGTCTGGATCTCGGAGAGCAACAAAAATCGGGATTTGATCCCGTGGACGGGGATTCGAACCTCGGTCTCCACTGATGAAGGAGCAAGGATGCTGCCACTGGGCTACATAACGAGTTGTGTCTGAAACAGGATCTGGCCGCAGATGAATATAAGTGTCAACGTTAACTGGATTTTTAGACGAAACAAGGTGCATGCTTTCAGATCCAGGAGTGGACAGCATCAAAATAAAATCGTGAGGATTTCGCATCGGAGGGGAATTGTACCAGGGATCTGCCAGGAGATAGACCAGGAGAGTTGCCACTAAGCTAGGAACAGATCAATGCTAATAATAGAGTGGGACTATATATGTATTGTCTTCACGCGAACGGAAATTTCTAGCGAAACTAAAGAAAACGGAGATACAGTCCGATGGTGACTGTAACTCAAAAGACGACGACCTGAGGCGGGCGGCGCACGAAGGCGCCGCTCCCATAGAAAGGGATGATTGAGGAACCAGTCCAAGAGGTGTTGCTCACCATGGGAGGATCCATGACGAGGTCGAAGAGGCCGTTCACATGGTGGCTGTGACGAGCATGTTGCCGAAGGTTCAGGGACAAAGGAGGAAGACAGCCATGTCGGTGACATCCTGGGAAGCTACGGCTCCGGTCTTCAGCATAGAGAACGTAGGTGTTGAGGCGATTCTATTCCCGCAGCTAGCTTGGCTCGAGGGTGAGCATGGCGACGGGGCGTCGGAGAGAACCTCCGGTGTTGTTGCTCAATACAGAAATTTTTAGTGGAAGAAAAATAGAGAGAGGAAGAACGGAAGGAGATCTGGTGGCGGTGGAAGGGGAAGAAGAAGGAAGGAGGCTAGGGTTCTCTGGAGGGAGAGGAGGCTTTAAGGGGGAGGGGAGAGGGGACCATGGCGTGGTGGTCCAAAGCGATAGTTACATGAGGGATCCACACATCTGTCTCGCTCTTGTGTACGGAGAAGATAAACAAGAGGATGTGGGTCGTGGGCTGGAAGTGGTGATGTGGTTTCCGTGGTGGGCTGGCCAGCCATCCAAAATCTTTTTTTTTCTTTCATTTATTATTTTCAGAAAAACAAAATAAAGGGTTTAGGATAATAGAGACCTCACACCAAATAGGATTTTTTGCAATTTTTGTGATTACAACTTTATGAAGAAAATATATGTAGCCAAATGAGATGAAGTGCATGATGCCATGATGATGCAAAAAAACACGCAAACAAATTATAGTTGGGGAAAACCCCTGGGTGTTACATTATATTACGTATTGATCTTAATGCACTGTTCTGTTGCACACATAGCAATCACTTTGTTGTTGCAACTTAATACCAAGGGATTCGCTCGATAGCTTTCTTGAGGTGGATATTTAGATATGGATGCATGCTAGATAGTGGTTCATATACCTTGACGTAATTCCTACAATGTTCGAACTCGTGAACTTTATCTCGGCATAATAGTATTGTTATACGTTCATGATTTGTCAATTGCCAAGATGTAATTTGTTCGTCCAGCATGTTGTTTTCTTTGGAGATACACCACTAGGGCCCCCGGTCCTATTTTCCTCATATTGAAAACCTTGTTTCAAGCACTTTCATAATTGTTTCCTTACTCCCCCGTTTTTTACTTTTATTGTTTTCTAAGAATTTATATGTTTAATTCTCCTGTTTTTAGTAAGACCGGAAGATTGACAACCTTCCGGAAAGTTGAGGCAAGAGAGAGTCTATGTTTATATGCAGGTTCCATGCTCCCGACAACACCAGTATTTTCTGGCGCCTTTGACAAAACAACCTTCTTCAAGACTACAAAGTCCTACTGGTTCGATAACTCTAGTTCTTTACTAGGGGAAAACTTAATCTAGACTGCATCATACCTTCCGCTTGGGGTCTCCCACGTCACATCAAGGAGTAATATGGCCAAAGGGGACCCTGGGGGTGGTCCTAGGCCCCTAGGGGCCCACCAGGCGTGACCAGAGGGGGGCCGCGGCCACCACCCTCCTAGAGGCCCAAAGTCCCCCCTCTGGTTTCCCTTCTAGCTCCAGGAGTTTTCCGGGGAGAAATAATTTTTCATATTTTTTCTGGAATTTTCGGAGGAAGTTGAATTTTCTGCACAAAACCAAATACCAAGGGTAATTCTGCTGAAAACAGCGTTAGTCCATGTTAGTTTGATCCATATCATGCAAATGTGAGGGAAAACAATAAGAAAAGTGGTTGGAAAAGTAGATACGTTTGCAACGTATCAACTCCCCCAATCTTAACTTATTGCTTGTCCTTAAGCAATTCGGTTGACAAATTGGACGCGATAAAGAAAACTTTGTCAAACTCTTTTCAATTCATATGGTGCACATAAGACTACTCCATGATCAGCATTTAACAAGTACATGATAATTGTTATAAGGATAATACAGCTTACGAACTCATTCTAGCTCATGAAAAGTGAACAGATAACCAGGAGTAAACAATATGAAATTATAACATCAACTAGGTTGCAATGATCATAATAATGCACAGTAAAATGGTATCCCGCTTTCCCTTAATTGTGTAGCAAAACATAAATGCCAGGACACCTCCGAAGCTCAAGTTGTGACTAGATATAATAATTTCAGGAGAAACAGTATTGTAAACATGCAATAGACAATAATATTTTGGGACGATGCACATTATACTCAGAATGACAATCATCTTCTCCTAACCGGTGCATAAAGTAAGAAGATGGAAAATCGACATAAAATTAAAAGAAGGACCCTTCTGTGAGGGAAGCAGGGATTACTCATGTGTCAGAGAGCTTTTTATTTTATAAACAGAGGTATTGAAAAAAAATTGAGAGAGGTGTATGTTTATGTCAACGAATGGTAATGAAAAACTTATCATAACCCATGTAAAACAAAGTGTTTATACTTATGAGAGCGGTTTCCGTTTTTTATTAGTTTTGCACTTCCCCCCAGGTTTCGTCAAACCATGGGGATGTGCCTTTTTCTTATATTAGTTGGCACCAGCTCTCTTGCAAATTTAGATGAGCACATATTCCATACTCATCGGGTGAAATAAGAGAGAAGAATTTTGCTTTACATAAGATATGATAAACTTTAAACTACTTCCTCGTGAGCTAAAACAAGAACACAAACCATGTTAATCATTGAAGGTTTTAAAGGTAGCACACGAGAAATTTACTTGGAGTGGTGGTTTAATACCACATATAGGTAGATATGGTGGACACATTGGGCAAACTTTGTTTTTTAGGAGTTGTATGCACGAGTAGATCTAATACTCAGTACATGTGTAGGATAGCAAAAGACTGGGAGCAACCAACTAGGAGAGCAACAATGGTCATAATCATGCATTGCGACAAAACAATATTGAATAATGCTCTGTTACAAATATCGGCTGATATTCAGATAAATTGGCCGATTTATCGCTTACCGGTGTCTGGCCGGTAAGATAAATTAGCCAATATTTCGATCGATATTCTGATAAATCGGCTGATTTACCATTTATCAGGGGTCGACCGATAAGTTTCTAATGCGCGTGTAACACGCGTTCGTTGGGAGACCCCAAGAGGAAGGTATTAAGAGCACAGTAGCAAGTTTTCCTTAGAAAGAAACCAAGGTTGAATCAACCAGTAAGAGAAAGAAATCACTTCTGAAGGTTGATGCAGCTGATGTGGCAGGACGCACTACCGGTTCTTAAGTAACGTGGAGCCTAGACAACACAATCAAATCACTTTGCCCCAAGGAAGCAGTGAGGTTGTCAATCTCACCGATTTTGCTGAAAACAAAGAAGTTAAACATATGGTGTGGAAAACAGTAGTAATAGTATGAAAACAGAGATTGAAGTGGTTGCATTATCAGTATGAGGAAAATGGACCGGGGTCCATAGTTCACTACTGGTGTCTCTCCAAAGTAGATAGATAGCATGTTGGGTAAACAAATTAGAGTTGGGCAATTGACAGATATAAAGGTTGCACCGTAGTGCATATGCATGACATGATGATTACTATGTGATTCATGCTGACATTACAACAAGATACATAGACCGACATCCAACTGCATCTATGACTAATAATCCACCCTCAGAATGTCATCTGAGCAAACCTTGGGTATTAAGTTGCAAGCAACAGATAATGGCAGTAAGCAAATTGTGTAACGTAAACAATGTAAACTCCCTAGTGAAACATCACATCCCCCACCCATTTATGTTTCTTTCACTCGAGCGCGAGTGAAAGGGAGGCATGAACCCACTATCAAGCATAAATACTCCCTCTTGGAGTTACTAGCATCTACTAACAATGAAGAGCATGCAAGATCATAAATAACATACACATGAAAAGAACATGATAGATTGATAATCATTGGACATAACATTCAATATTCACCGGATCCCACCAAACACAACATGTAGCATTACAATAAGACGATCTTGATCATGTAGGGATGCTCACAAGATCTAAACATGAGGCATAAAGAGGAGAGAACAACCATATAGCTACTGCTATGGACCCGTAGTCGAAGGATGAACTACTCACGCATCATTGCGGAGGCGGGCATGGTGGTGTAGAGCCCTCCGGTGATGATTCCCCATCCCGGCATGGTGCCGGGGAGAGCTCTAGAACCCTCCCAAACTAGGGTTGACGATGACGGCGGTTGTGGATGTTTTTTGTGGAAAAGGGTTCTGTATCCAGAGTTAACCCTTCGAGGAGAATATATAGGCATGAGGGAAACATCGGTGGGCGGCAAGGGGGGCCACAACACCCCTGGGTGCGGCCAGAGGGGGGCGCCCACTCATGGCGTGGGGGCCCCTGTGGTTCCCTTGCGGACTCCGTGTGCGCGACGACTTTCTAAGACTTTCGGGCTTCGAATCGTCCAATTCCGAGAATATTTCCAGAACAACTTTTTTGAAACTAAAAACAGCAGAAAACATGAAATGGCTCTGTGGCATCTTATTAATAGGTTAGTCCCATGAAATCGATAAAAATGGCATAAAGTGTAAAGGAAACATGTATCATAGGGCATCAAAACAACATGGAACATCAGAAATTATAGATACATTTGTGATATATCAACATCCCCAAGCTTAGTTCCTACTCGTCCTCGAGTAGGTAAACGATAAAAACAAATAATTTATGAGGTGACATGCTACCAACATAAACTTGATCATCACAGTAATGTAAATCATGTAAACTATGATCAAATGAATAAAGACTATGATTTATAGTTGATATCAAATAGGATAATGCATAAACCATTAGGAAGAACAAAGTAAAACTTTTCAATGAATCAATACTAAAATACAATACACCGTGCAAGGTTTATTAAAGATGATTTAAGCTTCAAGAACAAAAATATAATCATCCAAGGCATCAAACTCTCACAACAACACCTTTTAGGATCAAGTCAAGTGACAACAATATGCACGTAGGAAAATCATTAAGATATTTGTGCACTCATAACAAGCAAGAGTTATGTATTGGTCCATGGCACCAGGATGTTATGGCTAAAAGAACATTATGGGGGGTTTGGATGGTCAATGCAAGAAAGTCTTACACAACTAAAAGTGATCATTAGACAAAAGGAAGTCTTATAATCGAAGTTATGCAAGGAGTAGTGATTGCTACACAACGGATGCACATAGAGCTATAAGTGTATGAAAGCTCTCCAATGGAACTAGTGGGGGTGCATCCAACGTGCTCGCTCACGAAGACCTAGAGTGAGGAGGCTCATCATTGGAATATACAAGCCAAGTTCTATAATGTAAGTTCCCCACATAGCTATGTAAGCCATAATATGAAAACTCTCTCCAAACTGAAGTAATGATGCTAACCAAGCACAGGTGTGGAATAAATGATAGTAGTGCTTCCCCCTCTCTCTTTATTATCTCTCTTTTTTCCTCTTTTTTGGGCTTTTTTTTATTTTTATTTTTTTATGATTAACCTCACTGGTAGGGGCATCACTCTATTTTACAATGAATCATCACACTTTTAGTACTCATAACTCAAACTGAAATATCTCCGATGTGTATAAAACTAAATGCTCCTGGCGGTGTAGCAGTATGCAAAATAACAATGAAGCATGACAAGTAACATAATGATGATCCATGTTGTATGGGAATGTATCTCGGAATGGCTATGGAAATACCATGGTAGGTAGGTATGGTGGCTGTTTTGAGGAAACTAATTTTTGGCTTATGTGTAGAAGAACAAATTCTCCCATAGGGTTTGGATGCACTGGCAAAGTTTGCACCAACTCTCAATGTGAGAATGAGCAATGCACAGTACCGATGGGCTGGCAAATATGGATGGTGGAAGTGCCAAAAAACCGTAACATAGAACTCAAAAGTTAAAAGATTACAACTAAAATTATGATCTTACAAGGCATAATGAAAATCACTCCAAGAGGGTCCATGGAAGTGACAAGTCACTGTTAGCTACCCCGACCGTAGCGTGTAACAAAAGGCCATTACGATTGCTATTAGCAAAGGAAGTCATATACCATTATCCCATCAACTGGTTATTTGAGTGTGGCACGGTTTCGGGCTTTTAGACCAACCATTAATTGTTTTTACTCTACTAAACCAGCAAGTTTATCATTAAGCATATTAATATCTCAAAACAACAACAAATAATCAAGTTTAGTGATCTACAAGAATATGCAAGTTTTTTCGTTATACCATCTACCACATGCAGCATTTATATTTCCATCAAACACCAAACAAAAAACTCTCCAAGAGATATAACAATGAAACAAGAGAGTGCTAACACTACTCTACTAGAACTAACAACTCTTAATAAGAGATGCATGAAAAACAGGATCTAAAAGAGATTGCAACAGCTAGAAGAAAAACTAAGAATACGAACATAACGAGTATTCATATGAAAAAGCGGAGAGATTGGAAACAAGAAAAAATAAAATAAATTAAGAAAAACAATAAGAGAGTAAAGAGATTGGAAGTGAGAGACTCCTGTTGCAGAAATCCTCTTTCTCCCCTGCAAGGACGCCAGAAAAATAGCTTGGTGCACGTGTAACACACGTTCGTTGGGAGACCCCAAGAGGAAGGTATGAAGAGCACAATAGCAAGTTTCCCTCAGAAAGGAACCAAGGTTGAATCGACCAGCGGGAGAAAGAAATCACTTCCGAAGGTTGATGCAGCTGATGTGGCATGGCGCACTACCGGTTCAGAAGCAATGTGGAGCCTACACAACACAATCAAATCACTTTGCCCAACGAAGCAGTGAGGTTGTCAATCTCACCGGTTTTGCTGAAAACAAAGAGGTTAAATGTATGGTGTGGAAAACAATAGTAACAATATGAAAACAGAGATTGCATTGTTGTATTATCAGTATGAGAAAAATGGACCGGGGTCTATAGTTTACTAGTGGTGTCTCTCCAAAATAGATAGATATCATGTTGGGTAAACAAATTACAGCTGGGCAATTGACAGGTATAAAGGCTGCACCGTAGTGCATATGCATGACATGATGATTACTATGTGATTCATGCGGGCATTACAACAAGATACATAGACCGTCATCCAACTGCATCTATGACTAATAATCCACCCTCAGAATGTCATCCGAGCAAACCTTGGGTATTAAGTTGCAAGCAACAGATAATCGCAGGAAGCAAAGTGTGTAATGTAAACGTCGTTGTTTTCTACCTAGTGGAAACAACACATCCCCCACCCATTTACGTTTCTCTCACTCGAGCATGAGTGAAAGGAAGGCATGAACCCACTATCAAGCATAAATACTCCCTCTTCGAGTTACTAGCATCTACTTGGCCAGAGCATGCAAGATCATAAATAACACACACATGAAAAGAACATGAGAGATTGATAATCATTGGACATAGCATTCAATATTCATCGGATCCCAGCAAACACAACATGTAGCATTACAATAAGATGATCTTGATCATGTAGGGTAGCTCACAAGATCTAAAAATGAGGCATAAAGAGGAGAGAACAACCATCTAGCTACTGCTATGGACCAATAGTCCAAGGATGAACTACTCACGCATCATTATGAAGGCGGGCATGGTGGTGCAGAGCCCTCCGGTGATGATTACCCCTCCCGGAAGGGTGCCGGGGAGAGCTCCAGAACCCTCTCGAACTAGGGTTGACGATGACTGCGGCTGCGGATTTTTTTCGTGGAAAAGACTTCTGTATCTAGGGTTAACCCTTTGAGGAGAATATATAGGCGCGAGGGCAACATCGGTGGGCGGCCAGGGGGCCACACCACCCCTGGGCGCGGCCAGAGGGGGGCGTCCACTCATGGTGTGGGGCCATGTGGCTCCCCTCCGGACTCCATGTGCGCGACGACTTTCTAAGACTTCCAGGCTTCGAATTGTCCAATTCCGAGAATATTTCGAGAACAACTTTTCTAAACCTAAAAACAACAGAAAACATGAAATGGCTCTGTGGCATCTTATCAATAGGTTAGTCCTAGGAAATAGATAAAAATGGCATAAATTGTAAAGGAAACATGTAGCATATGGCATGAAAACAACATGGAACATTAGAAAATATGGATACGTTTATGACGTATGAGTTTCCAATAAACGATATGTTGAACATTGTCAATAAAGCATGGATGTAATCTTATAACCCTGCAAAAAAAGATCATTGAGGCTTAAATTGACTTTATTTATAGTCTTACATGTGTGAACATGTGTCAAGTCGATCCAAATAAGTTCTTCATAGGGAATACCATAAAACCATACCGTCTTATGAACAAAACAACACATGCGATATTCTAATAACATATTGAGAACTCGTAATCATTTGAGACTAATCATAAGAAATCATGAACAACTAAAGCAATATTATACATACAACTATCTATCATGACAAGCTAATATAAGATAATGTGAATATTGATACGTCGAAAATGTATCTCCTTTTCCGAACACTTTTCTTATTGTTTTCCTCTAAACTTGTGAGTTTTGGATACCACTAACACGTACTAGCGTTGTTTTCAGCAGAATTACCTTGGTCTCTCGTTTTTGTGCAGAAAAATCATCTTTCGGGAAATTTCCCAGAAAAAGACCCCATTGGTCTTAAAACACCGGAAGAGCCCGGAAGCCAGAAGGGGACCAGGAGAGGGGCCAAAGGGGGGCCACACCACCCCCTGGAGCGCCCCTAGGCCGCTCCACCTGGTGGTGTGGGCCACTCCCACACCCCCTCGAACTCCCCTTTCGATTACATATTGCCTTCATCCCTAAAATGCGAGGGGGTTCTTCATATTCCACAGAAACACTACAGAGCACCGGCGACACCACGAACCTCGATTCCGGGATCAGAAGTTCCTGTTTTGGCGCCCTGTCGAGACGGGGATTCGAAGGAGATCATCGCCATCGACACCGCCACTCCTTCTCCATCAACTATCCATGTTTCCCCCGTCCATGTGTGAGTAAACACCATTGTAGCCTGAGAGGGATGGAAGGTATTTGATGAGATTGATCATGTAATAATGCCAGATTGTTAGGGCATAGTGCCTAGTATCCATTGTTAGTGTTTTCTACCGTTGTTGCAACTTGTTATGCTTAATTCTTGTCACTAGGGCCAGAGTGCCATGATTTCAGATCTGAACATGTTATTGTTTCATGAGTATAATATTGTTTCTTGATCATACCTGCAAGTTGTTTTACACACATTGTTGTCCGGAACCCGAGGCCCCAATGTGACAGAAATTGGGACAACCGGAGGGAATGCTGTGATGTGAGGAGCACATGTGTTCATGGAGTGTTAATGATTTGCTCCGATGCTTTACTAAAAGGAGCACATTAATTACCAATAGTTTCCCTAGAGGCCCCGCTGCCACGGGCTGGTAGGACAAAAGAT
This sequence comes from Alopecurus myosuroides, assembly GCA_028641055.1. Lineage (NCBI taxonomy): Eukaryota > Viridiplantae > Streptophyta > Magnoliopsida > Poales > Poaceae > Alopecurus > Alopecurus myosuroides. Next base: position 535,752,257 of record CM054057.1, read on the forward strand.
GTTGTGCAAGTTTCTCATTGCGAGCACGTATGACTATATTGGAACACATGCCTATGGTTTGCCTACATGTTTGATGCTTTATATTATTATCTGCAATGCCCACGTTATTATTATTACATGACCTATGTTATCCATGCAACGCCCGTCCATCCATTCCCTCTATGCCTACGGTACTCCCATACTGTTGTTTTCCGCGATTGCAACTGTTGTTACTATTTTATTACTGCTGCTATTTTATTTCTACTGCTGCTATAAAAATGTTACCACTGATAAATTGTTGTGAGCAAGTCTACTTTCAGGTGCAGCTGAATTGACAACTTAGTTGTTAAGGCATATAAATATTCTTTGGCTCCCCTTGTGTCTAATCAACAAATTTGGGTTTTACTTCCCTCGAAGACTGTTGCGATCCCCTATACTTGTGGGTCATCAAGACTATTTTCTGACATCGTTGAGCATAGCTTTATTTATTTGCTCACTTGATCGTGATATTGTTTGCTACAAGACATTCATCATGGGCAAGACTCGTGATGGAAAAGTTCCTATATTACATCCACTACAAGAAGAGGTACAACTCTGAACACCTCTGCTGCTCTTGATTCACCGTCTGTTATGAGTAAGCTTCTTACTCCACCACATGCCACACATACTATTACTTCTGCTGAGTCTGAGCACGTTTCTGATACTTTTGATGATGTTTCTACTGTGCTTGATGATACTGGTTCTCTAGGTCCTTTCCTAGATGCTACTATTGCTAGATCCAAACAAATTAAAAATGCTGAAATTTCTGTTGAAAATATTGGTACACATGTTAATTCATCTGAGCTTATTGATGATCTTGATGAAACCTATATTGAACCGAGTGATGATTTTATTGAAGAAGCTCGTGCTACTACTGGTGCAAGTGCTCTTAAGAGTCTTCTTGCACGACATGCTGTGAAATATAACTCTTCTCTTGATGTTAAGTTTGCCACATCTCCCATACACATTATAGACAAGGATTATGATTTATCTTTATATTTATCTTATATATCTATTGTTGAGAAGGAACCTTTTTGTGGAACTGAAAGTAAAAGTGCTATGGAACACATGAATGAGCTTTCATCTTTGAGTAGTTTATTTTCTGATGATACTAAGTTGCGTACTTATTTTGTTACCAAGATCTTCCCTTTCTCATTGAAAGATGACGTCAAATATTGGTTTAACAACCTGTCACCTGGGTGTATTACTGATCATATGGATTTGGTTAATGCTTTCTTTCAAAAATATTTTCCTTCTAATGACCAACATGTTGTTGTGCAAGACATCTTTAACTTTAAGCAAATTGAAGGAGAAAAATTGCCTGAATCTTGGACAAGGTTTTGTTCTTTGATAAGAGTTAGCCCTGGATACCCTCTACCTAAAAATGAGCTCCTAGATATCTTATATTAACTAATTGGATGCACCATACGAGACTCCACGTTAACTCTCGAGGTAAAAGAACAACGGCCATTAGATGTTTACATCCCGCGATAATAACCGTTAGATCACCCTCAAAATTCATATGAACCTATCCGTATTATCTATCCACACATATGCGGGGCTCGAATCACAAGGTCTGCAAAATAAATCTCCTTTTTTCCAAAATAAAATACACCTCCCAGCCTTCCTCAATCACGTGAGGTATCTGGGGTACAGCTTTAACGATTGGATGCAACGCAGGAGTCGTGGCTTCCTAGGCCCGCATAACTCCTTGCCCTCCTTTTTGTGCTACCCAATAAAATAAAAATAAAAGTTAAAAAAATAAATCAAGAAAATATCTCCAATCGCCTCACAGATTTGGTAGCGCCGGTGTTTTACCTCGGAGACAGGATTTGGTCGTGGTTCTTCAGCCCCCGAGCCGGAAAAACCTCTCTTCTAATTTTGATCTCCTGTGCTTAATTTGATCCGCCAAATCTAGAGCGAGAAGCACATGGAGACCAAAATCAACGGATGTGTCGCCGGACTCCTCCAACTGTTCAATGATCTTGGACGAGAAAATTGAAAATTCATATCGTCGGTCATGCAGTGCTCGATATTCAAGCTTTTAATTTCAGGTATGAGTTTGCTCACATTGTTTAATCAATATGACCTATGCAAATAGCCTACTCGGCGGGCAATCATACTTTCATGAAGCAACTTGATGCGTACTATAGCACAAGTCTCACGCGATAGGTGCAGCTTCAGGCCGGGCGCTCTTCGAAACAGAGTATAGGTGCAGCTCGACGCCAGCCGTATATGTGCACTTCGGCGCTCCCGACAATGGCATATACGTGCAGCTCGGGGCCAGGCATACTGATGCAGTTCGAACAATCGACAGACATGTGCAGCCCGGCGTACATGATGAAGTGCATTCGGCCGCAGTTGTCGCCATCAGCATGACTGCTGTCGTGGTGGTGTCACGGCAGATGCCATAGGATGGCGAAAGATGTGGGAACGATGGACGCTGGAGGTGCTCGGGGAGGGATCACGCAGCGAGTAGCCGCGTGTGGGATGAATCTAGCACTGCAAACAACAAGACCTACCCAGGTTCAGGGCCCTCGTGTGGAGGTAAAACCCCTACTCCTGCCTTTCTCTCTTTGTATTTCTGTCTCACCGAGTAGCCACAGTACAGGTTTGGCCTACGGCCGAGTACGTAGCCACCCTTCTCTCTACGTAACAAGTAAGCTAGGTGTTCTCTCCAAAGACGCGACCAAGAACCTAGTGAGCCGACCCTCTCACAGGAGGAGGCAGGGCACCTTATATACTGGTGCCCAGCCGGATACAGCCAACAGGGAAAAGTACAAACAGATGTCGACATAGTGTGCACACTGCACACTTCCAGCTTCCCGCTGACACCTTTGGCTTCCTAGTTTGTCTGGTGTGGAAAGTCGTTGTGCAAAACCAAGAAGCTGATCTGTTATCACTGCCACGACCACAGGGTAGGCCCCCTAACCTGCGCCGCCCTGCTGACACCCTGACACGGATAAGCACGCGCTCTGCAGATGAACAGTGCCCCAGTACAGACCCAGGATACGTGGGATCCTGTGTCAGAACGGCTCCTTTGACTTCTGGCCCGAGTAGGAAACCGCCACCTCTACTCGGACCACTTCCTTTACTCGGAGGAGAATAACTTCCTTGATTCTTTCTCCTGGCCATCAGTGCGTACGGCCGAATAGCAGTCGACCGGGTATCGAGTACCGGGTAGCCAGCTACTCTGCCTAACGTCTCCTCTGATCTTGCCCTTAGCACTTGCCTTTACCCTACTCGGGGGTAACCCCCCGACATTAGTCCCCGAAGCTGGTAGAGTCCTGCGAACTTGTTCACTGGGCTCTGCCAGCTTAAAAACCAATCTTGCCTTTGAACCTCAGGATGCTGAGTAGCACCTCCGAGTAGCCCTCAATTCTGGCTCGAGTCTCTCCTCTTCCGAATAGGACCAATTCTCTTCTCTGTCGCCGAGTAAAATGACTTTGTGAAATTTTGAACAGAATCTCGGCGTGGCAGAGCAAATCCACCTTTCCGCACTGCAATTGGGCACGTGTCACGTTCTCGCACCCCCGACACCTCGATACCTAGAATATCACAGGCCACGCGCCCATCATTGCGACCTGGGCCCACCGGCCCGTTAGGTCACATCAAGTGCAGTTATTCGCCCACGATCTCGACGTGGGATCAATTGCGGCCGTTACGCGCGCGATATGCGTTGTGTGCGTTTCTAACCGGCCCACACCCTGCGTCGCACGATCTCCGCGCACAAACTGATCCCACTAACTCCATTAGTAACGGCTACCCGAGGGGAGGGATAAATACCCCCTCGGTAACTCCTCCTTCCCCTTCCTGGTCTCATTCACTTCCTGCCTCTCCGCCTCTCCGCCGCCACAGAGCGCTCCGCCGCCACGCATCTCGCCGAGCCGCTGCTCCCTGCGACGCCGGAAGGCTAGCAATTTCCACCAAGTTTCCACGAATCTCCACCAAATCTCTCTTCTCGATGGCCCGCGATGATGACGCCCGCGCCGGATGGGCTGGATCCGAGGTGACGCTGGAGGATTGCCAGTGGCTGGTAAACACCCGCCGCGTTCCTCCCGGCGTGCGCTGCCGGCAACCGGACGACGAGCTCGTTCCCACACCGGAAGCGGACGAGTTCGTCGTCTTCCTCGCTCACTTCAAGCGAGGATTCGGGCTGCCGGTCTCCGATTTCTTCAAATCCTTCCTCGACCACTTCGGGCTCCAGCCGCACCATCTGCCCCCAACGCGATGGTGATGCTCGCATACCACGCCGTGGTGTGCGAGGCGTTCCTGGGTGTGCGCCCCATGGTGCACACCTGGGCGCGCTACTTCTTCTTCCGGAAGCAGAGCGTGCCCAAGCCGGGAAGCACGGAGAGCGCTCGCAGCATGACCAAGACCGGAAGCGCGATGATGTTGCAGCGCGGCTCCACCCCTCACCCGCGCATCAAGGGGCTCGAATCGGTGCGCAAGTGGCAGCGGTCCTTCTTCTACGTGAAGAACGTCCCTGATGAAGAAGGGGCGCCAATCATGGACCGAATTCTGCTTCCCAAGTGGACGAACACGGTGCCCACTCAGCAGAATTGGGGATACAAGCCACCGCTTCAAGGCGATATCTCCCAGATCAACAAGCGCCTCGCCGAGCTGAAGGAGTTGGGGCTCAAGAGCGACGATCCCATCGCCTGCTGGATTTCTCGGCGAGTGCTCCCGCTACAACGTCGTGCGCACCTCATGTGCTACATGGGAGGCAACAGAGACTGCACGAGGACCACCACGTTCGAGCTGAGCAACGCGGATGTGCCCGTCTGGGCGCGCTCCATCATGAGTACCGGCCTCACCGACAACTGGCAATACGGCTTCGTGCCGTATAGCCGTGAGAAGCCAATCGGACAGGTTAGTACTTTATGCTTTATCTCTGCATCATGATACCGAGTAGGTGGCTTTCCAGCTTAGTGTGCTTAGTATTTGCACGCTGCACCGAGTAGAAACACTTACTAGTATCTCCTAAGCTTTATGTGCTTTGTATTTGCACGCCATGTCGAGTAGAGCACTTACTAGTATCCGCTAGGCTTTATGTGCTTTGTGTTTGCATGCCATGTCGAGTAAAGCACCTTACTAGTATCCGGTAGGCTTTATGTGCTTTGTGTTTGCACCCCCTACCGGGTAGGATTCCTTATATTGCTCAACTGATTTGTATTGCCTGCTTGCATTTCCAGCACCTTGACCGCCAGCTCGCTGAGAACCAGGAGCGCCTTGAGGCCAACTGGGACCCCGACCGGAAAGAGGACGACGAGACCGCCTATGACACTCAGGCCACCCTCTGTGTCCCTTGCACCGAACAGCAGGGTAAGCACCACATCGACGCGTCCATTCGGGATTGGTCCGAGGACGATGAAGAAGGTGACTGAGCTCGCTTCTGTAGTTGCGAGTAGCGCGATTTAATTTTTCTTTACGCTTCTCAACCGATTCTTCTCTTCTACTCTGCAGACGACGCCGATGCAGACGAGGAGGACGAGGACGTCCTCGACGTTGATCCGGTTGCGGTGGCTGCTCCTACTACCCGGAAGAGGACGGGTAGCAGTGCCCAGGAGCCTGCTGCCAAGAAGGCCAAGAAGCCCGAGAAGGTGAAGAAGGTTTCCACCAGGAGGCCACTCCCTACCCGCAAAGGGTAAGTAACTTTTCTCTAAGTTGTGTTTCGTTATTGCTTCTCGGTGTTTTTCTTCCCCCTCTCTTTTTCTGAACTCTCTTTTTCCTTCAGCGATCCTTTGGATGCTGATGCTGCTGTCGCTTCCACCAAGTCCAAGAAGAAATTGCTCATCGACCTCGAGTCGCTCATTGACCTTGATGACGACGAGGATGAGCCAGCAGCACGGGATAGGACGCGTGCGCCCTCCCCTGCGAAAGAAGCAGAAGAAGGCACCAACGCCAAGGACACGGGCGCTGGTGTCCAAGACATGGACACAGAGCAGCGGGCCCGCGCAGAACCAAGTGCGCAGGATGCTGCTCAAGATGAGACCCCCTCTTCTCCCCTAGCTGCCTCAGCTGGGGAGAATACCGAACAAGATGCCGAGTGCCAAGACCACGCTGCCCTTGAGCGGCAGGAAGAGAACCTGGAGCAGCCGGAAGCTGAGGCTGCTGTTCAAGATGACCCCACGGCCCAGCCGCGGGTAGAAGAACAAGGAGATGTGCGACCAGATCCCGTTGCCGAGCAGCGGGTAGATACGAATGTTGTGGAGCACGACTTGCAGAGCCAAGCGCAGCCGGATGCTGCGCCGGGTAGCCAGCCCCTTGTGCCGCCTACCCAGCAGGCTGCTCCACCTACTGCACCAAGCCCTCCGCGGCCAGCGAAGAAGCCCAAGACTGCACCGAGCAATCCTTCCAAGCAGGGCGCTAAGAAGACAGATGCCGACGGCAAGAAGTCCATCCAACCTGATGCCCCAGTCCGTAAGAATCCATCGCGCAACGCTGCACTGGATGCTGCCAAGATGCCGCCACCAAAACAACCCATGAAGCCTGCCGCGAAGACTGGGCAGCTCACCATTGGCGCTACTGGCAGCTCTACAGGCGCAGCCGCGGGATCAAGCGCTCAAGAATCGCCTAGCTACCTTCCCTACATGGTGCAGATGGGCAAGCAGTATGGCATCAATCTGAACAAGACCGAGCAGCGGCTCGCTCTTACGAAGGGCAAGCAGGCCACGGCGGTGGACTCCAAGTTGTCGGCAAAGAATAAAGCCCTTTCCATCTACTCGCGCGAGGTCCAAGAGACTGAGGTGGTGTCCGAGGGGCTTGAGCAGATGATCGACTGGGTAGGCTTCATCGAAGCTGAGTGGAATAGCGAGGTCCTTGGCAACAAGACCTGGAATGGCCTGGCCTTGGGCCCACAGGACCACTGGCGCACTGATTGGAACAAGGCGGACATGGGCTACAATCCCATGACCATTTCGTCCACCACCAGCACGCTTGCCGTGAAGATGTATGTCCACCGCAAAGCTGCCGAGGACCTCGAACAAACCTACGCTGTAAGTATCGTTTGCTTGTTCCGAGTTGCAACTTTTCTTCTCTTCTGCTCTTCTTTTTTTCCTTCTCCGATACCCAGTCCCCGAGATTCGGGCCGAGTAGACGGGTACTCAACCGAGTTGCCGTCTTCTCGGGTCAAATCTTCAAAACACTGTCTAACTCTGTTTCTTTATTCTTCACAGAATAGCCTCTTGAAGCGGACAACCCTTTACCGGCGGCTGCTCTGGAATCACTACATCGCCAAGAGGCGCCTTGAGGCACTGGAAGCAGAACGCAAAACTGATGCTGAGACGGAGCAAGCTGCCCTGGATCGCGCCCTCCAACTGTCGGATCTCGAGAGTAAGCTTCTAGCTATTCGGTTAATGTGTTTCGTGTTTACGCCCGTATTTGCTTTTTGCTCTAACTCCTTCTACTCTGCAGGCAAATTTCAGGCGATGACAGAGGAGCACAAACATTGCCATGTCTTTGTTGCTTCTGCTGAAAGCAAGATCAAGGAGCTTGAAGGTGAGTTGCCGTCTTCTCGGTTGTTTTACTCCTTTCCCTTGGCTACTCTGCTTATCGTGTTGTTTCTGTCCGCAGAAGAGTACAAGAAGTTCCGCGAAGAGCATCTCGACTGTCTAAAGCCCGTAGAGGTAAAGCAGCAGCTGGAGAGCCAAGAAACCGAGCTCAAGGACAAGCACGTCACCGAGTTGGAACAACTGCAAGTCCAATGTAGGGCTGCCCTCCAGGACGCCATAGATCAAGCTGCTGAGAAGGACAAAATCAAGGCAGCGGCCAAAGCCAAGGAGAGGGCCCTCGAGTTGGAAAACGAGGTGCTGAAAAAGAGCAACGTGGACCTCATGAATCAGTTATCCGAGTTTCGGAAAGTTGAAGAGAAACATGTTGTGGATGAGGAGGCTTGGAGAAGGAAGCTGGAAGCGCTACTCTGCGAGCTTAACAGTAAGTTCTCGCTTCTCTCCACCCGCTTGTTTCCGTCTTCTTCCGTTTGGCTTGATTTGCATCTCTTCTCTGCCTCTGTTTCTAATTCTTTCTGATAGCATTTTCAGAAATCTTCCCTGATCTCTGCTCGGCTTGCACACCTGCCCTGACTAAGGCGCAAAAGATTCGAGCAGAGAAGGGCATGCCTACGGACACCAAGTCTTCAATTGAAGACAATCTTATGAGCATGCAGTCACAGCTCCAGCATCTCAGGGGCTTGGGCACCGATTTGGTGGCCACGGCTTTCAAGCTGCACTCTCTGTTCTGGCCTCAAGACCCTACGCCGGCAACCATCCGCGCGCTCGCTGAAAAGCTTAACGGTGCCAAGGCCGAGTTGAAGAAGTGGCGTGCGTCCGCACCTCGGGCAGGCGCCGATTTGCTACTCCTCTTCATCTGCAGCTGGTACGAGAATCTAAATCTCGATACTATCCTTGAGCTGCGCCGGGACTCGAAGTGGGGGTCCGATTCCGACTGCGTGGCTCGCCGCAAGGCAGTCGCGTACGAGATCGCCTCCTACGCAGACACTGCTGTCTTCCTCGACGGTCCCACCGAGCCTGACACCGAAGTGGAAAGCAAGGATGAAGATGAGGATGAAGACGAGGACGAGGACACCGAGTCAGAGGACTTGAGCTGCTTCGAGAACACTGGTGCTAAGGATGGGTCCGGGAAGGGGAAGGACAAGGTTGCTGCGGATAGCGACGAGGAACCGGAAGCCAGGGGCCAAGACGCCACCATCACTGCCGAGATGGTGATCCGGGATGCGGCTCCCGAGCTGGGCTCGTCTTCTGGCGCGGCACTCGACGACGCGGCGCTACTCCGCACTCAGTCCAACGCCTCTACATCAGCTACCGATCCCATCTCGGTGGCCACTGCCACCTCCGAGCAAGCTGTTGCCAACCCTGAAGCGGACGCCGCCAACACCAACTTGGAGAATACTGCTACTTCCAACTAGTTTGCTCCTGAAACACTTATGCTGCAAAACTCTTATCAGATCCCCGGGATGCCGGGTGCATATGTATCAAACATTTATCTTTCCCGTTGCTACTCAGTTTTTATTCCATCTTGTGTTTTATACTTAGTATTTGAGCAATTCTGGCTCGATGTCGGGTTGCGTTATCATGCAAGTCCCCGAGTTGCATTTTTTATCCACTCTTCCTTTTTATCTCAGCTCTTACCCGCAACTTGTTGCTTTTTTGGTAGTCGAGTCACAAGAGTTTAAAGTTGGAGTTTCAAATACTTAGCCACTTAGAAACAGTCATAGTAATGCTACCCACCACATAGCCGAAAAGAGTTAAAAGACAAGCAGTAAAGAACGCTCTACTCGGTTCATGCACCCCTCTTTTCCTTAGCCATTTTTCTTGTGCTCATTGACCTCTAGCTTGTTCTCTTGCTTGCCATGAAGCCGGGTTTCGGACAGCAGCAGAGTCGAAGAGTTGGCTTTTAGGTTTAAACACAGTACTAAATGTACCTCTGAAATTCTGAGTAGAGCAACCGAGTAGACAAAGGTAAAACAGGATAGAAACACTTAGAACAATTTTGGACGAGGGCAGTCCCCGAGTTCAATTTCAGATTGCAGAGTAGGAGTTCAACTCAGATAAGAGAGCACATACACATTTTTTCTCACGAATGAAAGCGACGGAGTAGAGCTACATTCCAGGGGCGCTTAGATTCCTCTCCAGCTTTATCCGGCCTGTTCTTCTGCGATGGCTGTGCGTCAACAAGGTAATAGGCATCACTATGTAGAGCCTTGCTCACAATGAAAGGACCTTCCCACGGAGGGGATAGCTTGTGCATCCCGGCTGTGCGCTGCACGAGCCTAAGCACCATGTCTCCTTCTCGGAAAACCCTTGGGTTTACTTTCCGGCTATGATAACGCCTCAAGTTTTCTTAGTAAACAGCTGAACGTGACAGAGTAAGCTCTCTTGCTTCTTCTAGCAGGTCAACGTCATCTTCTCGAGCTTCTCTCGCCTCCGCCTCAGTGTAGAGGTTTACTCGGGGGGGAGTCATGCTCTAGGTCGATTGGCAACACGGCCTCAGCCCCGTAAACCAAGAAGAATGATGTGTAGCCGGTTGACCGGTTAGGGGTAGTCCTTAGACTCCACAACACCGCTGGCAACTCGTCTAACCAACACCCTGGTGTTTTCAGTAGCGGCTCAATCAGCCTTGGCTTTATGCCTGCCAGTACCATGCCATTCGCTCTTTCCACCTGCCCATTGGAGGCGGGATGCGCAACGGATGCGACATCTAGTCGGATGTGCTTATCTCTGCAGAATCTCACCATGGATCCTCAGCAAAATTCGTGCTGTTATTCGTGATGATGCTGTGCGGGTAGCCGTATCTCAGGATCACATCCTTCGGGAAACTCACAGCAGTAGCTCCATCACATTTCCGAATAGGCTTCACTTCAATCCACTTGGTGAACTTATCAACCATGACCAAGATGTGAGTCATGTTGCCTCTAGCCGGCTTGAAGGGACCAACCATATCCAGGCACCAAACAGCAAATGGCCAAGTAATGGGAATGGTTTTCAACTCGGAAGCAGGCATGTGGATCTTACTTGCGAATCTCTGGCAGCTGTTGCACTTCCTCACGATATCTTCAGCTTGCTTCAAAGCAGTGAGCCAGAAGAAGCCATGCCGAAAAGCCTTCTTGACTAGAGCCCTAAAAGAGGCGTGATGCCCACATTCCCCTTGATGTATTTCCACCAGAATTTCTTCTCCTTCTTCTGGTTCCACACAGCGTTGCAATACGCCAGTGGGACTTCTTTTATGCAGCACTTCTCTGAAGATGGTGTAGCCCTTGGATCTTCTCTGAATTTGTCTTGCGGTAACCTCATCATCTGGGAGGGTGCCGTCCTTTAGAAAGGATAATATGGGCATGGCCCAACTCGGCGTTTCCCGTGCGGGAAACACTGGTTCGTCCACTTCCATCGGAACAGCCACCACTGCACCTTTTTCTGAGTTGGGATTGACTCTCTGCAGCCCCGAACGGTTTGCGAGGACTTCATCAAGGAATGCGACAGTCCCCGAGTTGAGAGGGGCAGTCCCCGAGTAAGGAGCGGCAGTCCCCGAGTAAGGAGGGGTAGTCCCCGGGTTGCAGGCACCAGTCCACGGGATGGAGACTGCACTCCCCGGGTCCTCCTTTGCACCTTCCCAGTCAATCTCCATTGGAACTGCTTCTTCATTAGGCAAAGAAGGAACGAAAATGGACTCCGAGTTGGGGGATGGCTTGATGGATGGCTTCCTCAAATGCTCCAAGGAAACCCCAGCCGGGATGTACTGCCGACAAGACCCCAACTTGGACATCTCGTCAGCTGCCTCATTCTCTGCTCGGTGGATGTGTTGGAACTCGCAACCTTCAAAGAATCCTGTCATGGTTTGGACCAGGAAGCGGTATGACGCCATGTTGGCATCCAGAGCATCCCAAGTACCAGAAACTTGCTGCACAACCAGATCCGAGTCACCATAGCATATGATGCGTTGCACACCAACTTCCTTTGCTACCTTCAAGCCATGTACCACAGCTGAAAGTGCACTATGGTCAACTAGAGGGGGGGTGAATAGGTTTACTACCAATTTTTCTTTTCTTTTCCTTTTAGTGGGGCTTAGCAAGATAAAGTAAGGTTCTCTAGATGTGCAACTAGGTGAGCAACCTATGTGAACAAAGCTATTATGCGCAACGGAAGTAAAGCGTAAGGTAGTAAAGCAAACGACAAGTGTAAACAAGGAGACAAGGATATGATTCACCGTAGTTCCTTCTCAAAGAGAAGTACGTCTACGTTGGAGAGGTGGGGAGCCACCTAGGCGCTCCTCAATAGCACGGTTGTGCACACCTTGTTCTCCTTGAGCTTCTCCGGTGAGGGAGATGCTCGTTTCCACTATGAGGTCGACTTGAAGGCGTTGACCAAACCCTTACAAGGACTTGAGGTCACTCCACAAGATGGATGGAGGCTCTCAAGCAATCCGTAGCTTCTTGCAACAAGGTGGAAACTACAAGCACGAGATCTACTAAGGTTTCTAGGCCTCAAGTAGGATTCTAGATCTACTAGGTTGTGGTGGATGGATTTGAGATTCCTTTGGTGGAAGTGTGGATCTAGGTCTCCTCTAGCTCTCCACCAAGTTTGGGAGTGTTTGGGTGGACGGAGTGGGAGATCTAGGTGGTTGAAGCTTTCATTAATGGCTAGGAGAGAGAATGGGAAAAGCTTAGCTTTTAAGAGGTAGGGGAAGGGGTATTTATACCCCTTGCATTTAATTGACCGTTTGCAGTCCAGGGCACCGGAGGCTCCGGTGGATTTCACCGGAGGCTCCGGTGGTTTTACCGGAGGCTCCGGTGGTCTGCACCGGAGGTTCCGCTGATCTTCATCTTGCTCCACAGTTGTGCCACGCAACAACTAGTTTGCGCTGGAGCGGGGGCTCCGGTGGTACCCGCGGAGGGTCCGCCCACCGGAGGCTCACCGGAGGTTCCGGTGGAACTTCCGTCCTGTGGTAACAGAAGGGTGTTTTGGCGGAACAACCACCGGATCCTCCACCGGAGCCCATTTGCACTGGACCATGGGGTCCACCGGATGTTCACCGGAGGTTCCGGTGGTACCTCCGCCCTGTGGTAACAGAAGGGCATTTTGGCGGAGGTGCCACCGGAGGCGCACCGGATCCTTCTTGCGCGTGAGCCAAGTGTTTGGCGGATGGCGGAGCCTCCGGTGGAATTAGCGGAGGTTCCGCCCACCGGAACTCCACCGGAGGTTCCGCCCCTGGTTCCGCTCCCCTGCTACAGAGAGGGGTTTCAGCGGAACTTCCACCGGACCCTCACCGGATCCTTGGCGGAGCCTCCGGTGGAAACACCGGAGCCTCCGCCCCTGCATGTTTCACCTTTCTGGATTTGTTTCTCCTAGCACTTTTCATATAAGCTGATCATTTTCCCCATAAACTTAGTGAACCTAATAACCTGGGCATTTTCATCCATTGAACAAACATTAGATCAAATGATTATGTTGTCATATGATTACCAAAACGGACGATGATCTTTCATTCTCCCCCTTTTTGGTAATTGATGACAACATAACTATTTGCATGATTATAAACATCATATGAACGGAGCTCCCCCTAAAGATATGCTCCTTTCATATTGAGATCATCTAAGGCATGATAAATAAGAATGATATGACAATGATAGCACATAACACACATAACACATAAATAATATCTAACGAGGTTCACACGAACATAACATAACAAGGTTCACGATAGATACGAATAGACACAAACGAAGTTCCAAATAGTTCAAATAAACTCCCTCAAGAGAAAGATGCAAATAGAGAGAGCTTGAGGGAGACCCATGCAAATGACCGTTCCTAATATAAATCTCTCCCCCTTTGGCATCAAGACACCAAAAAGAGAGAGACCAAGATGCAAACGTCCCAAATCACTCGGAGGAGGAAGAGGCTTCCGGAGCCGGGGAGGGAACACGGTGGTGAGAGCTAGTGGCTTCATCTCCTTCTTCCTCGGACCATTCAATGAGCTTGCCCTTGGAGTCCTTTGCTTGCCATACATCCCAATCTGTGATACTATCAAGAGCCGGGGATTCAATGGAGAGACCCTCTTCACGGAGATGTTCACGAGATGCTTGAGCCTTTTTGCGGTCCTTGAGTTCCCGATCATAATGTGCTTCCCATTGATGTTGCTCAATCTTTTTGTTCAAGCAAAACACTTTCTTGAGAGCCCGTGCCATCCATTTGAAGGCATTGCTAGAGGGAGGAGGATGAGATGGACCCTCGGCTTCTTCCTCATCAACAATGATGCGAGGCCTAGCCTTGTGCTTGCGGACGGCGGGAGTGGGATGCACAACGGGTTCGATGTGATCTTTCATGAGAAGCCTCTTTTCCGTGTGAGAGATCCAATGAGTATCATCAAGAGGGTCATTCGGGAACTTCTTGTTCCACACATCAAGGATGATCTTCATGATAAATGGCCCAAAACAAGCATTCTTCCGGTTGGCAATGGCATACCATAACTCATTCCAAATATAATCCAACACATCAAGCTTGCGTGGAGTCTCATCCATCCGGTGTTGATGAGTAAGGAGCATAAGGTTCTTCAAAAAGCCTTGAATCTCATCCACATTGCCCGCCTTTGGATTGATGGTCTCGCGATAGATGCGCAACATGATGTCATATGTGGGATAGAGGCCCTTCACAAACCCCACGGCATATTTCTTCCAATGATAGAGAGGAGTAAGTCCATCCTTGGCAAGTGAGGAGGTGTTAATGATATGAACTCGGAACCATCCGTTTGCAAACTCTTCTCCCGCAGCAAATGGACCAAAATCGGGGTAGCCACCAAGAATGACACCAACATCTTTCCATGTGATGTCAAGCTGCTTATCTTTAGTCATCCAAATCATATTACGCTCGGTCTCATTGGAGAGATGAACTGTGGCAAGAAACTGACAAACAAGCTCTTCGTCGAAATCTTGTTGAAGAGTGATAATAGGACCAAGACCAAACTTGTTAATAAGCTCAAGAGCCTCTCCAAAGTACTTGTGATTCCTTTCCATGTGCCCAATATTGATTGCATGTTGAGGGACGACATTTTCCTTTGACTTCCTCATCAATATCTCATTGAAAATCTGCGCTTGGAAGACGGTGTGAAAACGAGGATCCTTACCCCGGAATTGGGGCATCAAACGATCACGGGCAATCACATATGGGTTCGCACCCCTTTCCTTTAAGAACATAGCCTCGGACATCTTGGAGGCGGTTGGTGTGGTGTTCTTTCTTGGCAAGGTCTTCTCGGGAGCCGGGAAGCGCTTACGCTTGCCTTGAGAGCTGTCAAGTTCGGCCTCGATCTCATCCACGGGTGTAGGCTTGCGGCGGCCGGTGGTCTTGTATCGTGTCCCTTTTCCCCTCGAACCGGAAGCATCTAAGAGAGAAAGCAAGAAGAACATGAAGAACAAGTAAAGCTCGAGACGATAAAGCACGCACAAAACCAACAAACCAAGATATTCATGGTGTTAGGGTTGAATAATTTAGGGTTAGGGCAAACGAATCTCCCCTACCATCACAACGATTCAAGCCTAACATGCATTTTCTAGGTTGCTAGGGTTTGTACTAGGGAAAATCCACTCCTAATACACCAAATCCACAAAGATAGAAGGCTAGAACATGAGCTCCTATGCATCTCATCTGTAACATCCCAAGTATGAAAATACCCCTAGAATGCTTTGTTCTTTGTTTTATTTCAAGCAATGCATCATGTCATCATGTTTATTTATTGTCTGCATTTGTTTTCTATCTGTTTTATCCTGTGTTCACAACTCAAACTTAAACCTTTTTCAAACATGGTTTCATACTTGCTCTGTTACAACTATTGGAACCAAAATAACAAATAAAAACAACCCTTTTATTCCTTGTTTTTCACTTCTCAAATTGTTGCTTTAATCAAACCAATTATCAAATCAATTAATTAATCATTAACTCCTAAATCATTTTCCATTTCAAACCAAGTTTCAATCAGCACTCTTTTGAAAACATAACAATTCACCACATGCTTGTGATCCTAAAAGTCAATTTTAAACCTAGGGGTAACCCTATTCAAATACATGTTTCTATTAATGAGATAATAAAATAAAAATCCCTCCAATTTGGTTTCAAATACAAAACCCCATTTTAAATTACAATTTTTGAAATCCACTCCTGCAATGTGGTTTCTAATTAACTAAATAGCCTAACTAATTTTTCCTGGAATTTATTTTAACCACAACCTTATCTTTTCTTCCCATTTCGTTTTCAGCAAAAAAAATATATATAGAAACAGAAAAAATAAAACTGCAAGGGAGAGGAGAGCAGCAGCAGCAGATAAAAACCAGCCCAGCCCGTTAACCTTGGCCCGCTAGCAGCGTCGCTGTCGTCCTCCTCCCCGAATGACGTCACGCGTACGATTTCTTCTCCATCGTCGATCGCTTCCTACCCCCCTCCCGATGGCCGCCGTACAGCCTCCACCGTTTCCATAAAAAGCACCGCGTCCTCCTCCTGCCGCCGCAAACCCTAGCCACCTACCCCCCTAGCTACCCTCCATCGCCGCCGCGCGCGCTCTCTGTCATCTTCCCCGCGTTCTCTGACGGCCGCCGCGCGCGAGCTCTGAACCGGCGTAGCTCCCGTCGCCGTGATGCCCTCGGAGCACCGTTAAGCAACGGGAACGAAACGCCCGTGCCTCCCTCTACCTCCGCGACACCGCCGCCGAGCCGAAGACGCCTCCGATCGCCGCCGCCATCCACGCCAACGTCGCCGTCGCTCTCGGCCCGAACCTCTGCATCCCCTGCCCCGCCGGTGAGCGCCTGCTCCCAGTTCCCTTTCCCTCTCCTGCCACTTGCGCATCCCGAGTAGAACGCGCGTCTGTTTGTTTGCAACGCAGAGCATCACGGCCGCGTAGTCCTGCGCGAGATCGTCGTCGGCCGGCGATCGCCGCGTTCAGGTTCTGTTTATCTGAACGAAAGTTCAGATAACGTCTTCTGAAGGTTATCTTGTCCGCCTCCTGCTATCTGTCAAAGACTTCGTAGCAGCGCAGTGGCCTTGATCCTTTCGCTCGACGCACCGCGGCAGGGTTCGAATCCCCGGAGCCGCCAACCTTTTTTTGGGGTTTTTAGCCTTGCGTTCGACCCCACCCGGCAGTGACCTACCCTGCCACGCGTGCGCGCCTGCGCCACGCTGGCCGCAGGGGCCACAGGGCAGAGGCTGAGGTTAGGGTACCCCTCGGTACGAAAAGGTTCTGCGCCAAATTTCTGAATTTCCAAATTCATTTTTAATAGCAGAATTAAACCAAAACTTCAAAAGTTAATATCTTTTGTTCTGTAATTTCAATAAATACAAACTTTATATGTTTTCTGTTCAAAATCTTATAATCTTTCCAAATTTTCAACTTGTGTTCTGTTTTGAATTTTCAAAATACTTTTAAATTTCAAAATTGAATAATTCAAATGCAAATTGGAATAATTCATAACTAATTCATACTGTTTTCAAATAATTCAAATAAAATATGTTTTTCACACCTTTTTGAATGCTCTATTCAAATATAAACTTTGTTTTCTGGTTTGAATAATTTAAATTGCTTAAACAATTTAAATCTTGTCCAATTCAATTAAAAATTGTTTAATATTGTTTAATTCATAATTAAATAATCCTAAGTCCAATTTCAAATTGTGAAACATGTAATCCAACTAAAATTTGATAAACTTTTCAAATATAAAATTTGTAAATTGTTTTGCACACCCTAACTTGATGAAAACAATAATTGTTTGTGTACCATGTTTAAGTAACAAAATTCCAAATTTGATAAATGCCTTTCTAAATTGTTAACTATTATTCCAATTGCATTTAACTTGTTATGTTATTGTTATTCATCATGCATGCATCATACTAAGTCACTTACACATGATGCTTAGTGATAGAACAATTAATTCAACTCTAAAGCATGGGCTTCCATATGCAACCTTTGCATATGGAATCCATTTAAACTTGTGTCTCATATCAACTAGTTTAGTTTGGTGCATCTATTAAACGTGACATGCATCATCCAATGTTTGTGCACCTATGCCATGTATTGATTGCCCGTCTTCCCTCGTTGTTGATTTTGCTTCTTCTCGATTAGACGACGACGTTGATACCGACGAGCCTTACGACACCACTACTCAGGACCTAGCCCAGTACGAGGCTGAGCTGCCAGGCAAGTTATCACTCACATGAATCATCGAGTTCCTTTCCACACTTGTTGTCGATACTATCCTTTTGTCTACTATTGCTAGCCCTATGTATCGTTGCTTGTTCTCCGAACCTATCACATGATACCCTGAACCAATGATATTGCCTCACCTCCATACCTACAGCCTTTGCTTGTGCCTTGGTATTATCTAGCATGCTTAGGGTTGCTTTTACTCGAGTCTGCTGTCGGTTACTACTTTTACTATCTTATTACTTGTACCTGGGGCTCGATGTTATTCAATCAATCCTGTTAATTGCTAATGGTAATAATAATTTGATGATAAGGCACCGGCAGGAGGCCCATGAGTGGTTTTGGAGCCTGCTAGTGTCGACCCTAATAGGAAAAGGGTCTTGTCTACTGATCCATGATGAGCGCACTACCCGCATTTGGGAAGCGAGTATGGGCGCCCCCCTCAACTTGACCTGATTCGCATCTCGTCCAAATCGCCTCATTTAGTTCGTGTTTTCCATTTGCCGCATGCATGTTTTTGCGAGCCCAGCGCAGGGTGGAACTTTCGTAGTCGGCATATAGGGGGACACGGTCTTAGAGTGCTATGATGGTCCATTTTCTTCTGGGCTTGATTAGCCGTGCGCCCAAGGTTCTTTGGGCTTGATGCGAAGAATGGTTGGTTGTGTTGAGTGCCCCGCTTGGTGGGAGGCATCCCATCTGGCGGGATATTCATGAGTGTACGGCCAAATTGGTGCAACCCTGCAGGGATAATCTTCTCGAGAAGCCATGTTTTCCGCGGTTATGGATTACTTGGTGAAAGTACTGGCTAACAAGTACTCAGGACAACTTCAACATAATGATCAATCATGCTTCACCCAATGATTAATAATTTGACTAGTAATAGGTTATTCACACAAATAACTTGATTCATCTTAATCCAACTGTGTGAGTTATCCTCGGGTTGCTTCTTTGGATAAGGGGCGAGATCCAGGATGGGTTTGGTTGAAGTTATCTTTCAGTTGGTTACAATCCTCGATCTTATCTTTTCTGTTAGCCGGAAGTTGTAGTTATTTTCTGTAGTTGGTTAGAGCAGCCAGCAGCAACTTTCATATTACCCCTTTCTTCCGTTGATCCCAAGCATCAATGCTTGTGTTGACGGGTAACTCTTTGATGAACTGTGAGTCTTGCTTGCCAGTACTTGGATGTACTGACCCCGCTGGGGCTGTGGTTTACGCAGAGTACGACTACGACTACGATGCTTCCCAGGATGGCTACTTTGTGGAGTTCGACGAGTCTGCAGACGAGTAGTTAGTTGGACCAGGGCAGGATCCAGAACCTACGTGGATGGGCTTCGCTTTTCTCTATTTTCTCCGGCTTCTTAAGCCATGGATTTGTCTGTACTCAGACCCTTTGATTGCTTCCGCTGTTGTAATGAATGATATGTTGGGACATGTGTCCTCTGGATGACTGTATTCGATATTTCTGCCTTAGTGAAGGCCAGTTGCACTTATTTCATTCTTTTGTGTCTTAGTGACAGTTTGTGCTATCATTTCGTTCAAAGCTGTTGACGTACCGTGCGTGTTTGAATATGAAGTACGTCGACAGTAGTGCCTTAGGTTCCTAGCGGATAGTTTACTTCGACGGTGCAAGCAGGGCTTGTGTTGTCGCGCATAAGCGCAGGCCTACCAGGAAGCTGGGACGTGGGAGCAGTTATGCCCCATAATCCAAGTACCTGACTTCCAGTTCGTGCGATGAGTATCCTCTAGAAACCTTGGGTGCGACAAATGGTATCAGAGCCTGTCTGCCTGTAGGATCCCTTTTTACTGGTCGCAGTTGAGTCTAGAAACTATTTTGTAGCTATATAGGAAAAATGAAACGTGAGAGTAGGAATTCTGCCATTTTTCTTCTTTCCCCACCCACCCACCCTTTTTCTGGTAAGGAAGTGCAACGTTGTTTTCTGTTCTCACCTAAACTTTCAAGTTAGGATTTCGCGTGTTTTGGGTTATCTGTAGTACCTCAGGACTTTTGGTCTCGTTTTCCCGATGTTGCTTCGATATCATGTTCTTTCAACATCCTTTTCGTCCGTTGTACCTTGTTGTTGTTTTCCACATCCTTTTTCATCTACCGGAGTCTAATCAAAACCTTCCAAATCATCTGCAGATGGGTCTCAGCTACTACCCGCAGGTGGTTCGCATGACTCGCTGTGAGAGCACCGCCGGTTTTCCGGAGTTGCTGAGAGACATGGTTACCTATCTGGGGTTCCGTTAGGCACCAGAGTACCAGGTCTACGAGCACCAGCGAGAGTTTGACCAGACTTGCTACCGGGCTATCGTCTACATTCTGTCGGATGATGGCAGGAGCATTGCACACCAGTACGAGGCAGTAGGGTCCACAGTGGATATGGCAGTGCAGCAGGCAGCGTACGTGAGTATCACCGTCCTCCGTGCTGACTACTGGGGGTTTGATAAGTCCAGTTTTCGTCACATCCCCCGTGGTTACATCACGGCAGCGGGAGTTCACTTCACTGTCCACCGCGACCTGGATACCTACGAGACTGATAGCTCCAGGCTGCAGACCACTGCACAGTTCGCTAGTCACAGTGACGCCGTTGCTTCCGCACTTTCTCAGGAGTTAGCCTCAGTCAGGGAGCAGCTCCACCTTGCTCTCACTCGTCTGGCGACGTACACCACAGACTTTGTTGGAGACGAGCGCTTCGCACGTGTCGTTCAGCCAGCTGGTCTTCCGTTGCCAGATGCTGGAGGTTACGAGCCGATCAGAGGCCCACTTCTCGACCTCGGAGCTGGTTACACAGGGATTCCCCGCTATGGAGCACAGGGAGAGGACGCTTTCTACTTCACCACACCGAGAGTTGCTCTCAGAGCAGTTCCTATCTACATGGATCGTCGTGATACCTACTTCCGTGGGGTTCCTCCTCACCGTATCTCTCGTCGTACTACTCACCGCCGTCCTGCGTGATGAGCATGGGAGTACCGTTGTATCCATTACTAGCTGTGTCTAGTTTATCCTTTTCGTTTTCGAACCATGTATTGGTCTGTTGGATATTCTGATGTATTTGAACATGTGATGATGTACCTGTTGGTTATCTATTCATGCGTCGGAATAATCTATCTTTCGGTTACCAAGTCTATCCTTTTCTGTTGTTGTGCTAAAATGAATTTCTGTTCAGGATGCCTCCAACCAGGAACAACCCGCCTCCGCCACCACCAATGGGGGAACTGTTGGCTCAGATGACCCAAGTGGTGACACAGATGGCCCAGATCCAGGCTAACCAGCAACACAACCAGAATGCTCCAAGGGTCACCATCAAGGACTTCCTCAGCTTGGGCCCAAAAGCTTTCGTGGCAACACGTGAGCCCCTGGATGCTGATGACTGGATCCGTGACGTAGCAAGAGCTCTGGAGATTGCTCATGTTGCAGAAGAGGATAAGGTCAAGTACGCCACCTACCTACTGAAGGGTCAGGCAGCTACTTGGTGGGAGAACTACCAGGCCATGAGGGCTGGCTTTCCTATCAACTGGGGATGTTTCAAGGATGCCTTCCTGAAGCACCACATCCCGGATGGTCTCATGGAAAAGATGCGTGAGGAATTCTGCTCTCTCAGACAGGGCAAGCTGGACGTTCTCGGCTACCAGAACGAGTTCAATCGTCTCTCTCGGTACGCTGGTGACGAAGTGTCCACTGAAGCCAAGAAGATGGCAAGGTTCCGCCGAGGTTTTAACCCGGAACTGAAGTACGCTCTCACCAACATCAAGTGCAAGGACTTCGTGGAGCTCGTGAACACCGCGCTCAATGAGGAGAATGGGCGCAAGGCGTTCGAAGAGTCGCGCAAGCACTCGCGTGAGGGTGGTTCCTCCTCCAACATGACCACCCCTCCGCAGAAGCGCCGCATCTGGGTGCCAAATGGTGCTGTCACTAGGGATCCAAATGCCCAAGCTTCTCCAGGCTTTGGTCCCCGCCCACCCAACCCATCTCAGATGCAGGGTCAGAGGTTTCCGATGGGGCAGCCAAGGCCAGGTCCTTCTCGTGTCGTCACTTGCTACAAGTGCAAGGATACTGGACATTATGCTGATAAGTGCACTCAGAAGCAGCTACCCCTACCTCCTCGCCCCAACACCAACCAGGCTATGGTTCGTGCTCCCCCGGCTAAAGCCTTCAACTCCAACAATAGGCCTGTCGGGAGGAACGCGAGGGTGAACTATATCAAGGCCGACAAAGCCGAGGAAGCTGCTGACGTCGTTCTCGGTATATTACCCGTAAACTATATTCCAGCTAAAGTGTTGTTTGATACTGGAGCATCGCATTCGTTTGTGTCAAAGATCTTTGCTACAACGTACAATTTACCTCTGGTTCCACTAAGCAATCAAATCTATGTGCACTCTCCGGGAACTAAAATGATTACTTCCAAGATAAGCATGGACAATCAGATCCTAATTGGAGGTCGTGTATTCCTTGCTTCACTCATGTTGCTGGGAAATTCTGACATTGATGTCATTCTGGGTATGGATTGGTTGAAGACCCACAAAGCTAAAATTGACTGTGCTCAAAAGTCAATAACTCTCTCCCACACTTCAGGCCAGATAGTCTATTCTCCATATGGATCAAGTCCTGTTCAGCTGTTCAGCCTCGATGCCAAACCCCTTCCTGCAATTGAAAATGTTCCGGTGGTTTGTGAATTCCCTGACGTCTTTCCAGAAGAGTTGCCAGGGATGCCCCCGGACAGAGCAGTTGAGTTCGTGATCGAGCTTGAGCCAGGTACTGCTCCAATCTCTAAGCATCCATATAAGATAGCTCCTCCTGAACTGAAATTGTTGAAGGAGCAAATCGATATGTATATGGACAAAGGTTTCATTCAGCCTAATTCCTCCGCTTGGGGTTGCCCAACTCTGTTTGTTGCCAAGAAGGATCAAACAAAAAGACTCGTGGTTGACTATCGTCCTCTCAACGAGAAAACCATCAAGAACAAGTATCCACTTCCTCGTATCGATGATCTTTTTGATCAACTTGCTGGAGCCTCAATATTCTCAAAGTTGGACTTGAGGATGGGTTACCATCAGATAAAGATCAGAAAGGAAGATATTCCTAAGACAGCTTTCACCACTCGTTACGGTCTATATGAATACACCGTCATGTCCTTTGGTCTCACCAATGCACCGGCAACGTTCTCAAGACTCATGAATTCTGTCTTCCATGAATACCTCGACAAGTTCGTTGTGGTATATCTTGATGACATTCTAGTCTACTCAAAATCCGAGGAAGAGCATGGAGAACACCTTCGTCTCACTCTCATGAAACTTCGCGAGCATCGTCTGTATGCCAAGTTTTCCAAATGTGAGTTCTGGATTCCAGAAGTTGCATATCTTGGTCATATCATCTCTGCCAAAGGCATTGCCATTGATCCTGAAAAGGTTAAGGCAATTGTTGACTGGAAACCCCCTAAGACGGTGAAACAAGTTAGAAGCTTTCTTGGCTTGGCTAGCTATTGCCGTCGTTTCGTCCAAAACTTTTCCAAGATTGCTAAACCTCTCACTGATCTCACAAAGAAGGACAAAAAGTTCGTTTGGACTCCACAATGTGATGAGAGTTTCAACCTCCTGAAGACTAAACTCACTTCCACACCTGTTCTAGTTGGCCCCGACACTACAAAACCTTTCCAGATATTCTGTGATGCATCTCTCCAAGGCCTAGGAGCAGTTCTTATGCAAGAACGTCAAGTTGTGGCTTATGCTTCACGTCAGTTGAACCCACATGAGCAAAACTATCCCACTCATGATCTTGAACTTGCAGCAGTTGTGTTTGCCCTCAAGAAATGGAGACAATACTTGTTGGGTAACAAAACTGAAATCTTTTCCGATCACAAGAGTCTGAAATACATCTTCACTCAGCCAGATCTGAACCTCAGGCAAAGGAGATGGATTGAGAAGATTAAAGACTTTGATCTCACCATTTCTTACACTCCAGGCAAGGCTAATGTTATGGCCGATGCTCTCAGTCGCAAATCCTATTGCAATAATCTCATGATCATGGAAAGCCAACCTCCACTTCATGAAGAATTCCAGAAGCTGAACCTTGGTCTTGTTCCTGAAGGATACCTTGCTAGCTTGACAGCCAGCCCAACTCTCGAGGACAAGATTCGTTCTGAACAACTTCGTGATAATGAAATCAAGAGGATTGTGGATCACATCAAGGAGGGCAATGATA
Source organism: Alopecurus myosuroides (assembly GCA_028641055.1). Classification (NCBI taxonomy): domain Eukaryota; kingdom Viridiplantae; phylum Streptophyta; class Magnoliopsida; order Poales; family Poaceae; genus Alopecurus; species Alopecurus myosuroides. Next base: position 535,776,167 of record CM054057.1, read on the forward strand.
AATTCAAGTCCTTCTCAATTGATGACAAGGGAACGGTGTTCTTCGAAGGACGCATTGCAGTTCCTCAGATTCAAAGTCTCAAGGATATCATTCTCAAGGAGGCTCATGAAACTCCTCTATCCATTCACCCTGGAAGTACAAAGATGTACCAGGATCTCAAGACTCTGTATTGGTGGTCTGGCATGAAACGTGAAATTGCTCAATACGTTTCTGAATGCGACGTTTGTCAACGTGTTAAGGCAGTCCATCAGAAGACAGCAGGTCTACTCCAACCTCTGAAAATTCCTGAGTGGAAGTGGGACATGATTGAAATGGACTTCGTTACTGGGTTTCCAAAGTCCAGAAAGGGCAACGATGCAATCTTCGTTGTTATTGATCGTCTCACTAAGGTTGCTCACTTCTATGCTGTAAAGGAAACTATCTCAGCTAGCCAGTTAGCAGAGCTCTACACAGCAAAGGTTGTTCCCCTTCATGGTGTTCCATTGGAAATTAGCTTAGACCGTGGAAGTATCTTCACTTCTCATTTCTGGAAGAGCTTCCAAGATGCATTGGGCACGAAACTTCTGTTCAGCACAGCTTACCACCCTCAGTCTCAGGGGCAAGTCGAAAGAGTCAATCAGATTCTCGAGGATATGCTCAGAGCATGTGGTCTCTCCTTTGGCATGAAATGGGAGGATTGCCTTCCATATGCTGAATTCTCCTACAACAACAGCTACCAGGCAAGCCTAGGCATGGCACCATTTGAGGCACTGTATGGTCGCAGATGCAGGAGTCCAATCAATTGGTCTGGAGCTGGTGAACGTTCACTTTTAGGCCCTGACATTGTTAAGGAAGCCGAGGAGAAAGTTCGTATCATTCGTGACAATCTCAGGATTGCTCAGTCTCGTCAGAAGAGCTATTATGATAGCAAGCACAGGGATATGGTCTATGCACCTGGTGATAAGGCATATCTCCGTGTAACTCCCCTCAGAGGCACTCATCGTTTCGGTGTAAAAGGAAAGCTTGCACCAAGATACATTGGCCCTTTCAACATCCTCTCAAGACGTGCAGAGAATGCTTATCGTCTTGAACTTCCAGAAAAACTTTCCAAAGTGCACGATGTGTTCCACGTGTCACAACTCAAGAAGTGTTTCAAGGATCCAGATCGTGCAGTTGATCATGATTCCATTGAACTGCAAGATGATCTATCTTATGAGGAGCACCCTATTCGTATTCTCGATGAGACCGAGCGTAAGACTCGCAACAAGAGCACCAAGTTCTTGAAAGTCCAATGGTCGCATCATTCTGATAAAGAGGCAACGTGGGAGACCGAAGAGGATCTTCGCAAGAAGTATCCGGACCTGTTCATTTCTCAGTAGGGAATCTCGGGGCGCGATTCCTTCAAGGGGGGGCGTTTTGTAACATCCCAAGTATGAAAATACCCCTAGAATGCTTTGTTCTTTGTTTTATTTCAAGCAATGCATCATGTCATCATGTTTATTTATTGTCTGCATTTGTTTTCTATCTGTTTTATCCTGTGTTCACAACTCAAACTTAAACCTTTTTCAAACATGGTTTCATACTTGCTCTGTTACAACTATTGGAACCAAAATAACAAATAAAAACAACCCTTTTATTCCTTGTTTTTCACTTCTCAAATTGTTGCTTTAATCAAACCAATTATCAAATCAATTAATTAATCATTAACTCCTAAATCATTTTCCATTTCAAACCAAGTTTCAATCAGCACTCTTTTGAAAACATAACAATTCACCACATGCTTGTGATCCTAAAAGTCAATTTTAAACCTAGGGGTAACCCTATTCAAATACATGTTTCTATTAATGAGATAATAAAATAAAAATCCCTCTAATTTGGTTTCAAATACAAAACCCCATTTTAAATTACAATTTTTGAAATCCACTCTTGCAATGTGGTTTCTAATTAACTAAATAGCCTAACTAATTTTTCCTGGAATTTATTTTAACCACAACCTTATCTTTTCTTCCCATTTCGTTTTCAGCAAAAAAAAAATATAGAAACAGAAAAAATAAAACTGCAAGGGAGAGGAGAGCAGCAGCAGCAGATAAAAACCAGCCCAGCCCGTTAACCTTGGCCCGCTAGCAGCGTCGCTGTCGTCCTCCTCCCCGAATGACGTCACGCGTACGATTTCTTCTCCATCGTCGATCGCTTCCTACCCCCCTCCCGATGGCCGCCGTACAGCCTCCACCGTTTCCATAAAAAGCACCGCGTCCTCCTCCTGCCGCCGCAAACCCTAGCCACCTACCCCCCTAGCTACCCTCCATCGCCGCCGCGCGCGCTCTCTGTCATCTTCCCCGCGTTCTCTGACGGCCGCCGCGCGCGAGCTCTGAACCGGCGTAGCTCCCGTCGCCGTGATGCCCTCGGAGCACCGTTAAGCAACGGGAACGAAACGCCCGTGCCTCCCTCTACCTCCGCGACACCGCCGCCGAGCCGAAGACGCCTCCGATCGCCGCCGCCATCCACGCCAACGTCGCCGTCGCTCTCGGCCCGAACCTCTGCATCCCCTGCCCCGCCGGTGAGCGCCTGCTCTCAGTTCCCTTTCCCTCTCCTGCCACTTGCGCATCCCGAGTAGAACGCGCGTCTGTTTGTTTGCAACGCAGAGCATCACGGCCGCGTAGTCCTGCGCGAGATCGTCGTCGGCCGGCGATCGCCGCGTTCAGGTTCTGTTTATCTGAACGAAAGTTCAGATAACGTCTTCTGAAGGTTATCTTGTCCGCCTCCTGCTATCTGTCAAAGACTTCGCAGCAGCGCAGTGGCCTTGATCCTTTCGCTCGACGCACCGCGGCAGGGTTCGAATCCCCGGAGCCGCCAACCTTTTTTTGGGGTTTTTAGCCTTGCGTTCGACCCCACCCGGCAGTGACCTACCCTGCCACGCGTGCGCGCCTGCGCCACGCTGGCCGCAGGGGCCACAGGGCAGAGGCTGAGGTTAGGGTACCCCTCGGTACGAAAAGGTTCTGCGCCAAATTTCTGAATTTCCAAATTCATTTTTAATAGCAGAATTAAACCAAAACTTCAAAAGTTAATATCTTTTGTTCTGTAATTTCAATAAATACAAACTTTATATGTTTTCTGTTCAAAATCTTATAATCTTTCCAAATTTTCAACTTGTGTTCTGTTTTGAATTTTCAAAATACTTTTAAATTTCAAAATTGAATAATTCAAATGCAAATTGGAATAATTCATAACTAATTCATACTGTTTTCAAATAATTCAAATAAAATATGTTTTTCACACCTTTTTGAATGCTCTATTCAAATATAAACTTTGTTTTCTGGTTTGAATAATTTAAATTGCTTAAACAATTTAAATCTTGTCCAATTCAATTAAAAATTGTTTAATATTGTTTAATTCATAATTAAATAATCCTAAGTCCAATTTCAAATTGTGAAACATGTAATCCAGCTAAAATTTGATAAACTTTTCAAATATAAAATTTGTAAATTGTTTTGCACACCCTAACTTGATGAAAACAATAATTGTTTGTGTACCATGTTTAAGTAACAAAATTCCAAATTTGATAAATGCCTTTCTAAATTGTTAACTATTATTCCAATTGCATTTAACTTGTTATGTTATTGTTATTCATCATGCATGCATCATACTAAGTCACTTACACATGATGCTTAGTGATAGAACAATTAATTCAACTCTAAAGCATGGGCTTCCATATGCAACCTTTGCATATGGAATCCATTTAAACTTGTGTCTCATATCAACTAGTTTAGTTTGGTGCATCTATTAAACGTGACATGCATCATCCAATGTTTGTGCACCTATGCCATGTATTGATTGCCCGTCTTCCCTCGTTGTTGATTTTGCTTCTTCTCGATTAGACGACGACGTTGATACCGACGAGCCTTACGACACCACTACTCAGGACCTAGCCCAGTACGAGGCTGAGCTGCCAGGCAAGTTATCACTCACATGAATCATCGAGTTCCTTTCCACACTTGTTGTCGATACTATCCTTTTGTCTACTATTGCTAGCCCTATGTATCGTTGCTTGTTCTCCGAACCTATCACATGATACCCTGAACCAATGATATTGCCTCACCTCCATACCTACAGCCTTTGCTTGTGCCTTGGTATTATCTAGCATGCTTAGGGTTGCTTTTACTCGAGTCTGCTGTCGGTTACTACTTTTACTATCTTATTACTTGTACCTGGGGCTCGATGTTATTCAATCAATCCTGTTAATTGCTAATGGTAATAATAATTTGATGATAAGGCACCGGCAGGAGGCCCATGAGTGGTTTTGGAGCCTGCTAGTGTCGACCCTAATAGGAAAAGGGTCTTGTCTACTGATCCATGATGAGCGCACTACCCGCATTTGGGAAGCGAGTATGGGCGCCCCCCTCAACTTGACCTGATTCGCATCTCGTCCAAATCGCCTCATTTAGTTCGTGTTTTCCATTTGCCGCATGCATGTTTTTGCGAGCCCAGCGCAGGGTGGAACTTTCGTAGTCGGCATATAGGGGGACACGGTCTTAGAGTGCTATGATGGTCCATTTTCTTCTGGGCTTGATTAGCCGTGCGCCCAAGGTTCTTTGGGCTTGATGCGAAGAATGGTTGGTTGTGTTGAGTGCCCCGCTTGGTGGGAGGCATCCCATCTGGCGGGATATTCATGAGTGTACGGCCAAATTGGTGCAACCCTGCAGGGATAATCTTCTCGAGAAGCCGTGTTTTCCGCGGTTATGGATTACTTGGTGAAAGTACTGGCTAACAAGTACTCAGGACAACTTCAACATAATGATCAATCATGCTTCACCCAATGATTAATAATTTGACTAGTAATAGGTTATTCACACAAATAACTTGATTCATCTTAATCCAACTGTGTGAGTTATCCTCGGGTTGCTTCTTTGGATAAGGGGCGAGATCCAGGATGGGTTTGGTTGAAGTTATCTTTCAGTTGGTTACAATCCTCGATCTTATCTTTTCTGTTAGCCGGAAGTTGTAGTTATTTTCTGTAGTTGGTTAGAGCAGCCAGCAGCAACTTTCATATTACCCCTTTCTTCCGTTGATCCCAAGCATCAATGCTTGTGTTGACGGGTAACTCTTTGATGAACTGTGAGTCTTGCTTGCCAGTACTTGGATGTACTGACCCCGCTGGGGCTGTGGTTTACGCAGAGTACGACTACGACTACGATGCTTCCCAGGATGGCTACTTTGTGGAGTTCGACGAGTCTGCAGACGAGTAGTTAGCTGGACCAGGGCAGGATCCAGAACCTACGTGGATGGGCTTCGCTTTTCTTTATTTTCTCCGGCTTCTTAAGCCATGGATTTGTCTGTACTCAGACCCTTTGATTGCTTCCGCTGTTGTAATGAATGATATGTTGGGACATGTGTCCTCTGGATGACTGTATTCGATATTTCTGCCTTAGTGAAGGCCAGTTGCACTTATTTCATTCTTTTGTGTCTTAGTGACAGTTTGTGCTATCATTTCGTTCAAAGCTGTTGACGTACCGTGCGTGTTTGAATATGAAGTACGTCGACAGTAGTGCCTTAGGTTCCTAGCGGATAGTTTACTTCGACGGTGGAAGCAGGGCTTGTGTTGTCGCGCATAAGCGCAGGCCTACCAGGAAGCTGGGACGTGGGAGCAGTTATGCCCCATAATCCAAGTACCTGACTTCCAGTTCGTGCGATGAGTATCCTCTAGAAACCTTGGGTGCGACATCATCCATCAACTAGATGAGAGAGAGAGAGCACGTACCGGCTGCATCCATGGTGAAAAAGGGAGGAGGGAAGGTTCCCGGGGCGTCCCGAGGCAAGGAGAAGGCCTCCCCGCTGTGGAGCACCCGAATCCGGCGGCGAAGAGCTTGGGGGCGGCGGCGGTTTGTGAGGAAGAAGATGGGGGCGGGTGTGGGAAAATTAGATTGGATCTCACTTACCCCCGCGCGCCCACAACTTATCCTCAGAAAATTTCCGCCGGCGGAGCCTCCGGTGGTTTCACCGGAGCCTCCGCTCCCGCCAGCGGAGCCTCCGGTGGATTAACCGGAGCCTCCGCTCCCTGTCCCAAAACATTAGGTTTTGGCCCGCTGAGCCACAGGGACCCAGCGGAGCCTCCGGTGGGGTTCCGGTGGACAGGCCCAGCGGAGCCTCCGGTGGTTTCACCGGAGGTTCCGCCCAACTGAATTTTGGCACGCAAGATTGGAAAATCACGAGCAATACTATGGAAACGAGGTTTTGGGAAAGTGGGGCTTGGGTTGGAAGAACGTCACTGTTATACGAGAGACATTACTCGATGGGGTCCGCAAAAAGCAACAAAAACATGGAAGACCGAACCCGTACGAGTTGTCAAGACGGAGATATGATAAACGTGAAAGATCCAAAACACACAATGGTCGGTGGCCGAGGCCACCATGTTTGAGTGTGTAACTTGGCACCGCGAAGATATATCTTGGGTCCAAAATTACTACTCACATTTAAGCACAATAAGTCACAAATGACTAGATATGCAATGATGATTTATTTTTCGCATAATAGGAGGAGCGCATATTCATGAGTTGAGTAGGGCTCCCCCTATGTCCATGCCTACATCTAAGCCTAATAGCATGCATAATGAGGGTAGATATGCAAGGTTTCAAGTGAAGTTGGAGGAATCTATGACATTTAGTTCATTCCTCAAAGCTCGAAATCTTGGTTCATCAAGGGCCTTCGTGAAGATATCGGCAAGTTGATCCGTTGTGGAGACATATGAGAGATCAATATCACCTTTCTCAACATGATCCCGAATGAAATGATGACGGATCTCAATGTGCTTTGTCTTGGAATGGAGAACCGGGTTGTAGGCGATCTTGATAGCACTCTCATTATCACAAAGAAGAGGCACCTTGTCAAAATGAATACCATAATCCTTCAAGGTTTGCCTCATCCATAGCAATTGGGCACAACAACTTGCCGCGGAGATATACTCGGCCTCGGTGGTAGAGAGGGCGATGCAATTTTGCTTCTTAGAAGACCAACATACCAAGGAGCGGCCAAGGAATTGACAACCCCCGGATGTGGACTTCCTATCCGTCTTCTCTCCCGCATAATCCGCATCCGAGTATCCAATGAGCTGAAAGCTTGAACCCTTGGGGTACCAAAGACCGAAGTTTGGGGTATGAACTAGATATCGAAAGATCCTTTTCACAGCTTCCAAATGACTTTGCCTTGGGGAGGCTTGAAACCTTGCACATTTACCTACGCTATACATGATATCGGGTCTAGATGCACAAAGGTAGAGCAATGAGCCAATCATGGAGCGGTATACCTTTTGATCTACCTCTTTACCGTCGGGGTCGGGTTTCAAGTCGGTGGTTGTGGACATAGGGGTCTTCATAGGTTTGGCATCATTCATATTAAACCTCTTGAGCATGTCTTGAGTGTATTTGGCTTGTTTGATAAAAGTCCCTTCATAATATTGATTGACCTCAAAGCCAAGAAAGAACTCCAACTCTCCCATCATAGACATCTCAAACCTATCGGTCATAAGCTTGCAAAACTCCTCATTGAACAAGGTGTTAGTAGACCCAAAAATGATGTCATCCACATAGAGTTGGCATATGAACAAGTCACCTCCAACCGTCTTGGTAAAGAGAGTGGGATCGATTAAACCAACATTAAACCCGCGATCTACTAGAAACTCTTTAAGGTGCTCATACCACGCACGTGGAGCTTGTTTAAGTCCATAGAGCGCCTTATCAAGTTTATAGACATGATCGGGGTGGTTGGGATCCTCGAAACCCGGAGGTTGCTTGACATATACTAACTCATTAATGGGACCATTAAGGAAAGCACTTTTGACATCCATTTGTTGTAACTTGAAGTTATGATGAGATGCATAAGCAAGTAAGATACGAATGGATTCAAGGCGAGCTACGGGGGCAAAAGTTTCACCGAAATCGATACCTTCGACTTGAGAAAAACCTTGGGCCATCAATCTTGCCTTGTTGCGAATGACAATGCCATCTTTGTCTTGCTTGTTCTTGAACACCCATTTGGTGCCAATGACATTTTTGCAATCCTTGGGTCTTGGCACTAATTTCCACACTTTGTTGCGCTCGAAGTTATTGAGTTCATCATGCATGGCTTCAAGCCAATCTTGATCTTCGAGAGCTTCATATACCTTCTTGGGTTCAATGAAGGAGACAAACGCATGAGCCTTGCTAAAATCCGCCAATTGCCTTCTAGTGACCACTCTTCCACGAACTTGTCCAAGAATCATGTCCTCCGTATGACCCGCTCGTTCAAGATTTTCTAGCCTTCTCTTTGCTCTACGAGCTAGTATCTCCTCCAAAGATTCCTTGGATATTGATTGAGAATCACCTTCTTCATCGGAGACATGTCCATCTTCATTTCGTACTTGATCAAAGTTGGTTGATGAATCACCACTAGGTTGAGCATTCTCAACAATAATAGAATCTTGATCATGATTTAGATGTGTTGCTTGGCCTTGATAGTTAGCTTGAGGGCTTGGTGCATCTTGTTGGATAGCTTGATCATCAATGGGTGTAGTCAATGGCTCCACTTGAGTGGGGCATAGTCCTTCTCCCTCCGTCATCAGGTAACCCTCAATGGGAATTATTTCACCAATCCCCATTCTTCTTATGACGATGGGAGGAATTGCATCTCCTACAACACCATGATCTATACGCCCCCCTTGGGAGCCGTTGTCCTCATCAAACACTACGTCTATAGCTTCTTCAACTTGCCCGGTGGACTTGTTGTAGACTCTATAGGCATGAGCATTCGTGGCATAGCCAACAAAGATACCCTCATAAGATCTAGTCTCAAATTTTGACAACCGTTTTCCTTTCTTGCGAATGAGCACTTGCAACCGAAGACCTTGAAATAAGATACATCCGGTTTCTTGCCCGTGAGAATCTCATAGGGAGTCTTGTTCAAGATCTTGCGAAGATAGAGCCGATTGGTAGCATGAAAAGCGGTGGAGACGGCTTCGGCCCAAAAGTTATAAGGAGAAGAAAACTCCGCAATCATAGTCCTAGCCGCATCCATCAAAGTCCGGTTCTTTCTCTCCGCAACACCATTTTGTTGAGGGGTATAGGGAGTGGAATATTGATGAGCAATGCCTTCTTCACTAAGAAAACCCTCAACGGTGTAGTTCTTGAACTCCGAGCCATTATCACTCCGAATGGCCAAGATGGTAGCATTGTGTTGGCGCTCCACTAGAGTGATGAACTCGATGACCCTATTTTGAGTCTCACTTTTCCTCTTGAAGAAATACACCCAACAATATCTTGAATAATCATCCACAATCACCAAGCAATACTTCTTTCGTCCGAGGCTATCATAAGATAGTGGACCAAAGAGATCTAAGTGAATGAGCTCGAGAATTCTTGTGGTGGAGATAGTTGTCTTGGTTGGGTGTTGTTCTCCATGTTGCTTCCCAAAGGTACAAGAGCTACACACACGATCTTTAGCAAACTTAGCTTTGGTTAGTCCTAGAACGTGATTGCCACTTTGGAGGTCATGTAACATTCTCATATTGGTGTGGGCTAGTCGGCGATGCCAAAGCCATCCCACATCAACTTTAGCCATTAGGCATGTCGCGGCACACGTGTCTTCTTTAGAGAAGTTCACTACATACATGCCGTTCTCGACAAACCCAACAAAGGCTACTTTAAGAGAAGTCTCCCAAGTGACAATCACACTCTCTTTATTAAAGAACGAGGTAAAACCACAATTTGCAAGTTGAAGAACGGACATCAAGTTATAGCCAAGGGACTCAACAAGGAGAACATTCTCAATTGATAAATCATTTGAGATAGCTACCTTGCCTCGTCCCAATACCTTAAGCTCGGACTTGTCACCAATTGTAACGCAATTGAGATGTGGTAGAGGAGGTTCAATATTACTTATTGCGGCATGGCTTCCGGTCATGTGTTGGGATGCACCACTATCCACTGTCCATCTATGTGCCCCGGAAGCGTTTCCCTACAAGAGATCAATTTCTTGATTTAGGTACCCATCCTACAATGGGTCCTCTTTTGTTAGTCACAAGGGTCTTAGGAACCCAAATAGTCCAATGATAGTCATCACCATAAGAAGTACCAACGTATTTAGCATAAACATGTCCATCTCTAGATTTCATAAGAACATAAGATGGGTTATATTTTCCGGCAAAATCATTATGAGTGATGCTCCCCCTAGAGGTATCACCACCCATAATGGCGTTGGTCTCCTTTTCTTTGGGCACCTCACCCTCTTTCACAAAGATAACATTTTGGGAGGGAGAGGTGACACTCTTGGATTTCTTCTTTGACTTGGAAACAAAGCCAAGTCCCTCTTTTCCTTTCTTGGCACCTTGAGAGCTTATTGCATCATTGAGAATTCTTTCCTTCCCTACAATGTTAGTTGTAGTAGAAGAGGTAGGAACAATAACAATGCTATTTGATGAAGATGCAACATGCTTATTAGATTGTTGAGCTAGAAGCTTGATTCGAGACTTAGCAAGTTTGTCATGAATTTCTTTGAGAGATGCAAACTCCCCTTTTAGTTTGTCATGCTCCTCGACAAGTTTTTCATGGGCTATTCCTAGCTTTAACTCTTCCTCTTCAAATTCTTTAAGTAAAACAAGAGATTTGGCATGTTCTTTCTTAAGCTTGGCAAGAGATTTCTCGTTATCTTTTCTAAGCTTTGAAACACTAATAGCATACGTCTCTTGTAGACTAGATAGTTTCTCTTCAAGAGAGGCTCTCATGGATCTCTCCTTTTCAAGAGCCTTGATGAGTTCGTCATCATGATTATAATTGCTACCACCATGGTTCTCTAAGGTCATGATGATCTCCTCCTTCTCATCGATGAGGGAGTTAGCCTCATCAAGTTGCCTTAGGAGAGCTTTTACCTTTTCTTTAGTTTCACCTTCAAGACTACACAACCAAGATCCTAGGTTCTTGGCCTCCTCATCATCAACAATGTTTTCAACACAATCCAATAGTGAGGGAGAGCTAGTGATAGTAGACTTGGAGGTGGAAGATATTACCTCGGTGGCTTTTGCCATGAGACATGTAGGTCGGATCGATGCCTTCTCATTGGGAGATTCAAATAGAGAGACCGATGAAGAGGAAGTCGTAGCTATGGCGACGTGGGCAACACCTACGACTTCATCTTCTCCTTCATCTCCGGAGTAGTATGTTTCCAATGTTGGGCCCTCTTGAACATATAGAGCCCTTGGGACTCTTCTAGCGAGGTTCTTGTTTTGTGGAGACTTGTTCTTGTCCTTGCGTACAAGCTTCCCTTCATTCTCTTCTCGTGGCTCAAAAGGACACTCCTTGACGAAGTGGTTTGCACTTCCACAATTGTAACAAGTCCTTGGCCGCTCCCCTTTCTTCCTAAAGGTCTTGTTCCTTGAGGGTCTAGGGGCACCGGCCTTGTGAGCCTCCCATCTTTTCCAATACCCTTGCATGGCAAGAGCAATACATTTGTGGGCACCCTTGTATGTATCCTCATAGTCCTCATCATCATCATCATCATCATCCACTTCTTCTATCTTGGACATGGACTTAGATTTTAAGGCAAGGTTAGGGGACTTCCCATGGCCTCTTGAGCGAGCAAGAGCATCATCCGCGCTCTTGTGAGACAAAGATATGGCTATGAACTCACTAAGGACACCAATGGAGTTGAGTGAGTTGTAGTCGGATCTTGTTCGAATGCTAGTGGAGAGATTCTTCTCAAAAGGAGTTATGGCCTTGACAAATTTCCTCTTGATCCACTCATCGGAGATTTCCTCCTTTCCAAAGTCCCTTAATTGATTTCCAAGGGTGACCACTCTTCTATATAGCTCCTCGGGGCTCTCATCTTCATGCATGACAAAGTTCTCGGACTTGTCAAGAGCAACATCGTATTTTGATGATTGGATGCTTGCATTGCCTTGGAACAAGGAGTCAAGCTTATCCCAAGCTTCCTTGGCAGTCTTGATACCGCGAATGTGTTCAAGATGTTCTCTTGGGAGGGCCTTTTGAATAGTCACAAGAGCGGTCTTGTTGAGTTGGAATTCCACATCCTCTCTTGGAGTCAAGTTGTTCGGATCGTGAGGGTGAAATCCATATAGAATGCTTCTCCATAATGCGGTGCAAGATCCTGAAATGTGAGACTCCATATCGAACTTCCAAGAAGAAAATTCGTTAGTGTTAAGCATGGGAGGAACTCCAACATTAACCATGTGTGGCACAGTGGCAATAGGGTGAATAGAGTCGTAATTGGGAGGTGGTGGAACTTTAGATTGAGACCCCGAACCGTTAGCCGATTGAGACTTGGAGCCCTCGGAGCTCACACCACCCTTAGCCTTTTTATCGGCTTTTGCTTTGGCTTTCGCCTTAGCTAAAGCGATGTTAGCTTCCATCTCATCGATATCCGGAATGGAATCTTCGTCTGAGCTAACATCGTCGGTAGTGAGAGGTGGTTCCGTGGACTCCTTGGTTTTCCCCATCAGTGCCTCCATCATTTTCTTCATGCTAGAGACATCCGAGCTAACACTAGAGCTAACCTTAGATAGTTCGGTTTGGAGAATTCCAACCGTATCTTGTAGGTTAGATATAGTGTCGGCCATTTTGGACATTTCCGCACTAGAACTTCCGGGGGCATTTTCATCGACCATTGTACTCTTGGGCGGTTAAGCCCTTAGTAAGAGCCGAGGCTCTGATACCAATTGAAAGTGCACTATGGTCAACTAGAGGGGGGGTGAATAGGTTGACTACCAATTTTTCTTTTCTTTTCCTTTTAGTGGGGCTTAGCAAGATAAAGTAAGGTTCTCTAGATGTGCAACTAGGTGAGCAACCTATGTGAACAAAGCTATTATGCGCAACGGAAGTAAAGCGTAAGGTAGTAAAGCAAACGACAAGTGTAAACAAGGAGACAAAGATATGATTCACCGTAGTTCCTTCTCAAAGAGAAGTACGTCTACGTTGGAGAGGTGGGGAGCCACCTAGGCGCTCCTCAATAGCACGGTTGTGCACACCTTGTTCTCCTTGAGCTTCTCCGGTGAGGGAGATGCTCGTTTCCACTATGAGGTCGACTTGAAGGCGTTGACCAAACCCTTACAAGGACTTGAGGTCACTCCACAAGATGGATGGAGGCTCTCAAGCAATCCGTAGCTTCTTGCAACAAGGTGGAAACTACAAGCACGAGATCTACTAAGGTTTCTAGGCCTCAAGTAGGATTCTAGATCTACTAGGTTGTGGTGGATGGATTTGAGATTCCTTTGGTGGAAGTGTGGATCTAGGTCTCCTCTAGCTCTCCACCAAGTTTGGGAGTGTTTGGGTGGACGGAGTGGGAGATCTAGGTGGTTGAAGCTTTCATTCATGGCTAGGAGAGAGAATGGGAAAAGCTTAGCTTTTAAGAGGTAGGGGAAGGGGTATTTATACCCCTTGCATTTAAGTGACCGTTTGCAGTCCAGGGCACCGGAGGCTCCGGTGGATTTCACCGGAGGCTCCGGTGGTTTTACCGGAGGCTCCGGTGGTCTGCACCGGAGGTTCCGCTGATCTTCATCTTGCTCCACAGTTGCGCCACGCAACAACTAGTTTGCGCTGGAGCGGGGGCTCCGGTGGTACCCGCGGAGGGTCCGCCCACCGGAGGCTCACCGGAGGTTCCGGTGGAACTTCCGTCCTGTGGTAACAGAAGGGTGTTTTGGCGGAACAACCACCGGATCCTCCACCGGAGCCCATTTGCACTGGACCATGGGGTCCACCGGATGTTCACCGGAGGTTCCGGTGGTACCTCCGCCCTGTGGTAACAGAAGGGCATTTTGGCGGAGGTGCCACCGGAGGCGCACCGGATCCTTCTTGCGCGTGAGCCAAGTGTTTGGCGGATGGCGGAGCCTCCGGTGGAATTAGCGGAGGTTCCGCCCACCGGAACTCCACCGGAGGTTCCGCCCCTGGTTCCGCTCCCCTGCTACAGAGAGGGGTTTCAGCGGAACTTCCACCGGACCCTCACCGGATCCTTGGCGGAGCCTCCGGTGGAAACACCGGAGCCTCCGCCCCTGCATGTTTCACCTTTCTGGATTTGTTTCTCCTAGCACTTTTCATATAAGCTGATCATTTGCCCCATAAACTTAGTGAACCTAATAACCTCGGCATTTTCATCCATTGAACAAACATTAGATCAAATGATTATGTTGTCATATGATTACCAAAACGGACGATGATCTTTCAACAGCCTCATACTCTGCTACGTTGTTGGACGCCTTGAAGTGGATTTGCAGCACGTACTTGAGTTAATCTCGCTTGGGTGACGTAAGCACTACGCCAGCGCTAAGGCCTTCCTTCATTTTGGAGCCATCAAAGTGCATCTTCCAGTAGTTGGACACCGGAGTAGGAGGCTCATACTGCACCTCAGCCCAATCCACCAGAAATTCCGCCAGAATCTGAGACTTGATGGATTTTCTTCTCGCATAAGCGGGGGCGTAGGCGGCTAGCTCGATTGCCCACTTGGCTACTCTGCCACTTGCTTCCTTGTTGCCCATGATATCCGAGATGGGAGCTGAACTCACCACGGTGATGGGATGTTCTTGGAAATAGTGCTTCAGCTTCTTGGCGCCCAGGTACACGCCGTAAGTCATCTTCTGGTAGTGCGGGTAGTTCTGTTTGGAGCTGGACAGCACCTAACTGAGGTAATATACCGGCCGCTGCACACTTTTGCCTTCCTCTTCTCGCTCCACCACAATCACCACACTGACTACTCGGTTGGTAGCGGCAATGTATAGCAGCATTGGCTCCTTGGGTAGCGGACTAGCCAAGATGGGAGCGCTACCCAGCATTGCCTTCAGCTCTTTGAATGCCACATCAGCTGGCGGTGTCCAGACGAACTTGTCGCTTTTCTTCATCAATTGATACAAAGGCAGGGCCTTCTCGCCCATTCTGCCCAAGAAACGACTCAGAGATGCCAAGCAACCAGTGAATTTTTGCACATCCTTCAGGGATCTCGGCAAAGACATGCTCTCAATAGCTTTTATCTTTGAAGGATTGGCCTCAATGCCCCGACTGGATACCAAGAAGCCGAGTAGCTCGCCAGCCGGGACGCCAAAGGTGCATTTACTCGGGTTCAGCTTCATCTTATATTTGCGCAAGTTAGCAAAAGTTTCCTCAAGGTCACTAAGCAGAGTATGTGTTTTATTCGTTTTGATGACAATGTCATCTACGTACACCTGCACATTTTTGCCGAGTTGATCATGCAAACATTTCTGCATGCATCTCTGATAAGTAGCACCCGCATTCCGCAACCCAAAGCACATGACACGATAGCAATAAGCCCCGTACGGGGTAATGAAGGCAGTCTTTATTTGATCAGCAGGGTTGAGAGCTATCTGGTGAAAATCAGAGTAGGCATCTATGAAAGACAACAGCTCACAACCAGCAGTGGAATTGATCACCTGATCGATGCGGGGTAGCGGAAAGGGATCCTTGGGGCATGCCTTGTTCAAATCAGTGTAGTCGACGCACATGCGCCGTGCGGTAGCGGCCTTGGGGTCCTCCTTCTTCTTCTCAACCATGACCGGGTTGGCTAGCCAATACGGATGCAACACCTCCAGATGAAATTGCTTATCAGCAGCTTGGTGATCTGATCACCGATGGCCTTCCTTCTCTCATCTCCGAAGCGGCGCATAGCCTGCTTCACTGGTTTGGCGTCAGGACGCACATGTAGCGAGTGCTCAACCAACTCCCTCGGGACACCTGGTAGATCCTCATTGGACCAGGCGAACACGTCCCGATTCTCATGGAGGAAGTGGATGAGCTCGCTTTCCTATTTCTCACCCAACCCTGAGCCAATGATGGCAACACGGTCGGGGAACTCAGGGTCAACTTGGATCTTCTTCGTCTCCTCGGATGCCTGGAACGCCGTCCCGTGCTGGGAACTCGGCATGCCAGGCGCACCACCTTGCGCGGATTGCGCCATAGCCACCACCCCGTACATCTTCTTCTTCTCGGCAGCAATCACCATAGACTCCGCCAACTGAGAACCAGCAGAGGCACACTCCATAGACTTCTTGTAATCACCAGAGATGGTGATCACGCCATTGGGACCAGGGATCTTCATCTTCAAATACGCAGTATGGGTAGAGGCCATGAACTTGCTCAGAGCAGGCCTACCGAGTAGGGCGTTGATGGAGGGATGATAACCCGGTAGGCTAACACCAAGGAGTAACTCGGCCCAAAGGACGCTGCGCAAGACCCGGCTTAGGATAAAGGAGCTTCTAGAAGGCCCAGGAACATAGGCCCCGCAACCCGGATTGTGGGTTCCGGTAAGGAAGTTTAGGGTTTGTAAGCAGTGTCCGGGTAGGATTCAGAGTGCCCCTTGGAGAGTAAGCCAGGGGGTCCGGATGTTATATAAGCCGGCCCCTAGGTTAGGATTAGATAAGTTGTATCGTGAGCAAGAACACAATCGCCGAATTGCGAGGTATCGAGTATCCATTGTAGCGCGAGAGTTTAGATAATATATTCAGATCGGAGACTCGGCGACTTGATTGCCGGCTACCAGATCGCATATCACCATGGTTTCCTTTGAGCTAAACCCTCTCCCAAACACCAGAGTCGATTTGCCCCAAGACAAGTTACCCCCGGTAACGTCTGCCGTGATTATCCCACGACAGTTGGCGCCCACCATGGGGCCTACGTCCAAGGGTGTTTACATCACGGGAGAAGCTCGGGAGAACATGAAGAACCTCGTCGTCGGCGAGATCTACACCAACCCCGAAGGAGAGAAGATGGTGGATGACTTTGGCTGGGGCCAGAGTCGGATCTGCTCGAATCCGGATCTGTCGTGACAATCGGCCGGATCAACGTCTTCATCGGCATGGTACGTGTCGTGGGATAATCACGTCAGATGTCGTGGTATGATCACGGCAGATGTTACCAGGGGTAACTGATCTTGGGGCAAGTCGACACAGGTATTTGGGAGAGGGTTTAGCTCGAAAGAAAACATGGTGATAAGCGATCTAGGAATCGGCACTCAACTCGCCGAGTCTCGAATATGGCTCTCGATTTATACTGGATACTCGATAACAGGTGATATGACTATGTCGTGAATCTCTGTCAAGCTAAGCCTAGGGGCCGGTTTATAAAGCACCCGTACCCCCCCTTGGCTTGCCCTCCAAGGCGCAGCTTGAATCCTATCCGAACTCTACTTACAAACCCTAGCTTTCCTTACCGCAACCCACAATCCGGGTTACGAGGCCTACAAACTTTGGGCCTACCAGAAGTTTCTTTATCCTTAGCCGGATCCCGCGCGGCGTCCTTTGGGCCGGGTTACACCTTGGAGTTGGCCTGCCGGGTTACTATCCCCCCGTCAGTAGTCCCCAGAATAGCTTGGGCTTCCTGGATTCCTCCTTGAAGCGCTGGCTATTCCCTGCAAAAATATCAAACGCTCAAGCGTATGGAGGCCGGGTTACAATGCTTTGATAAATGGCTGGGTCCAACTCCATGGTGACCATGCAATAACCCGGCTCTCCTCCAAATGCTTCTCCTAATTTTCCAGGTCTGAGTCTTAATAAAAACTCCACGACTCTACACTTTTCTCGATAATTAATCCTGATACCAAGGAAAAGATCTTCCTTCCTCCTTTCAAGCTCGAGCCCCCAGAGCGCCATCACGGAAGCCCCGCGCGCGTCACCGGAGCCCATCCGCCGCCGTTTGCGCTCCGCCACAGCGCGGTTCATTCCACCGCCCAAATCCGCCACCAAACCTCCGATCTTCCCGCCAAGAATCGTGAAAGGGCACCAAGCTTGCGTCATCTGCCTCCGCAAAGCTTCGCTTCAATCTCCTTTGGTAAGTCTCCTACATCCTCTAACTTATCCTCGTAATTTCTTAGTTTCTCCTCAAGTTAGATCTGAATCAAGCCACCCGCGATTTCTCGGGTCATGCCGAATCAAGTCACTAGTGTTTACTCTAGCTCACCCAATAGATAAGATACACAGTTTAGCTCACTCTCCTATCACTTGTAATCACTAATTTTGCCACAAATTCAGAAATGAGATTCCCAATCTGGGCTGGAGTCGTCTAAATTTTCCGCCTTTACTCCTATCAACCGGAAAGTCTTTCCTCTCCGGCTCACTTGCTCATAATAGATGTACGGGCAGCCATTTACCCTCCCCGAACACTTATCTATGCATAAGATTCCACAGCCTTTGTAATAATGTGCGATACCCGGACAACTCATACCTGGCTTAGCAAAGTAATACCCGGATCATGTTTAACTTACCAACACTTGCTCAACTGACAATTTCCGAGTTTTCACTTCTCACATCCTTTCCTTGGACGCTTTTTCAGGTTAACCCCATGGCGCCCAAGAAGCAGGGAAAGCAGCCAGTTAAGGCAAAAACCACAAATTCCATATCTGCCAACTGGGGGAGGTCCTCCGTCACCAAGGCCAAACTAGAGGAACTGGTTGAACTAGGGGTTCTACCCCCTCAGGAGACTATCCAGTGGAGAGTACCGGGTAATGAGACCCGGCCCACTCCAGCAGAAAATGAGGTAATCTGCTTTGTTGAACATGTGACCCGGGGCTTCCGGCCTCCGGGTCATCCTTTCTTTCGCGACGTTTTAAGCCATTATGGCCTTCGCATTTTCGACATAGGACCCAACTCCGTTCTAAACATCACTCATTTTATTGTTCTTTCCGAGTCTTACTTGTGCTCTCCGCCAAGTCTGGCTCTCTTCGTCGAACTCTTCCAGTGCAAACCGTGTCGCGAAAGCGGCGACGGTGCACTTCTTACTTGCGGCGGGGTTTCCATCCAACGCCGCAAGAACTCCTTAATGCCTCCTCTCACCCTCAACTCCCACGTAAAGCACTGGCAGCTCTCATACTTTTACTACCAGGACACCTCCCCACCCGGCGAAAAGAAGTTGCCGGGTTACTCGGAGGGTCAACTTGACATTTCCGAAGCCTTCAATGGGTTTGCCCCTGACCCGGAAAGGGAAGAAATTCTACCTCTATTGGCCAAAATCTCCATCCTTTCTGCCCAAGGCCTCATCGGGCTTAACCAGGTGAAGACTTGGGTCGATTTCCGCATCCAACCCAACTCCATTCGCACAAAACTGATGTGCGAATACTCGGGGCAAACCACGGACCCGATCCGATACTCCACCAGCAATTTCGCTCCTAGCGATGCCAACAAAACAATCAAGGGCTTTCTGACGGAAAAGCTCGAGGTGATCCGGAACATAGCCGGATTAGAACCTTTCACCCTCGAGAACCCGGCCCCCGCGGTAAGGACCTAATTCTAACAAGTTCAATTTTATTCGTTCCTCTTGATACAACTGTTAATCCTTGCTCTGGTGTCTCCACCTCAGGCCGACACTGACTTCTGGAAGGCGGATACTCCTCCTAACTCCGGAAACCCGGAAGAGGAAGGGGATGCCGTTAACTCGGACGAAGGCACATACTTAGTCCCCTTAAATATGTCATGCCCTACTTCTCATTTCCACACTATAATCTTGATTACTTTCAGAACAAGAAGACCAAGACGAGGAGGAAGAAACGGACGGCAAGGTGGAGTCTGCCAGTGATGAAGATGAACCGGAGCCAGCAATTAAAGCCGGATCCAAAAGAAAACCCCAAGGAATCGTTTTCCAGGTTTCATTTCATTTCCTTGTGCTTAATTTGCGTTCCCGTGATATCATTCATGAGCTAACCCTGTCATCATCCCTTTGGTCATAACTGAAGGAGCCACCTGCGTCCAAACGTAGAGTGACCCGGAACCATCCGGGTAACGAGACCCTTAACCCGGGTACTTCATCGCCTCCAGCTCGACATACTGGTATTCACCATACACAAGAATCTTTCCCAAACATTCCCTCACAAAGTAATCTCACACCTTGCTTGGTATTTTTCAGTATCTTCCGGGTCCAGCAGCGGCTTCCCCTCGGACTTCGCGGTGAACCCCGGGTAAAGTTCTTTTCCTGATGTTATGCCAAACTTTTATCGCCCTTTTCATGACTTATGCGCTAACTGCACCTTTGCACTTTCTATAGAGCCACGGTCGTTGTTAGCGACCAGGAAGACATGGAAGTTGAGGACCGGGGTAAGAATAAACCGACTGACGATGCATTCACCACAGCTGGTGATGAGCAAGCGTCACCAACGAACCCGGCTAGGCAAGAAGCCGGGTATCCAATAGCCTCGCACGCAAGCGAGGAGGAAAAAGGCGCAGCTGCGGGCGCGGGAGGAGGGCCAAACTCCGACATTCGGATGACCCGGGTGCCGTCTCCTGTTACGAAGAAAACTTCTTCTCCAAATTTCCACGCCCTCGAGTCTTCTAACTCGAATAACAATGATTTTAACCAGCTGATGAGTGCTCTCCTGTCCATGAAAGCTTCAGAGGGAAATGTCTTGGAGCGTATGGCCGCAGCACATCAGGTAACATTATTTGATATTCCTTACTACACACCCAGTCCCCAAGTTCGGAGCATAACTTGCTGAAGTTGTGCTCGGTACTTCATACAATATTCGTCTTGTCATGATATCTGACTTGCAGTTTTACTCGTTCCTTGCAGGCGGAAATTACTCAGTCCGACGAGGTATTACTCAAGACCGAGCAGCTCCTGCTTGCTGAAGTAAAGCGCAGAGAAACCCTTGAGGCGGAGGTGAAGACTTTGAAAAAAGATGTCTCCAGATACAAGAAGAAATACGATGCTGCCCAATCTACGCTGAAAAACTTGTCGAACCAGGTTGCGGACACTTATCGCATCTTGCTAAGTAAGCTTTTGTTCGCGATTAACTTACATGCCTCTATCTTATCGTTATAATAATCAAGATTACTGATATGCTTTCTTTTATTTCAATTGCAGGTGCTAACCTTGCTGCTCCAGAGGACGATGCCGTTGCTATGACTAAAACGCTAAAGACTGTGCTCCGAACATTTTTTGCCGGCGCAAAGCTTTTATTGGATGCCGTGAAATGGCCTTCCGAGGTATACCCAGGCGAAGAAAACCTTATGCAAGCGTTTTCGACGGTGCCTGGATGGATTGAAATATGGAAGCGCTCGTCTTGCCGAGTCGGTATGACCCGGGCCTTTACGCTGGCGAAAGCTTATTTTCCTAAGCTTGACCCGACAAAGGTAATGTCCGGGTTTCCACAATTCAAGGCTGACGGCTCCAAGTTTACGCCCAAGGATTTCAAAGTTATACAATCCGCCGTACGCCACTCGGCTACTGCCTTGGCCGATAAGATGGAACTGGACACAATCATGAGCTCGTACGACACTGAAGGCAAAACCATTTTGGTGGAGGCACCCCCTCCCTTCGACATGCTGGAAAAATGGGCGACTGACCTGGCCAGGAGGAAAGAAGAAGCTGCTAAAAGAGAGGCCGAGTTAGGCTTAAGGCCGTCTACCTCTACACCAGCTGTTCCTCCGCCTGTCCGTCCTGATGTGGAAAGTCCGGGTAATGCTGCTGGAAAGGCTAAGGAGCAGGTCCAAGACCAAGACCCGGAAGATCATTCCCAGGATGCCGAGTAGGATGATGTCTTGTATTCTGTGTTTTTTAAAAACTGGTACGATTTTGATGATGCGCTTGTTGCGCCATTGATACTGGTACTGTCACTTTGTACTTTTACTCGTGATAACTTTGTGCCTTTCCCGGCTTTTGATAATCTCGACCCTTTTTTTATTCTTAAACTTATTCTCGATACCCGGTTGCTTTTGATTCCCTTTTCGAGGCTCGGTTAATCGAGTATCGCGGGCTTTGATAAGCGGACTTTTCTTTAAGTCCCCAAGACTCGGAAGCCAAGGTTTTTCGAGCTTTAATAGATAAACAGCTTGTTTCTGTTTCGAAGTCCCCAGTCCCCATGACCCAAAGTACGAGCCAGGGGGTGTGGCCTTTCTCAGATGACAAACTGCTCTTTACTAAGCCAAAAACCAATAGCCATTCACGTAAATACTGAAGTCATGCTTGATACTTGTTGAGTTTCCGGCTATAGAGCCTTGTACTCTGCATAGACTTGTGGTTTAGATGACCCTTTTGATTATCTTGTACTGTAAGCCGGCTTTCGCGTGGATACCATGTTGTTACATCTATACGAAAAACAGGGTCAAGCAAGTCCCATTGGGCTGCATGGTTTGATTGTAATCGTAAGCGAACAGATCATGCCACTTTGGTGCGATTCACATCGAGCTTAAGTAAGAATAACCAAGAAATTTGGCTCCTTCGTCCGGTTATAAGATTGCAGCCGTACTCGTCTTGCAAGTAATCGGCCCTCATAACTCATAGGCATCAAGGCCAGGTCTCTGGGTTTGTGACTACTATTTAAGCAGTTCAATTTCCAAAGACTCATGTACGTGCAACGTATTTTGATGATACTGATGTATTGATAATAACAAATATCACTTACTTGTACTTGAAGCAAAGACCATGATAAGACTTGAAAACCATCTCTTTTATTGATACGAAAAAGTTTGTGCCAGCAGGCCGCCTCATTAAAAACCTCCCAGTCCCCTTAGGTACCCTGGGTAGGAAAAGAGCGCGTATGAAACCTGTTGTCCGTTACACTGCTTTAGTTCTTCTCGAGAATCGGCCCCAGGCTGGCACGGCCGATGCACATTCTCCACTTGTTAGTCCCTTTCATAATGAGTACCGGGTTTGTTAGCCAATCCGGGTGTGTCGTTCTTGTAGCGCGGCTAGTTGTAGATAGCGGTGTGATTTCCTCTTCTACGCCAGGGGGCTTGGAAGGACCGCTCCTGACGAAGGCCACCATCTTAGGATCTTGTTCTGTCCTGGTTTTTGCTTTATCCCCTTCAGAGGTCGGCCTTTTTGACGTTGCCCTTTCCTCCAGGTTCGCCTGCGATCGGTAGATGCTTGAGCTCCTCTTTCTACAGGCTTGCTCAGCCATTGCCTGCATCTCCTTCATCGCATTCAGCGCTATATCTCGATTTCCGTGTATGGTAATGTTTCTTAGGACCCGGGATTTCAGCTGTAGATACACATAACACGGTCTTGCATGAACTTGGCATAAGCCGGTCTTCCAAACAATGCGTGATAGGGGACTGCGCAACTTAACCACCTCAAAAGTAAGCCACTCAACCCGATAATTGTCCTTTGATTCCCCAAAAGCTACCTCCAAAGCCATTTTTCCTTCAGGGCACGCTGAATGACCCGGCACTATCCCGTGAAAAACTGTTGTACTTTTTTGCAATTGAGATTCCTTGAGGCCCATGCGCAGAAAAGTTTCCCAGTACAGGATATTGATGCTGCTTCCTCCATCCATCAAGACTTTTTTCAGCTCATACCCATTGACCTGTGGTGCCCCTACCAAGGCTAAAACTCCCGGGTGATCGACCCTGTCGGATGATCCCTTCTGCTCCAAGTTACCTCCTGTTCTGACCACCTCAAATACCTCGGAACAGCGGAAGAGACTGATTTGACCGCTTGTTTCAATATCTTTTTATCCTTGTTAGAGCCTCCAGTAGTGTGCACATGATATTGACCCAACTGTTTGGGGTTAGCCTGAAAACCTCCCGCTCCCCCTTGATTGTTGCCCGGATTTCCTGCTGCCGGGTTACCGGCTGGGGTGGACCATTGCCCAAATTTCCACCTGGACCTGGGCCTCCTCCCCGACCCGTTCCTCGCATGGCTCTGTTTACTTCCTCATTCTTCCATCTCTGTAAGTCGGCGCATTGCTCCAAGGAGTGATTAGCCGGCTTGCCGTTCCTGCTGTGCTTCGGGCACGCCATCCTGAATATATCCCAATTGTTGCCCGGCCTCGGAGGTCCCTGATAGTGTCCTCCATTATGATTTCCGGTATTAAAATTCCCTTCAGATCTGGGTCTCGAAGACCCGGCTTCAGTATTAGCTACAAACTCGGAACCTCCTTCAAATGGACGCTTGTTCTGACTATTTCCGTTATTACTCGGTGCTGATCCATTGCCGGTTCTTCCACTATTACTGGTGTTCACCTTCGCTTTCTTGTCATCAACTTCCTCCTCTGTAGTGTCTGTTGCAGCGTGTTTGTTGCATGCATCCATTAATTCTCCCATTGTAACCTCCGATGCATTCCTACTGGACTTCATGCGAGTTAACTTTTGTACTAAAGGAATATACTTGCATGTTTTTGCCATAGCTTGTAGCGCATCTTTGGGATGAATTTCTCTGGATGAGTGAAGTATCTCCATAACCCGGTGTACCCAACTGCGTGCTGATTCTCCCTTCTTCTGAACGCATCGCTCTAAATCATCAATAGTGAATAGCTTTCTGCACGTCCCATGAAAGTGCTTGACGAACGCGGTTTTTAGTTCTTCCCAAGACTTGATCGATCTTTCTGGCAGGTTGGTAAACCATAACTTTGCTGCTCCTTCTGACATCATCAAGTACATGAACTTGGCTTGAAGATTCTCGGATGCATTGCGGATTGACATTGCCATCTCATAACTACTCAACCATGTTTCCGGATCCATGGTCGGTTCATAGTTCACTACTTTTCCCGCTCTTTGAATTTTTCCGGTAAGGTTCAGCTCTGATGTCATCCGAGAGACACTTGGGCCCTGCGAGGACGGTTGAGACTGGCCTTATTCGGGAAGCGTGCGATCCAGCCGGGGGCGTAGCGGGGCGCGGTGCTGCAGGCAGCCCATGTGCAGCAGACCCGGCCCCGGCTCTCCGAGCCCTGGAGCTATCCACAACGGCCTGCGCCACCGATGCTGCCGGAACACGGGGAGGAGGCGGCATTTGCTGCTGCTTTTCCCTCTGCCACGCCGAGTTTGCTTGAATATTCCCTTGTTGTTGACTGGCGTATGGCGTCCCATGCATCCCGCTTCTGTGGTCCGGGTAATTGGCCTGCTGCGCCACTGCAGTGTGCAGTAGATCGATCGCTTGCCGGGTCCTTTCTGCATGGGGCGATTCTCCTACCGGGATCTGGTTCAGTGCGAGCGTTGCTGCATACACGTTGTCCATGGGATTGTTGTAGTGGCCTGCTGGTGTGCGAAACCGTGACGGCGGCTGCGGCGGCAACTCGATGCCGGTTGTGACTCTGGTTCGTGGTGGGGGTAACCCGGCCTGCACGTTTGCCGCGCGGGCTTCCGTTGTCACCGGCTGAGGCGCAGTTCCCTGGTTTACAGCTGGGATCGGTTGGTCCTGAGGCGTAATAAACAAAGCTGCCGGGTTAATGACCCCTCCCGTGGCCGGTAGTCTAGTTTGATGTCTCTGGTGTACTCTAGATGTTTCCTCTCGAAGCCGGGTTTCCAATGCATCCAGCTCGCGTTGACGCGTAGCCATCCCTTGTTTCTCTGCTTCCACATGCCTTCTTTGCTGTTCCAACGCGCGGCGAGCCACATCCAGGTCCCTGACACGTTCAGCTGCGTTTTCTGGAGTGATAACCGTAGCGAGGACAGTGGGGTCTAGGATCAGATTGTTGTCAAACAAGGCCGGGTGGCGCGGGTTTGACGGACCCGCCCCCGGTGTCCGGTTTCCCAGGAATCCGAACGTATTCGCGTGCAACTCCTCATCCGCCGCACGGCTAGTCACTGATGCCGACTCTCCGTCGACCCGGGCCGGGATCGGGTTTCCGTTAGCCGCGTCCTGTCGCTGTGCCAATGCCTGAGTCGCCCCGACCGGAGCCGTGGTGATGTTTCCTTGATTAAGGTTGGCTGCGGGAGCCGTGTAGACCGCCGCTCGGCGTATTACGCCTGTTGTGAGTTCATGCTGTTCTTCTCCGCTGTTGTCTTCTCCGTACCGGTCTTCCAGCAGGTCCCGTATAGATTCAGTATCGTCCTTTCCGTCGTCCGGGTCAGGCGGGGCCCATGCCGGCTCCTCCGGCTGTTCCCACTGCGCGATGGATTCTTCTATCTGGTCTGTTGCTCCAACTGATTCTTCTCTATCTGATTGGTTGCAAGCATCCTCCCCTGACACAGAATCAGATCCAACATCGTCAGGAGCCGAGCCAGAGGAACATACCATACCGATGAAGACGCTGATCCGGCCGATTGTAACGACAGATCCGGATTCGAGGCGATCCGATTCTGGCCCCCAGCCGGAGTCATCCACCATCTTCTCTCCTTTGTGGTCGTCGTAGATTTCTCCGACGACGAGGTTCCTCATGCTTTTCTGAGCTTCTCCCGTGATGTAAACACCTTTGGACGCAGGCCCCACGGTGGGCGCCAACTGTCGTGGGATGATCACGGCAGATGTTACCAGGGGTAACTGATCTTGGGGCAAGTCGACACAGGTATTTGGGAGAGGGTTTAGCTCGAAAGAAAACATGGTGATAAGCAATCTAGGAATCGGCACTCAACTCGCCGAGTCTCGAATATGGCTCTCGATTTATACTGGATACTCGATAACAGGTGATATGACTATGTCGTGAATCTCTGTCAAGCTAAGCCTAGGGGCCGGTTTATAAAGCACCCGTACCCCCCCTTGGCTTGCCCTCCAAGGCGCAGCTTGAATCCTATCCGAACTCTACTTACAAACCCTAGCTTTCCTTACCGCAACCCACAATCCGGGTTACGAGGCCTACAAACTTTGGGCCTTCCAGAAGTTTCTTTATCCTTAGCCGGATCCCGCGCGGCGTCCTTTGGGCCGGGTTACACCTTGGAGTTGGCCTGCCGGGTTACTATCCCCCCGTCAGCAGACGTTACCGGGGGTAACTTATCTTGGGGCAAGACGACACTGGTGTTTGGGAGAGGGTTTAGCTCAGAGGAAAACATGATGATATGCGATCTGGTAGCCGGCAAGCAAGTCACCGAGTCTCCGATCTCGATATATTAATCTCAACTCTCGTATTACACTGGATACTCGATACCTGGCGATATTGCTCGAACTCTTGGATCTCTCTCTAAACTAGACCTAGGGACCGGCTTATAAAGCATCCGGATCCCTGGCCTGTTCTCCAAGGTGTACCCTGAGTCCTACCCGAACACTGCTTACAAACCCTAAGCTTCCTTACCGGAACCCACAATCCGGGTTACCAGGTCTGCGATCTCGGGCCTTCTAGAATCTCCTTTATCCTAACCGGATCTTTACGCAGCGTCCTTTGGGCCGAGTTACACCTTGGCGTTGGGCTACCGGGTTATCATCCCTCCATCAGTAGTCCCCAGAATAGCCTGGGCTTCACGGGATCCTCTTTGAAGCGCTTGCCATTCCCTGTAAAAATATCAAACATACAAGTCCATAGAGGCCGGGTTAAGGTGCTTTGATAAATAGCTAGGCCTAACTCCAAGGTGGCCATATAATAACCCGGATTTCTCTAGGCCCTTCTTTACTTTTTCCGGGTCAACGCCCTGATAAGAATGTCAAAGATCCGGCTTACTTTACTCGATAACTGATCCTGATATCGCGGAGAAGATCTCCTCCTTATCTCTGTCCGGATATCTCGTCCAGCACTTAAAGCATATCTCACCAAATCCAGGCAGGTATCCGTTATTCCGAAATTTCCGGCTCCCGCCCGTTGGACTAGGTTTATCCGCCCGCACCTTATAAATAGGTGCCCAGGAGATAACCTAACCCCTCAACGGTTCATTCCAGCTCCTTCTCTTTCCTCATCTCTCGTGCTTGCGCAACACCACCATAAGAACCTCAAGCCCCCCGCCGGAGCAAAACCGCCACCGGCTACGTTCATCTTCTAGCCGCTCCGCGCCGCCGCCGAGCTCCCCCGCCACACCCTTGTCTGGCCCGCCGGGAGTTGCGAAGGAACATTCAGACCGCGCTATTCGCCGCCGCCGCGTGCTACTCCAATCCCCTTCAGTAAGTTTCTTGTACCCATCAATTCAACCTCGCAATTTCTCGATTTACTCTAGATTGGATCTAGGTCAACCCGCGGGCAATTTTTCTTGTCGCGCCGGATTAGGTCGCTTAGATGCTTGCTAATTCCTCCAATAGCTTGATTGACGGTCACACACCACCCTCCTATCATCATTAACCATTAATTTCTCCATAGAATCGCCCGCAAGTTTTCCAATCTAGATCCATTTCATCCCAATTTTCCGCGCATGTCATTGATACCCGGAAAATCCTCTTCTTCCGGTTCTTTTGCTTGCAGTAGATACATGGGCAATCATCCGTCTTCCTCAAACACCTTTGAATACGTAAGTACCCCATAGTTTGTATAATGATGCTTGATACCCGGATAACTTGTAACCTTGCCTTCTAGAATGACACCCGGATAATTCTTAACTTCCATGCTTTCTTGATACCACTCGCAGATACTCGGATAGCCCATGGTTTCCGAGTCTTACTTCTTGCACCTTTTTGCCTTGTGTTTTGCAGGTTGATCCCATGGCTCCCAAAAAGCAAGGGAAGCAGCCCGCCAAGGCCAAGACCTCCAACTCCATATCCGCCAACTGGGTGCGATCCACGGTCACGAAGGCTAAGTTAGAAGAGCTGGCCGAGTTAGGGATTCTCCCTTCTCAAAAAGATATCCATTGGAGGGTGCCGGGTGACGAGACCCGGCCCACGCCTGCCGACGACGAGGTAATCTGCTTCGTCGAACACGTGACCCGGGGGTTCCGTCCTCCGGGTCACCCCTTCTTTCGAGATGTCCTGAGCCACTATGGCCTCCGGGTATTTGACATAGGGCCTAACTCTATGTTGAATATTTCCCATTTCATTGTTTTATCCGAGTCATACTTGTGCACTCCGCCAAGTTTGGCTCTCTTTATCGAACTCTTCCAGTGCAAGCCGTGCCGCGAAAGCGGTGACGGAGCACTTCTCACTTGCGGCGGGGTATCCATCCAACGCCATAAGAACTCACCAATGCCAACCCTTAATCTGAATTCCCACGTTAAGCACTGGCAATTATCCTTCTTTTACTGCCACGACACCTCCCCACCCGGCGAGAAGAAACTGCCGGGTTACTCGGAGGGCCTCCTCGACATTTCCGAGAAATTCAACGCTTTCGCCCCTGACTCGGACAGGGAGGCAATCCAGCCCCTTCTCTCGAAAATATCTGTCTTATCCGCCCAAGGTCTCCTTGGGCTCAATCTGGTCAAGACATGGGTGGATTTCCGGATCCAACCCAGCTCTATCCGCACTAAGCTGATGTGCGATTACTCGCGGAATACCATGGACGCGCTCCGGTATTCCTCCAAGAACTATCCAGCCGGCGACACCAACAAAACCATCAAGGGCTTCTTGACGGAAAAGCTGGAAGCGATCAAGAACATCGCCGGGTTGCCGCCATTCACCCGGGAAAACCCGGCCCCAGCGGTAAGACCCGATACGTGTAACCTTATTCACACGCCTTTGACTTGATGCAACTACCGATTCTCACCTTCCTGTTTTTATCTCAGGCTGATGACACTTTCTGGAATGTTGAAACCTCTCCTACTACCGGAGACCCGGAGGAAGAAGACGAGCCGGCTGACAATGATGAGGGTATTTATCCGAATCTTGTGTCATCTTCACTTGCATAAATTTCCTCTCATTTAACTTTTTCCATCGATACATACTCGGCTTGCAAGGCTGGAGGACGAGGATGAGAAGGATGAGGAAGACCCGGAGGCCACCGAATCCGATCTAGAAATAACAGTCGGGGCCAAGAGGAAGGCCAGAGGAGTGGTGTCCAAGGTTGCTTATTCCACCATGTCTTCCGAACCCTACTCTTTCAATAACATGCACAGACTTAACCAACAACTATCCAACTCATCGCACTTGAAGGACTCTCTCCCGACCAAGCGCAGAGTGACCCGGAGTTCACCGGGCGACGATCCCCTTAACCCGGGTATCTCCACCTCACCAAACCGCCGGGCCGATACTCCTCCTCCTCGCCCTTCCAAATCTCCTCGGCGTCACCCCTCCCCCAACCATCCTTTGGTCGGGCAGCTCCGGGTTCCGCTATCAACTACTATGACAAACTCATTGGCTTCCAGCAGTGAACTCCCGCCGGATTACACTGTGAACACCGGGTAAGTCTTCCGCTGTACGATATCCTTGCGCACTTGATTATTTCCATCCGCTGTTGTTGACTATTCCTCTCTTTTCCTTAGCGCCCAAGTCACGACTAGTGACCCGGAGAACATGGAGACGGATAACCGGGAGACGGAGGGGCCGACTGAAAACATAGACGCCGCGACTGGCGGTGACACTGAGAACAACCAGGAACAAGGCCCCTTGGGCGATCCAGTTCACCAAGCCGCCGGGTCTCCAGAGTCATCCGAAGGAGTGGACGAGGAGATCGAGGTCCCGGACACGAGGATGGGTTCTCCAAACCCGGATACCCAGACTGTCCGGGTCTCGACCCCAAAGTCGGGGAAAGTTCACCAACCAAGCGACCAGGCTGCCGGCTCTTCTGGTGCCCGACCCGAAGACATGACGTTTGCCCAGATGCTCGAAGCCCTGCACACCTTGAGGGCTGATGAAGAAAATATCTTGGAGGCTTTAATAGCCAAACACGAGGTAAACCCGAATAATATTGCTTGTGTCCGTATCTAGTCCCCAAGTTCCGAGTGAATTGATTGATAATTTGCTTGGAACTTTACGGTATAACCGACTGATAGCTTGCCTTTTACCCGGCTAACCCTTCCTTGCATCCGTGCAGTCCTTCGTGACTCAATCTGAGAAGAAATTGGCAAAGGCCACCAAGCTCATTGAGAAGGAGGTGGCTCCGCGTGAGGCGGCCGAAGCTGAGGCCAGGAGGAGTGGGAAGATCATGAGGAAGTATAGGAGGAGGGCTCATACAGCAGAAGATAATCTAACGAGCCTTTCTGTTCAGATTGCTGATACGTATCGTGCTTTGCTCGGTATGATTCTTAATCCGGGTTATCCTTCTGATAAATAGCCGGAGTTTCCTTACTCGTGTTTCCATTTCTTTCTGCAGGTCCGGATGAAGTGATGCCGGACGAAGATGATATTGCCAGGCTAAAAACTATCAAGAGCGTTATCCGGCAGCTATGTGCCGGAACCAAATGGATCCTTCAAGAACTACGGTGGCCGAGTGTTGGGCATGTCGACCTGAAGAGAATGCTGGACGCCTGCTCCACTATTCCCGAGTGGATTTGGCATTGGAAGCGCTCGTCCTGCCGGGTTGGAGTAACCCGGGGGCTTGCGCTGGCTAAAGCTTATTTCCCTAAGCTCGAGCCAGCCAAGCTTATGGGCGGGTTTCCGGAATTCAACCGTGATGGGTCCAAGTTTTCCGCGAAGGATTTCAAGGCCATCCAGAAGGAAGTCCGTTACCCGGCCAACGTGATTGCTGACGGCTTGGATGTCAATTCCATTGTCCCTGCATATGATGCTGATGGTGAAGCGGTTAAGTTGGACCTTCCCAAGCCGTACGATATGCTAGCCCGATGGAAGGAGGAAGCTGCCAAGTTGAGGGAGGAGGCCGCAAAGAAGAAGGCTGAAACCGATTCTGCGCCTGCTACCTCCACACCCGTCGTCCCTCCTCCTGCGCGAGCCGGCACTGCTGCTGATCCGGGTGCTGCTGCTACCAAGGGTAATAGCAAGGGTAAGGAGAAGATGGATGCCACAGCCTAGAATGCCGAATGATACCTGCTACCTGATGCTGTTTCGTATGCGTCAATCGGCCAATGGGCCGTTTAAACAACCATTTTTTGATGGTGCGCCTGTGCACCTTTGATACTAGTACCGAAATTTGTAATGCACTTTAAGTTCTTGATACACCTTGTGCTTCTTCTGATCGTTTAAATTTATCCACTTTTGAGTCCACTTGTTCTTGATATCCGACTTTCTTTATGGTTCCTTTTGTGAGACTCGGTTTCCGAGTTTCATGGGTTTTGACAAGCGGACTTTTCTCTAAGTCCCCAAGTCCCCCAGACTCGGATGTTTGGGTTTTTTGAGTTTTAGCACCTGAGCAACTTTTTCTTTTTCAAAATCCTCAGTCCCCAAGGCCCGAAATTCCGAGTCTGGGATGTGTGGTCTTTCCAAGAGAACAAGTTGTTTGCTGCTAAGCCCCAACCCAGAGCCGTTTCACATAGGTATTGAAGTTATGCTTGATAAACGTTGAGTTTCCGGCTGTTAGCCCTGTACTCTGCATAACTTGTGGTTTGGATGACCCTTTTGACTATCTTGTACTATAAGCCGGCTTTCGCGTGGATATCATGTTGTTACGTCTATACGAAAACAGGGTCAGGCAAGTCCCATTGGGCTTCATGGCTGATTGTAATCGTAAGCGAGCAAATCATGCCACTTTAGTGCGAGTCACATCGAGCTTAAGTAAGAAAAGTCAAGAAAATTTGGCTCCTTCGTCCGGTTATAAGATTGCAGCCGTACTCGTTTGCGAGTAATCGGCCCTTATAACTCATAGGCATCAAGGCCGGGTCATTGAGTTTGTAACTGTGCTATTCGAGCAATCAGCCCCCAAGACCTAAATATATGCAACATACCAAGAGTGAAGAACATACGAACAACCACCTCTTTAAAAACCCATCCAGTCCCCAAGGGTACCCTAGATAGGAAAAGAGTGCGTCTGAAACCTGCCGCCTGTTACATCGTGCAATTCCACTTGCCAATATAGTCTATACTAAGTATAGTAGGGACGTAGCTGAGCCACGTTCCATGGTCTGTCTCTTTCTTGCATAGATGAAGTGGTATGAGCGGTGTCGTTAACTGTAGCCGACTCTTCCCTTGCGTCTATCAAGTAATATGATCTGTTGTGCAGATTCCGACTTATGATAAATGGTCCTTCCCATGGAGGTGATAACTTGTGTTTTCCTTCGTTTGACTGTACCACGCGTAGAACCAGGTCTCCTTCCTGAAAGACCCGGGTTTTCACGCGCCGGCTATGATACCTCCGTAAATCTTGCTGATATATGGCTGATCTTTCTAGTGCTTGTTCCCTTTGCTCTTCTAACATATCTACGGCGTCCTGCCGGGTCTTCTCGTTCTCTACCTCGACGTAGGCCGAGACTCGAGGCAAGTCATGGATGATATCACTCGGCAACACCGCTTCTGCACCATAAACCATGAAAAACGGTGTCATCTGAGTGGTTCTGTTAGGTGTTGTGTTGATACCCCAAACCACTGCAGGTAATTCTTCAACCCATGCACCAGCAACTCTGATACACGGAACTCGCAATCGTGGCTTTAATCCACGAAGCAATTCTTGATTTGCCCTCTCCACTTGTCCACTAGCCTGTGGATGGGCCACTGAAGCTACGTCAAGCCGGATTCCATTGTTACCACAAAATTTCTCCATCTCACCAAGGGACATATTGGTTCCATTGTCGGTAATTATGCTATGGGGATACCCAAACCGATAGATAATCCTTTCAGGAACTTGACTACTGTAATTGCTTCACAGTTGGTAACTGGCATAACCTCAACCCACTTGGTAAACTTGTCAATGGCCACCAAAAGGTCTGTCTTTTTGCAAGGTGACATGTGGAAGGGGCCAACCATGTCCATACCCCAAACAGCGAACGGCCAAGTTAACGGGATAGTCCGTAGTTCCATAGCCGGCACATGGGTTTGGCGAACGTACCTTTGACATCCGTCACACCTTGCCACCAAGCGCTCCGCGTCTGCTAGGGCCGTGAGCCAGAAAAAACCATGTCGATAAGCTTTGTCCACAAGAGATCTTGTGGATGCATGGTGCCCACAATCACCTTCATGGATTTCCTTGAGGATCTGCCGGACTTCTTCTGGTGCTACACAGCGCAAAAAGACTCCTGCTGCGCTTCTCTTGTACAACTCTCTATTGATGATAGAATAAGGATGGAGGTTAACAACGGATCAACAGATAAGTTGTTACAACGGAAGAGAAGATTTATGAAGGACGATATCGAAGCAACAACTGGGAAACAGGAGACCACAAACACCTGAGGTACTAAGGAGAAACCCATCCAGGCTTCTAAAGGATCAATATCTACTGCTTAAGGAATAGAGGATCTGCTTCCGGGGCTTACACACCTCCGTTCTCAATCGTGAGTAGGCAACATGATAAATCATGTCACAACCACCTCCATTCCTATGGTATAGTAGATATAACCATCCTAGAGAAACCAGGATTTGTGAAAACCTAACTTGAAAGTTTAGATGAGAAAGAGAAAACAACGTTGCACTTCCTTACCAGAAAAGGGAGGGTGGGTGGGGAAAGAAAGAAAATGGCAGAATTCCTACTCTCAC
The DNA here is from genome assembly GCA_028641055.1 of Alopecurus myosuroides. Taxonomy (NCBI): domain Eukaryota; kingdom Viridiplantae; phylum Streptophyta; class Magnoliopsida; order Poales; family Poaceae; genus Alopecurus; species Alopecurus myosuroides. The sequence goes on from CM054057.1 coordinate 535,810,186, forward strand.
GTTTCATTTTTCCTATATAGCTACAAAATAGTTTCTAGACTCAACTGCGACCAGTAAAAGGGATCCTACAGGCAGACAGGCTCTGATACCATTTGTCGCACCCGGACTTCTAGAGGATACTCGCAGTTCCGTTGAACAGTAGTTGATTGGATTACGGGGCTTACCGGCACCCGCATCTCTTACGAGTAGGCCAACACACGTATGTGTGACAACCAACCCCTACTGTTCATCGTCTACGTAAACCATCCCATAGAAATCAGGATACTACCATTGACGTACTTCATACCATACACACATGGTACGTCAACGGTGTTTAACGAATGATAACACAACAGATCTCTAAGACACAAATAAATAGAAATAAATTGCAAATAGCTCTCACTAGAGCAGAGATAGCAAATACAATCATCCAGAGGACACATGTCCCAACATATCATCATTACATCACATCGGAAGCACTCAAAGTGTCTGAGTACAGACAAAATCCAAATAGGCCTAAGAGGCCGGAAACGAAAAGACGGAGCCCATCCACGAAGTCTCGGATCCTGCCCGGGTCCGCTATCTACTCGTCAGCAGCCTCGTCATACTCCACGTAGTAGCCATCACGGGGATCCTCGTAAGCGTAGTCTGCGGAAACCACAGCCCCAAAGGGGTCAGTACAACAACGTACTGGCAAACAAGACTCACAGTTCACCAAAATGTACCCCACAACATCAAGCACAGATGCTTTGGGTTCAACGGAAGAAAGGGTGATACAAAAGAGGCGGCAGCGGGCTGCACTAATCAACTACGGAAACATGCTATAACTTCCGGCTAACAGAAAGGAGATAAGATAGCGTATCGTAACCAACTACCAGCTAACTCCAAACAAACCCATCCTGGATCTCGCCCCTTATCCAAAGAAGCAATCCGAGTATAACTCACACAGTTGGATTAATGATGGTTCAGGTTATTGTGTCAATAAACCTATTACTAGTCAAGTTATTATAGTTAGGTGTAAGTTGTTCTTAGTACTTGTTAGCCAGTACTTTCACCAAGTCGTCACATAACCGCGGACAACACGGCTTCTCGAGAAGATTCATCCCTGCAGGGTGTGCTCCAGTACCCGTACACACTCAAGCCACCAACTAAAACTCAGGTTGGCTTGACACGACTCGAACCATCTCTACAGCCTGTCCTAGGAGCCACGGAGCTATAAGGTCCCAGCCACGCAGCCGAATACTCAGCGCAAGTGTGCAAAACTCCCGCAGGACGCACACCCCGGCAATACAGGCCTCACCCTATATGTGTGCGTCATCAACATCATCAGTATCCACCATGGGAGCGACCCATTCATGCGTATGAGCCAAATGGAACACCCGAACTAAGTGTGGCTCTTCGGACAAACTGCGGATCAGGTCAAAGTCGAGGGGGGTTCCATACCACCACCCGGATGCGGTGAGCACGCTCATCATGGATCAGTAGACAAGACCCTTTTCCTAATTAGGGTCGACACTAGCAGGCCTCAAAACCACGCCGGGCCTCCTGCCGGTGCCTTATCAACAAATTATTATTACCCATAACATTAACAGATTGATTGTTTAACATCGAGCCCCAGAACATAATAAAATATGATAACAGAAAGTAACGGACAACAGACTCGAGCAAACACAACCCTAAGCATGCTAGTAAGACACGGGCACAAGCAACGGGGTTACAGGTGTGGAGGTGAGGCAATACCAGGGTTAAAGGATACATGTAATGGGTTCGGAACATAAGCAACGATACATAAGGCTAGCAGAATAGACAATGGAAAGTATCGGTATCCAGTGTGGAAAGGAACACAATGGTTCATGTGAGTGAATACTTGCCTGCAAACTCAGCAGCCTGGTACTGAGCTAACTCCTCAGAAGTAGTATCGTAAACCTCGTCTGTCTCAACGTCGTCGTCTATTCGAGAAGAAGCAAACAAACAACGCAGAGAGACAAACAATCAATAACATGGCATAATGCACAATCATGGGATGATGCATGTCAATTTAATTGATGCATCAAAAATAACTGGTTGACATGGGAACATAACATGATTAAATGGACCCACATGCAATTTGGATTGCATATGGAAAGCCCATGAATTAAGGTTGAAATAATTGTTTTACAACTAAACAACAGGTGAAGGTGGATTAGTATGATGCATGGATGAAGAAAACAGAAAGAAAACAACAATAGAAACAATTTGAAATAAGGTTTACCAAGTTTGGAATTTCATTTATTAAGTTATAAAATTTTGGTTCCTTAAAGGGGTTACACAAGCATTTGTTGTTTTCACCAATTTAAATTGTGCAAAATAGATAACAAAGTTCATATTTTGAAAAGAACACACAATTTTAGGTGGAATACATGTTTCAATTATTGAAAAAGGAATTAGAATGAATTACTTATGAATTAAACAAGTTTAAACAAGATTTAATTGGAATTAAATTAAGTATGAATATTATTTGAATTTTATTTGGTCAAAACATTAAACCAAATTCATATTTGAAAAGTTTATACTTTTCTGGTTTGAAAACATATTTTATATGTTCAAAAATAATTTAATTTGAGCAAGTTATGAATTTAGCAAATTTAAATGATTTAAACAAGGTTTAAATTATTTAACCAATTATAATTATTCAAAACATGAAACAAAGTTTATATTTGCAAAGTACATGAAAAATGGGTTGGGAAACATATTTTATTTGTTGAGTTTGGAATTTTTATGCTCAAGTTATGAATTTTGCAAAATTAAATGAATTAAACAAGGATTCAAATATTTCACCAATTTAAAATATTCAAAACAGTAAACAAAAATTATATTTGGGTAGAGAATTTAATTTGGTATGGAAAACATATTTAAAATGTTGAATTTGGAGTTGTAATTAATTAGTTATGCAATTTTGAAGTGTAGGTATTATTCTGCCATTTTATTTAGTAGCCAGGGACCTAAAAAAACATTACAGGGACCTAGAAAAAAAAAGCAGGGACTGGTGTGCGAAAATGGTGCTGTGCTGGATCTGAAAAAAATAAAAAAAGGTTTGTTGCTAACGCGCGGGGGAGGGAGTCGAAACCGCGACCCCCTGTGCGCGCAGCGAGGAGCGTTGCCACTGCGGTGGTAACTCTTGGCTTGTCAGTAAGGGAGAGCGAGGGAGGTTAAGCTTCAGCTAAGCGAAAAAAAATCTGACGAAACTGAATGTGATTCCGTTGTCTGAACCTGTCGACGAGCGCTGGCCGCCGGGGATGAACGGCTCGCTGTGCTGCTCGCGGTGGCGCTGGTTCGCTGCTGTGGGTGCTCGTGCCCGCGGGCGTGTGCTGTGGGGTGTGGTACTACGTGCTCGCAGCGAGGAGGGAGAGAGGAAGGAACCCGTGGCCGTTGCTCACCGAGGGGAAAACAGAGGGAGTCGGTGCAGCCGCGGTGGTGGCGACGGTGGCGAAAACGGGGACGGCGGCGGCGCTCCGGTGACCCTCGGGGGAAACCGAGGAAACGGCGCGGGAGAGGGAGGCATGGCGGCTCCGTTCCCGGCCCTAGCCATCGAGGAGGAGCAGCGTAGGTGCGGCGATCATCGGAGGGAAACGAGGTGGAGCGGTGGGTTTCGGTACAGAACAGAGAGAGGAGCAGGGTGCAGAGAGAGGAAGAGAACGACGCTCGAGGGAGAGAGGAGGGAGGAGAGATTAGGGCACAGAGAGGGGGGCTCGAGCTAGGGTTAAGAGGAGGAGGGGGGCGAGCTCGTGGCCGTTGCTCCTCTGCACCTGTCAACGTGGACAGGCGCATCTGCCTGCCGTACAGGAGGTAGGTGACGACCGAACAGGTAAGCAGGCCGGGGCTAGGTGGGCTGGCCCAATTGGGCTGGCCTGCCCTATCCCCTCTCCTTTGCTTTTATTATTTTCTTCTGTTTGTTTTTTTTTGCTGAAAAGGAGATAGGGAGAAAAGGAGAGGTGTTTGGTGATTAGAAAATTTAGGAAAAATTGTATTGATTAAGTATTGTAATAGCAACAAGTACACACTTTGGTTTTCCAAAAAAAATTTGAAATTAGTTGCTGTTTGCAATTTGATTGAATTTTGAATGAATTTGAGATTAAATGAATAAATGAAACTTAATGAATGTAAAGTGTTTAATTTCAAGTTTAATGGAATAATTTATTTGTTTGTTTTGTAGTTTTTATTTGAAACATTGTAACATAACAAGTATGAACAAGAATTTGAATTTTTGTTTGGAATTCATATAGAAAACAAATGGAATCAAATGCAAAACAAATGCAAAGAATATGATGACATGATGCAAAGCAAAAATTTAACAAAAAGAAAACATTCTAGGGGTTGTTTTCATACTTGGGATGTTACAAAACGCCCCCCCCCCCCCCTTGAAGGAATCGCGCCCCGAGATTCCTACTGAGAAGTGAAAAGGTCCGGATACTTCTTGTGAAGATCCTCTTCAGTCTCCCACGTTGCCTCTTTATCGGAATGATGAGACCACTGCACTTTTAAGAACTTGGTGCTCTTGTTGCGAGTCTTACGCTCGGTCTCATCGAGAATTCGAACAGGGTGCTCCTCATAAGAGAGATCTTCTTGCAGTTCAATGGAATCATGATCAACTGCACGATCTGGATCTTTGAAGCACTTCTTGAGCTGTGACACGTGAAACACATCGTGCACCTTGGATAGTTTTTCTGGAAGTTCAAGACGATAGGCATTTTTCGCACGCCTTGAGAGAATGTTGAAAGGACCAATGTATCTCGGTGCTAGCTTTCCTTTCACACCAAAACGATGAGTGCCTCTGAGGGGAGTTACACGGAGATATGCTTTGTCACCAGGTGCATAGATCATATCCCTGTGCTTGCTGTCATAGTAGCTTTTCTGACGAGACTGAGCAATCTTGAGATTGTCACGAATGATGCGAACTTTCGCTTCGGCTTCCTTAACAATGTCAGGGCCTAAGAGTGAACGTTCACCAGCTCCAGACCAATTGATTGGGCTCCTGCATCTGCGGCCATAGAGAGCCTCAAATGGTGCCATGCCTAGGCTTGCCTGGAAGCTGTTGTTGTAGGAGAATTCAACATATGGAAGGCATTCCTCCCATTTCATGCCAAAGGAGAGACCACATGCTCTGAGCATATCCTCGAGAATCTGATTGACTCTTTCGACTTGCCCTTGAGACCGAGGGTGATAAGCTGTGCTGAACAGAAGTTTGGTGCCCAATGCTTCTTGAAAACTCTTCCAGAAATGGGAAGTGAATATGCTTCCACGGTCTGAGCTTATTTCCAATGGAACACCATGAAGAGGAACAATCTTTGCTGTGTAGAGCTCTGCTAACTGGCTAGCTGAGATTGTTTCTTTGACAGCAAAGAAGTGAGCTACTTTAGTGAGACGATCAATGACAACGAAGATTGCATCGTTGCCCTTCTTGGACTTTGGAAAACCAGTGACGAAGTCCATTTCAATCATGTCCCACTTCCACTCAGGGATTTTCAGAGGTTGGAGAAGACCGGCTGTTTTCTGATGAACTGCCTTAACACGTTGACAGGCGTCGCATTCAGAAACGTATTGAGCAATTTCACGTTTCATGCCAGACCACTAATACAGTGTCTTGAGATCCTGGTACATCTTTGTACTTCCAGGGTGTATGGAGAGAGGAGTTTCATGAGCCTCCTGGAGAATAACATCTTTGAGACTTTGAATTTGAGGAACTGCAATGCGTCCTTCGAAGAACACAGTTCCATTGTCATCAATTGAGAAGCACTCATACTTCCCATTGCCTGCTTTGATGTTATTTGCGATTTTCTTGATCTCAGCATCATGAAGTTGTTCAGAACGAATCTTGTCCTCGAGAGTTGGACTGTTTGTCAAGTTTGCAAGATAACCTTGAGGAACAAGACCAAGGTTGAGCTTCTGGAATTCTTCATGAAGAGGAGGTTGGCTTTCCATGATCATGAGATTATTGCAATACGACTTGCGACTGGGAGCATCGGCCATAACATTAGCCTTGCCTGGAGTGTAAGAAATGGTAAGATCAAAGTCTTTGATCTTTTCAATCCATCTCCTTTGCCTGAGCTTTAGATCTGGTTGAGTGAAGATGTATTTCAGACTCTTATGATCGGAAAAGATTTCAGTGCGGTTACCCAACAAGTATTGTCTCCATTTCTTGAGGGCAAACACAACTGCTGCAAGTTCTAGATCATGAGTGGGATAATTTAGCTCATGTGCGTTCAACTGACGTGAAGCATAAGCCATAACTTGACGTTCTTGCATAAGAACTGCACCTAGACCTTGGAGAGAAGCATCACAGAATATTTGGAAAGGTTTGGTAGTATCTGGGCCAACCAGAACTGGTGTAGAAGTGAGTTTAGTCTTCAGGAGATTGAAACTTTCATCACATTGTGGAGACCAAACGAACTTCTTGTCCTTCTTTGTGAGATCAGTGAGAGGTTTGGCAATCTTGGAGAAGTTTTAGACGAAACGACGGCAATAGCTAGCCAAACCAAGAAAACTTCTGACTTGCTTCACCGTCTTAGGAGGTTTCCAATCAACAATTGCTTTAACCTTTTCTGGATCAATGGCTATTCCCTTGGCAGAGATGACATGACCAAGATAAGCAACTTCTGCAATCCAGAACTCACATTTGGAGAATTTGGCATAAAGACGATGCTCGCGAAGCTTCATGAGAGTGAGACGAAGATGTTCTTCATGCTCTTCCTCGGATTTTGAGTAGACAAGAATGTCATCAAGATATACCACAACGAACTTGTCGAGGTATTCATGGAAGACAGAATTCATGAGTCAAGAGAAGGTCGCCGGTGCATTGGTGAGGCCAAAGGACATGACGGTGTATTCATATAGACCGTAGCGAGTGGTGAAAGCTGTCTTTGGAATATCTTCCTTTCTGATCTTTATTTGATGGTAACCCATTCTCAAGTCCAGCTTTGAGAATATTGAGGCTCCAGCAAGTTGATCAAAGAGATCATCGATACGAGGAATTGGATACTTGTTTTTGATGGTTTTCTCGTTAAGAGGACGATAGTCAACAACGAGTCTCTTTGTTTGATCCTTCTTCGCAACGAACAGAGTTGGGGATCCCCAAGCCGAGGAGCTAGGTTGAATGTAACCTTTCTCCATGTACATATCGATTTGCTCCTTCAACAACTTTAGTTCAGGAGGAGCTATCTTGTATGGATGCTTAGAGATTGGAGCAGTACCTGGTTCAAGTTCGATCACGAACTCAACTGCTCTGTCCGGAGGCATTCCTGGCAATTCTTCTGGGAAGACATCGGGGAATTCACAAACCACCGGAATAGTTTCAATAGATGGTAGAGGATTTGCATTGAGAGTGTAGAGTTGAACAACTGGATTTTCAGCATGGAAGTAGACTATCTGGCCAGAAGGGTGTGTGATTTTGACAGACTTAGCAGGACAATCAATGACTGTTTTGTTGGCTACCAGCCAATCCATCCCAAGAATGACATCAATATCTGAAGAGTGGAGAGCTATCAGAGATGCCTGGAATGGAAGGTTTCCAATTGTGATCTCGATGTTCTGGCTAACTTTATTGCTTTGCCAGTTAGATCCCGGTGATTTCACTAGGAGAGGGATAGACAACTGTTCGAAGTTGATTTTACTGGTGTTTGCAAAGCATTGAGAGATAAAAGAGTGTGAAGCACCAGAATCGAACAATACTTTAGCACTAAACGAGTTCACAAGAAGTGTGCCCATTACAACCTATGGAGATTCTTCTGCTCCCTGGGTCTTGACATGGTTCACCCTCACAGTTCTCAAGACAGACTTGTTCCTGTTGCGGGGCCTAGGCGAAGAAGTGTGTACCATCACATGATTGACATTAGAGACAGGTAGTGATGGTAGCTTGTTCTGCGGGCACTTGTAAGAGTAGTGTCCTGGTAGACCGCACTTGAAGCATGTACTAGCAGAACGAGGAGCTGTTGGACTTGGCTGAGATGGAGCACCTCCTAAAGATACCACTGGGGTGGGAGGGCGGGCAAGAAATCCTGCCGGGCTTGGCAAGCAGATGGGCGGTGTTGGAGTGGTATATGGAACCCAAACTCTTCGTTTTTATGGAGGCATGATAGCTTTTGAGAGATTAGCCTGTTCACGAGAGTGCTTACGAGATTCCTCAACCAACTTGCGCCCATGCTCTTCATTTAGAGCGATGTTGATGAGGTCCTCAAAATTCTTGGCCTTGACGTTGGTGAGAGCATACTTGAGTTCCGGGTTGAGACCCCTGCGGAACTTTGCCATCTTTCTCGCTTCTGTGGAGCTTTCATCTCCGGCGTAGCGAGCCAGACGATTGAACTCTCTTTGGTATTCGAGAACGTCCAAACTGCCTTGTGTGAAAGAATAGAATTCCTCACGCATTCTCTCCATGAGCCCATCGGGAATGTGATGGCGTACAAACGCTTGCTTGAAATCCTCCCATGTGATTGCCACACTAGGACCTCTCATTTCTTGGAAATTCTCCCACCAAGACATGGATTGCCCACGAAGAAGGTAGGTCACGTAAGGAACACGGTCCTCGTCAGCCACATGAGCTACCATAAGAGTACGGTTCATTTCATGGAGCCAGTCATCAGCATCCAATGGCTCGGAGGAGGTATCAAACGTGCGCGGATTGAGCTCAAGGAACTCCCGAATAGACACACGGGCGTTGCCATTACTCCCAAGGTCTTGGTTCTGCTGCATCTGCCTTATAACTTGTGTCATCTGAGACAGCACTTTACCCATCTCAGGTGGCAGTGTGGGTTCTTCGTCACCACTTTCCATCCTGAAGAGGATACCAAGATTAACACACTAACCGGATAACAAAATCCAATATAAGTGATTAAAATGATTACTTCAGACGGTAAGTCGACAGCATAGAACAAGGATGGAGGTTAACAACGGATCAACAGATAAGTTGTTACAACGGAAGAGAAGATTTATGAAGGACGATATCGAAGCAACAACTGGGAAACAGGAAACCACAAACACCTGAGGTACTACGGAGAAACCCATCCAGGCTTCTAAAGGATCAATATCTACTGCTTAAGGAATAGAGGATCTGCTTCCGGGGCTTACACACCTCCGTTCTCAATCGTGAGTAGGCAACATGATAAATCATGTCACAACCACCTCCATTCCTATGGTATAGTAGATATAACCATCCTAGAGAAACCAGGATTCGTGAAAACCTAACTTGAAAGTTTAGATGAGAAAGAGAAAACAACGTTGCACTTCCTTACCAGAAAAGGGAGGGTGGGTGGGGAAAGAAAGAAAATGGCAGAATTCCTACTCTCACGTTTCATTTTTCCTATATAGCTACAAAATAGTTTCTAGACTCAACTGCGACCAGTAAAAGGGATCCTACAGGCAGACAGGCTCTGATACCATTTGTCGCACCCGGACTTCTAGAGGATACTCGCAGTTCCGTTGAACAGTAGTTGATTGGATTACGGGGCTTACCGGCACCCGCATCTCTTACGAGTAGGCCAACACACGTATGTGTGACAACCAACCCCTACTGTTCATCGTCTACGTAAACCATCCCATAGAAATCAGGATACTACCATTAACGTACTTCATACCATACACACATGGTACGTCAACGGCGTTTAACGAATGATAACACAACAGATCTCTAAGACACAAATAAATAGAAATAAATTGCAAATAGCTCTCACTAGAGCAGAGATAGCAAATACAATCATCCAGAGGACACATGTCCCAACATATCATCATTACATCACAGCGGAAGCACTCAAAGTGTCTGAGTACAGACAAAATCCAAATAGGCCTAAGAGGCCGGAAACGAAAAGACGGAGCCCATCCACGAAGTCTCGGATCCTGCCCGGGTCCGCTATCTACTCGTCAGCAGCCTCGTCATACTCCACGTAGTAGCCATCACGGGGATCCTCGTAAGCGTAGTCTGCGGAAACCACAGCTCCAAAGGGGTCAGTACAACAACGTACTGGCAAACAAGACTCACAGTTCACCAAAATGTACCCCACAACATCAAGCACAGATGCTTTAGGTTCAACGGAAGAAAGGGTGATACAAAAGAGGCGGCAGCGGGCTGCACTAATCAACTACGGAAACATGCTATAACTTCCGGCTAACAGAAAGGAGATAAGATAGCGTATCGTAACCAACTACCAGCTAACTCCAAATAAACCCATCCTGGATCTCGCCCCTTATCCAAAGAAGCAATCCGAGGATAACTCACACAGTTGGATTAATGATGGTTCAGGTTATTGTGTCAATAAACCTATTACTAGTCAAGTTATTATAGTTAGGTGTAAGTTGTTCTGAGTACTTGTTAGCCAGTACTTTCACCAAGTCGTCACATAACCGCGGACAACACGGCTTCTCGAGAAGATTCATCCCTGCAGGGTGTGCTCCAGTACCCGTACACACTCAAGCCACCAACTAAAACTCAGGTTGGCTTGACACGACTCGAACCATCTCTACAGCCTGTCCTAGGAGCCACGGAGCTATAAGGTCCCAGCCACGCAGCCGAATATTCAGCGCAAGTGTGCAAAACTCCCGCAGGACGCACACCCCGGCAATACAGGCCTCACCCTATATGTGTGCGTCATCAACATCATCAGTATCCACCATGGGAGCGACCCATTCATGCATATAAGCCAAATGGAACACCCGAACTAAGTGTGGCTCTTCGGACAAATTGCGGATCAGGTCAAAGTCGAGGGGGGTTCAATACCACCACCCGGATGCGGTGAGCACGCTCATCATGGATCAGTAGACAAGACCCTTTTCCTAATTAGGGTCGACACTAGCAGGCCTCAAAACCACGCCGGGCCTCCTGCCGGTGCCTTATCAACAAATTATTATTACCCATAACATTAACAGATTGATTGTTTAACATCGAGCCCCAGAACATAATAAAATATGATAACAGAAAGTAACGGACAACAGACTCGAGCAAACACAACCCTAAGCATGCTAGTAAGACACGGGCACAAGCAACGGGGTTACAGGTGTGGAGGTGAGGCAATACCAGGGTTAAAGGATACATGTAATGGGTTCGGAACACAAGCAACGATACATAAGGCTAGCAGAATAGACAATGGAAAGTATCGGTATCCAGTGTGGAAAGGAACACAATGGTTCATGTGAGTGAATACTTGCCTGCAAACTCAGCAGCCTGGTACTGAGCTAACTCCTCAGAAGTAGTATCGTAAACCTCGTCTGTCTCAACGTCGTCGTCTATTCGAGAAGAAGCAAACAAACAACGCAGAGAGACAAACAATCAATAACATGGCATAATGCACAATCATGGGATGATGCATGTCAATTTAATTGACGCATCAAAAATAACTGGTTGACATGGGAACATAACATGATTAAATGGACCCACATGCAATTTGGATTGCATATGGAAAGCCCATGAATTAAGGTTGAAATAATTGTTTTACAACTAAACAACAGGTGAAGGTGGATTAGCATGATGCATGGATGAAGAAAACAGAAAGAAAACAACAATAGAAACAATTTGAAATAAGGTTTACCAAGTTTGAAATTTCATTTATTAAGTTATGAAATTTTGGTTCCTTAAAGGGGTTACACAAGCATTTGTTGTTTTCACCAATTTAAATTGTGCAAAATAGATAACAAAGTTCATATTTTGAAAAGAACACACAATTTTAGGTGGAATACATGTTTCAATTATTGAAAAAGGAATTAGAATGAATTACTTATGAATTAAACAAGTTTAAACAAGATTTAATTGGAATTAAATTAAGTATGAATATTATTTGAATTTTATTTGTTCAAAACATTAAACCAAATTCATATTTGAAAATTTTATACTTTTCTGGTTTGAAAACATATTTTATATGTTCAAAAATAATTTAATTTGAGCAAGTTATAAATTTAGCAAATTTAAATGATTTAAACAAGGTTTAAATTATTTAACCAATTATAATTATTCAAAACATGAAACAAAGTTTATATTTGCAAAGTACATGAAAAATGGGTTGGGAAACATATTTTATTTGTTGAGTTTGGAATTTTTATGCTCAAGTTATGAATTTTGCAAAATTAAATGAATTAAACAAGGATTCAAATATTTCACCAATTTAAAATATTCAAAACAGTAAACAAAAATTATATTTGGGTAGAGAATTTAATTTGGTATGGAAAACATATTTAAAATGTTGAATTTGGAGTTGTAATTAATTAGTTATGCAATTTTGAAGTGTAGGTATTATTCTGCCATTTTATTTAGTAGCCAGGGACCTAAAAAACATTACAGGGACCTAGAAAAAAAAAGCAGGGACTGGTGTGCGAAAATGGTGCTGTGCTGGATCTGAAAAAAATAAAAAAAAGTTTTGTTGCTAACGCGCGGGGGAGGGAGTCGAACCCGCGACCCCCTGTGCGCGCAGCGAGGAGCGTTGCCACTGCGGTGGTAACTCGTGGCTTGTCAGTAAGGGAGAGCGAGGGAGGTTAAGCTTCAGCTAAGCGGAAAAAAATCTGACGAAACTGAATGTGATTCCGTTGTCTGAACCTGTCGACGAACGCTGGCCGCCGGGGATGAACGGCTCGCTGTGCTGCTCGCAGTGGCGCTGGTTCGCTGCTGTGGGTGCTCGTGCCCGCGGGCGTGTGCTGTGGGGTGTGGTACTGCGTGCTCGCAGCGAGGAGGGAGAGAGGAAGGAACCCGTGGCCGTTGCTCACCGAGGGGAAAACGGAGGGAGTCGGTGCAGCTGCGGTGGTGGCGACGGTGGCGAAAACGGGGACGGCGGCGGCGCTCCGGTGACCCTCGGGGGAAACCGAGGAAACGGCGCGGGAGAGGGAGGCGTGGCGGCTCCGTTCCGGGCCCTAGCCATCGAGGAGGAGCAGCGTAGGTGCGGCGATCATCGGAGGGAAACGAGGTGGAGCGGTGGGTTTTGGTACAGAACAGAGAGAGGAGCAGGGTGCAGAGAGAGGAAGAGAACGGCGCTCGAGGGAGAGAGGAGGGAGGAGAGATTAGGGCACAGAGGGGGGGCTCGAGCTTGGGTTAAGAGGAGGAGGGGGGCGAGCTCGTGGCCGTTGCTCCTCTGCACCTGTCAACGTGGACAGGCGCATCTGCCTGCCGTACAGGAGGTAGGTGACGACCGAACAGGTAAGCAGGCCGGGGCTAGGTGGGCTGGCCCAATTGGGCTGGCCTGCCCTATCCCCTCTCCTTTGCTTTTATTATTTTCTTCTGTTTGTTTTTTTTTTTTGCTGAAAAGGAAATAGGGAGAAAAGGAGAGGTTTTTGGTGATTAGAAACTTTAGGAAAAATTGTATTGATTAAGTATTGTAATAGCAACAAGTACACACTTTGGTTTTCCAAAAAAAAATTGAAATTAGTTGATGTTTGCAATTTGATTGAATTTTGAATGAATTTGAGATTAAATGAATAATTGAAACTTAATCAATGTAAAGTGTTTAATTTCAAGTTTAATGGAACAATTTATTTGTTTGTTTTGTAGTTTTTATTTGAAACATTGTAACATAACAAGTATGAACAAGAATTTGAATTTTTGTTTGGAATTCATATAGAAAACAAATGGAATCAAATGCAAAACAAATGCAAAGAATATGATGACATGATGCAAAGCAAAAATTTAACAAAAAGAAAACATTCTAGGGGTTGTTTTCATACTTGGGATGTTACACTAAAGAAGCAGTTATCTGAGGCACCAGTCCTAGCAGCTCCAGGTCCTAAAGAGCCTATGTTACTATACGTTGCAGCAGGGCCCCGAGCGGTTAGCGCAGTGGTTGTCGTTGAGCGCAAGGAGGATGGAGAAGATCACCCGGTCCAGAGGCCGGTTTATTACGTCAGTGAGGTGTTATCAGAAGCAAAGCAGCGCTACCCGCATTGGCAGAAGTTGGTTTTCGGGGTCTTCATGGCCAGCCGGAAACTGAAGCCGTATTTTCAGGAACACCCCATAACAGTGGTTAGTTCTATACCAATGTGGGATATTACCAGAAACTCGGATGCAACAGGTAGAATAGCAAAGTGGGCGATCGAGATGGGAGATTATCACATCAACTATGAGCCCAGGTCAGCAATCAAATATCAAGCTCTAGTTGATTTCATTAACGATTTGACTCACACAGGCATGCCCACCATGGCTCCAAACTCCGAGTCTTGGATAATGCACTTTGATGGTTCCAAGCAATACGAGGGACCAGGAGCTGGAGTGGTGCTAACATCACCCAAAGGAGACAAGTTAAGTTACGTGTTGCAGATTCACTTTGACTGTTCCAATAATGTGGCCGAGTATGAGGCCCTATTGCATGGCTTAAAGGTAGCCAAGGAAATGAACATTAAGAGGATACGATGCTTTGGAGATTCGGACCTTGTGGTACAGCAGGTCTCAGGAATTTGGGATAGAAAAGATGCAACTATGGCAGCATATCGCAGAGAGGTGGACAGGGTTGCCGGATGTTTTTCCGGGTATGAGGTGGAGCACATAGACAGAAGAAAAAATGAGGCAGCAGACGCACTCGCCAGACTCGGCTCGCGCAGAGAGCCGGTTCCACCTAATGTTTTCCTGGATGAGCTATGGCGACCATCAGTTAAAACCGAGTCTGAGGAAGAACTGGCAAATCAAGACCTGGAGTCGGAGCTCGTGGCCACAGTACGTGTTGTTCCCGAGTAGACAGAGCCAATCCTGGCCTACCTATCACGGGGCGAGTTACCACAGCAGGAGGTATTAGCAAGACAACTTCTGAGGCGAGCAAAAGGATACTCTATCATCAATGGGGAGTTATACAAAAGAAGTGCAGCAGGAGTCTTTTTGCGCTGTGTAGCTTCAGAAGAAGGCCGACAGATCCTCAAGGAGATCCATGAAGGTGACTGCGGGCATCACGCATCCACAAGATCCCTCGTGGCCAAAGCTTATCGACATGGTTTCTTCTGGCTCACGGCCCTAGCAGACGCGGAGCGCTTGGTGGCAAGGTGTGACGGATGTCAAAGGTACACTCGCCAAACCCATGTGCCGGCTATGGAATTACGGATTATCCCGTTAACTTGGCCGTTCGCTGTTTGGGGTATGGATATGGTTGGCCCCTTCCACATGTCACCTTGCAAAAAGACACATCTCTTAGTAGCTGTTGATAAGTTTACCAAGTGGGTTGAGGTCATGCCAGTTACCAATTGTGAAGCAATTACAGCAGTCAAGTTCCTGAAAAGGATTATCTATCGGTTCGGGTATCCCCACAGCATAATTACCGACAATGGAACCAACATGTCCCTTGGCGAGATGGAGAAGTTTTGTGGAAACAAAGGCATCCGTTTGGACATAGCCTCAGTGGCCCACCCACAGGCTAATGGACAAGTGGAGAGAGCAAATCAGGAGTTTCTTCGTGGATTAAAGCCACGGTTGCGAGTCCCGTGTATCAGAGCTGCTGGTGCATGGGTTGAGGAGTTACCTTCAGTGGTTTGGGGTATCAACACCACGCCTAACAGATCTACTCAGATGACACTGTTTTTCATGGTTTATGGCGCAGAAGCAGTGTTGCCGAGTGATATTATTCATGACTCGCCTCGAGTATCGGCTTACGTCGAGGTGGAGAACGAGAAGACCCGGCAAGACGCCGTGGATATGCTAGAAGAACACAGGGAACAAGCTTTGGAGAGATCAGCCATATATCAGCAAGATCTGCGAAGATATCATAGCCGGCGCGTGAAAACCCGGGTCTTCCAGGAAGGAGACCTGGTCCTGCGCCTGGTGCAATCAAAGGAAGGAAAACACAAGTTATCACCGCCATGGGAAGGACCGTTCATCATAAGCCGGAATCTGCACAATGGATCATATTACTTGATAGATGCAAGGGAAGAGTCGGCTACGGTTAATGACACCGCTCATACCACTTCATCTATGCAAGAGAAAGAAAGACCATGGAACGTGGCTCAGCTGCGTCCCTACTATACTTAGTATAGGCTAGATTCACAAAGTGGAATTGAACGATGTAACAGGCAGCAGGTTTCAGACGCACTCTTTTCCTATCCAGGGTACCTAAGGGGACTGGAGGGTTTTTAATGAGGCGGCCTGCTGACCTAACTTTTCTCATATCAATAAAGAGATGGTTAAACAATATATTATTTCCTTTTCATGTGTTTTTATCAATTTTTATTTCTGTTATGCTTTTTATCTTTCTTCCAGGTAAGTATTGTTTACTGTTTTTTAGTACATTAGCTTCTTTAGCAGTTTGCATATATTTAGGTCTTGGGGGCTGATTGCTTGAATAGCACAGTTACCAACTCAAAGACCCGGCCATGATGCCTATGAGTTATAAGGGCCGATTACTCGCAAACGAGTACGGCTGCAAGCTTATAACCGGACAAAGGAGCCAAACTTTCTTGACTTTTCTTACTTAAGCTCGATGTGACTCGCACTAAAATGGCATGATTTGCTCGCATATGATCACAATCAGTCATGATGCCCAATGGGACTTGCCTGACCCTGTCTTCGTATAGATGTAGCAACATGATTATCCACGCGAAAGCCGGCTTACAGTACAAGAGAGCCAAAAGGGTCATCTAAACCACAAGTTATGCAGAGTACAGGGTTAATAACCAGAAACTCACAGTTTATTAAGCATAACTTCAAAACCTATGTGAAACGGCTCTAGGTTTTGGGCTTAGCAAAAATGATTTGTTCTCTTTGAAAGACCTAACACCCTAGACTCGGAAGTTCGTGCCTTGGGGACTGGGGAATTTGAAACAAGAAACAAATCACCTAGCTATTAAGCTCAAAAAGCCAAAAATCCGAGTCTTGGGGACTTGGGGACTTAGAGAAAAGTCCACCTGTCAAAACCCACGAAACCCGGAAACCGAGTCTCATAAAAGGAACCATAAAGTAAGTCGGAATATCAAGAATAAATAAGCTCAAAAGCAGATAGATATCAAATTCATCAAGGGGCCAGAAGGGCCACGAAAGCTATTAAAAGTTTCAAAACGTATTACATGCCGCGATAGTAGTATCAAAGGTGCACAGGCGCACAATCAAAAAATAATTGTTTAAAAGGCCCATTGGCCGAATGACGCATTGGATATGACAACAGATAGAAAAGATTACTCGGCATCTTGGGTTGAGGCATCCATCTTGCCCTTGCCCTTGCCAGCCGGGTCCTGTTCCTTGACTTGTTCTTCAACACTCTTGGTAGCAGCAGCATCCGGGTTAGCAGTGGCACTGGAACGCGAAGGAGGAGGGACAACTGGCGTGGAGCTAGCAGGCGCAGTATCGGCTTCCGCTTTTTTCTTCGCAGCTTCTTCCCTCAGTTGGGCAGATTCATCCTTCCACCGTGCCAGCATATCAAAGGGCTTCGGAAGATCCGTCTTCATTGCCCTATCTTGTGCATCATACGGCGGCACCATCCGGCTGACATCCAAATTGTCGGCAATCAGGCTGGCTGCGTGACGAACCTCTGTCTGAATGGCCTTGTAATGCTTAGGTAAAAACGGGGAGCCATCGTGGTTGAACTCTGGAAACCCGCCAACAAGCTTCGCCGGGTCAAGCTTGGGAAAGTATGCTTTTGCCAAGGCAAGACCACGGGTCACCCCAACCTGGCAGGATGAACGCTTCCAGTGTTCAATCCACTCGGGGATGGTAGAACACGCAGCAAGCAGCGTGTTCAAACCACCATCCCCAGTGCTTGGACACCTCACAGCTTTCAAGGCCCACTTAGTCCCAGCACAGAGTTGCCGGATGGTGCTCTTTACCTTCTTCAGCAGAACTACTTCATCCACATCCGGAATTTCCTCATCCGACCCTGCAGAAAAGCAGAAACATCCTGTTGGGAATATGCCCTAGAGGCAATTATGTATGATGTAATTCCCACTGTATTCATAAAGTTATTAAGTTGTCCTTGTTTTGAACATCTGATATATGTCATTGAATATGTGATTCGATTGTGGAACTATATATTCATGTTGTTCATACTAGATTGTCCTTGGTCATTTAGGTTGTGCTGGACACACACACCCTAGACTAATGTGAGTGTTGGCTGATGACACGGTTCCACTTGTCATGGGCATGGTGATGCCATTCCAACGTTCACGGACTTGGCTAAAGAGTTTAGCAAGTCGGACTGACCCACATTGAGATGCAACGATCAAGTCGTCATTTGCATGTCTCAATCAATGTAATCCTTAGACCTGAGGTTGTCGCACAATCCGAGTTGTGGATCACCGACTTAGGTTCTGTCAAACGTTGTTCTGTGACAAGGCAACTATAAAGGCAGAGTTCGGGTCGAATGAGAAGCAAGCTGCGTGATGTGGATAATCAAGATGGGATTTTGCCCCTCCGAATGGAGAGATATTCTCTGGGCCCTCTGGAGTGATATGATTCAGGAAGCATGGCCATGCGCGACTCAGTTAAGTGTTAACTGTGTCGATTGACTAAGAGTTAGTCAGATGAATCACATATCACGGATCGAGAAGAGAGTTGAGCTATTTAAGGGATGACGATAAATCGCCTATAGCTCGACAAGGTATATCGTGAGGCAAAAAGGACTAAGATGAATATCACATTGAAAGGTATGTCGTCTTGACTCAATGGTACTTGGGAGTCGGCACGTTCTGCTAGGAGCCGCTACCGATTGATCGATTGGGAGTTGGACTCCAATCGTGTCCAAGTCGCCATGAGCCTGCAGGGTCGCACACTTAAGAGCGGGAGCAAGTATTGGTTGGGTTGGACCCGAACCGGAAATGGACTGAGTTAATGAGTCAGACTCACAGAGGGAATGGGCCACAAGTGTTGTGCAGCCCATTACCATACGCTATATAAAGAGGGGCGCAGGTTGCCCAACAGGCACGTTAGTCCACTCTCCCATGTGTTGGGAACCCTAGCCCCACTCAGTCCAGCCGTCGCACCAGACCTAGCAGTCTGCCGTCGGAGCTCCTCCTCGTACGTGTGGATACCGGCAGAGGTGCTGTACGTTCAGCACTTCGACGTTCGAGGGATTGGATCGGCCGGACCGGATCGTGGGACTGCACTGCCCCGACGCGCTGCATCGATAATCCGCACCTGCGCGTCTAGTGGTAATACTCGTGGCCTTCTACCTCGGCTAGATCTTGGAAGCATCGCGTAGGAAAAGTTTTTGTTTATCTCTACGCGTTCCAACACATCCAAAGTTAGGAACTCCGAGTATCCTCCAGAACATCAGAACAAATTTAAAAAATCAGGCAGTCGGGAAATCTTACATATCAGAGAACGATAAGTGTCGGCGATCTGGCCCGACAGCTCGTTCACCCTATTCACTGCAGCATTGCATCTCTTCTTATATTTCTTTGCCTGCTTCCCGGCTTTCTTAGCTTCAGCCTCAGCAGATTCACGTAGCTTTGTTTCCGTCTTGAGAAGTTTGTTGGTTTTAGCCAACTCTTTCTCAGAGTGCGTTACGTAGGCCTATGCGAAAACACAAAGAAATGTCAGTCGGACAAAACAAAAGTATCAGTCGGCTATCTATGAAAGTTCCAAGCAAATTATGCATAAGTTCACTCGGAACTTGGGGACCAGACGAGTACTCAAGCGGTTGTAACACGGTTTACCTCGTGTTTGGCTATCAGGGCCTCCAGGATGCTTTCCTCATCAGCTCTCAAGGTGTGCAGAGCACTGAGCATCTCAGCGAAGCTCATGTCTTCGGGCTTGGTGCCGGAAGACCCGGCTGCCTGACAGCCCGGAGTAGGAGTTTGATCCGGCTTTGGGGACGTCACCTGGGTCACCTGGGGGTCAGGGGTGGGGTACCCATCCTTGTACCCAAGACCCCCGCGTCCTCATCACCAGTTCCATCCGCATGCTTTGGAGACCCGGCATCCTGCTTGGCCGGGTCTATGGGGGAATCTTGCCCCTTGACTTCTTCTTCTTCAGGGCCGCCAGTCGCGGCATGTACATCATCAACCGGGCCTTCAGTGTCCCAGGGGTCTGTCTCCATGTTCTCTGGGTCACTAAGTGTGACTTGGGCGCTAAGGAAAAGAGAGAGAAATAGTCAGCGGTAGAAAATGAAAACTATCAAGTACACAAGGATATCACATAGCAAAAGCTCACCCGGTGTTCACGGCATAATCTGGTGGGAGCTTGCTGCTGGAAGCGGATGAAGCTGTCACAGGACCCGATAGAGGGACCCGGAACTGTCCAGCCAATGGATGGTTGGGGGAGGGGTGACGTCGGGGTGAGTTGGAAGGGTGAGTTGGAGGAGTACCGGCATGGCGAGCCGGTGATATGGAGATGCCCGGGTTGAGGGGGCCGTCACCCGGGGAACTCCGGGTCACCC
Organism: Alopecurus myosuroides; assembly: GCA_028641055.1. Taxonomy (NCBI): domain Eukaryota; kingdom Viridiplantae; phylum Streptophyta; class Magnoliopsida; order Poales; family Poaceae; genus Alopecurus; species Alopecurus myosuroides. Next base: position 535,830,444 of record CM054057.1, read on the forward strand.
TACACTTGGCCGGAGGAGGGTCCTTCAAGCGTGATGAGTTGGATAGTTGTTGGTTAAGTTTGCACATGCTAGCAAAAGAATAGGGTTCGGAGGACATGAGGGAGTAGGGAACCTTGGATACCACCCCTCTGGTTTTCCTCTTGGCCCCAACCGTTACATCTTGTTCAGTTTCGCTTTTATCGGACTCGGTGGCCTCCGGGTCCTCCTTGTCGTCCTTGTCCTCCAACCCTGAAAACCGAGAATGTATAGTCGGAAAAAGTGAGATATGTGAAAGCAAAATGGTGTAAGTGAAGTTGATCGAAGATCCGAGCAATACCTTCATCATTATCAACCGGTTCTTCATCTTCTTCCGGGTCTCCGGAGGAAGGGGAGGTCTCAATATTCCAAAAGTCGTTATCAGCCTGAGATAAAAGCATGAAAATGAGAGTTAGTGGTTGTATCAAGTCAAAGTATGAGGATATGTGTATAAGTATCGGATTTTACCGCTGGAGCCGGGTTATCCCGGGTAAACGGTGCTAACCCGGCGATGTTCTTGATCACCTCCAACTTTTCCGTCAAGAAACTCAAAGTATCCGGCTAGCGGGGCCGCCGGCTTCGCCCTGTCGTAGCGCCTTAGATGTCGTTGCGAGTTCACAACGCCGGTAGATATCGTATCTATGCATAACTTGTTTTTGCAGGAAGTTGTGAATGGTATGGCTTATGTGCATGTGATGTGTGTAATCCATACATGATCTGCCTATCATGTTTGTGTCAGCCGGCTGGAGCCTAGGTGCTGTCATTTTATTGTATACCGGCCTGCGTGTCGGATTCTCTATGTAAATTTTCATTTACTAGCTAGTGTAGCTTGTTGGAGAACCCGGAAGGCATGCAAGTCGATGTACAAGTCGGCTACATGGAGCAAGATGGCACGTGACAAGAGTTGGCACGAGCCGACTTGCAAGCTTCGTGGAGATGGAGATCACCATGAAGAGAGCCATACCATTTCACATTATAATTGCTTTATTTGTGTTATTGTTATGTCTCTATTTACCTCTATTTAGATAGTTGGTAGATTCTTTAATCCCTCAAAGAAGGTCTAGTCGGTCGCCCCGCCAGTGCTGCACCATCACAAGTCGGACATTCTTGGTAGTGGGCTCATAAAATTGAGGTGCTACCAATTCTTTCCGGTTAGGTGGGTTTGAGTCGGACTCTTACAAGCAGAAGCACTTGGTAATCTAGACGAGTCCATCACAACGGTTGTGGGGCTCGGGGCGAGGTAGGTTGGGAGCCGGGACATGTGATGTCACCCAACTAACAGGAGTCGTATTGGATACGATTGGCAAGGTGTTGCCTACCTAGATCACTTGACGACTAGCGGTGATGCTAAAGCTCACTAGTCGGCTTGTTTATTTAGGATCTTGAATCACTTAGCAACCATCGGAGGGATGTTGGTTCTAGTGGGAGCATAAGTATTAAAGCGTTTAATATGCCTGCTCTTTTATGAATACATGTCTTAAGTGTTTTTGCGTATTTTCTGTTGTAGATCAATGGCACCTAGCAACCTTCCTCAGTTGTCTGCGTTTGCGTTGAGGTCAATCCTAGAGAAAGATAAGCTTAATGGAACTAATTTCACCAACTGGTATCGTAATCTGAGGATAGTCCTCAAGCATGACAAGAAATAACATGTTCTAGAAACTCCACTTCCAGAAGAGCCTGATGATGATGCGATTGTCGCTGTCACAAATGCCTACCATAAGACTAGAGATGAGTCTACGGAAATTAGCTGTCTTATGCTTGCACACATGGAACCGGACTTGCAGCAGCAGTTCGAGAATGTTGAGGCCTACGATATGATCGAAAGCCTCAAAAGTATGTTCCAGGCTCAAGCAAAGACTGAGAGGTATCAAGTCTCTCAAGCTTTGCTTGGCTGTAAGCTGAAAGACGGTGATCCACTGAGTTCGCCTGTAATCAAGATGATTGGTTACATACAGTCTTTGGATCGGCTGGGCTTCCCAATTAACGAAGAGTTCGCTACTGATATAATTCTGAACTCTCTTCCTAGTGTGTATGGTTCGTTCATCTCAAACTACCATATGCATGGTATGGATAAGAGTATCACTGAATTACATGGGATGCTCAAAACGGCAGAGGCTGATATCAAGAAAGGCACCAGTCAAGTGTTGATGGTGCAGAATAAGGCTAAGTTCAAGAAGAGTTCTTGGACTAAAAAGAAGAAGGATAAGTCAGGAGGTAGTACCCATGGCCCTGTCCAGAGTGCTCCCTCAAAGACTAAACCTTCTCCTACAGCCGGAGCCAACTGCTTTTATTGCAAGCAAGATGGCCACTGGAAGAGGAACTGTACCAAGTATTTGGCTGACAGAGCCAAGAGTGGAGGTGTGACTTCCAACTCAGGTACGCTTGTGTGCAATGTTATAGACATTTATCTTGCTGATGCGCCTAATAGTTCTTGGGTATATGATACCGGATCAGTTATTCACATATGCAACTCGTTGCAGGGACTGGTAAGAATTAGGAGCGTGGCAAGAGGAGAGGTTGACATTCGAGTCGGCAACAAGGCGAGAGTCGCTGCGTTGGAAGTCGGCACGATGCAACTTCATTTACCTTCAGGATTTATTTTGGAACTAAATAATTGTTATTATGTTCCAGCGCTTAGTCGAAACATTATTTCCGCCTCATGTTTGATGAGACAAGGTTATGAGTCGAATATTAAGAATAATGGTTGTTCTTTATATTTGAAAGATATGTTTCATGGCTTTGCACCCGTTCAGAATGGTTTATTTATTTTAAATCTTGATAGTGAATCGGTCTATAACATAAATGTTAAAAGGTTGAAACCAAATGATCTGAATATGACTTACTTTTGGCACTGTCGGCTTGGTCATATAAGTTGGAAGCGCATGAAAAAGCTCCATGATGATGGACTTCTAACTTCGTTTGACTTAGAGTCATTCGAGACATGCGAATCATGCCTACTAGGCAAGATGACCAAGACACCTTTTGCAAGGAGTTGTGAAAGGGCGTCCGACTTGTTGGAACTAATACATAGTGATGTATGTGGTCCAATGAGCACGACAGCCAGAGGTGGTTATGAGTACTTCATTACCTTCACTGATGATTTGAGTAGGTATGGATATATCTATTTAATGAAACACAAGTCGGAAGCCTTTGAAAAGTTCAAGGAATTCCAGAGTGAGGTACAAAATCAGCTCGGCAAGAAAATAAAGTTTCTACGGTCGGACCGTGGAGGCGAGTACATGAGCCATGAGTTTGATGACCATCTAAAGAGTTGTGGAATAGTTCCTCAACTCACTCCGCCGGGTACACCGCAGAGAAACGGTGTATCGGAACGGAGAAATCGGACCTTGTTGGACATGGTACGATCAATGATGAGTCGGACAGATCTACCTTTATCATTTTGGGGTTATTGTCTAGAAACTGCAGCTTTCACACTAAACAGAGTACCATCAAAGTCAGTAGAGAAGACACCATATGAGATGTGGACAGGCAAAAAGCCAAGTTTGTCTTTTCTTAAGATTTGGGGTTGTGAGGTATTTGTCAAGCGACTTCAGTCGGACAAGCTCACGCCCAAGTCGGATAAGTGTATTTTCATGGGGTATCCGAGGGAAACCTTGGGGTACTACTTCTACAACCGGGAAGAGGGCAAAGTGTTTGTCGCTCGGAATGGTGTCTTCCTTGAGAAAGAGTTTCTCAGTCGGGAAGTCAGTGGGAGCACAGTGCAACTCGAAGAAATTCGAGAGGAACCGGCTAGGGGCGAGTCGGCGAACGCCTTGGAGGCTGAGCCGGTCGTGGTACCTACACCGGTAACAGCACCTGAACCACGGAGATCTGCCAGATTACAGAGTGCTCGAGATGTTTTACTGTTAGACAGTAATGAGCCGGCAACTTATTCGGAAGCGATGGTGGGATCTGATTCCGAGTCATGGCTTGGAGCCATGAGATCCGAGTTAAAGTCCATGGATGAAAACCAAGTTTGGAATTTGGTTGATCTGCCTGACGGTGCAAGACCCGTCGAGTGCAAATGGGTCTTTAAGAAGAAAATTGATATGGATGGAAATATTTCCGTCTATAAAGCACGACTTGTCGCGAAGGGGTTCCGACAGGTTCAAGGAGTTGACTACGACGAGACATTCTCGCCTGTAGCGATGCTTAAATCAATTCGGATCATGTTAGCCATAGCATCCTATTTCGACTATGAGATATGGCAGATGGATGTCAAGACGGCTTTCCTTAATGGAAATTTGACTGAGGACGTGTATATGATACAGCCCGAAGGTTTTGTCGATCCGGCTAATGCTGACAAGGTATGCAAACTTCAGAAATCCATTTATGGGTTGAAGCAAGCATCTCGGAGTTGGAACATTCGCTTTGATGAGGTAGTCAAATCGTTTGGCTTCATCAAGAGCGATCATGATTCTTGTTTATACAAGAAGTTTAGTGGGAGCAAAGTGAACTTTCTAATCTTATATGTGGATGACATATTACTGATTGGAAATGATGTCATGATGTTGCAAGAAACCAAAGAGTCATTGGAAAGGAGTTTCTCAATGAAGGATTTGGGTGAGGCAACTTACATATTAGGAATCAGGATCTATAGAGATAGATCCAGGCGGCTCATTGGATTGAGTCAGAGTACATATCTGGACAAAGTTTTGAAGAAATTCAAAATGCAAGAGTCCAAGAAGGGATTCTTGCCGATGTCCCATGGCATAAAACTTAGCAAGACTCAGTGTCCTTCGACGACTGATGAGCGAAGTCGGATGAGTGTGATTCCGTATGCTTCGGCAATAGGATCCATCATGTATGCCATGATTTGTACTAGGCCCGATGTTTCCTATGCTCTAAGTGTTACGAGCAGATACCAGGCTGACCCTGGCGAAGCCCACTGGGCAGCGGTTAAAAACATCCTTAAGTATTTGAGAAATACTAAGGAAATGATCCTAGTTTATGGAGGTGATGAGGAATTCAGTGTAAAGGGTTACACGGATGCGAGTTATCTCATCGACTCAGATGATTCTCGTTCGCAATCGGGATACGTGTTCGTAATGAACGGAGGAGCTGTGAGCTGGAAGAGTTCCAAGCAAGATACGGTGTCTGCATCTACAACAGAGGCTGAGTATATTGCTGCCTCAGAGGCGGCAAAGGAAGCTGTTTGGATCAGGAACCTCCTGATGGATCTTGGTGTGGTTCAGGGCGCGTCCAATCCTTTGGACGTATATTGTGACAACAATGGTGCTATCGCACAGGCCAAGGAACCTAGACAACACCAGAAGAACAAACATATACTCATGCGGTACCACCTCATTCGCCAGTTTGTCGAACAAGGTGATATCAAGTTATGCAAAGTACACACGGATGCAAACATTGCAGATCCGCTGACAAAGGCGCTACCACAGCCTAAGCATGAGGCGCACACGAGAGGTATGGGCATTAGATGCCTAGGCATATGATGCCAAGATGATTGACTCTAGTGCACGTGGGAGACTGTTGGGAATATGACCTAGAGGCAATCATGTATGATGTAATTCCCACTGTATTCATAAAGTTATTAAGTTGTCCTTGTTTTGAACATCTGATATATGTCATTGAATATGTGATTCGATTGTGGAACTATATATTCATGTTGTTCATACTAGATTGTCCTTGGTCATTTAGGTTGTGCTGGACACACACCCTAGACTAATGTGAGTGTTGGCTGATGACACGGTTCCACTTGTCATGGGCATGGTGATGCCATTCCAACGTTCACGGACTTGGCTAAAGAGTTTAGCAAGTCGGACTGACCCACATTGAGATGCAACGATCAAGTCGTCATTTGCATGTCTCAATCAATGTAATCCTTAGACCTGAGGTTGTCGCACAATCCGAGTTGTGGATCACCGACTTAGGTTCTGTCAAACGTTGTTCTGTGACAAGGCAACTATAAAGGCAGAGTTCGGGTCGAATGAGAAGCAAGCTGCGTGATGTGGATAATCAAGATGGGATTTTGCCCCTCCTAATGGAGAGATATTCTCTGGGCCCTCTGGAGTGATATGATTCAGGAAGCATGGCCATGCGCGACTCAGTTAAGTGTTAACTGTGTCGATTAACTAAGAGTTAGTCAGATGAATCACATATCACGGATCGAGAAGAGAGTTGAGCTATTTAAGGGATGACGATAAATCGCCTATAGCTCGACAAGGTATATCGTGAGGCAAAAAGGACTAAGATGAATATCACATTGAAAGGTATGTCGTCATGACTCAATGGTACTTGGGAGTCGGCACGTTCTGCTAGGAGCCGCTACCGATTGATCGATTGGGAGTTGGACTCCAATCGTGTCCAAGTCGCCATGAGCCTGCAGGGTCGCACACTTAAGAGCGGGAGCAAGTATTGGTTGGGTTGGACCCAAACCGGAAATGGACTGAGTTAATGAGTCGGACTCACAGAGGGAATGGGCCACAAGTGTTGTGCAGCCCATTACCATACGCTATATAAAGAGGGGCGCAGGTTGCCCAACAGGCACGTTAGTCCACTCTCCCATGCGTTGGGAACCCTAGCCCCACTCAGTCCAGCCGTCGCACCAGACCTAGCAGTCTGCCGTCGGAGCTCCTCCTCGTACGTGTGGATACCTGCAGAGGTGCTGTACGTTCAGCACTTCGACGTTCGAGGGATTGGATCGGCCGGACCGGATCGTGGGACTGCACTGCCCCGACGCGCTGCATCGATAATCCGCACCTGCGCGTCTAGTGGTAATACTCGTGGCCTTCTACCTCGGCTAGATCTTGTACCCAAGACCCCCGCGTCCTCATCACCAGTTCCATCAGCATGCTTTGGAGACCCGGCATCCTGCTTGGTCGGGTCTTTGGGGGAATCTTGCCCCTTGACTTCTTCTTCAGGGCCGCCAGTCGCGGCATGTACATCATCAACCGGGCCTTCAGTGTCCCAGGGGTCTGTCTCCATGTTCTCTGGGTCACTAAGTGTGACTTGGGCGCTAAGGAAAAGAGAGAGAAATAGTCAGCGGTAGAAAATGAAAACTATCAAGTACACAAGGATATCACATAGCAAAAGCTCACCCGGTGTTCACGGCATAATCTGGTGGGAGCTCGCTGCTGGAAGCGGATGAAGCTGTCACAGGACCCGATAGAGGGACCCGGAACTGTCCAGCCAATGGATGGTTGGGGGAGGGGTGACGTTGGGGTGAGTTGGAAGGGTGAGTTGGAGGAGTACCGGCATGGTGAGCCGGTGATGTGGAGATGCCCGGGTTGAGGGGGCCGTCACCCGGGGAACTCCGGGTCACCCTACACTTGGCCGGAGGAGGGTCCTTCAAGCGTGATGAGTTTGATAGTTGTTGGTTAAGTTTGCACATGCTAGCAAAAGAATAGGGTTCGGAGGACATGAGGGAGTAGGGAACCTTGGATACCACCCCTCTGGTTTTCCTCTTGGCCCCAACCGTTACATCTTGTTCAGTTTCGCTTTTATCGGACTCGGTGGCCTCCGGGTCCTCCTTGTCGTCCTTGTCGTCCTTGTCCTCCAACCCTGAAAACCGAGAATGTATAGTCGGAAAAAGTGAGATATGTGAAAGCAAAATGGTGTAAGTGAAGTTGATCGAAGATCCGAGCAATACCTTCATCATTATCAACCGGTTCTTCATCTTCTTCCGGGTCTCCGGAGGAAGGGGAGGTCTCAATATTCCAAAAGACGTTATCAGCCTGAGATAAAAGCATGAAAATGAGAGTTAGTGGTTGTATCAAGTCAAAGTATGAGGATATGTGTATAGTATCGGATTTAACCGCTGGAGCCGGGATATCCCGGGTAAACGGTGCTAACCCGGCGATGTTCTTGATCACCTCCAACTTTTCCGTCAAGAAACTCTTGATGGTCTTGTTGGTGTCGCCAGCCGGATAATTCTTTGAAGAATATCGGAGCGCGTCCATGACGTGCCCCGAGTAGTCGCACATCAGCTTGGCGCGAATGGAATTGGGTTGGATCCGGAAGTCCACCCATGTCTTAACCAAGTTAACCCCAAGGAGGCCTTGGGCAGAAAGAACGGCTATTTTCGCTAAGAGGGGCTGGATGGCTTCCCTGTCCGACTCAGGGGCAAAGGCATTGAAAGTATCGGAGATATCTAGGAGACCCTCCGAGTAACCCGGCAATTTCCTCTCGCCGGGTGGGGAGGTGTCTCGGCAATAGAAAAAGGAAAGTTGCCAATGCTTAACATGAGAATTAAGATTGAGAGTCGGCATGGGAGAGTTCTTAAGGCGCTGGATGGAAACCCCGCCGCAAGCCAAGAGCGCCCCGTCACCGCTTTCGCGGCACGGTTTGCACTAGAAAAGTTTTATAAAGAGAGCCAAATTTGGCGGAATGCACAAATAGGATTCGCAAAGGACTATAAAGTGGGTTATGTTCAACATAGAGTTAGGCCCTATGTCGAACACCCGGAGGCCGTAGTGGTTAAGGACCTCGCGGAAAAAGGAGTGACCCGGGGGGCGAAACCCCCGGATCACATGTTCGACAAAGCATATTACCTCGTCCGGATTAGGGGAAGGCCGGGTCTCGTCACCCGGCACCCTCCAGTGGATCTCCTCCTGAGGGGGGAGGACGCCCAACTCGGCCAGCTCCTCCAGCTTGGCCTTGGTCACAGAAGATTGCGCCCAGTTGGCGGATATGGATTGGGTCACCCTTGGCTTAGCCGACTGCTTCCCTTTGGTCTTGGGAGCCATTGGTTCAGTCTGCAAAAGTACAAGGCAAAATATATTAAGCGTTAGACTCGGAAGTTATGGATTTACCGAGTATTGATAAACAGTATGAAGATTACGAACTATCCGAGTATTGACAAGTAGTTCAGAAATTATGGGATATCTACGTATAGACAAGCATTTATGGAAAAAGGTTAATTGCCTATGTATCTAGTACAAGTGAAAGAACCGGGAGAGGTGGAATTCCCGGGTGTCTATGAACAGTCGCGGAAATCTGAGTGGACTACATCTAGATTGGAAAATCTACTATCGATTTCGTGGAGAAATTAATGACTACAAGTGGTAGGAGAGCATTATGGGATCAATAATCAGGCAATTGGATGAGCTAGGATGGAAGTGTTTGACCTAATTCGGCGCGGGCCAAGAAATGGCCGCGGGTGGACCTAGATCTAATTTAGGTCAACCGAAGAAATTACCCATTGAGTCAAGGGGAATAGGAATCTTACCGGCGTGGATTGGAGGAGGATGCGACGGCGACAGATGGCACGGTCGTGGTGCCCACGTGCGACTCCCGGCGGGCAGCTCGGAGGCGCGGCGGCGGAGATTGACGCCGGCGCGGGGCGGACCGTGGAGGAGCGCAGCTGGCGGCGGCACTGCTCCGGCGACGTGCGCGAGGTCTCCGTGGTGGCGCTCTGTGGGCTCGGATGGAGAAGCGCTGGTGAGGAGGAAGAAGATGGAAGGAATGGACCGTTGGAGTTAGGTCACCCCCTGGGTACCTATTTATAGGTACGGGTGGGTAAACCTAGGCCAACAGGCGGGAATCGGAAATTTCGGGATAAGGGATACCCGTCCTGATTTTCTGGGATATGCGTTAAGTGCTGAACGGGATATCCGGAATGGATAGGAAGCAGATCTCCTCCGCGGTATTTGGGTCAATTAACGAGTGAAGTAAGCCGGGTCTTCTGCACCTTCCTTGGAACATTGACCCGGAAAATTAAAGATGGACTTAGAGAAAGTCGGGTTATTATATGGACCACCAATGGAGTTAGGCCTAGCTGTTTATTAAAGCAACCTAACCCGGCCTCTATGAACTTGTATGTTTATTATTTTTGCAGGGAATAGCGTACGCTTCAAGGAGGATCCCGTGAAGCCCAAGCTATTCTGGGGACTACTGGTGGAGGGATGATAACCCGGTAGGCTAACGCCAAGAAGTAACTCGGCCCAAAGGACGCTGTGAAAGATCCGGCTTAGGATAAAGGAGCTTCTAGAAGGCCCAGGAACATAGGCCCCGCAACCCGGATTGTGGGTTCCGGAAGGAAGTTTAGGGTTAGTAAGCAGTGTCCGGGTAGGATTCAGAGTGCCCCTTGGAGAGTAAGCCAGGGGGTCCGGATGTTATATAAGCCGGCCCCTAGGTTAGGATTAGACAAGTTGTATCGTGAGCAAGAACACAATCGCCGAATTGCGAGGTATCGAGTATCCATTGTAGCGCGAGAGTTGAGATAATATATTCAGATCGGAGACTCGGCGACTTGATTGCCGGCTACCAGATCGCATATCACCATGGTTTCCTTTGAGCTAAACCCTCTCCCAAACACCAGAGTCGATTTTCCCCAAGACAAGTTACCCCCGGTAACGTCTGCCGTGATTATCCCACGACAGGCGTGGTAGGGGCTCTGGTGATCAACTACCTCAAACTGCAGGCTCTCTGTGCGGCAGTTCTCCCTGGTGCCGAATAGAACGCCTATCCATACTCGGCCAATCGGATTGCAAGAGACTCCCGGCACAATGCCGTGGAAAGTGGTCTTGCTGGGTAGCAGCATGTTCTCGGCCATTCCGAGCTTCTCAAGCGTGTCCCTGTACACGATGTTGATGCTGCTGCCGTTGTCGATCATTACCTTGCTGAACTTTACATTCTTCTGAGGACCCAAGAAGGTGGGATCCAGCACCAAGGCGTAGCTACCCGGGTTGGGCATCACCTTAGGATGATCCGCTCTGGACCACGTGATCTCTTGGTTGCACCAGTGCATGTAGTGAGGAACAGCAGGGATCACAGCATTGACCTCCATGGCACGCCTGTGCTGAGACTTCTTGTCAACAGGCTCAGAGGTGAAGATCATGTAGCTCTCGTGATGCTCCTGGTACCGGTTGCGGTCTCCACCACCATTGTTGTCGTTGTTGTTGTTACCTTGGTTGTTGTTGTTGTTGTTGTTGCCTCTGTTGTTGTTGCGGGTGTAGTTGTTGTTGTTGTTGTTGTTGTTGTTGCGGTAGCGATCGTTGTTGAAGTATCGGTTGGCTCCTAAAGCCACATGGTTCACATTCTCTCTTCTCGGGAAATCTGGAGGCCGGGCAGCGGGTGCGCGAGCAGGCTGCACAGCGGCATTCGCAGCTGGCAGAGGAGGAGGAGGAGGCAGGCCCTCATTCTTGATCTCTTCCCACCAACTGCACTACCGAGTAGTGTGGTTGGAGGGTCTAGTGGGATGCCGAGTATGGAAGCTGCATGGGTCATCCTTCATGTCCTTGAAGACAAAGTTCTGAGCCGGACCCGAGTTGCCGCTACCCTGCTGGGGAGCGCTGTACGGCTTCTTGTTGCCTTGGCCCTGATTCTGGTTCTGCCCGTACTGGGCTCCAGCAGTTTTTGGCCTCTGGCTACTCCCAGCTCCGGTAGCCACATCATTCACCTCCTCAGGATCGTACCGGGTATCAATCCGGTCACCTCTGTGCTTGTTGCGGAATTCATTGCGCTTGCTGTTGTTGTTGTTGTAGTTCCTTCTCGGCCCAGCAGCATCGAGAAGAGGCTGAGTTGGATCGCCGAGTGCGTACTGATCCGCAATCCGGATGGTCTCAGCGAGAGTACTCGACATCTCTCTTTGCAGCCTTTGACACAACATGCTGCCATGCCTTCACGCTGGGAATGGTGCGGGTGGGAATGGTGATTTTGGTGCAGATTATGCCATGGCTTTAATTGGTTTGGGCTGAAACGGTTTTAATACTGAATTGGTTTGGAGCGGTGCGGGCTTGCCAGGAAAGCAGGCCGGGGCGGTGCGGTGTGGTGTCAAAAAAAGAAAAAGGAAATGGGTTCAACCCATGGGTTTGACCTGCAGAATCCGTTCGGGGCCACGTACGTCTCCAAATTCCCCTTCTTCACATTGAAACGATTCCATCGCTCGACCTCACCTCTGCCTTTTACTCGATGGGCATGGCCGCCCCCATCTCTCCTCGTCCCTTGCTCTCTCCACCTGCCGACGACCTGAGCCATTGTCGCGCCCTCCTGCCTCCTTCCTCGATCTCCACAGCCGGGCGTCCTCCTGCCTGCCTCTACCGGCCATGGTCGCGCCCAAGCTGCTCCGGCCATGGTCGTGCCCAAGCGCCTCTGGCTCCGCCTCCCGCAAAAACGTCGAGGTCGGGTGGACAAGTACACTGGCGCCGGCGACGGTGGCTCCTGCGTAGCCCTTCAAGGCTTCAACCTCGACGGACATGTGTCCAGGTCCCAAACTCCACAACCGCGCCTGCTGATTTCCCATCTTCCTCCCATAGAGTACTAATTTGGTTTGGTTTGCTGCGTGGGCTGTGAAATGGCTTGAAACCGCAAACATCCGATGGATTGGTGCGGTTTGGGGCAAAAAGAACTGCGGGGCGGTGCGGATCGGTTGTCGTTGATTAAAAAGTGGGTTGGTGTGGTATGATGGTAAGATAATTTTCGCGATGGGCTGGCGCGGGTTTGGTGCGGGTCTCTCCCCATTCCCAGCGTGACCATGCCTGCAACCCTGCGCAAACCAAGTGATGGCCTGGGCCTCGTTCACACCTTCACAGGTGTTCCTCAAAGTACTCCACCGAGTAAGATACTCTCGGTTTGTCTCCTCTTCCCGCTGCCTGCAAGCGGATAGCTGTTGCGGCCTATTCGGCCTCCGGTAGGTGCTGGTGAAGTTGCTGACAAAGGCCTCCGCGAAGTCAAGCCAGCAGTTGATATTGTGCTTGGGCGGGTTGTTGAGCCAAGTTCTTGCTGGTCCTTCTAGCATCTGCGGGATGTACCGCATGGCCCATCTCCGGTTGCCGCCTGCGATGTGCACGGCTGTGACATAGTCATTGAGCCAGTCTTCCGGCTTGGTGCTGCCGGCATAGCACTTGGTCCCCCTGGCGAGCTGGAACTGCTTCACAGATGGCTCTGTCATGATGCGTGGGCCAAAGCATTCTGAGCCAGGCGGCCCCTTGCTCTCGAGTTGCGCGGATAGGCTAATCCGGTCCAGCTTGTGCCTGGCATCACTAGGCTCCAGCACACGCTCACCCACACGATCCAGGATATCATAGCCAGCCAAACCCATAGCCGAGTAGCCATCATCATATCTGTCCACCTGCACGACCGCGGGTTGCTCCACCGGGTTGGCCGCGGGCGCGACTGCACGCGGCTGCGGCCTCTGCCGAGTAAGCTGAGCAACCGGATGCTGAAAAGGGCCTGGGCGCTCTCCATCTCGGGCCTGGCTGTGAGCTTTATGGGCTTGATAGCCTGCTCCTGCAGTGTTGTGTTTTTGACCGTACTGTCGCGGCACAGCGTGCTGTTTCGCGGGGACAGCCGGGTCGTACACCTGCATCTGCCTGTCTCTGCCAGAATGCCCACTTCGGTCCCTCTCACGGCTGGGATGCGGTGATGAGGCCTGATCGTTAGATCTAGCCGCATGCGAGTGCACCACCTGAGAAGCTCCAGCACCCGGATTGGCTTTCCGGAACTCCTCGTTCTGCCTAGCAGCCTCTAGCACTAGCTCATTGAGCCTCTCCTGCTGCCTAACGCGCGCGTCGCCAGCGAGATGCGGCAACTCAGCAGCTACAGCCTCAACAGCTCTAAGGGTTTTGGCGGGGGTGATGTATTTGGGTCTAGTGGTGGCGGTGTTTTGGCTAGCAGCCTAGCCAGCAGTTTCACCAACTGCTGCCATCTCGGTGCCTAGGTTGTGGCGCGTAGCGCCTGCCTTGGAAGGCCTCCTGACCACGGGCGTAAAGCCGTGAGCCCGGTTGTACTCGTTCTGGTCCAAGTTCAGCTCAAGCCTAACCTTTTCCAGCTCCAGCTGCTCGGCGAGCAGCGCCTGGCGCTGCTGGTCGAGCTGCGCCCTCATGGTCATGAGCTCGAGCTCGGTGGGAGGCGGCATGCCCACCCGCACGTCGGATGTCGGTATCGTCGATGTCGTGGAAGGAGGGATGTAGCCCGGGATGTTGTGAGGCGCGTCGTAGGGCTTGTGCGTCCTTCCGCCAGCACTCGCGCCATCAAGATCCTCGATGACTCCCGCGGCAGCAGACGCGCCCTTCCCGGCATCAGCAGCAGGACCGGTCATCATCACCTCCACGCGGTCCGCAGAACAGCCAGTTGGCTTTCCGCGGGCAGCGATGACAGCAGGGGGGTCTTCCGCGTCATGCACCTGCTCGGGGTGCTCGCGGTCGATGATGGTGGCGACGTAGACGAGGTGCGAGCCAAAGGAGAGCACCGAGCCGCCCTCCGGCATGGCCCTGCCGCCGAAATCGCCGGCGTTGTCGATGACGAAGTCGAAGGAGCCGAATCTGTGGACAAGGCCACAACAACGCGCTCCCCAGTAGCAGAAATGGATCCCGTCCGAACGTGAACTCCAGCCAGCGCCGCTGGTTGCCCCGCGGTGGGCGCCAACTGTCGTGGTGGTGTCACGGCAGATGCCATAGGATGGCTAAAGATGTGGGAACGATGGACGCTGGAGGTGCTCGGGGAGGGATCACGCAGCGAGTAGCCGCGTGTGGGATGAATCTAGCACTGCAAACAACAAGACCTACCCAGGTTCAGGGCCCTCGTGTGGAGGTAAAACCCCTACTCCTGCCTTTCTCTCTTTGTATTTCTGTCTCACCGAGTAGCCACAGTACAGGTTTGGCCTACGGCCGAGTAGCCACCCTTCTCTCTACGTAACAAGTAAGCTAGGTGTTCTCTCCAAAGACGCGACCAAGAACCTAGTGAGCCGACCCTCTCACGGGAGGGGGCAGGGCACCTTATATACTGGTGCCCAGCCGGATACAGCCAACAGGGAAAAGTACAAACAGATGTCGACATAGTGTGCACACTGCACACTTCCAGCTTCCCGCTGACACCTTTGGCTTCCTAGTTTGTCTGGTGTGGAAAGTCGTTGTGCAAAACCAAGAAGCTGATCTGTTATCACTGCCACGACCACAGGGTAGGCCCCCTAACCTGCGCCGCCCTGCTGACACCCTGACACGGATAAGCACGCGCTCTGCAGATGAACAGTGCCCCAGTACGGACCCAGGATACGCGGTATCCTGTGTCAGAACGGCTCCTTTGACTTCTGGCCCGAGTAGGAAACCGCCACCTCTACTCGGACCACTTCCTTTACTCGGAGGAGAATAACTTCCTTGATTCTTTCTCCTGGCCATCAGTGCGTACGGCCGAATAGCACTCGACCGGGTAGCGAGTACCGGGTAGCCAGCTACTCTGCCTAACGTCTCCTCTGATCTTGCCCTTAGCACTTGCCTTTACCCTACTCGGGGGTAACCCCCCGACAACTACCAGGTTTGGTTCGAGTCATTTAGGTATAGTCTTACCTTCTGCAACCATAGATCGTTAATAGCTCGGTTTGGTTTTTCTTTAGTAATGAAGCCAATTTCACTGCACATGTGTTGAAGACGAATCTAGCACTGCGGAACCTCAGTAAGACGATGGGTTACTGAATAATTTGTTATTTGATTGGAGGTTAATTTCTTCATCTCCAGTGCCAGGGATTCGCGGGTGGCTGGGAGCGATTTGGTTGCCGCTTACCGGGCTGGGTCCTATGGCATGTCCATCAGGGTACAAGTACAACAAATGTGTTCAGAAGGTACTTACAGGTTTGTTCGTACAGTCTCAAAGTAAGATCTTTCCCTGCAAAAAACAAGGGATAGTGGTCTGAAGTCTTGAACTCAGCCACCTAATGCACGCGGCCATGTTGGTTTCAGGAGAAAAAAAATTGTTTTAGATTATCGATATAGACTCTGATGTAGTTGTTGTTGGCCTAGAACGTGGTGCCATAGGCTAGAGCATGGAATTTGTGCTTCAAAATATACATTTTATTTTTCTTCTAAAAACATTGAATTACACTTAGACCGGACAAAAACCAAGCTTAATTGATAGTGTTTTCATCCATGTCATTAATTTGTCTAGGTTATCTCTATTTTCTCTCCCAACGTCAGCACTTATCTCCCGTCTAAGAGGATAAATATCGTGGAGTAACTAGAAAGTGTCTCACATGGCATGCATGCTTCAGATTATAATTTTCTAGGGAGAGTTCATTGTTCATGATTGTAGTTGTTCTAATGGCCCAAATAATCTTGACATCGGATTTTTTTTATGCTAAATATATGTGTATTTGTTCATCAAGAACCTTTCTTAGGTTATAATATTTTGCTCCCATGTTCTTATAAGGGTTAGTTTTTCCACCGTTTCAAATAGCAGGATATGGCCTATAGCGGCAGCCCACAAAAACGGTTGAATGCGGGCTATTTAACTTTTTCCCAACATTCAAAGCTTTGTTTATCCGTTATCTCTTCTAAGTTATCCGTTATCTCTTCTAAGTTCTAATATATCTATACATCTTGTTACCTCTTTTTGCACACTAAATGCATTTTCTGTTCTCCATATACTATAGTATTGCCGAGCTAATTTTTGGCAAAGGCCCATTTGTTTCGTAGCAAGAATGATCGAATTGGAACCCGTCAAGAAGATTGCAATTATAACCCAGCAGAAGACATTGCTGCAGTAAGTTTTACGTCAGATGAGATGCCCCTTGGTACACTTTTTGTATATCCGAAAACAGCTCCTTTCTTCTCCCCACCCCCGCAGCTACAGGGCCTTGAGAGTCGTCTCGCGCCGTCGTCGAGCTCCGGCCATCCCAGCCGCTAGCGCTCGAGCTAGTCGGTCTGGCGATGAGGTAGGGTGCCGGCCCCGTCTGTATAGAAGTAGTCTAGTTTTTAGATCTAGTGTGTTGCTAGTTAGCGTGTTTCTCGGCGTTATGCCGCCGAGGTCTTCCTCCCAGGCGCGTCCGGCCAGCGCCTGCGTGGTGCCGCTGCTCGTCCTCGTCGTCTTTTCGCTCTCATGGAGGGGGCAGAAGATAGAGGATGAGGTGGCGACCTCGTTCTCTCATAAGGCTGAAGGGGGCTCTCCGGATCTGGAGAGCTCTTGGCTCCGGTCAACGAAGATTGAAGACGAAGAGCTGATGCTTCCACTGGACGGCCGTGGCGGCGAGTGGTGGAAGAGAAGCTCTGCGGGTTCTTCAAGCTTGGATGGCGGGAGTGCGACACCGCTGCAACGACGAGCGTATCCCGCTGAGCCGCAGAGGCTTAGGCGTATCAAGGCCAAAAGGGTGGCCGATGTGCAACCTCCAGTGCGGAGGCCTTCTCGACCAGCCGTCGGTGCTCGTCGTCGACTAGGGTGCAAGTGGTTCGTCCCCGCACCCCTAGAGACGGCCGACGTCTGTTGTCATTCGCCGGAAGCGAGAGATCGAGCGCCATGGGCTCCGTCCTCGGCGATCTGCGCCTGGAGGACTCCGGTGAATCGGTGGCGGAGAAGATCCTGGATTAGATCGCGTTTTACTTTTTGCCCCAGGGTCCATTCTGTAAATTTTCAGGTCCTTTCTTCGAATTTTTCGGTCTATAGGGCTGTGAACGCAAAGGGCCTGGAATCTTCTTGTAACCACCACGTGTGATCTAATGCAGCATCAACGGCACCTAGGTGCCACCTCTTGTTCAAAAAAAAAAAAAAAAAAAAAAACACTTTTTGTATATCCGCGACTAATTATTTGCTGGAGTTGTAAAGTAAGGTTACAAGTATCCTTATGTTGTTGTTCTCCATACATATAAAAAATCAACTTTTCAGTTCGTCTATAGACGTTTTTCAAAATAATAATTATACAACCTTAGTGATTATATTTATCTTTCTTGCTGCAATATAATACATTATTTTATAATATTTCGTGAAGTGGTGCATCACATCACCCCAGATCACAAGCGACCCACTATGAAATCTTGAATTCTGACTAGTACTTTCACTTGATATATGAGTTTTAGAGAAATAAATGGCTTTGTGCCTGCAATAGGTGGATTCAGGGAAGAAACGATACATGAAGTGGACTGCCTGCCGAATAACTATATGTTTAATTTTTACTAAGTAATTCTGATAACTGAGTTAAGTTTCATAGAGTAACTAGCAGTTTAATAAATCCGATTTCTTTTCAAAATTACAATTGCCAAAAGAGCAATAGTCCACTTAAGTAAATGTATTTTTATGAAACAATGCAAAGGGACGCATCAGGTTCGTGAATCATCAGACAAAAAATGTATTTCGTCTCATATAAACCCGACCCCAATGTTAAGAGACGGACTCATGTTTCTTTTACCTGTTTGATAGAATCCCACAATCTTATATATCATTCTATTCCATATAAAATTCAATAAGTATGCCCAGTATTTAAGTCTACTGTGCAATTCCATTTATAGTTGCCGCTAATTATCTCAGTACAGTTTGTCTCCATAATTCATTTAATGTTCGAAAATATCACACAATTGCAAAACTTTATTTTCCAAGGAATGTATTATTACATTTAAGTTAATTTGGAGATTTAAAATGAAGTAAATTATTAGGAATTGTATATTCTTCTTAATGGGTGTCGGTGGATGTTGCCGATGGTAACAAAAATTAAATATCATTTCTCAAAGGAAGCATATAGTGCCATCTTAATGCATATTTATAGAAACGAATTTTGTGTGTTTAAACAATATTTTCATTGTTTATTAAATTGTAGTTAGTTCAATTTCTTTTGCATATAACCAAATGATTTTTTGATATTGTTTGACTTATTATTTCGCCAGCTCATGAATATCAAGCGCCCTTTTTAGCATATAATATGCCGAGTACAGACCTGACTATATTTAGAAATAAATAGAAAGTGTGCTACGTATGTATTAGCTCTTCAAGTTCAAACCAGACCCAATTAGTTTTTTAATTTCACTTCTAAAAACATATATTTCAATATAACCAGCCCACGCAGTCGCGTGGGTTGATGACTAGTATTTTATAATGGACTAACTGTTGAATCTAGGACATACGTGGATAGTTGTGCTGGTTTTGTTTTCAGAAAAAAGAACTCTAGAAGAAGCTGAGAAATTAATAGATAAAATAGCCAAAAATAATGATGATAGGAATATACCTGATCCTACACCTACACGAGAGACAACACCAATACCAACACCCAAGAAGATAGGGGTGATTGAATTAAATGATGAAGGAAGTCAAGAAATCTCTTAAAGAGAGGAGTATTAAATCTAAAGATGTGAAGAATTTACCTTCTATAGAAGAATTATGTAAACCTATTCCTCATCCATCGATTGTTGAGGTACACTCTCTCCAATACTTTGATAATAGAGATATTCCTTACTCTAAACCACCTGTTCAATGCTTAGATGAATTTGATAATTATGTTGTTAAGCAAAATAATTTTAATAGGAGAGTGCAAAATCATCTTATAGAAAACTCTAGAGCTATTGATAATATGCATGGTATTATTGAGAGAACCTCTAATGATGTTAAAATGCTTGTTAAATATTTTCAAATGGTTCAAACTCAAATTGATCAACTTACTAAAGTGCAAAAAGACATGTTAGCTAATGCTTCTAGGGATAAACATGTTTCTGAAATAATTACTATAAGTGGCGTTTCTACTCAGGACCCCTTGTATCCTGAAGGAAATCCTAAAATAATTGAACAAGATTCTCAGTAACCTAAAAACAATAGTCCTCCTTCTAAGAAAAAGAAGAAGAGACATAAAAATGTTGTAGAATATCCTGAACCTGCTAAAGATCCTAATAGTATATATATTTCTGATGCTGAAACTGAAAGTGGTAATGATAAAAGTGATGCTTCTGATAAAGAAGAACCTGTAGCTGAACCTAAAAATGCAAACTAAAAGTGCAAGGTATACTAAGGAGGATTTCATTGCCAATAAACATGGTAATGAAAGAGAGACTTGGGTACAAAAAGCAATGCCTTTCCCTAATAAGAAACACAAATCAAAGGAAGAAGAACATTATAACAAGTTTTGTGAGTGGATGAAACCTCTGTTTTTGCAAATCCCTTTGAATGATGCTATTAAACTGCCTCCTTATTCTAAATATATGAAAGATATTGTCTCCAACAAAAGCAAAATTCCTAATGAGGAAATTTCCACTATGCTTGCTAATTATTCTTTCAATGGCAAGGGAATCTTGGAGATCCTGGTATTCCTATTATCCCTTGTTCTATTAAGAATAATTATGTTAGAACTGTTTTATGTGACTTGGGAGCTGGAGTTAGTGTTATGCCTTTCTCTCTTTATAAGAGACTCTCTCTTGAAAAATTGATACACACTGATATATCTTTGCAAATGGCTGACAAATCTAATGCTATTCCTGTTGGTATATGTGAGAATGTTCATGTGCAAGTTGCTACTAATTGTTTCATATTAATTGACTCTATAGTGTTGGAAATGCCTGAAGATGATAATATGTCTATTATTCTTGGGAGACCTTTTCTTAATAGTGCAGGGGCTGTTATCGATTGCAATCAAGGAAAAATAACTTTTAATGTTAATGATGAAGAGCATAATGTTTATTTTCCCAAGAAGATTGATAGAAGATATGGTTTAAATTCAGTTGAAAATATTGAGACCATCAAGATTGGAGAATTTTATTGTCCCATTCCAATACCACCAAAAGAGTATGAAATTATTATGATTGGTACTATGTCTATCAAGGTTGAGGTAACATAATTATTTAGTGATGAGCAACGTTTTTCTTCATATGAAAATTGTTCTGGTAACAAGACTTGAGCACCCTTGTTAACAAAATGATTTTAAATGAACAGGACAATGTTTTCACTTTGTTTTCACCTTCCCCATTTTGTTTTCACATTATTTACTTCTGTTATCACATTTCTACTTGAGTACAATCATGTTTTCCACCATTCTTATGCATGTTTTCATGAAGTTTTCACCCTGATTAACGAGGTCATGCATATTTTCACCACTCATACTTTTGTTTCTACCACTACCACCTTTGTTTTCGTTGGATATTTTTCCATTAGAGTATCATAGAACCTTTGTAGTGCTGGTTTTGGTTTTTTCCACCTTTTCACTTTCGTTTTCCTGGTTTTTATTAATTATTAAAATTTTGGAAATACCTCAAAAAATAAAGTTTCTCGAAAAAATCCAAAAAAAATTATAATAAATTTTTACGTGGGGAAGAGAGCCACCTGGGAGGCCCCAGGGGACCCACCAGACAGGCACACCATGGGGAGGCACGGCCTGCCCCTGGTGGCGCCAGCACATGGTGTGGGCCCCCTGGCCCCCCCCACTAACTCTCTCCACTGCCAAAGTCTTCTCTCTCACCCACCAACCTCAACACATTTCCTGGAACCCGAGTTCTTGCTGTTCTTCCTCAAAAAAATTCGATCTCTTTGCTCAACCCATCTTTTGTGCTGAAACCTGGTGCATTTGCTCTCCGGTATGTGACTCCTCCTATGATCCAAGTATAATTTTATTTGGTGAAGTATTTCTTGAGTATCTTGGGTACAGTATGTGATAGCTTATGTGAGTTTGAATTCTTGATTTGAGTAGAAATAATGTAGTTTTGATGTATGTTTACCTCTCATATAAGTCCCTATGGTAGTTTCCACCTTATAGTTTTTTAAATTAATTTTTGTGATGATTATTGGAAAATTTCAGATATGGATAATTGTAATTCTGGAGAGATATTTTGGAGTGATGCTCCTAGAAGGACAAGGCCTTCACGCTCATCCACTTCAGTGAGGCCATCGTACAATGAAGATGTTATTGCACTGACTATTGACGATGCGGGAGGTGATGGTATCGTTAACCCATCTAGCTTTCCTTGCATTACATTTCTAAGAAGTGCAGGTTTATTAGATTACTTTCGTATGCTTATTGAAAGAGTTGGTCTAACCAACTTTATGGAGGATGGAAGCCCTCACTATGCCACTCTCACAAAAACTTTTGTTGAGAGTTTTAAATTTCAGAACACACATTTTGGTCCAACTGTTGCCTTCAAGCTATATAGTAGTCATGTTTCTTTGTCCTTGGTAGATTTTTGTGCTATTATAGGTATCAACGCCGCCAGGACAGCGAGCAGGATTCAAGATAAACCCACAGACCTTCAGGGGCTCTACCGAGAAATCACTAACGATGACGGTCGCTCATCCCAGCGTGGGAAGATAAGGAACATTCAACTTCCTGCTCTTAGCTATTTTACTTACTATCTTGCTACTAGTATCCTTGGTAGGGGAAACAGTAGTAATATTTCTAGTTATCACCTTGCTTTTATTGATGCTGCGCTGAACCATAGCACGAAGTATAGTCTTGGTGCACTTGTTGCACGCCGCCTTGCTGTTACTGGCCTATTTTTTGGGGCATTATCGCTACATGTGTAGCAAATGCTTTAAATGTTTCCATTGCCCCTAATGATGAAATAATTGCTCCATGTAGGCTTAATCTTGCTGCCATGAAGTCCCATCACTTTGTTACTGCTAACTCTGCTGCTGAACATTTAGTATATAGAGTTTTATATATAGATGGAGAGGAGCGAAAAATTACTTTGCCGCATCCTGTTTTATTTAAGATTGACAGGTCACCATGGTCGCTCTCTAAGGAGGAGGTAGACGAGCATCTGAGCACAATAGAGTTTCATAGGCAGCAGGAGAGGCGAGATGCGCCTCCAGATGACCACAACACGCAGTACACCGACGCATCCTCGAGCACATATCAGGAGGAGGGTTCCTCCTCGGCATACTACGGGGGCGCCACCTCATGGTCCCCTTGGTGATTGATCTCCACTTAGGCCAAAAGCCTAAGCTTGGGGGGAGGTATACCGACATCACACTCATTTATATATCATGTTCGGTCGGTTCTTTATATATCCATGTTTTCATTTCTTTCGCTTCTTTCGTTTCTCTTTGTTTTATTGTTTTGTTCTTGTTTTCCAAAACACAAACAGCCCAAAAATATGTTTGTTGTTTCTCTTTGTTTGCTTCTTTAGTTTCTTTTGTTGGTTTGTTTTCTTTTCTTGTTTTGGTTTAGTTTTCAAAAATCCAAATTTTTTTTTGCTTTATTTGCTTGCTTCTTTCTGTTCTTGTTTTAAATCGAAAACCCAAAAATATTTGTTATTCTTCTTTGGTTTTGTAAAGTTTGTTGCAGAGTTCACCGGACTTCCGTGTCTCCATTGGAGCTTGATTATCATTCTATATTATTAAATCCACAAGTGAAGAGCAGTAATGATGATTTACGACAATCCGAGTTGTGGTGACAGGCTGGTATGAACTCTATTTGTTTTATTTTTTATACATATACTCGTTGTGTGAGCATGCTTAGTCCGTTCATGTAAGGTGTATATTTGGAGTGGCAGTTAATTACCACATATATAGGTAGGTATGGTGGACACATTTGGCAAACTTTGGTTTTTGGAAGTTGGATGCACGAGTAGATCTCATACTCAGTACAAGTGGAGGCTAGCAATAGACGGGGAGCGACAATCAAGAGAGTAACAACTGTCATAATCATGCTTGCGACAAAACAAAATTAACAGGGGCATAAAAATGATACAAATACTGTGAGGCAAAATAGATCATAGAGGCTTAAGCAACTTTTTGTTTTTAGTCATAGCATGCGTGAGAATGTGCCAAGTTGATTCAAGCGAAACAATCAGAGGGAGATACCACAATGTCACACCCTTCTATGAATAAAACAATGCAAACAAACATTCATACGACATGCTATCTTATATTAATAAGTTGGAACTAACACGTGAGAGGACGAACTACTAGGCATCAATTAAATAACATACACCTTACATGAACGAACTAAGCATGTTCACACAACGAGTATATTGATGTCTACGCACGCTTCTATTCTTGTAGACAGTGTTGGGCCTCCAAGTGCAGAGGTTTGTAGAACAGCAACAAGTTTCCCTTAAGTGGATTACCCAAGGTTTATCGAACTCAGGAAGGTAGAGGTCAAAGATATCCCTCTCAAGCAACCCTGCAATCAAGATACAAAAAGTCTCATGTGTCCCCAACACACCTAATATACTTGTCAGGTATATAGGTGCACTAGTTCGACGAAGAGAGAGTAAAATACAAGTAGTATGGATGATTATAAGTGATAATAACAATCTGAAATAAAAATGGCAACAAGCAAACATGTAGCAGAACAGGCAGAAAACGGTGTTTCAATGCTTGGAAATAAGTCCTAGGGCTTCTACTTTCACTAGTGGACACTCTCAACAATGCTCACATAATTGAATGCATAAATATCATATCTTCACCGTGCTACTCCGAACCACTCTCTGGTCGAATAACGAACACTAATCATTGCGTAGGGCTCAAACAACACTCCTCAAGTTTATATTCCCTCTCTAGGGCACCCCAATGTCACTACGAGCGCCATAGATTAGTAAACAAACGCCAACAATTTCATAGGTTCATCTTCCAACACAAGATATAAATATCATGCTAAACCACACGGTGCACACACTATCACCTTTACCCCGTGATCAAAGTGTTTACAGAGATATCAAAACCACTTGAGTAGCATAACAGATGAAGATCAATCTACTTATTCAACTAGATTACAATGCTCATGATCACATAAAGATCACACCATGGGAGAGAGAGATGAACCACATAGCTACCGGTAGAGCCCTCAGCCCCGGGGGAGAACTACTCCCTCCTCATCATAGGAGACAGCAACGGCGATGGAGATGGCGGTGGAGTCGATGGAGATGGCTTCCGGGGGCACTTCCCCGTCCCGGCATGGTGCCAGAATAGAGATCTGTCCCCCAAAACTTGTCGGTGGCGGTGACGGAGCTACGGATGTATTTTGCGGAAAAGGTCGATTGTTTTAGGGTTTATGCCTCGGGGAGTATATATGGGCGAAAGGGCGATGCCGGGAGGTGGCCAGGGGGGCCACACCCCTAGGTGGCGTGGCCAGGGGGTGGTGGCGCCACCCTATGGTGTGGCCACCCTGTGGCCCCCTCCGGGGCTCTTCGAGACTTCTGGATGCTTCCGGGACTTTTAGGACTTCTGGCTTTTGAATTTACCAATTCCGAGAATATTTCCAGAACAACTTTCCTAAAACTAAAAACAGCAGAAAACATGGAACTGGCTCTGTGGCATCTTGTTAATAGGTTAGTCCTGGAAAACCTAAGAAAACGTATGAAAACATACGAAAAACATGTAGCAATTGGCATAATATCAACATGGAACATCAGAAATTATAGATACGTTTGAGACGTATCAAGCATCCCCAAGCTTAGTTCCTACTCGTCCTCGAGTAGCTAAATGATAAAACAAAATAATTTCTAAGGTGACATGCTACCACACAATCTTGATCATAATATGTAAACTAGGATCAAATGAACTAAAGATGTGACCTATATTTGATATCAACAAGTAATGCATAAACAAAGAAGAAAGAAGTAAAACCTTTAATGAATCAATACTAAAAGACTATCAACTGTGCAAAGTTTATTAGAGATGATTTAAGATTTCAAGAACAACAATATCATGCACGTCAAACTATCTTCGCAGCCCCTATTAGGACCAAGTCAAGCTTTCCACACGATGCAATGCTTGAATCTTAAACTATTTGCGCACTAAAAACAAGCAAGTGTTCTGCGTTGGTCCCTGGCACCGGGATGTTATGGCTAATAGAACATTATGGGGGGGTTTGGAAAATCAACGGAAGAAAGTCTCACAAAGCTGAAAGTGGTCATTAGACAAGAGAAAGTCTTACAACCGAAGCTATGCAAGGAGTAGGGATTGCCACACAACGGACGCACATAGAGCTATAAGTGTATGAAATCTCTCCAATGGAACTAGTGGGGGTGCATCCAACTTGCTTGCTCACGAAGACCTAGAGCTCATTTGAGGAGGCTCATCATTGGAATATACAAGCCAAGTTCTATAATGTAAAGGTCCCCACATAGTTATGAATGAAAATATGAAAACTCTCTCCAAACTGAAGTATTGGTGCAAAACATGAAGCACAAGTGTGGTATAAATGATAGTGATGCGCCCCTCTCTCTTTGGCCTTTTTTCTTTCTTTTTGGGCTTTTTCTTTTTTTTTAATTTTTTTATATATCCTCGCCGGTAGGGGCAACATCCTATATTACAATGAATCATCATACTTTTAGTACTCATAACTCATAAAGAAATATCTCCGATGTCTCTAACTGCATGCTCCTGCCAGTGTAGCAGTATGCATAAATAACCATGAAGCTTATCATCAAGTAACATAATGGAGGTGGATGTTGTGCAGCAATATATCTCGGAATGGCTATGGAAATACCATGATAGGTAGGTATGGTGGTTGTTTTGATGAAGAATATATGGGCTTATGTGTAGGAGAACAAAGTCCTCACACGGGATTTGGATGCACTGGCGAATTTTGCACCAACTCTCAATGTGAGAAAGGGCAATGCACAATACCGAAGAGGCTAGCAAATATGGATGGTGGAAGTGCCAGAAAACCGCAACATAGAACTCACAAGTTAAAAGATTGCAGCAAGCAAATCATCTTACAAGGCAAAGTGCAAATCACTCCAAGAGGGTCCGTGGTAGTGACAAGTCACTGTTAGCTACCCCGACCGTAGCGCGTAACAAAAGGCCGATCAGAAATGTATCACTCGTAGCAATCATATACCATTGTCTCTATCAGCTGGTAATTTAAGCGTGGCATAGTTTCAAGTTTCTTAGACCAACCATTAAAATTCTATACTTACTAGTCCTTCATGTTTATCCATTAAGCAAATTAATATCTCAAAACAACAACAGTGATTCAAATGAAGCAGTTTAGTTATTTACAAGACCATGCGAATTTTTCCACTATACCAACTACCACATAAGCATTTCTATTCTAAACCAAACACATATATGAGAACCACCTAACTACAAAAGCTAACAGCTATGAACAAGAGATGCATGAAAACAAAGGCTAAACGCAGTACTAGCAAAAAGTGAACACTCACAGAACAATAAGAATGAAAATTAGAGTGTTCTAAGCAATGAAAACGGAGCGTGTCTCTATCCCACACAAGTATTATAAGATCCAACCATAAACTACAACAAATAAAACTAAACAAACTCAAAGCAAAAATAAAATACGCAACAAGTAAAGCACATAAGATGTGACCGAATAAAAATATAGTTTAACTAGAAGTGACCTGATAATTTGTTGATGAAGAAGGGGATGCCTTGGGCATCCCCAAGCTTAGACGCTTGAGTCTTATTGAAATTTGCTGGGATGTACCACCGGGGCATACCCAATCTTAGGCTTTTCACTCTTCTTGGTCACATCATATCATCCTCTTCTCTTGACCCTTGAAAACTTCCTTCACATCAAAATTCTCACAATCTTCATTAGCAACGTTAGTGCAATTGAAATAATAAATTCACATGGTTCAGTTTCAACACAATTCTAACACTCAAAAACACATTAGCTACTGTCACAACTTCTTTCAAAACTCTTTTTCTCAAAATAACACCAAAAGAAATAGATTAAGATGCAAATGCGATAAATGGCAGAAATCTATCAAAACAGAACAACAGTTAAAGATCGATTTTTTCCAAATTCTTCTGTTGCTCAAATTAAAAACTGGTCTTCTACCAAAAGTTGCGTATATAACTCAGGATTAAGCACAAAAAAGCTCAGGTCATTTTGAATTTTCTTTGATTTTTAACGGAATTAACAGTGGACAGAAGAAATCTGTTTCCTGCGCAGAAATCCGAAATATATCCTTAACTTTTCACTAGAGCCTTTACTTGGCTCAACAAAAACACAAAATAAAAGATACAGAGGGGTTTATAAGGAAATAGAGAACACCCAGATGCAAAGCACACCAAATAAAACGAAAGAAACGGGTTGAAAATGGAGAAATAAAACGGGTTGTCTCCCGTAAGCGCTTTTCTTTAACGCCTTTCAGCTAGGCACAATGATTTTTAAAACATGCTCACATAAGAATAAGAGTTGAAGCACAATAAGGGAGCATCAAGAAGAAAATATAAAACAAATTTAAGTCTAACCCACTTCCTATGAAAAAGAATCTTGTAGAAAAACAAGTCAACGAAGCACAAAGTGACTAGCATAGGAAGAGAAAATAAGTGCAATTTCAAAAATTTCAACATAAAGAGGGGAAACTTAATATTGTTGAGATGCATAAAACCATGTTTCCCTCTCTAATAATAACTTTCAGTAGAATCATGAATAAAGTTAACAATATAGCTATCACAAGAAACATTCTTATCATGAGCCACATGCATAAAAGAATCAATACTCTCCACATAAGTATAGTCATTCTTATTAATAGCAGTGGGAGCAAATTCAACAAAATAGCTATCATTATTATTCTCATCACCATAATCATCAAATATAGGAGGCATAGTATCATCAAAATAAATTTTCTCCTCAATAGTAGGTGGACTGAAAATATCATATTCATCATTGTAATCATCATATATAGGAATAATAATATCATCATAAGCAATAGAATAGTTATCCTCCAAAATGTGTTCATTTGTAAACATATCATCATTTTTAATAGGAGGAGATGTATCAAGAATATAATCATCAGTAGCAAAAGGATTTTCAAACACATCATCCACAAGTTTAGAGCTTTCAATATCATCATTTTCAATATCAAAAGTAGTGTGCTTTTCCCAATCATGATCACTACTATATGTAACAGGCATAGGCTCATCATCAAAGCAAATTTTCTCCTTCGTGCTTAAGGAACTAAAAAGATCATTTTCATATAAAGTAGCTTCCCCAAGCTTGGACTTTTCCATAGCATTAGCAATAATGGTGTTCAAAGAATTCATACTAATAATATTGCTATTAGCATGCAAATAAAGCTCCATAGGTTTTTAATTTTCTCTTCAAACACTTCATGTCCTAACTCAAGATAAATATTATAAATCTCTCTCATTTTTGTTGTTGTTTTCCATTAAGACTACTAGTAAAAAATAAAAACAAGAAGCGAGTAAAAATAAGCCCAACTAGTGAAAACAAGAAACAAAAAGACAAAATTGCAGAATCTAAAGGAAATAACTTCGAGCACTCACAAAGGATGTGAGTACCTTTTACCTTACCTCCCCGGCAATGGCGCCAGAAAAGATCTTGATGTCTACGCACGCTTCTATTCGTGTAGACAGTGTTGGGCCTCCAAGTGCAGAGGTTTGTAGAACAGCAGCAAGTTTCCCTTAAGTGGATTACCCAAGGTTTATCGAACTCAGGGAGATAGAGGTCAAAGATATCCCTCTCAAGCAACCCTACAATCAAGATACAAGAAGTCTCTTGTGTCCCCAACACACCTAATATACTTGTCAGGTATATAGGTGCACTAGTTTGGCAAAGAGAGAGTAAAATACAAGTAGTATGGATGATTATAAGTGATAATAACAATCTGAAATAAAAATGGCAGCAAGCAAACATGTAGCAAAACAGGCGGAAAACGGTGTTTCAATGCTTGGAAATAAGTCCTAGGGCTCCTACTTTCACTAGTGGACACTCTCAACAATGCTCACATAATTGAATGCATAAATATCATCTCTTCACAGTGCTACTCCGAACCACTCTCCGGTCGAATAACGAACACTAATCATTGTGTAGGGCTTAAACAACACTCCTCAAGTTTATGTTCCCTCTCCAGGGCACCCCAATGTCACTACGAGCGCCCTAGATTAGTAAACAAACGCCAACAATTTCATAGGTTCATCTTCCAACACAAGATATAAATATCATGCTAAACCACACGGTGCACACACACTATCACCTTTACCCCGTGATCAAAGTGTTTACGGAGATAACAAAACCACTTGAGTAGCATAACAGATGAAGATCAATCTAGTTATTCAACTAGATTACAATGATCATGATCACATAAAGATCACACCATGGGAGAGAGAGATGAACCACATAGCTACCGGTAGATCCCTCGGCCCCGGGGGAGAACTAGTCCCTCCTCATCATAGGAGACACCAACGGCGATGGAGATGGCGGTGGAGTCGATGGAGATGGCTTCCGGAGGCACTTCCCCGTCCCGGCAGGGTGCCAGAACAGAGATTTGTCCCCCAAAACTTGTCAGTGGCGGCGGCGGAGCTATGGATGTATTTTGCGGAAAAGGTCGATTGTTTTAGGGTTTATGCCTCGCGGAGTATATATGGGCGAAAGGGCGATGCCGGGAGGTGGCCAGGGGGCCACACCCCTAGGTGTCGCGGCCAGGGAGTGGTGGCGCCACCCTATGGTGTGGCCACCCTGTGGCCCCCCTCTGGGGCGGACTTCTGGATGCTTCCGGGACTTTTAGGACTTTTGGCTTTCAAATTTTCCAATTCCGAGAATATTTCCATAACAACTTTTCTGAAACTAAAAACAGCATAAAACAGGGAACTGGCTCTGTGGCATCTTGTTAATAGGTTAGTCCCGAAAAACATAAGAAAACGTTGGAAAACATACGGAAAACATGTAGCAATTGGCATAATATCAACATGGAACATCAAAAATTATAGATACGTTTGAGATGTATCATATATGTACAAAAATAAAACAAATAGAGTTCATACCAGCCTCTCACCACAACTCGGATTATCGTAAATCATCATTACTGCTCTTCACTTGTAGATTTAATAATATAAAATGATAATCAAGCTCCAATGGAGACACGAAAGTACGGTGAACTCTGCAATAAAATTTACAAAATCAAAGAAGAATAACAAATATTTTTGGGTTTTTTATTTAAAACAAGAACATAAAGAAGTAAGCAAATAAAGCAAAATATTTTTGGATTTTTTAGAACTAAACCGAAACAATAAAAGAAAGAAAACCAACAAAAGAAACTAAAGAAGGAAACAAAGAGAAACAACAGAAATATGTTTGGTCTTTTTGAGTTTTGGAAACCAAGAACAAAACAATAAATCAAAGAGAAACAAAAGAAGCGAAGG
Source organism: Alopecurus myosuroides (assembly GCA_028641055.1). Lineage (NCBI taxonomy): Eukaryota > Viridiplantae > Streptophyta > Magnoliopsida > Poales > Poaceae > Alopecurus > Alopecurus myosuroides. The sequence goes on from CM054057.1 coordinate 535,861,167, forward strand.
AAACGAAAACATGGATATACAAAGAACCGACCGAACATGATATATAAATGAGTGTGATGTCGGTATACCTCCCCCCAAGATTAGGCTTTTGGCCTAAGTGGAGATCAATCACCAAGGGAACCATGAGGTGGCGTCCCCATAGTATGCTGAGGAGGAACCCTGCTCATGATATGTGCTCGAGGATGCGCCGGTGTACTACGTGTTTTGGTCCTCTCGAGGTGCGTCTCGCCTCTCCTGCTGCCTGTGAAACTCCGTGGTGGTCAGATACTCGTCTACCTCCTCCTTAGAGAGCGACCATGGTGACCTGCCAATCTTAAACAAAACAGGCTGCGGCAAAGTAACTTTTCGTTCCTCTCCATCTATATATAAAACTCTATATACTAAACGTTCAACAGTAGAGTTAGCAGTAACAAAGTGATGGGACTTTATGGCAGCGAGATTAAGCCTACATGCAGCAATTATTTCATCACTAGGAGCAATGGAAACATTTAAAGCAGTTGCTACACGTGTAGCGATAATGCCCCCCAAAATAGGACAGTAGCAGCAAGGCGGAGTGCAACAAGTGCACCAAGACTATACTTCGTCCTATGGTTCAACGCGACATCAATAAAATCAAGGTGATAACTAGAAATATTACTACTGTTTCCCCTACCAAGGATACTAGTAACAATATAGTAATTAAAATATCTAAGAGCAGGAGGTTGAATGTTCCTTATCTTACCACGCTGGGATGAGCGACCGTCATTGTTGGTGATTTCTCGGTAGAGCCCCTGAAGGTCTGCGGGCTTATCCTGAATCCTGCTCGTTGTCCCGGTGGCGTTAATACCTATAATAGCACAAAAATCTACCAAGGACAAAGAAACATGACTACTATATCGCTTGAAGGGAACAATTGGACCAAAATGTGTGTTCTGAAATTTAAAACTCTCAACAAAAGTTTTTGTGAGAGTGGCATACTGAGGGCTTTCATCCTCCATAAAGTTGGTTAGATCAACTCTTTCAATAAGCATACGAAAGTCATCTAATAAACCTGCACTTCTTAGAAATGTAATGCAAGGAAAGCTAGATGGGTTAACGATACCATCACCTCCTGCATCGTCAATAGTCGATGCAATAACATCTTCATTGTACGATGACCTCACTGAAGTGGATGAGCGTGAAGGCCTTGTACTTCTAGGAGCATCACTCCTAAATATCTCTCCAAAATTATAATTATCCATCTCTGAAATTTTCCAACAATCATCACAAAAATTAATTTCAAATAACTATAAGGTGGAAACTACCACAGGGACTTATATGAGAGCTAAACATACTTCAAAACTGAAGGGAATATGCCCGAGGGGCAATAATAAAGTGGTTATTATATTATTCCTTGTTTATGATAAATGTTTATTTCTCATGCTAGAATTGTATTAACCGGAAACGTTGATACATGTGTGTTTAATAAACAAACAATGGTTCCTAGTAAAGCCTCTCTTCTAACTAGCTCGTTGATTAATAGATGATCAAGGTTTCCTGATCATGAACATTGGATGTTGTTTATAACGAGGTCATGCCATTGGTAGAATGATGCGATGAACATAGACCCAATATCAAGATAACAATATGATCAAGTCATTTAGTTTATATTGTTATATCTTGCACACGAAGTAACTTATTCTTTAGACCATGAGATCATGCCAATCACTGGTACCGGAAGGGTGCTTTGATGTCATCAAACGTCACACTGTAACAGGGTGACTATAAAGGTGCCGTTAGGTATTCAGAAAGTATTAGTTGAGGATCGTGGATCAAGAGTGGGATTTGTCCATCCAAATGACGGAGAGATATACTCTGGTCCCTCTCGGTGATATCACATCGACACCGCTTGCAAGCACGCGATATGATCACAAGGATGTCATATCACGGAAACGAGAAAAGAGTACTTGTCAGGTAACGATATGGAACAAGTTATGGTTGATACCAATGATCGAATCTCGGACAAGTAAAATACCGCGAGACAAAGGGAATGGTTCACGTCGTTGATGGTTCACACGATCACGAGAGTCATCGTTAAATATATAGGAGTCATCACGTATCTCCAGATTCCACTGTTGATTATTGATCAGAGAGGAGTCTTGATCATGTCTATATTATTCGCGAACCGTAGGGTGGCACACTTAAGGTTGGATGATGCGTTTGTGAGGATACGGAATACCGAAAAATGTTTTGGGCAGCACCAAAATTGTTTCGGGGAAAATTGAAATAGTTCAAGGGGTTTTTCGTCGAATGGTTGTTAATAGAATTAACAAATGATTCAAGGTGCTATATGAAAATGTTTGTTAATGGAATTAACGAATTCTGAAATAAAGAAATAAAAATGTTTTATTTATTTATTGAAGAAAAACTCTTGGATTTTCTAAGTGGGAAATAAAGGAAGGATGAGTGGATGTGAGTGGAGTGTCCACTCACATGATGAGGGAAGAGGTGGGGGCACCTCCATAGGCTGGCCGCACCCCCTTGGGCTGCCTCTCCCCTCTCCTATAAATAGAGGGCATGAGCTCCCTCTCTCACACACACTTGCGCACCTCACTTCCTCTCCACCCGCTGCTCCAGTCCATGGTCTCTAGCTTGGCGAAGCCTTGATCGTGGGATTTTTCACCACCACCACGCTGTCGTGTTGCTGGAGTTCCGAGGGATCCTCTACTTCCGCCTCCCCACTGGATCGAGGGAACGGAGGTCGTCATCAATGTAACATCCCAAGTATGAAAACTCCCCTTAGAATGTTTGATTTCATGTTTAATTAAAGTATTGCATCATGTCATCATGTTTATTCCCTTGTTTGCATTTGTTTCATTTAGTTTGCATTTGTTTTTCCCTGTTTTCACAATTCAAATTTAAACCTTATTCAAACAATTGTTTCATACTTGCTCTGTTACAACATTTTAGATAAAAATCACAAATAAAAACAACCAATTTGTTTCACTTTATTCCATAGTGATCACTTATTAAAATGATGGTTTTAATCAATCATTTAAATTCCAAATCACATTTAAAATTCAAATTAAAGCATCAAACAGCAACCAATTTGAATTCATGCAAATTATACCACAATTTTAATCAATGGTTTGTAATTAACATAGGGGTTACCCTATTTTAAAGTTTGTTTTTATTAATGGTCATTTAATAAAGAAATTCATCCAAATTTGGGTTAAACACAAACAGCAAGCAAAATTCAAAATTTCTGAAAACAAAACTTAGCATTTGTTTGCTAATGGCCTAATGAACTCCCCCTAATTTTTCCAAATTTTTTACTAATGCAAAACCCTTCCTTTTCTTTCAATTACTAATTCAGCAAAAAAAAACAGGAGAAATAAAAATTTAAAAGAATTTTTGGCGCCAGGAGGAGTGGGCTGCGTCCAGCCCACTTCCTTTCTCTCCCGCGCAGCGCAGCCCAGCCCGTTACTCACTCAACTTACCGGTTCGTTTTTTTTTTCTGTTCTAATCTGTCGTCACCCTCGTGTACGGCGACGCATCCGGAGCGCCACGGCGGCATCGGCAAGCTCCGACGGCGATCCGTGCCCCCCGTACCCTATAAGAGCTCCCCACGGACCCCCTAGACCTAACCCTAGCCCTAGGTGTCCTGTTCCCCTCGAGCCGCCGCCGATTTTCCTCTCCTCGTCGCATCGGCCACCCACTGTCACCTCACCGGCGAGATCACGTCTGAATCCATGCGCACCGCCGTCGCCATGGAGCTCCTGCACCCCACCTAGCTACTGGAAACGAACCACCTCGTCACCCTCTACAGTTTTGACACCGTAGTTTCCCCGGAGAGCCACCACAGCCGCGCCGCCGTCCTCGTCCACGCCGCGGTCGCCGCCGTCTGCCTCGAGCTCGCGCCTCCGCAACGACTGCATCCGCGGTGAGCCACCGTCTCCATTCCTCTCTGTTGCACCGTGCACGCATCTGCACCACGCACGCATCCAGCACACGCACGCACCACCAGATCGCAGCAGCCACGCATCAGCTCGTCGCCGGCGATCTTGCTTCTGTCAGGTTCAGTCGCGAGCGCGCGCAAAGTTCAGTTAAGTGTTAGATCTGAAGCATAACCTTGCTGCGTCTCGGTTACTGACAACGAAACGGAAACAGCGCACTGGTTCAGAGCTAACGAGCGCGCAGCGGGGTCGTGGGATCGATCCCTCGCGGCCGCGATTTAATCCAAACATTTTTCCTCCGCTGGCTGACAAGCAGGGCCCGCATGTCTGCGACCCTTGTGGCCACGCAAGCATGCGCAGCGCCACGCTGGCCCCAGGCCCACGCGCAGTGGCTGTGGCTAGCCCACAGTGCGGTAGCAAACGTTTTAAAACTTTTCTGTTTCAAAAACTAATCCTTTTAAATTGCAGAATAGTCCCTAAAATGAAAACCTTAATAACTTTTAATCTATAATTCCAAATAATAAACTCTAAATATGTTTGTTGTTCTAAATTAAATTGTCTATCCAACTATGCCATTTGTTTCCTGTTTTGAATTTTCAAAATGCAATTCAAATTTGAATTCAAATAGTTCAATTGTATTTTGCTAAATTGCATAACTAAATCATAATAAATCCAAATCATGCAAATAAAATATGTTTTCAATGCTATTTCAAATAACCTATTCAAATATAAATTTTGTTTCATGGTTTGAATAATTTAAATTGCTCAAATAATTTAAACCTTATTTAAATCATTTAAAATTGCTAAAATCATAACTTGCTCAATTTAAATTATTTTTGAATATGCAAAATATGTTTTCAAACCCCCAAAGTATAAAATTTTCAAATGTGAACTTGAATTTATGTTTGGAACAAATAAAATTCAAATAAAAATTCAAACTTGTTTTAAATTCATTTAAAACTTGTTTAATATTGTCTAAGTCATAATAAATTCATCCTAATGCCTTTATCAATATTTGAAACATGTAATCCACCCAAAATTTCATGATCTTTTCAAATATGAATTTTTTTATTTGTTTTGAACAATTTAAATGGTTGAAAACAACAAATACTTGTGTGTCACCTTTAAGGCACCAAAAAATTCCCTAAATTAATAAATAAATTTCTAAATTGGTAAACCCTATTTTAAATTGGTTCTATTGTTGTTATTTTGTTGTTTTCCTCATGCATGCATCATACTAAACCACTGGCACCTGTTGATTAGTTGGAAAACAAATAATCTAACCAAAATCCATGGGCTTTTCATATGCAACCCAAAATTGCATATGTGTCCATTTAAATTGTGTTACCATGTCAACTAGTTTATTTTGATGCATCTATTAACTTGACATGCATCATCCCATGATTGTGCACTATGCCATGATATTGATTGTTTATTTTTGCTGTATTGTTTGTTTGCTTCTTCTCGGATAGACGACGACGTTGAGACCGACGATCTTTACGACACCCCTTCTGAGGATCTAGCCCAGTACCCGGCTACTGAGTTTGCAGGAAAGTTATCACTCACATGAACCATTGTGTTTCCCTTCAACATTGGTTACCGATACTTTCCGTTGTCTATTTCTGCTAGCCCTATGTATCGTTGCTTCTGTTACGAACCTATCACTTGATACCCTGAAACCTGATATTGCCTCACCTCTAGTCCTATAACCCCGTTGCTTGGGCCCGTGTCTTACTAGCATGCTTAGGGTTGTTTTTGCTCGAGTCTGTTATCCGTTACTTTCCGTTATCATATTATATTATGTTCTGGGGCTCGATGTTAAACAACAACCTGTTAATTTGAGGTAATAATAAATTGCTGATAAGGCACCGGCAGGAGGCCCGGCGTGGTTTTGAGGCCTGCTAGTGTCGACCCTAATAGGAAAAGGGTCTTGTCTACTGATCCATGATGAGCGCACTATCCGCATGTGGGAAGCGTGTATGGGCGCCCCCCTCAATTTGATTCGATTCGCATCTCGTCCAAATCACCACACTTAGTTCGGGTTTTCCATTTGATGCACGCATATGCAGGTACGAACCCGAGGCCAGGGTGGAACTTTTGTAGTCGACATTTAGGGCGGCGTGGTCTTCCAGTGCTATGAGGGTCCCCTTTTCTTCGTGGGGCTCGATTAGCCGCGCACGCACAGCACGTGGTGCTTTGGGCTTGATGCGAAGAAGAGTTGAGTTGTGTTGAGTGCCCCGCTTGGTGGGAAAGGCCTTCCCATCTGGCGGGTTATTCTTACGTGTACGACCAAATTGGTGCACCCATGCAGGGATAAATCTTCTCGAGAAGCCGTGTTTTCCGCGGTTATGGTTAACTTGGTGAAAGTACTGGCTAACAAGTACTCAGAACAACTTACACCTAACTAATGATAACTTGACTAGTAATAGGCTTATTGATACAACAACTTGATCCATCATTAATACAACTGTGTGAGTTATCCTCGGATTGCTTCTTTGGATAAGGGGCGAGATCCAGGATGGGTTTGTTTGGTGGTTAGCTATAGTTGGTTACGATACGCTATCTTAACTCTTTCTGTTACACCGGAAGTTGTAGTATGTTCTGTAGTTGGTTAGTGCAGCCAGTTGCAGCATCTTTTATATCCCTTCCTTCCGTGGAACCCAAGGCATCTGTGCTTGGTGTTGACGGGCTACACTTTGGTGAACTGTGAGTCTTGCTTGCCAGTACGTTTATGTACTGACCCCTTTGGGGCTGTGGTTTCCGCAGACTATGCTTACGAGGATCCCCGTGACGGCTACTACGTTGAGTTTGACGAGGCTGCTGACGAGTAGGTAGCGGACCCGGGCAGGATCCGAGACATCGTGGATGGGCTCCGTTTTCTTTTCATTCCCGGCTTCTTAAGCCTATTTGGATTTGTCTGTACTCAGACCCTTTGAATGCTTCCGCTGAGTTGTAATGATGTTATGTTGGGACATGTGTCCTCTGGATGATTGTATTTGCTATTCTCTGCCCTAGTGAGGGCCAATTGCAACTTATTTCCATCTTTTGTGTCTTAGAGATATGTTATGTTATCATCTTGTTCAAAGCCGTTGACGTACCATGTGTGTATGGTATGAAGTACGTCAATGGTAGTGTCCTGATTTCTATGGGATAGTTTACATCGACGGTGAATAGTAAATATTGGTTGTCACACCTAAGTGTTGGCCTACTCGTAAGAGATGCGGGTGCCGGTAAGCCCCGTAATCCAATCAAAATACTGTTCAGTTCGTACGGTGAGTATCCTCTAGAAGTCCGGGTGCGACAAATGGTATCAGAGCCTGTCTGCCTGTAGGATCCCTTTTACTGGTCGCAGTTGAGTATAGAAACTATTTTTGTAGCTATATAGGAAAAATGAAACGTGAGAGTAGGAATTCTGCCATTTTTCTTCTTTCCCCACCCACCCACCCTTTTCTGGTAAGGAAGTGCAACGTTGTTTTCTGTTCTCACCTAAACTTTCAAGTTAGGATTTCACGTATCCTGGTTTCTCAAGGATAGTTATATCTACTAGACCATAGGAATGGAGGTGGTTGTGACATGATTTATCATGTTGCCTACTCATGATTGAGAACGGAGGCGTGTAAGCCCCGGAAGCAAATCCTCTATCCCTTAAGCAGTAGATATTGATCCTTTAGAAGCCCGGATGGGGTTTTCCGTAGTACCTCAGGAGTTTTTGGTCTCGTGTTTCCCGTTGTTGCTTCGATATCCTGTTCTTCTCAACATCCTTTTCGTCCGTTGAAACCTTGTTGTTGCTTTCCACTTTAGTTCTTCTACCGGCGTCTAATCACAACTTCCCCGATCATCTGCAGATGGATCTCAGGTTCTTCACGCAGGTGGTTCGGATGACTCGTTGCGAGAGCACTGCCGGTTATCCGGAGATGCTGAGAGACATGGTCACTTATCTGGGGTTCCGTTGGGCACCAGAGTACCAGGTCTACGAGCAGCAGCGAGAGTTTGACCAGACCTACTACCAGGCTATCGTCTACATTCTGTCAGATGATGGCATGAGCGTTGTCCACCGCTATGAGGCAGTAGGTTCCACAGTGGATATGGCCGTGCAGCAGGCAGCTTATGTGAGTCTCACCGTCCTTCGTGCTGACTACTGGGGATTTGACGATTCTATCTATCGCCACATCCTCCGTGGTTACATCACTTCGGCGGGATCTCACTTCACTCTCTATGACAACTTGGATGTTTATGAGCGTGATAGTTCCAGGCTGCACACCACCGCTCAGTTTGTGAGGCACAGTGACGCAGTTGCCACCACCCTTTCTCAGGAGTTGGTTTCAGTCAGAGAGCAGCTCTACCTTGCTTTGACTCGTCTGGCGACGTACACCACAGACTTTGTTGGAGATGAGCGCTTTGCACGTTTCGATCAGCCAGTGGGTCGTCGTCTGCCAGATGCTGGAGGTTACGAGCCGATCAGAGGTCCACTCCTCAACCTCGGAGCTGGATACACTGGGATTCCACGCTTTGGAGCACAGGGAGTCGACGCTATGTATTTCACCACACCTAGAGTCGCTCTCAGGACACGTCAGATCTATGTGGATCGTCGTTCTACCTACTTTCGTGGGCCTCCTCCTCAACGTACCCCTCGTCGTACTACTCACCGCCGTCCTGCGTGATGAGCATGGGAGTACCGATGTGTCCATTCATAGCTATGTTTAGTTATCCTTTGACTTTCGAACCATGTAATGGTGTGTTGGATATTCTGATGTATTTGAACATGTGATGATGTACCTGTTGGTTATCTATTCATGCGTCGGAATAATCTCTCTTTCGGTTACCAAGTCTATCCTTTTCTATTGTTGTGCTAAAATGCATGTCTATTCAGGATGCCGCCAACAAGGAGCAACCCGCCTGAGCCACCTTTGATCACGGAGCTGTTGACTCAGATGACTCAGGTCGTGACTCAGATGGCCCAGATCCAGGCTAACCAGCACAACAACCAGAATGCTCCACGAGTCAGCATCAAGGAGTTTCTGAGTCTGGGGCCGAGAGCTTTCGTGGCAACACGTGAGCCTCTGGATGCTGATGACTGGATCAGGGAGATGGCCAGGGCTCTTGACATTGCTCACGTTGCTGAGGAAGACAAAGTCAAGTATGCCACCTACCTACTGAAGGGTCAGGCAGCTACCTGGTGGGAGAATTACCAGACCATGAGAGCTGGATACCCAATCACCTGGGGCTGTTTCAAGGATGCCTTCCTGAAGCACCACATCCCAGATGGTCTCATGGAAAGGATGCGTGAAGAGTTCTGCTCTCTTAAGCAGGGCAAGCTGGACGTCATTGGCTACCAGAATGAGTTCAATCGCCTCGCTCGTTATGCTGGTGATGAGGTGTCCACTGAGGCCAAGAAGATGGCAAGGTTCCGCCGAGGTTTTAACCCGAAACTCAAGTACGCCCTCACCAACATCAAGTGCAAAGACTTCGAGGAGCTCGTGAACACCGCGCTCAATGAGGAAAATGGGAGCAAGGCGTTCGAAGAGTCCCGCAAGCATTCGCGTGAGGGTGGTTCCTCCTCCAACATGACCACCCCTCCGCAGAAGCGCCGCATCTGGGTGCCAAATGGTGCTGTCACTAGGGCTCCATATGCCCAAGCTTCTCAAGGCTTCGCTTCCCGCCCACCCAACCCAGCTCAGATGCAGGCTCAGAGGTTCTCAATGGGACAGCCAAGGCCAGATGCACCTCGTGTCGTCACTTGCTACAAATGCAAGCAGACTGGACACTATGCTGATAAGTGCACTCAGAGGCAGCTACCTCCACCACCTCCTCGCCCCAACACCAACCAGGCAATGGTTCGTGCTCCCCCGGCTAAAGCCTTCAACTCCAACAACAGGCCTATCGGGAGGACCGCGAGGGTGAATCATATCAAGGCCGACAAAGCTGAGGAAGCTGTTGACGTCGTTCTCGGTACATTCCCCGTTAATTCTAACCCAGCTAAAGTGTTGTTTGATACCGGAGCATCGCATTCTTTCGTGTCAAAGATATTTGCGACAGCAGTTAAACTACCTTTTGTTGGTTTGGGTTCCCCGCTAGTAGTAAACTCCCCTGGAGCAACTATGCAAACTTCCAAGATCAGTCATGAAAATCAGATCCTAATTGGAGGCCACATATTTCTTGCTTCTCTCATACTACTTGGCAATTCTGACATTGATGTCATCCTTGGTATGGATTGGTTGAAGGCCAATAAAGCTACGATTGATTGTGCTCAGAAGTCAATAACTCTGTTCCACCCTTCTGGCCAGATAGTCTATTATCCAAATGAATCAAGTTCTGTTCAGATATACACCCTCGATGCTAAACCTCTACCTCTACTTGAAAATGTTCCGGTGGTTTGTGAATTCCCTGACGTATTTCCAGAAGAGTTGCCAGGGATGCCTCCGGACAGAGCAGTTGAGTTCGTGATCGAGCTTGAAAGGTACTGCTCCAATCTCTAAGCATCCATACAAGATAGCTCCTCCTGAACTGAAATTGTAAAGGAGCAAATCGATATGTACATGGAGAAAGGTTACATTCAACCTAGTTCCTCCGCTTGGGGTTGCCCAACTCTGTTCGTTGCCAAGAAGGATCAAACAAAAAGACTCGTGGTTGACTATCGTCCTCTCAACGAGAAAACCATCAAAAACAAGTATCCAATTCCTCGTATCGATGATCTTTTTGATCAACTTGCTGGAGCCTCAATATTCTCAAAGTTGGACTTGAGGATGGGTTACCATCAAATAAAGATCAGAAAGGAAGATATTCCGAAAACAGCTTTCACCACTCGGTACGGTCTATATGAATACACTGTCATGTCCTTTGGTCTCACCAATGCACCGGCGACATTCTCAAGACTCATGAATTCTGTCTTCCATGAATACCTCGAAAAGTTCGTTGTGGTATATCTTGATGACATTCTGGTCTACTCAAAATCTGAGGAAGAGCATGGAGAACACCTTCATCTCACTCTCATGAAACTTCGCGAGCATCGTCTATATGCCAAATTCTCCAAATGTGAGTTCTGGATTCCAGAAGTTGCTTACCTTGGTCATGTCATCTCTGCCAAGGGCATAGCCATTGATCCAGAAAAGGTTAAAGCAATTGTTGATTGGAAACCTCCTAAGACGGTGAAGCAAGTAAGAAGCTTTCTAGGCTTGGCTAGCTATTGTCGTCGTTTCGTCCAAAACTTTTCCAATATTGCCAAACCTCTCACTGATCTCACAAAGAAGGACAAGAAGTTCGTTTGGTCTCCACAATGTGATGAAAGTTTCAATCTTCTGAAGACTAAACTCACTTCTACCCCAGTTCTGGTTGGCCCAGATACTGCCCGATCTTTCACCGCAAGAACCACCAAGATAACTATTCTCCCAATCACGTGAGCGATACACGTAACCTGAAGAATATGGATAGATTTAGGCGAGAAACGCACGAACCCTCTTGGCAGATCCAAGAACACTCGCACCTTTATTTCACACCAAGCTCGACAACTCAAGGCAGATCCAAGAGCCCCCGACCCACAAACGAACCCTCTTGGCAGATCCAAGAACACTCGCACCTTTATTTGCAAAGATAACTGACGAACGTCCGAGACGCCGTCTACACGCCGATCCCCTAGGGATGGTGGTAACCTGGAACTTTTAGTTCTACATAATTTTCAACCTCCCCAAACCCTAGGCCTTGGCTCTCTTTATATAAGAGGCCAACCCCTAGTCGGTTGGACAAACCCAAACCGAAACTGACTCAAACACGTAAACCGAAACTGACTCAATCCTAAACCTAGTTGGACTCAAACTGGATACAAACCGGCCCATTTAGAAGACTCGGCCACAACATGCGGCTCGCAGACCTTAGACATTATACATCGTTGTTTATTGTCCTAGCGTGCTAACCAGTAGATGTCCGTATCACCCCAGTTCTGGTTGGCCCAGATACTACCAAACCTTTCCAGATATTCTGCGATGCATCTCTCCAAGGTCTAGGTGCAGTTCTTATGCAAAACGTCAAGTTGTGGCTTATGCTTCACGTCAGTTGAACCCACATGAGCAAAACTATCCCACACATGATCTAGAACTTGCAGCAGTTGTGTTTGCCCTCAAGAAATGGAGGCAATACTTGTTGGGTAACCGCACTGAAATCTTTTCCGATCATAAGAGTCTGAAATACATCTTCACTCAACCAGATCTAAACCTCAGGCAAAGGAGATGGATTGAAAAGATTAAATACTTTGATCTCACCATTTCTTACACTCCAGGCAAGGCTAATGTTATGGCCGATGCTCTCAGTCGCAAGTCATATTGCAATAATCTCATGATCATGGAAAGCCAACCTCCACTTCATGAAGAATTCCAGAAGCTGAACCTTGGTCTTGTTCCGCAAGGTTATCTTGCTAGCTTGACAGCCAGTCCAACTCTCGAGGACAAGATTCGTTCTGAACAACTTCGTGATACTGAAATCAAGAAGATGGTTGAGCACATCAAGGAAGGCAAGGAGAAATTCAAGTCCTTCTCAGTTGATGATAAAGGAACTGTGTTCTTCGAAGAACGCATTGCAGTTCCTCAAGTTCAAAGTCTCAAAGATATCATTCTCAAGGAGGCTCATGAAACTCCTCTCTCCATCCACCCTGGAAGTACAAAGATGTACCAGGATCTCAAGACTCTGTATTGGTGGCCTGGCATGAAACGTGAAATTGCTCAATACGTTTCTGAATGCGACGTTTGTCAACGTGTTAAGGCATTCCATCAGAAAACAGCCGGTCTACTCCAACCTCTGAAAATCCCTGAGTGGAAGTGGGACATGATTGAAATGGACTTCGTCACTGGTTTTCCAAAGTCCAAGAAGGGCAACGATGCAATCTTCGTTGTTATTGATCGTCTCACTAAGGTAGCTCACTTCTTTGCTGTCAAAGAAACAATCTCAGCTAGCCAGTTAGCAGAGCTATACACAGCAAAGATTGTTCCTCTTCATGGTGTTCCATTGGAAATAAGCTCAGACCGTGGAAGCATATTCACTTCTCATTTCTGGAAAAGCTTTCAAGAAGCATTGGGCACCAAACTTCTGTTCAGCACAGCTTATCACCCTCAGTCTCAGGGGCAAGTCGAAAGAGTCAATCAGATTCTCGAGGATATGCTCAGAGCATGTGGTATCTCCTTTGGCATGAAATGGGAGGATTGCCTTCCATATGCTGAATTCTCCTACAACAACAGCTTCCAGGCAAGCCTAGGCATGGCACCATTTGAAGCACTCTATGGCCGCAGATGCAGGAGTCCAATCAATTGGTCTGGAGCTGGTGAACGTTCACTCTTAGGCCCTGACATTGTTAAGGAAGCCGAGGAGAAAGTTCGCATCATTCGTGACAATCTCAAGATTGCTCAGTCTCGTCAGAAAAGCTACTATGACAGCAAGCACAGGGATATGATCTATGCACCTGGTGACAAGGCATATCTCCGTGTAACTCCCCTCAGAGGCACTCATCGTTTCGGTGTGAAAGGAAAGCTTGCACCAAGATAGATTGGTCCTTTCAACATTCTCTCAAGGCGGGAAGAAAATGCCTATCGTCTTGAACTTCCAGAAAAACTATCCAAGGTGCACGATGTGTTCCACGTGTCACAGCTCAAGAGGTGTTTCAAAGATCCAGATCGTGCAGTTGATCATGATTCCATTGAACTGCAAGATGATCTATCTTATGAGGAGCACCCTGCTCGTATTCTCGATGAGACCGAGCGTAAGACTCGCAACAAGAGCACAAAGTTCTTGAAAGTGCAGTGGTTGCATCATTCCGATAAAGAGGCAACGTGGGAGACCGAAGAGGATCTTCGCAAGAAGTATACGGACCTTTTCCTTTCTCAGTAGGAATCTCGGGGCGCGATTCCTTCAAGGGGGGGCGTTTTGTAACATCCCAAGTATGAAAATCCCCTTAGAATGTTTGATTTCATGTTTAATTAAAGTATTGCATCATGTCATCATGTTTATTCCCTTGTTTGCATTTGTTTCATTTAGTTTGCATCTGTTTTTCCCTGTTTTCACAATTCAAATTTAAACCTTATTCAAACAATTGTTTCATACTTGCTCTGTTACAACATTTTAGATAAAAATCACAAATAAAAACAACCAATTTGTTTCACTTTATTCCATAGTGATCACTTATTAAAATGATGGTTTTAATCAATCATTTAAATTCCAAATCACATTTAAAATTCAAATTAAAGCATCAAACAGCAACCAATTTGAATTCATGCAAATTATACCACAATTTTAATCAATGGTTTGTAATTAACATAGGGGTTACCCTATTTTAAAGTTTGTTTTTATTAATGATCATTTAATAAAGAAATTCATCCAAATTTGGGTTAAACACAAACAGCATGCAAAATTCAAAATTTTTGAAAACAAAACTTAGCATTTGTTTGCTAATGGCCTAATGAACTCCCCCTAATTTTTCCAAATATTTACTAATGCAAAACCCTTCCTTTTCTTCCAATTACTAATTCAGCAAAAAAAAAATACAGGAGAAATAAAACTTTAAAAGAATTTTTGGCGCCAGGAGGAGTGGGCTGCGCCCAGCCCACTTCCTTTCTCTCCCGCGCAGCGCAGCCCAGCCCGTTACTCACTCAACTTACCGGTTCGTTTTTTTTCTGTTCTAATCTGTCGTCACCCTCGTGTACGGCGACGCATCCGGAGCGCCACGGCGGCATCGGCGAGCTCCGACGGTGATCCGTGCCCCCCGTACCCTATAAGAGCTCCCCACTGACCCCCTAGACCTAACCCTAGCCCTAGGTGTCCTGTTCCCCTCGAGCCGCCGCCGATTTTCCTCTCCTCGTCGCATCGGCCACCCACTGTCACCTCACCGGCGAGATCACGTCTGAATCCATGCGCACCGCCATCGCCATGGAGCTCCTGCACCCCACCTAGCTACTGGAAACGAACCACCTCGTCACCCTCTACAGTTTTGACACCGTAGTTTCCCCGGAGAGCCACCACAGCCGCGCCGCCGTCCTCGTCCACGCCGCGGTCGCCGCCGTCTGCCTCGAGCTCGCGCCTCTGCAACGACTGCATCCGCGGTGAGCCACCGTCTCCTTTCCTCTCTGTTGCACCGTGCACGCATCTGCACCACGCACGCATCCAGCACACGCACGCACCACCAGATCGCAGCAGCCACGCATCAGCTCGTCGCCGACGATCTTGCTTCTGTCAGGTTCAGTCGCGAGCGCGCGCAAAGTTCAGTTAAGTGTTAGATCTGAAGCATAACCTTGCTGCGTCTCGGTTACTGACAACGAAACGGAAACAGCACACTGGTTCAGAGCTAACGAGCGCGCAGCGGGGTCGTGGGATCGATCCCTCGCGGCCGCGATTTAATCCAAACCTTTTTCCTCCGCTGGCTGACAGGCAGGGCCCGCATGTCTGCGACCCTTGTGGCCACGCAAGCACGCGCAGCGCCACGCTGGCCCCAGGCCCACGCGCAGTGGCTGTGGCTAGCCCACAGTGCGGTAACAAACGTTTTAAAACTTTTCTGTTTCAAAAACTAATCCTTTTAAATTGCAGAATAGTCCCTAAAATGAAAACCTTAATAACTTTTAATCTATAATTCCAAATAATAAACTCTAAATATGTTTGTTGTTCTAAATTAAATTGTCTATCCAACTATGCCATTTGTTTCCTGTTTTGAATTTTCAAAATGCAATTCAAATTTGAATTCAAATAGTTCAATTGTATTTTGCTAAATTGCATAACTAAATCATAATAAATCCAAATCATGCAAATAAAATATGTTTTCAATGCTATTTCAAATAACCTATTCAAATATAAATTTTGTTTCATGGTTTGAATAATTTAAATTGCTTAAATAATTTAAACCTTATTTAAATCATTTAAAATTGCTAAAATCATAACTTGCTCAATTTAAATTATTTTTGAACATGCAAAATATGTTTTCAAACCCCCGAAGTATAAAATTTTCAAATGTGAACTTGAATTTATGTTTGGAACAAATAAAATTCAAATAAAAATTCAAACTTGTTTTAAATTCATTTAAAACTTGTTTAATATTGTCTAAGTCATAATAAATTCATCCTAATGCCTTTATCAATATTTGAAACATTTAATCCACCCAAAATTTCATGATCTTTTCAAATATGAATTTTGTTATTTGTTTTGAACAATTTAAATGGTTGAAAACAACAAATACTTGTGTGTCACCTTTAAGGCACCAAAAAATTCCCTAAATTAATAAATAAATTTCTAAATTGGTAAACCCTATTTTAAATTGGTTCTATTGTTGTTATTTTGTTGTTTTCCTCATGCATGCATCATACTAAACCACTGGCACCTGTTGATTAGTTGGAAAACAAATAATCTAACCAAAATCCATGGGCTTTTCATATGCAACCCAAAATTGCATATGTGTCCATTTAAATTGTGTTACCATGTCAACTAGTTTATTTTGATGCATCTATTAACTTGACATGCATCATCCCATGATTGTGCACTATGCCATGATATTGATTGTTTATTTTTCCTGTATTGTTTGTTTGCTTCTTCTCGGATAGACGACGACGTTGAGACCGACGATCTTTACGACACCCCTTCTGAGGATCTAGCCCAGTACCCGGCTACTGAGTTTGCAGGCAAGTTATCACTCACATGAACCATTGTGTTTCCCTTCAACATTGGTTACCGATACTTTCCGTTGTCTATTTCTGCTAGCCCTATGTATCGTTGCTTCTGTTACGAACCTATCACTTGATACCCTGAAACCTGATATTGCCTCACCTCCAGTCCTATAACCCCGTTGCTTGGGCCCGTGTCTTACTAGCATGCTTAGGGTTGTTTTTGCTCGAGTCTGTTATCCACTACTTTCCGTTATCATATTATATTATGTTCTGAGGCTCGATGTTAAACAACAACCTGTTAATTTGAGGTAATAATAAATTGCTGATAAGGCACCGGCAGGAGGCCCGGCGTGGTTTTGAGGCCTGCTAGTGTCGACCCTAATAGGAAAAGGGTCTTGTCTACTGATCCATGATGAGCGCACTATCCGCATTTGGGAAGCGTGTATGGGCGCCCCCCTCAATTTGATTCGATTCGCATCTCGTCCAAATCACCACACTTAGTTCGGGTTTTCCATTTGATGCACGCATATGCAGGTACGAACCCGAGGCCAGGGTGGAACTTTTGTAGTCGGCATTTAGGGCGGCGTGGTCTTCCAGTGCTATGAGGGTCCCCTTTTCTTCGTGGGGCTCGATTAGCCGCGCACGCACAGCACGTGGTGCTTTGGGCTTGATGCGAAGAAGAGTTGAGTTGTGTTGAGTGCCCCGCTTGGTGGGAAAGGCCTTCCCATCTGGCGGGTTATTCTTACGTGTACGGCCAAATTGGTGCACCCCTGTAGGGATAAATCTTCTCGAGAAGCCGTGTTTTCCGCGGTTATGGTTAACTTGGTGAAAGTACTGGCTAACAAGTACTCAGAACAACTTACACCTAACTAATGATAACTTGACTAGTAATAGGCTTATTGATACAACAACTTGATCCATCATTAATACAACTGTGTGAGTTATCCTCGGATTGCTTCTTTGGATAAGGGGCGAGATCCAGGATGGGTTTGTTTGGTGGTTAGCTATAGTTGGTTACGATACGCTATCTTAACTCTTTCTGTTACACCGGAAGTTGTAGTATGTTCTGTAGTTGGTTAGTGCAGCCAGTTGCAGCATCTTTTATATCCCTTCCTTCCGTGGAACCCAAGGCATCTGTGCTTGGTGTTGACGGGCTACACTTTGGTGAACTGTGAGTCTTGCTTGCCAGTACGTTTATGTACTGACCCCTTTGGGGCTGCGGTTTCCGCAGACTACGCTTACGAGGATCCCCGTGACGGCTACTACGTGGAGTTTGACGAGGCTGCTGACGAGTAGGTAGCGGACCCGGGCAGGATCCGAGACATCGTGGATGGGCTCCGTTTTCTTTTCATTCCCGGCTTCTTAAGCCTATTTGGATTTTTCTGTACTCAGACCCTTTGAATGCTTCCGCTGAGTTGTAATGATGTTATGTTGGGACATGTGTCCTCTGGATGATTGTATTTGCTATTATCTGCCCTAGTGAGGGCCAGTTGCAACTTATTTCCATCTTTTGTGTCTTAGAGATATGTTATGTTATCATCTTGTTCAAAGCCGTTGACGTACCATGTGTGTATGGTATGAAGTACGTCAATGGTAGTGTCCTGATTTCTATGGGATAGTTTACATCGACGGTGAATAGTAAAGATTGGTTGTCACACCTAAGTGTTGGCCTACTCGTAAGAGATGCGGGTGCCGGTAAGCCCCGTAATCCAATCAAAATACTGTTCAGTTCGTACGGTGAGTATCCTCTAGAAGTCCGGGTGCGACAATAAACCGTACGTGTGACCGATCATGGAGGCACCGCCGGATTGCGGTGCACATCTTCTCGCTCTCGGGATCGGTGTGAGTACGACTACGCCAACATCGAGATTTGATCTCGTAACGCTTTGTGTCTTCGAGGGTATGTTCTTCTTAAGACTCTCTATGCCCGTTGCACTTCGTCTCATAGATTAGATCTTGGCCTTTCGGGTGTCTCTCCCGTAGGAAATTTTTTGTTTTCTATGCAACGACCCCTACAGTGGTATCAGAGCCGGATCTATGCGTAGATGATTTGTACGGGTAGAACACATAGGAGTATGTTGGCGTTGATGATCATGTTTTTTCCTCCTTGAGTATTTTATGATCTTAGTGGCATACTTGGATGAAGCTTCCCTAGACAAACTTTACGTGTACTATGTACGCGAGACCTGTCTCACTTGTGGCTGAGGGGGTGTCCGTTTCTCCAACTATAGTTAGATCTAATCTAAGAAGGGTTGTTAAAAATATGTTTATCAACGTTGTGGTTGATGTTCGTAGGTATGAACGGTTCTATCCTCGAAAACCCTAAAGACACGTAAAATATGCAAAAATAAATTAGAGGCGTCTAACTAGTTTTTGCTGGGTATGTGATGTGATATGGTCAATGTTAAATTTTTTATTATGAGATGATCTCTTTTCTAAATTATTGATATACCGGAAGAGAGTCATATGGTTGTCTTATTATTGATGGACACTCAAAATGGAGGTGCCATGAACATTGGTGCCACGCCGGTGGAACGATGGAGATCATACCATGATGCACATGATGGAGATCAAGTGCAAGAAGGACCATATTATATCACATTATCCTTACATGTGATGTTAATCCTTTTTATGCATCTTATTTTTCTTAGATAGCGACAGTAGCATTATAAGATGATCCCTCTCACTTCATATCAAGATAATAATGTGTTCTTCCTTAGTATGAACCCTTAAGAAAGTTCGTCGTTTCGAGACACCACGTGATGATCGGGTGTGACAGACTCAACGTTCGCATACAACAGGTGCTAACAAGCCTAGCATGTACAGACATGGCCTCGGAACACACGCAATACTACGTTCTACTTGGCGAGCCTAGCATGTACAGACATGGCCTCGGAACACGTAACCGAAAGGTAAAGCATGAGTCATATGGATGATATGATGAACATGTCGATGTTCGCCTTTGAAGCTACATCATCTCACGTGATGATCGGTTTTGGTGTAGTGAATTTGGTTCGTGCAATCACTAAAACGACTAGAGGGATGTTGTTTTTGAGTGGGAGTTCACGTAGTAATTTTCAATTAACTTGAACTCATTTATCATGAACAACCAATAAAAGTGAATTTGCACAAATTGTAGTATTCATTGGCATCCATAAAGTATCTTACACTTAGATTCTTAATTGAGATATAACTGTTATGATCTGGTAAAACCATTTAAGATTGGTACCGTACTAGTAAAATTTAAAATTGAGTCCTATTGTAGATTTTTGGTATTTCTCACCTAGATCCATATGATTAATGATTGATTGATCTAGAGAGCAAATAATTCCTACTTAGAATACAGAGTCATGGTTACTTCTGTATTACTTTATCTTCAAAAGAATGTTTTGTTGATCAAGGTGATTTAGGAACTGGAAAGAGTTGTTTTCAGAAACAATCAAGTGAAAGATATATTGATATCTAGAAACTTATTTGTAGCAACATGACTGAGTATAATTTAGCGTGACAATGTATGCTTATATTATTTGAATATATGCAATGATTGAAGACGCTAGGCGTTTGAATATTCCAAGTAATTGGGCGCTAAACATTATCCTCTAAATTCCTTCCTTCGAGCTATAATAGCTTAATCATAAAATTGTTATGATGGGATGGATTAAAAGTATGGGTAAAAATCGTTTACCTTGCTTGGAGATTGCTAAGAGTTGAATTTGGAAGAATGCTATTAATATGGTGATATTAGTAGAACAATCAAACTTGAAGTATGACTTAATGGGTGATAGTATATGACTAACACGCCAAGGAAAATGTGCTAGTATGACTAGTATTGTTTGATGTTGAATGATTCTTCCGTAAAGGAAAGGGAATATTGAAAATAGAACTACAAAACATATATGGCAGAAAAAGAAGATAACTGGAAAGTCCAGCTCAGGAGTATATGCTTGATATACAAGTTATAGATGTATTACTAGTTAACAAAGTATTTTTGGGTATTTTGACACCACATTGGTTGGTATGAGTTGTCATACAAAGCAACGCAATGCAAGAAATACAAGGGCCTAAAAGAAACTAGTAATAGATGTGGAATCGATTATAACAAGAACAAAAATAAAGTGTTATTGTGTTCATTGTCGTATCGAACCAAACATTCAAGATTTATTTTAAGAACTTAATAAGTTGTTATTTTTTCTGGTCTTTTGTGAGAACAAATGAGATTGTTCAAACTATGACCATATTCCATAATTGATGGATATGTTAATATAAATCATGTTGGTAAAGTAAACATCTATAAGACTAAATGCTAAACGTTGCAAGACGTAAAAGAGTTTCACTTAAATTGTGACACCACCATTTTAGTTCATATCGGAAAGGAAAACATGAAGGAACTCCATATTGATGGACTTCCGGAGTCATTTTGTTTTCAATAAATTGACGCTTGTGATACCTCTTCCAAAAGATGACTAGAATTCCGTTCATAGGAAAAAGTAGAATGGATGACTAATTTAATGGAGATTGTACATATTGATGTATATAGTCCATTATGTGTAGTCATGTGTGGTGGACTAAATTTTACTTCATAAAATTTTGTCGATGATTTGAGTAGATATGTGAGTATATCTATTTAAAGAGAACGGAGTTTGACATTTTGAATTGGTTCAAATGGTTGTTAATATGAAGTAAAAATCATTGTAACAAGATAATCAAGTATTTATGATTGGATCATAAAGTATAAAGTTTGAGTTACAAGTTTAGCAAAACATCTGAGAAGTTGCAGAATTGTTCTACAACTTATACTACTCGAATAACCCCACATTAGTTTGGAGTATTTGAGAGACAAAATCAAACCTTGTTTGACATGGTAAGATAAATAAAAATGCTATTATAATTTTGTAGTTTATACATTAGTGACAACCGCTTTTACACTGAAAAGAGTGCCATCATGATCCATGACATAATTATTCAAATTATCTTTTTCTTAAGTTTTGGTATGCATAGCATGTGTAAAATGTTTACAACCAAAATGAGATAAATATATGTTTATAAGGTTATCCTAAAGAATACAATGGGTATTTCTCCTATCACCGACCAAAGACAAATGTTGTTTGTCAGAAATGGTTGATTTCTCGAGAAAGTAGTTCTTGCAAAACAAGTGAGTGGGAGGACAGTACAAACTCAACGAGATTAGTGAATCTTCGTTACCATGTCAAGAGTAGCGCAACACTGGAAGTTGTTCTGGGGTTTGCTATTTTGACAAAGTAGAAGACACTACATGTGTTGTAGATACTTCGAATGAGTTTGTGAACTGAACCACAAAATTCCTAAAACTTTGTACTTAGACCAACTTGTGGTTTAAGATTAAAGTGTTGTTTTGACAACAAAGGACTTGGACCTTATAAAGGAAGCAAATGATGGTCCCTGACTTCGTAAAATTGGCTATGAGTCATTATATCCGCCATAGTATCCTTGTATGAATATCAAGTATGTGACTTGGTAGTCCTTTCGATAGGCATGATGCCTAACAATAGCAAAAAGGTTTATATAGCGACAAAGACATGGACTTTTACATCCTTTGAAAGTTGTACTTGTCGAAAAGATGTTTTCGACGAAGTTCAAAGAGTTGACTACTGCAAGATTTTAATCTTCCGTAGTGATACTTTAGTCTTTGCGGATAGTTCTAGCAAAAGTTACATATTATGATATGGCAGTTGAATAACAAAACCAACTTTCCTCTCAAGGATCTCTACTTGACAAAGTCTGAGAGTTTTGTAAAATTCAAAAGGTTGCTGGAAAGGTATGCACACTTCAATGGTTGAAGTGAGCATAACGAAGTTGGAATCTTTACCTTAATGAAGTTATCAAAAGAGTTTGATTCCATCCTGAACAATAGAGGTGCTTGTAAAGTTACAAGAAATTAAGTGGGAGCGCTATGACATATTTCCAATGCTTTATGTAAATGACATATGGTTGATTGGAAAATATGTATTTTAAATTAACACGGATAAGATGTTTATATTGATGAAAGGCTTAGGAGATATTGGGCATCGATATCTATAAGATATGGATTGAAGCGCCTGATATGATTGAAGCCAAATTACATAGATGAAATATTGAAGTAAGTCAATATCCAAATGACAAGAAGGAGTTCTTGCCACATGGAAAACAATTGAGCAATATTCAAGTGTTTTGACACATGATGAGCACAATGAAATTGAGATTTCTAAGTTACATGTTCCATGCTATGTACACAACCAGATGAGTCCTATGCTATAAAATGTTATAACAGGATAATTCATATGACGATTAGAAAACTGTGGGAGAGATCCTCATGCCTTTTTAGAATGCTAAAGATGTGTTTTCCTATATAGTAATGACAAACTATTTGTTGTAATATGTTACACTAATAGTCTTGTCATATATTCAAATAATTTTATCTCAATTAAAATATGTGATGAAGGGTAGCACAATAGGGTGGAAGAAAGTTCCATGCTGGATTTGAAAGAGTTTCAAAATTAAAATATTCTGACAGATACTACAAAAGTTAAGTATATCGTTGTGTTGACAACAAATAATAAGAGTATTTTGTGTCAGTGAGTTCTTTATTGAACTTGGTGAATTTCCAAGAATGCTGACACTATGAAGCTACATTTTCGCAATGTTAGTAACATTGGTTTAAGCTGAAGAATTAAGGTTTCACCGGTTGACCAAATACATACAAAGCCATCTCATTAGAGAATGAGTGATGCGTGTAGATGCAAAGAACATGCAAATACAATAGGACCTGAACACTTCAGATCTTTTTTATGATATTTACCACATGCGAAGCATGGTAATAACACTGGAATGCCATATGTGTTAAGTGCTTATAGACTAGATTATTGACTCTAGTGCAAGTGGGAGACTGAAGGGAATATGCCCGAGAGGCAATAATAAAGTGGTTATTATCTTATTCCTTATTTATGATAAATGTTTATTTCTCATGCTAGAATTGTATTAACCGGAAATGTTGATACATGTGTGTTTAATAAGCAAACAATGGTTCCTAGTAAAGCCTCTCTTTTAACTAGCTCGTTGATTAATAGATGATCAAGGTTTCCTTATCATGAACATTGGATGTTGTTAATAACGAGGTCATGTCATTGGTAGGATGATGTGATGAACATAGACCCAATATCAAGATAAAAATACAATCAAGTCATTTAGTTTATATTGTTATATCTTGCATTCGAAGTAACTTATTCCTTAGACCATGAGATCATGCCAATCACTGGTACATGAAGGGTGCTTTGATGTCATCAAACGTCACACCGTAACAGGGTGACTATAAAGGTGTCGTTAGGTATTCGGAAAGTATTAGTTGAGGATCATGGATCAAGAGTGGGATTTGTCCATCCAAATGACGGAGAGATATACTCTGGGCCCTCTCGGTGATATCACATCGACATCGCTTGCAAGCATGTGATATGATCATAAGGATGTCATATCACGGAAATGAGAAAAGAGTACTTGTCAGGTAACGAGATTGAACAAGGTATGGTTGATACCAATGATCGAATCTCGGACAAGTAAAATATCGCGAGACAAAGGGAATAGTTCACGATGTTGATGGTTCACACGATCACGAGAGTCATCGCTAAATAAATAGGAGTCATCACAGATCTCCAGATCCCGTTGCTGATTATTGATCGGAGATGAGTCTCGATCATGTCTATCTTATTCACGAACCGTAGGGTGACACACTTAAGGTTCGATGACACGTTTGAGAGGATACGGAATACCGAAGAATGTTTTGGGCAGCACCGAAATTGTTTCGGGGAAAATTGAAATAGTTTAAGGGGTTTTTTGTCGAATGGTTGTTAATAGAATTAACAAATGATTCGAGGTTCTATATGAAAATGTTTGTTAATAGAATTAACAAATGCTGAAATAAAGAAATAATAATGTTTTATTTATTTATTAAAGAAAAACTCTTGGATTTTCTAAGTGGGAAATAAAGGAAGGATGAGTGGATGTGAGTGGAGTGTCTACTAACATGATGAGGGAAGAGGTGGGGGCACCTCCATGGCTGGCCGCACCCCCTTGGGCTGCCTCCCCCCTCTCCTATAAATAGAGAGAATGAGCTCCCTCTCTCACACACACTTGCCCACCTCACTTCCTCTCTACCCGCTGCTCCATTCCATGGTCTCCGGCTTGGCGAAGCCCTGACCATGGGATTCATCACCACCACCACGCCGTCGTGCTGCTGGAGTTCCGAGGGATCCTCTACTTCCGCCTTCCCGCTGGATCGAGGGAACGGAGGTCGTCATCAACCGTACGTGTGACCGATCACGGAGGCACCGCCGTATTGCGGTGCACATCTTCTCGCTATCGGGATCGGTGTGAGTACGACTACGCCAACAACGAGATTTGATCTCGTAACGCTTTGTGTCTTCGAGGGTATGTTCTTCTTAAGACTCTCTCTATGCCCGTTGCAGTTCGTCTCATAGATTAGATCTTGGCCTTTCAGGTGTCTCTCGTGTAGGATTTTTTTTTGTTTTCTATGCAACAACCCCTACAAAACTACATTAACTCTACTCAAATCTAGCATGCAAACTCACATAAGATGTCGCATACTGTACCAAAATACTCAAGAAATACTTCACAAAATAAAATTCTACTTGGATCATCGGAGGAGTCACAAACCGGAGAGCAAATGCACCAGATTTCAGCAGAAAAGATGGGCTGAGCAAAGAGATCGAAAATTTCCGAGGAAGAACAACAGGGACTCGGGTTCTAGGAAATGTGTTGAGGTTGGCGTGTGAGAGAGAAGACTTTGGCAGTGGAGAGAGTAAGTGGAGGGCCAGGGGGCCCCACACCATGTGCTGGTGCCACCAGGGGCAGGCCACGCCACCCCATGGTGTGCCTGACTGGTGGGTCCCCCTAGGGCCTCCCAGGAGGCTCTCTGCCTCATTTTTGACGTAAAAAATTATTATAATTTTCTTGAATTTTTCGAGAAACTTTATTTTTGAGGTATTTTCAGAATTTTAATAATTAATAAAAAATACAAAAACGAAAGTGAAAAGGTGGAAATCAAAACCAAAACCAGCACTACAGAGGTTCTATGACACTCTAGTGGAAAAATATCCAAAGAAAACAAAGGTGGAAATGGTGAAAACAAAAGTATGGGTGGTGAAAATATGCACAACCTCAGTAATCCGGGTGAAAACATGAGAAAAACATGCATAAGAATAGTGGAAAACATGATTGTACTCAAGTAGCAATGTGATAACAGAAGTAAATAAGGTGAAAACAACGTGAAAACATTGTCCTCTTCATTTAAAATCATTTTGTTAACAAGGGTGATCAAGTCTTGTTACGAGAGCAATTTTCATATGAAGAAAAACTTTGCTAATCACTAAATAATTATGTTACCTCAACCTTGATAGACATAGTACCGATAATAATAATTTCATACTCTTTTGGTGGTACTGGAACGGGACAATAAAATTCTCCAATCTTGATGGTCTTAATATTTTCAATTGAATTTAAACCATATCTTCTATCAATCTTCTTGGGGAAATAAATAGTATGCTCTTCATCGTTAACATTAAAAGTTACTTTTCCTTGATTGCAATAAATAACAGCCCCTGCAGTATTAAGAAAAGGTCTCCCAAGAATAATAGACATATTATCATCTTCAGGCATTTCCAACACAACAAAGTCAGTTAATGTCAAACAATTAGTAGCAACTTGCACAGGAACATTCTCACGTATACCAACAGGAATAGCAGCAGATTTATCAGCCACTTGCAAAGATATATCAGTGTGTATCAATTTTTCAAGAGAGAGTCTCTTATAAAGAGAGAAAGACATAACACTAACTCCAGCTCCCAAGTCACATAAAGCAGTTCTAACATAACAAGGGATAGTAGGAATACCAGGATCTCCAAGCTTCTTTGGAACCTTGCCATTGAAATAATAATTAGCAAGTATAGTGGAAATTTCCTCATTAGGAATTTTCCTTTTGTTGGAGACAATATCTTTCATATATTTAGAATAAGGAGGCAGTTTAATAGCATCAGTCAAAGGAATTTACAAAAACAGAGGTTTCATCCACTCACAAAACTTGTTATAATGTTCTTCTTCCTTAGATTTGTGTTTCTTATCATGAAAAGGCATTGCTTTTTGTACCCAAGGCTCTCTTTCTTTACCATGTTTATTGGCAATGAAATCCTCCTTAGTATACTTTGCAGTTTTAGTTTGGTTTTCAGGTTCAGCTACAGCTTCTTCTTTATCAGAAGCATCACTTTTATTATTACCACTTTTAGTTTCAGCATTAGAAATAGATATGCTATTAGGATCTTTAGCAGGTTCAGGTGATTCTACAACAATTTTATGTCTCTTCTTCTTTTTCTTAGAAGGAGAACTATTGTTTTTAGGCTGCTGAGAATCGTATTCAATTCTTTTAGGATGTCCTTCAGGATACAAGGGGTCCTGAGTAGAAACACCACTTCTAGTAATTATTTCACAAACATGTTTATCCCTATAAGCATTAGCTAGCATGTCTTTTTGCACTTTAGTAAGTTGATCAATTTGAGTTTGAACCATTTGAAAATATTTAACAAGCATTTTAACATCATTAGAGGTTCTCTCAATAATACCATGCAAACTATCAACAGCTCTAGAGTTTTCCATAAGATGATTTTGCACTCTCCTATTAAAGTTGTCTTGCTTAACAACATAATTATCAAATTCATCTAAGAATTGATCAGGTGGTTTAGAATAACTAATATCTCTATTATCAAAGTATTGGAGAGAGTGTACCTCAACAATTCATGGATGAGGAATAGGCTTACATAATTCTTCTATAGGAGGTAAATTCTTCACATCTTCAGATTTAATACCCATCTCTTTAAGAGATTCCTTGGCTTCCTTCATCACTTCATCATTTAATTCAATCACTCCTCTCTTCTCGGGTGTTGGTATTGGTGTTGGCTCTGTTGTAGGTGTAGGATCAGGTATATTCCAATCATCATTATTTTTGGCTATTTTAGCCATTAATTTCTCAGCTTCTTCTGGAGTTCTTTTTTCTGAAAACACAACCAACACAACTATCCAGGTATGTCCTAGATTCAACAGTTAGTCCATTATAAAATATATCTAGGAGCTCATTTTTAGTTAATGGGTATCCAGGGCTAGCTCTTATCAAAGAACAAAACCTTGTCCAAGATTCAGGCAATTTTTCTCCTTCAATTTGCTTAAAGTTAAAGATGTCCTGCACAGCAGCATGTTGGGCACTAGCAGGAAAATATTTTTGAAAGAAATCATAAACCAAATCCATAGGATGAGTAATACACCGAGGTGACAGATTGTTAAACCAAATTTTAGCTTCATCTTTCAATGAGAAAGGGAAGATCTTGGTAACAAAATAAGTACGCAACTTAGTATCATCAGAAAATAAACTACTCAAAGATGAAAGCTCATTCATGTTTTCCATAACAATTTTACTTTCAGTTTCACAAAAAGGTTCCTTCTCAACGATAGATATATAAGATAAATCTAAAGAGAAATCATTATCCTTGTCTATAATGTGTATGGGAGATGTGGCAAACTTAGCATCAAGAGAAGAGTTATATTTCACAGCATGTCTTGCAAGAAGACTCTTAAGAGCACTTGCACCAGTAGTAGCACGAGCTTCTTCAATAAAATCATCACTCAGTTCAATATAGGTTTCATCAAGATCATCAATAAGCTCAGTTGAATTAACAGGTGTATCAATTTTTTCAACCAGCATATTTAATTTGTTTGGATCTAGCAATAGTAGCATCTAGGAGAGGACCTAGAGAACCAGTATCATCAATCACAGTAGAAGCATCATCAAAAGTATCAGAAACATTCTCAGACTCAGCAGAAGTATCAGTACGTGTAACATGTGGTGGAGTAAGAAGCTTACTCATAACAGACGGTGAATCAAGAGCAGCAGAGGTGTTCAGAGTTGTACCTCTTCTAGTAGTGGATAGTAATATAGGAACTTTTTCATCACGAGTCTTGCCCATGATGAATGTCTTGCAGCAAATAGTATCACGATCAAGTGAGCAAATAAATATAGCTACGCGCCCCGGCAACGGCGCCAGAAAATAGTCTTGATGACCCACAAGTATAGGGGATCGCAACAGTCTTCGAGGGAAGTAAAACCCAAATGTATTGATTTGACACAAGAGGAGCCAAAGAATATTTATTAGCCTTGAAAACTGAGTTGTCAATTCAGCTGCACCTGAAAGTAGACTTGCTCACAACTTTTTATCAGTGGTAACAGTTTTATAGCAGCAATAGATATAAGATAACAACATTAGTAAAATAGTAACAACAATGGCAATCGTGGAAAACAACAGTATGGGAAGTACCGTAGGCATAGAGGGAATGAATGGATGGGCGTTTCATGGATAACATAGGTCATGTAATAATAATAACTTGGGCATTGCAGATAATAATATAAAGCATCAAACATGTAGGCAAACCATAGACATGTGTTCCAATATAGTCATACGTGCTCGCAATGAGAAACTTGCACAACATCTTTTGTCCTACCAGCCCGTGGCTGCGAGGCCTCTAGGGAAACTACTAGTAATTAAGGTTCTCCTTTTAGTAAAGCATCGGAGCAAATCATTAACACTCCATGAACACATGTGCTCCTCACATCACAGCCATCCCCTCCGGTTGTCCCAATTTCTGTCACTTTGGGGCCTCGGGTTCCGGACAGCAACGTGTGTAAAACAACTTGCAGGTATGATCAAGAAACAATATTATACTCATGAAACAATAACATGTTCAGATCTGAAATCATGGCACTCGGGCCCTAGTGACAAGCATTAAGCATAACAAGTTGCAACAACGGTAGAAAACACTAACAATGGATACTAGGCACTATGCCCTAAAAATCTAGCATTATTACATGATCAATCTCATCTAATCCCTTACATCCCTCTCATCCTACAACGGTGTTTACTCACATATGGACGGGGGGAACATGGATGGTTGATGGAGAAGGAGTGGTAGTGTCGATGGCGATGATCTCCTTCGAATCCCCGTCCCAGCAGGGCGCCAGAACAGGAACTTCTGGTCCCCGAATCGAGGTTCGGGGTGGCGGCGGCGCTCTGTTATGTTTCCGTGGAATATGACGACCCCCCTCGTGTTTTAGGGTTGAAGGCAATATGTAGTCGAAAGAGGAGTCCGAGGGGGCGCCTGGGTGGCCCACACCACTAGGTGGCGTGACCTAGGGGGGGCGCCAGGGGGTGGTGTGGCCCCCTCTGGCCCCCTTCTGGCTCCCGGGGTCTTCCGGTGTTTTAAGACCAACGGGGTCTTTTCTGGGCATTTTCCCGAAAGTTGATTTTTCTGCACAAAAACGAGACACCAAGGTAATTCATCTGAAAACATCGTTGTCCGTGTTAGTTTTATCCAAAACTCACAAGTTTAGAGGAAAACAATAAGAAAAGTGTTCGAAAAAGGAGATACGTTTTCGACGTATCAGTCCTCTCATGTTTGCTTGTTGTAGCATTTAGAGAGTTTTTGTTAAAGCATGTTTTGTATGTTGCTTGTTAGGAAAAGAAACTGCCGCTTGAGGTAGAATTATTAACGGTGCAAGTAGAAGCTTGTATAAACAGTGGCTAGAATTTTTCATATCATGCTAGATGTTATTTTAGTTTTAAAGCCTTGTGGTTATTGAGTAGCATGATTAGCCTCAAATAGCTAAGAGTGTTTAATGTGCCATTGAAATAATCATGAGTTTTTCTTGTCATATTGAAGCATAAATTTGTGGTGTTCTCCTTTGAATGTTTTATTTGGTTGACTTGGTGCATGCTCACACCATGTTTATGACTATGAACCAGTCACAAATAGCTTCCATGATCATTTACTTTTTGAACTTGTGGTACCACTTATGCTTTTATGTCACTATGCATGATTATGGCTCTTATGCTCTCTTGATTTGTTGCTCCTAGTCTTTTGCTAGCCTCCACCTGTACTGAGTATGAGCTCTACTCGTGCATCCAACTCCCAAAAACCAAAGTTTTCCCATTGTGTCCATCATACCTATCTACATGTTGTATTTAACCGCCACTCCAAAGTAAATTGCTCATGTGTTACCTTTAAAACTTTCAAAATTACTCATGTTTTAGCTCATGAGGACGTAAATAGAGAATCTTTATCTCACTTGTTGATTGGACTTTCACACCCTGGACTAGTGGCTTCATATGCTTATCCAATGATAGAAGAGCTGGCAGCGTGGTGCCCAGCCCCAAATTAATAACACAAATTCTCTTCACTATTTTTGCCCCTGATTTATCAGTCAAAGCATAATTGTGTAAACAAAAGATAAAGATGGATGACCTTCTACCCAGATGCATCCTTCTATGGGAGCCGCTCTTGTGAAGTCTAGTTTGCTTGTGACGTACTGTATTTTCTGTTTACCATTCGTTCATAAGCATACACCTCTCTTAGAATATAGACACTCCTCCACGGTATGTGATTGTTGGCAGGCACCTGAGGATTCAGTTAGCCATGGTTTGTGAAAGATAGTTGGGAGGAGTGTCAAGTTTTTATACCTCTGTTTAATAAAATAAAAGCTCCAGCCCTCCGCGAAGGGACCTTCTTTTACTTTTATGTTGAGTCTCCATCCTCTAACTTTATGCATAGTTGAGAGAGCATTTCTGCCATTCTGAGTTTTATGTGCATTTTTTCCAGAAACATTATTAATTGATTCATGATGTGTTATTTCTTGTTCTCAAATTATTTGTTCTAGTCTTCCTCATGAACTTTGAAGGTGTCCTGGCATTTATGTTTTGCCCCACTCTTAAGGACTAGCGAAATATCACTTTGACATGTTCTCTCTATACTTGAAACAAACGTATATCTTTCTTTGCATTGTTATTCATGATATTTTATTTGAGTTACTTCTCATGATGCAAAGTGATTGCTATGCTTTATTATTAAAATTCTATTTATCAAGCTTGTGCTAAAGTTCTATGATCTCAGCTTACTTATGCTTTTACATTGTTGATGATCAAGTTATGTTGGTAGCATGTCACCTCATAAATTATTGTGTTTTTATCGTTTACCTACCCGAGGACGAGTAGGAACTAAGCTTGGGGATGTTGATACGTCATAAACGTATCCTTAATTTCTGATGTTCCATGTTGTTTTCTTATTGTTTCCCACATGTTTGCTATACACTTTATGTCATTTTTATCGATTTTCCGGACTAACCTATTGACAAGATGCCACGGAGCCAGTTCCCTGTTTTCTGCTGTTTTTAGTTTCAGAAAAGTTGTTCTCGAAATATTCTCGGAATTGGAAAATTCGAAGCCCGGAAGTCTTAGAATCCCCGAAGGTTCCACGGAGTCCCGAAGAGACCCGGAGGGGCCCCTCAGGGGGCCTACACCATAGCGCGGCGTGCCCCCCTTTGCCGCGCCATGGGGTGGTGTGGGCCCCCCAGGCCTCCACCGCCTCTTCCCTTTCGTCTATTTAATCCCCTGAGACATAAACCCTAGATATATTGCACTTTTTCTCGAGAAACACCTGAGGCCGCCGTCACCGTAATCCCGAGATCGGGGGGGGGGGGGTTCTGGAGCTCTCCCCGGCACCCTGCCGGAGGGGAAAATCATCACCGGAGGGGTCTACACCACCATGCCCTCCTCCAAAGTGATGAGTGAGTAGTTCATCCCTGGGCTACAAGTCCATAGCAGTAGCTAGATGGTTGTTCTCTCCACTTTTTACCTCATATTTAGATCTTGTGAGCTGCCTATCATGATCAAGATCATCTTTATGTAATGCCACATGTTGTGTTTGCTGGGATATGATGAATGTTGAATGATATGTCTTCTGATTATCAATCTATCATATTATCTTCATGCTTATGTTATTTATGATATTGCATGCTCTCCGTTATTAGTAGATGCTTTGGCCAAGTAGATGCTAGTAACTCCAAGAGGGAGTATTTATGCTCGATAGTGGGTTCATGCCTCCTTTTCATCTGTGCTCGAGTGACAAAAATGTGACAGATGGAGGATGCCACATGTTGTGTGTCAAATGATGATGTTATTGTTTACATTACACATTTTGCTTACTACGATTATCTGTTTCTTGCAACTTAATACCCAACGTTTGTTCGGATGATATTCAGAGGGTGGATTTTTAGTCATAGATGCAGTTGGATAACGGTCTATGTATTTTGTTGTAATGCCCGCATGAATCACATAGTAATCTTTATGTCTTGAATATGCACTATGGTGCAGCCTTCATTTCTGTCAATTGCCCAGCTGTAATTTGTTCACCACACATGTTATTTATCTTTCACGGAGAGACACCACTAGTGAACTGTAGACCCCGGTCCTTTTTCCACATACTGATAAAACACCTACTGCTTTCATACTGCTCTCATACTGTTCCTACTGTTTTCCACACCATACGTTTAACCTCTTTGTGTTCAGCAAAATCGGTGAGATTGACAATCTCACTGCTTCGTTGGAGGCAAAGTGATTTGATTGTGTTGTGCATGCTCCACGTTGCTTCTGAACCGGTAGTGCGCCCTGCCATCTCAACTGCTTCAACCTTCTGAAGTTACTTTATTCTCCTACTGGTCGATTCAACCTTGGTTTCTTTCTGAGGGAAACTTGCTGCTGCACTTTTCATACCTTCCTCTTGGGGTCTCCCAACGAACGTGTGTTCACACACATCAACGCCCCCGCTCGGGTGGCACCGGAGGGCCCCCAAACCATAGCCAACCCCACTTCCCGTGTCGATCCCCTGGCCGCTGCTGACGCCGGCGGTGGTGGCGGCGCCCGTCTCGCCAGAGGCAGAGGGATGAGGAGGCACGCAACAACGGTGCATCGGGGCAGAGATGCATTGTGGCGGGCGTGTGCGGTTGGTGGATGCCAGAGGAGAAGATGCGGTGGTGGCGGCGCTAAGGGAGGGCGTATCGGGCGTGGCGATGGTCCACAACGACGCTATCCGAGGCGTTGCTGCCATGTCGAGAGGCGGCGGCAGCGATCCCGTCCTAGGTCAGATCTGGATTGACGGGTTGCGGAAACCACTACGAGCGGCCAAACAGGCTGCTCTCCCCGGGAGGCAACAACGTGGACCTGTTCTGCACCGGATTCAACCGGGTCGGCAACGATCTGGTTCGTCTTCTCCTTCTGCAGCCGGCTGGTGGCGTGGGGGGGGTACTAGATTGGATTGAATAAAGGTGGATGACCCTACTGTTCTTCGAGTGCCAAATCGCCGATCTGCTTCATGCATGCCTCCATGATCTGGCTGCCGACGAGTTCCGGTCTTCCCCTCGGAGATCTCCGTTGTTTGGC
This sequence comes from Alopecurus myosuroides, assembly GCA_028641055.1. NCBI lineage: Eukaryota > Viridiplantae > Streptophyta > Magnoliopsida > Poales > Poaceae > Alopecurus > Alopecurus myosuroides. The sequence goes on from CM054057.1 coordinate 535,895,037, forward strand.
GCATGGTGCCACTGGATATCTAGATCGGAATTGACCCGGTCGTGCGCGCCCTGGGACATGTCTAAATAGATTTCCATGACATTGACGGTGGTGAAGAAAGTCATAGTAGCCGCGATTGGAGGCATGTGATGGCGGAGAGGATTTTTGGTTGCAACGAAGACTTGGGAGATAGGTTTTCCTGTGTGTCGGGTGTTGGGCACTTGTAGCAGCGGCCTTGGCAGGAGGGGCGGCAACATAGGTGGACAACATTCTGGTGATGCATCTCAAGTACCAAGCCGTGACTTTCAGGGTGAAAACCCAACGTCTGACCTTAATTGGTTGTGCCTGGCAATAGCCTTGCTAAAGGCTTTGTTTTGGATTATCGGTCTTTCTCCTGGGTGAAAACTCAAGATCCTTGATCCGGCGACGACAACGCTTTTGCATTGTTTCCTTCTTGGAGGCGTCGCTTTCGGAGAACCTTTTTGCAGTCCAGGTGTTGTCTTCGGTGGTGGTTAGAGTGTTGCCGGCGTGAGGGTTTCATCACTACGATGTTTTTTTATTTTTATGTTATCTCTCTTTTTATTTTGTTCTTAGCTGTGTGCACCCTGATATCTTTCGATATCGCGTTGGTGCAGAGCGTGTGTGTAATTGGTATCTCTGCAATATTAATGTATTCATTTTATAAAAAAAACTAAGATCGACAATTTTCTCGTTGAGAGAGGGCCTCATAGTTGATTTCCTTTTGGAGGACCTAGTCTCCCTTGAAGAGGAAGAATCGGTCTTCCCTCCAACGATCCTTTAACCTTCTCCATATCCCTATTCTAATTTTTTTAGCAATTCTAACAGAAGTTAACTACAAGAAGAAATAATATAGGACATCGACGGTAGCTCCTCTGCCTCGGCGGTGCTCGGCGGGCGGCGGAGGACAACGGAGCGGCGCGGCGGTGGGGCAGGATTTGGGCGTCGGAGGTGGGAGGGGAGGGGATAGAAATGGGCTTCCCGCGGCGCGCGTTTGAAAGTGCAAACGCGCTTAAATCATCTTGTTTTGGTGTTTGTTAACAACACATGTAATCTAATAGGTGTTTGATGTATTTCAGGGGTTACGTCAACATATTATCATTTGTGGTGATGAGGTACAAAAAGGAGCTGTTGTCCAAATCTCTGCTCTCTGGAATTTTCTCCAGGCCGGAGTCTCCGGTCTACCAGACCGGAGTCTCCGGTGTGGATATTTGCACAGGGATTTTGGCTAAGGAATTTCTGGTGTCGCGTACTGTACCCACACCGGAGTGTGTCCGGAGACTTACCGGATACTTACCGGAGTCTCCGGTGTGAGTATTTGTTTCCTTCGATCGCAAGACCACAGACATACTCTCAGCATTTTCGAAGCACCAAGACCGGAGTCTCCGGTCCACCAGACCGGAGTCTCCGGAGTGGATTTTTCCTGAAGCTTTGGGACACCGGAAACTGTCCGGAGTCTCCGGCCCGGACCGGAGTCTCCGGTCTTTACACCGGAGTCTCCGGTGTGACTTTCGCCAGAAAAGCTCCAACGGCTCTTTGCATTTATGGGGGGTATAAATACCCCCTCCCCTCCACCAACCTCAAGTTAGCTCGACCAGACTTAAAGACTCCATTGTTGAAGCTCAACCACCTTGCTAGATCTCCCAATCCAACCACCCAAAAGCCTAGATCTTTGGTGGATTGAAGGAGAAGGCCCCGATCTACGTCTTCACCAACCGGATTTCATTTCCCCTCTCCTTTGCTAGAGGAATCTTGGCCTAGGGTTTCCTCATGTGGAGAACCTAGGCTTCTTGCTACTTTTGGTGATTTGTGAGTGTTGGGAGCCCCCAATTAAGTTGTGGGTGTGTGCCCCAAACTTGTTTGTAAAGGATTCGATCCCCGCCTCAAAGGGGTTCTATAGTGGAAGGTGAACTAGGCCTTTGTGGCGAAGTTCATCGGAGAATAGGGTGAGGCCTTTGTGGCGTTGAGTAGGCCTTCGTGGCGAGCTCACACCCCTCCAACGAGACGTACTCCCTTAACAAGGAGGAACTCGGGAATACATCGTGTCTCCGTGTGCTTCCATCGGTTATCTCGTTCCTCCCTATTTACTTCTAGTACTTGTCACATTTATTGTTGTACTAGTTGCATTAAGTGTTGTTCTAGTTGTCTTAATTGCTAGCCTTGTCATATAGGTAATTTCACCCCTAGTTGCATAATCTAGAGAATTTACCTTCTTGTCAAGCCTAAATCTTAAGAAAAATTAAAATTGGTCGTAGCACCTATTCACCCCCCCTCTAGGTGCCTATACTTTACTTTCAATTGGTATCAGAGCCTCGGCTCTTCTATCGGGCTTAACCGCCTAAGAGTTTAAGTATGGGTGATGAGGATGACGCTCCGTCCGAAGTAAATGTGTCCATGAATGATCTCAATGCTTTGAGAGAATCATTGACCTCATCCATAGACACTAAATTTGAGGAGTTGCGTCTACTCATGACAACACTCCTCAAAACCAAGGAACCGGAGGTGGTCGACTCATCCCCTCCGGAAACGGAGGGTGCCAAGATTGGGGTTGATGGTGAACTACCTAAAACTGCTTCCGCCGAACAATCCTCTAAGAAGGGTGCGAGTGGAAAGGAAGGGTATAATGCCGTAGAAGGCTCATATTCTCCCGATCCTCCCATCCCTTTTCCTCATATAATTCCTAGGGGAGATCCACCTAAAATTGATGCATATTCTTTTCGTGAATGGCAATACTACATGGAGACTCACTTGAACTCTTCTTGTATAGATCTTTGGAGGATCACTCGTGATGGATACAAGCCATATGATCCCAAGAATCTCACAAGAAGAGAGGTTGTAGATTGCCAACTCAATTACACCGCCTTGTCCATCCTTCATCAAGCCGTGGGCCCCAATCACATGCCACATCTTCAACACTTCTCCACCGCCAAAGAGACATGGGATGCCCTTGTCGTCATGTTTGTTGGGAATGAAAGCATGCAAAGAAATCGCTATGACACCTTGACCAATGAGGCCGAAGGATTCTTCATGCGTGATGGAGAAGATCACGTTGACATGTATCGGAGGCTCAAATCTCTTGCCACCGCTTTCTCTAATGCGGGTGCAACACATATTGATGATGCTTGGATCAAGAGGAAGTTCATAATTGCCGTGATGCCTTTTGAGGGCACGGATATGAAGAGCATTCAAGGGAGACATGATTTCTCCATCATGACCTCTACCCAAGTCATGCAAGAATTGAGCTCCTACAAAGTGCAAACCAAGAATGCTCTTGACAACCGTGCTAGGGCCATTGGGATGCATCAAGGAGCTTCCGTTGCATTGAAGGCCAAGGTGTTGGCAAGAGAAGTTGAGAATGATGAAGATGGTGAAGAAGCATTGCCTCCTTTGAAGGAACAAGAATATGATCCCGTTCTAAAGGATCTAATTGCTCTCACCGTGCAAAAATTTTGGAACAATCCCCCAAAAGGCAAGAAATTTGTTGAGGAAAAGACCAAGTCTCGGTATGGTAATGATGGGGCTCAAAGAGTGAGATCTTGCTTCAATTGCCAAGACAAGTACCACTTCATTGCGGAGTGCCCCTATGAGAATAGAGAGAACCATAGCGGGAAGCTCATCCGCAAGGACAAGTCCAAGGTTGAATACAAGAAACCTCACTTCAAGAAGAAACCTTTCAACAAAAGGACCCCCACCAAGTTTGTGCTCTTGACTCAAGAGGAGTATGATTCCGGGAGTGATGAAGAAGAAGAAACCACAAGTGAAGTGGCCGCTCTAGCTATTGCTTCCACTCCATCTTCGTCATCTCTCTTTGAATCCCCCAATGAAAATCTTCCTCAACGCAATGCCAAGTGCTTCATGGCTAAGACCACGGAGGTATCATCTTCTCCTAACTCTAAGACCCCTAGTGAACTAGAACATATTGCTAGTCTTAGAGAAGAAGAGGAAAGGGCCTCTTTGGACCGATTTATGTCTAACATGCAAGGGGAGACCAAGAAGTACTTTGAGCATCTCATGAGGCAATTGGGAGAGGCCCAAGAGTCTCTTGAGAAGAAAGGTGAGATTGAGAGAAGGGATGCGGATGAAATTGCATCCCTCTCAATGACTCTTGAGGAAGAACATGATGCTAGAGTTTCTCTAGAAGATGAACTTGAAACTATTGAAACTACCCATAATGAACTTGTCTCTAAAATCATTAAGGAACGTGATCTTGCTATTGCTAAATATAAAAAGGCTAAAAAGGATAAAGTAGAGTTTGGGGTTGGTCATGGTAAACTAACCGAGGAGTTTGAAAAGCTAACCATTGCTCACAAAGCTTTGGAAAGTGAACACTCATCCCTCAAAGAGTTGCATGAACAACTTCAAACTCAACTTACTCAACTTAACCATCCTAGCACTTCTACTTCTTCTTGTGATCATGCAAATATTATTGAAGAAAATGCTAGGTTGAAGGATGAGCTAGCAAGGCTCAAGGGCAAAAGCACTCAAGTTGAAAAAGTGGTGCTTGCCACCCCACAAGTGGTTGCCTCAAGCTCTAATGTGGTCATTTCTAGATCACAATTGAGTGCTCCAAGGCAACAAGTGGGCAAGCAAGGTCTTGGATACATAGCCAAGAAAAAGAACAAGAAGAAGAAGAACAAGAAGAAGAACAAGAATGGTGCTTCGGGTGGTAATGTCATAAGGGACAACACTACTCGTAGCACCTCCGCGGGAACTAACAACCCACACCATTTCTTATATGTTGATTATTATGGTGTTGTGCAAGCTAAATATGTTGGTCCTATTGAGGGCTTTATTGACTACACTATATGGGTTCCAAAGACCCTTGTTGCTAACATGAAGGGACCCAACTTGGGTCCTAACTCTAGTCAATGATCTCTTGCAGGACTATGCTTCCGGTGGGACTAAATGGATTCTTGATAGTGGATGCACTAATCATATGACCGGAAGCAAAGAACTTGTGACGGAGTTGCAACCAAATGACATCCAAGCAACCGTCACCTATGGGGACTCGTCCAAGTCTAAGGTATCCGGATTTGGCAAGGTTGTGGTGGCTCCCGATATCACTATCGTGAACGTCATGCTTGTCGAATCCCTTGGTTATAATTTACTTTCCGTCCGTTCTCTTAGTAAGATGGGTCTTTCCGTCTTCTTTGATGGTGATATTGTGGTCCTTTTGAGAAGCAAGACTCTTGACGTCGTTCACGTGGGACATGTTGAAAATGAGTTGTATGTGGTGGACTTTTCGAAGTCAACCAACACTCAAGCAATGTGTCTTTTCGGGAAGGCGGACTTGGGATGGTTGTGGCATCGCCGCCTATCCCATGTCAACATGAGAACTTTGCAAAGTCTTCACAAAAGTGGCCTTATTGTTGGACTAAAAGAAAATGTTTCCTTTGCAAAGGATCGTGTTTGTAGGTCGTGTGTTGAAGGGAAGATGCATGACATTGTGCACAAGGCCAAGACTATTATTTCATCAAAGAGGATCTTGGAGCTTCTCCATGTTGATCTCTTTGGTGCCGTGCCCGAAGCAAGTCTTGGTGGCAAGAAGTATTGCTTGGTGATTGTCGATGATTACTCAAGATACACTTGGGTTTATTTCTTCAAGTGCAAAAGTGAGACCCAACAAACCATCATCGACTTCTCCAACGAAGTGCAACGTCAACACAATGTGCAAATCATGGCTATTAGAAGTGATAATGGTTCGGAGTTCAAGAACTATACATTGAATGAATTTCTTAGTGAAGAAGGCATTCGCCACCAATACTCCGCCACTTACACTCCTCAACAAAATGGTGTTGCCGAAAGAAAGAATCGCACTCTCTTGGATATGGCAAGGACCATGTTGGCGGAGTACTCTTCTCCCCAATATTTATGGGCCGAGGCCATATCCACCGCATGCCACTCCTCCAACCGCCTCTACATCCGCAAAGGCTTGTGCAAGACCCCATATGAGATCCTCACCGGCAACAAGCCCAACGTATCCTACTTCCGGGTATTCGGTTGTAAGTGCTTTTATTTGATCAAGGGTATTAGGTTGTCGAAATTTCAATCCAAAACTATTGAGGGTATTTTTGTTGGTTACGGTGCCGAATCCCACACTTATAGAGTCTATGACAAAGCCTCACGGATTGTCATAGAATCTTGTAGTGTGGTTTTCGAGGAAAATGACGGCTCCCAAGTGGCGCAATTTCATGTTTCAAATGTAGATGTTGAAATGCCTCAAGAAGCCATAGGAAGGATGGGTGTGGGATTCTTCCGCCCCATCGAGGGACACCTTATGGCGACTCGAGAAGGACTATGCTCTACCCAAGTGGAGCCCTCCTCTACATTTGAAGATCAAGCCAAGGAGCCAACCACTTCACCTAACCGAGAACATATTCAAGACCCTCCTCTCATTGATCAAGTGACTCCGCAAGTCGTACCCACTCCTCTCACTAATGCGAGTCAAGATCAAGGCCAAGATCATTCTTCCTCGTCATCCTCTTCTCAAAATGAAGCTAGTGTTGAAGATATTGTTGTTGACAATGTTGATGATCAAGGCCATGATGGTCAAGATGGGGACCCAAATGATCAAGATGATCAAGTTTCTCCTCCTCGCAATAATGAGGAGATCGAAGCCCGTCGCATCAATAGGATAAGAAGAGCTTTGAAGCTAATTGATGCCCAAGATGACAAGGTCTTGGAGGATGTTCAAACTAGAAGATCCACTAGAAGGCAATTGGCTCATTTTTGTGAGCATCAAGCTCATATCTCTATGGTGGAGCCTAAGAAAGTGTTTGAAGCTCTTGAGGACTCCGATTGGGTTGAAGCTATGCATGATGAGCTCAATAACTTTGAGCGCAACAAGGTTTGGAGATTGGTTGAGAAACCCAAGGATTGCCACAATGTTATTGGCACCAAGTGGATATTCAAGAACAAGCAAGATGAGAATGGCATTGTCATTAGGAACAAGGCAAGATTGGTCGCTCAAGGTTACACCCAAGTTGAAGGCATTGACTTTGATGAAACCTACGCGCCCGTGGCTCGCCTTGAGTCCATCCGTATCCTCCTTGCTTATGCATCCTCACATAATTTCAAATTACAACAAATGGATGTGAAAAGTGCTTTCTTGAATGGTCCTCTAAAAGAGGAGGTATATGTCAAGCAACCTCCGGGGTTTGAGAATCTCAACTTTCCTAACCACGTTTACAAACTTGACAAGGCTCTCTATGGTCTCAAACAAGCACCTCGTGCTTGGTATGAGCACCTTAGGGAGTTGTTAGATGATCGTGGTTTCGAAGTTGGGAAGATTGACCCCACTCTCTTCACCAAGAGAGTAAAAGGAGAGCTTTTTATATGCCAACTCTATGTGGACGATATTATCTTTGGCTCAACTAACCAAGCTTTCAATAATGAGTTCTCTAAACTTATGACTGACAGGTTCGAGATGTCTATGATGGGTGAGCTTAAATTCTTCCTTGGCTTTGAGATCAAGCAATTGGCCCGTGGTACTTTCATTTCTCAAGCCAAGTATACTCAAGACATGCTCAAGAGATTTAACTTCCAAGAGGCAAAGATCAAAACCACTCCTATGCAAGTCAAGTGTCATCTATCACGCAATCCTAAAGGGAGTAAGGATGTGGATCAAAAACTTTATCGTTCTATGATTGGTTCTTTGCTCTATCTTTGTGCATCTAGACCCGATATCGTTTTGAGTGTAGGTGTGTGTGCAAGGTATCAAGCGGCTCCTAAGGATTGCCACTTAGTGGCGGTTCATAGGATCTTTCGTTATTTGGTTCATACCCCAAGATTTGGTTTGTGGTACCCAAAGGGGGCACAATTCTCTCTCAATGGTTATACGGATTCCGATTGGGCGGGTGATCAAGATGATAGGAAGTCAACTTCCGGGGCTTGCCAATTTCTTGGTAGGTCCCTTGTAAGTTGGTCCTCGAAGAAACAAAATTGCATTTCACTCTCCACCGCCGAAGCCGAGTATGTTGCCGCCGCTAGTGCATGCACCCAATTGTTATGGATGAGGCAAACTCTTAAGGAATATGGTGTCCATTTGGACAAAGTGCCTCTTTTATGTGACAATGAAAGTGCCATCAAGATTTCTTACAACCCGGTGCAACACACAAGGACGAAGCACATTGAAATTCGCCACCACTTCATCCGTGATCACGTGGCAAGAGGAGACATTGCACTAAGTTATGTGCCCACCAAGGACAATCTTGCGGATATATTCACGAAGCCACTTGATGATGCAAGATTCTTGTTCTTGAGGAATGAGCTAAATGTGATTGATTCAAGGAGCTTGACTTGACTATCTTGCACACACCCCTATAGATGAAACGCTTTTGAGTCTAGATGTAGGCATGGACATAGGGGGAGTGTTACCCTAACACATTGGGTTCTCCCTCCTCCCATTATGCCCAAAGCAAAAATTCATTGTAAACTCTCTTTTTCTAATGTTGAATTGTGAGCTTCAATGTTGAGTAATGGCAATGCCCCCAAGATATATCTTCGCGGTTGCATACCATAAACTCTTACATGGTGGCCTAGGCCACCAACCTCTTCCGTCAAGCATTGGTTCTTATTTGCGAGCTTTTGGCATTTTTTTGTTAAGGGATGTACTCACATTTGATGTTCTTCATTTCCTTCTCATTGTTTTTTGAGTACATTTTTCCCTCCTTGAGTTGCTTCTGAGTTTCATGCCAAAAACTCATATTTGGTGTTTTCGAGCATTACATGTTCTTTTGGGTCGTTTTTCTGGTGAAAGGCCGGAGACTCCGGTGTACCATACCGGAGACTCCGGTCAGGCCGGAGACTCCGGTGTTAACACCGGAGACTCCGGTGTGCTGCGAGTGCTATTTAATCTGGGGGCTGAGGGAAGTTAGGGTTTCATTCCCCACTTCCCCCACGCCCCCCAAACGCACTGCAGCGCCGCCGCCTTCACCAGGAGCCGTCCCGGGGCGATTTCCTCCGCCCCCAACCTTCCCCTTGCCTCTCCCATCCGTGGAGAGACAATGACAGGCCAAGGAAGCAAGGGTACATCCTCTCCCCCTCGTGTGTTCTCTGTTTTTTCATCTAGATCTGAAAACCTAGGTGACCTTTTTGGGGATGATGCACTTTCTGTTGGTAGAACTTCCTATGGCTAGTTTTTGTGTGTAGAACTTGCTTAGATTCATCAGTAGAACCCTCTGTTAAGAACCCTGCACCTTGCTGTTTATCAGACCGGAGACTCCGGTGTCTCAGACCGGAGACTCCGGTGTCTCAGACCGGAGACTCCGGTGTCTCAGACCGGAGACTCCGGTGTGGTTCTTTCAGATGTGTCTGCTGGTGCATCTGCAGTGTTTCTGCACCTCATTGAACATGTATGCTCATTTTTCTTGTTTTCTCTGTTGTTGTTCTGTTTGTGTTGGTTTTCAGGAAAAAAGCTGAAGGCCGTGGTCAAGCGAAAGTCTCGCCCTCACTCCCGCAACTATATGGTTGTTGATGAAGCCACCGGTCGTTATGGTCAGAGGGGTGCCTTTGAGAGTGAGAGGCGTCAGAAAAACAAGCACGAAAGCAGAATGAATGCTGAAATTGCAAAGAAGGCAAGATATGATTCTTTATCCTCAGTGGCTTCCTTGAGCAAGAAGGAGTACAGGCTTATGAGGGGTCGTCCTTTCTTCGAGATGCCCCGCACTGCTCATACAGCCCACTATTGGAGGAGGGAGTCCGAGTTGATCATGGAGGAGATCTATTCTCAGTTCAGGCAGCCCGTGTGTCCACAGAAAGTCCTTGACTTAGAGGCACTTGGACGATCTGAGTACTTTGAGGAGGCAGTCTGGATCACTAGGAAGCTGGGTCTCGAGCAGCTTGTGGGCATTCAGCAGAACTACAACCCTCCTATTATCCAGCAGTTCTTTGCCACTGTCACTCTTGCTGAAGATGAGAAGGTCACTATGAAGTGGATGTCTGGGACAGTGGAGTGCGAGTCGTCCATGGAACGCTTTGCTGAGCTGCTTGGTTACCCTTGGGGAGAAGGGAATGGTGAGCGTATGCACGTTCATGGAGTTGCTTATGATAAAAAGCGCATGGCTCCTATGTATGACAAGCTCTCCAGCTGCGGCACTGCCAAGAATCTGAAGAGGGTCTACAACATTTGCCTTCGTCTCTTTCGCTGCAACATTGCTCCCAAGGTGGGGAACGTTGATGCTATTCGTGGTGGCCTAGTGAACCTCCTTTATCAGGCTTTCCAGTGTCACCTTGCCGGCCCTGATGGCGAGGGATTTGAGATTGACGTGATGCACTTTATCAAGGAGGAGATTTACTGTGCCATGATTGAGATCAAGAAGGTGCCTGTCTATGCTCCATATGTGATGAGGCTCATTCTTGACCAGCTGCCTGGCTTAGCCCACGATACTGTTCACCCTGTTGGCTCCCTCCAGATTCTGTCCGGACGCTCTCGTGATGATGATGACACTCCCATGGGGGATGTTGAGGCACCTTCTGGCTCGAGGAGGAAGAATGCCGATCCTCCCTCTCGCCGCTCTAGCAGGGAGGAGACGCAGGATGAGTTGAAGAAGCTCACGTGGTTCCAGCGTAACATTCTTTGCATGACCGTGGCTGTGCACAAGGAGAACCATGTGGCTTATAAGGAGAGACGTGAGCTGAAGAAGATGATCACCAAGCTGCATGACCATGCGGGCCTTGGTGCTACCCCTCCTATGGGCACTCCTCCCACCACTCCACCCACCCCTCCCACTGCTTCTGTGACTATGTCCTATGAGGGGTGGAACACTGATCAGTTTCCTTGGGGTGACTTTGAGGATGTCACCTCGGCTCCTTCCACCTCGACTCACCGTGCTAGGACCCCGGAGATTGAGGAGGACTTCGTTGATGATCAGTCTGAGGATGATCCTGAGGATGAGGACTGAGCTTGTTGGACCACGGTGTTCTCTTCACCCCTTTTTTGGTGTCTCGATGCCAAAGGGGGAGAAGTAGCTTTGGCTTGGCTTCTCCTTTTTGCTTTATTTGCTTCGGAACACAAGTCGTTGAACTTGTTTTGCCTCTTATGGCTTGTGTTCCCACTATCCTAGTTGATTTCGATTTTAAGTGCTTAGTGAACTATGGTTGTTATTTGTGAGAGACCGTGAAACTATCTTATTTATCATATCCTTGTCTCTACTACTTGTAATTGTTCACTATTGTTTGTTCAAGTGGGGCTTTGTTTGTGAAAAATAGGGGGAGCTCACTTAGTGAGTGCTCTATCTTTTACAAACAAAGCCTAGCTATGATCTATTTGCCATTTTATGTGTGTTGTCATCAAACACCAAAAAGGGGGAGATTGAAAGTGCAAACGCGCTTAAATCATCTTGTTTTGGTGTTTGTTAACAACACATGTAATCTAATAGGTGTTTGATGTATTTCAGGGGTTACGTCAACATATTATCATTTGTGGTGATGAGGTACAAAAAGGAGCTGTTGTCCAAATCTCTGCTCTCTGGAATTTTCTCCAGGCCGGAGTCTCCGGTCTACCAGACCGGAGTCTCCGGTGTGGATATTTGCACAGGGATTTTGGCTAAGGAATTTCTGGTGTCGCGTACTGTACCCACACCGGAGTGTGTCCGGAGACTTACCGGATACTTACCGGAGTCTCCGGTGTGAGTATTTGTTTCCTTCGATCGCAAGACCACAGACATACTCTCAGCATTTTCGAAGCACCAAGACCGGAGTCTCCGGTCCACCAGACCGGAGTCTCCGGAGTGGATTTTTCCTGAAGCTTTGGGACACCGGAAACTGTCCGGAGTCTCCGGCCCGGACCGGAGTCTCCGGTCTTTACACCGGAGTCTCCGGTGTGACTTTCGCCAGAAAAGCTCCAACGGCTCTTTGCATTTATGGGGGGTATAAATACCCCCTTCCCTCCACCAACCTCAAGTTAGCTCGACCAGACTTAAAGACTCCATTGTTGAAGCTCAACCACCTTGCTAGATCTCCCAATCCAACCACCCAAAAGCCTAGATCTTTGGTGGATTGAAGGAGAAGGCCCCGATCTACGTCTTCACCAACCGGATTTCATTTCCCCTCTCCTTTGCTAGAGGAATCTTGGCCTAGGGTTTCCTCATGTGGAGAACCTAGGCTTCTTGCTACTTTTGGTGATTTGTGAGTGTTGGGAGCCCCCAATTAAGTTGTGGGTGTGTGCCCCAAACTTGTTTGTAAAGGATTCGATCCCCGCCTCAAAGGGGTTCTATAGTGGAAGGTGAACTAGGCCTTTGTGGCGAAGTTCATCGGAGAATAGGGTGAGGCCTTTGTGGCGTTGAGTAGGCCTTCGTGGCGAGCTCACACCCCTCCAACGAGACGTACTCCCTTAACAAGGAGGAACTCGGGAATACATCGTGTCTCCGTGTGCTTCCATCGGTTATCTCGTTCCTCCCTATTTACTTCTAGTACTTGTCACATTTATTGTTGTACTAGTTGCATTAAGTGTTGTTCTAGTTGTCTTAATTGCTAGCCTTGTCATATAGGTAATTTCACCCCTAGTTGCATAATCTAGAGAATTTACCTTCTTGTCAAGCCTAAATCTTAAGAAAAATTAAAATTGGTCGTAGCACCTATTCACCCCCCCTCTAGGTGCCTATACTTTACTTTCAGCGTTGAAGTGTCCGGACGGTTGGAGCTGCGCGCGCGGGAGGAGATGCTCAAAAGGAAGCGCGATCGAGTTTTTCCCGCACGCTGGCCGATTTTTTTGCGCGCCAAATTTTCGCTCGTTCACTGGAGCGCGCGACACCCGGAAGCGCTGAGTTTTTCGCGCGGGCGCGCAGGTGGCGTGGCGTCTGGAGATGCTCTAAAGATGTTTGTACTAATGTGAGATCGGTGGATTTTTTTTCGATAAAAGGAGAAAGCTATAGCTAAATTAAGTAGGAATAGCACATGTGCCCGTGCGTTGCAACGAGGGAAACAAATTATCTCACATTCATACACACATCCATATTGGCACTTCTCATCTTCGTCACGATCCCCACGATCCCCTATACGATGGTCACATTGTCCACCTAGTCACGATGAACGTGACCGATTCAAGGCGATGAGATTGGTTGTCACATTCTAGCATGCCGCTTTAGGGAATCCCCTCCATGCACCAACTTGTAATTCCGCGAACCCTAGTCCATGACCCACCATTGTTGTTGCTCTCCCGTAGCGATTACGGCCCCTCCCTAGCCCCTATATATACTCGTAATTACTTGTGACAATGGTGCATCACTACCTTATCACCTGCATCTCGTGCATGAATGCATGAAGATTGATTTTAAAAATAGACAATCCTGATCCCAAACTCAAGTAAGTTAGGTGCTAAGCCAATATAATGAATGAATGAGTTATGTCATTCGACATTTGGTTGTATTGAAATGCGTAACTTGGATGGAAAACGATAGAATTTCGAATAAGTCGGCGGATTGGCGAGATTGGACGCTTTTAGGTGCAGCAATGTCGAGCAAGTCTAAAAAAAAATTTGACAATTCCTTCAGAATATCACTATCAGGAAGAGAAGAATTCTTTCTAAAAAATATGCAAACAACAATTCAAGAAAAAAAATGTTGGGTGTTTGATCCTAATATCAATCAGAGAAATAACGACATATCTGAGTGTTCATGAGTGGGCGATGGTGACATCCAATTTTTTTTTATGCACACATCTACAAAGTGAAACGCAAAGTAATAGTAGAACGTATCAATCTATATCTGCTGTCAGGGCCTTTGACCATATACGTCATCAAACTAAACTGAAGAATCATTGAGAAGAAGAATAATCGACAGAAATAGCAATGGGTGGAGATAAATGACAGAATCTCTTCACCACCACCACAACAGCGCACGACGATACTACAGCTAGCTGAAGCTCCTGCCCTGTCCTACGAGAATCCTTTTGGCCCAGGGACATACCATGGAGGCATCACTGCCTGCCCCTTCTTCAACTCCAGGATACCCGCAAAAGACCGGGATGGCCGCGCAAGACGTGTGCTCACTCTGCACCAAGCAGTTGCCGCGCGACAGAGAGTTCTTAATTTACATAGTGGACACGCCCTTTTATAGCATAGAGCCAAGGACTGCCTTGACGAGCAGATGCAGCTCAATGCACCAAGGCGGCCGCCCAGAGGAACAATCAGTTCTCTTTGGGAACGTAGCCCGGGCGTGGGCACCGCAGCACCAGAAATCCAGTGAGACGTCCGTCGCGAGCTAGCCGGCGGTAGAGGGATGCCGGGCTTGGGCCGTCGCCGTCAGGGGCGTGTCGAATGGCGCTCCCAAGGGCTCCCACTTGGGCGGTGTAGGGTCGCTTCTCGCCGGACCGAGGACAACGGGAGACCGACTGACATGCTAGTCTCGTCAGGAGGCTGGGTTTGTGCGTCCGCCTCCGAAGACCTCACCGAGCCAACGCCCACGGACGTCTCAGACTAAACCAACGTTGCAGCGACAAAAGCAGAGCCGACGCTCTGATCATCGCTCGGTGATTCAGCGGCGCCAGAAAGGATCTGGAGCAGGTTTGGCCGATGAAGAGCTTGTGGCCGACGTTTCCCTTGACATGTCCCGAAGTGTCGTTCTGCTTAGACTTCCGGCTGAACATGGTCAACAAATCTCTGCCGAAATACTGTGTTGGAGCAGTGGACGTGATGCCTTCGGCTGGAAAAACTGCAATCACGTGACCGCGCCTCCGATTTGAGGACAGAACCCCGTGACCGCGCATCCTGACCACAATTGAAGAGAACCGAAAGAAAAGAAGAAAGAAGGTTTAGATCTGCATAATGAAGATCATTTGGAGAAAGATCCTGCACCTTTCTAACCCGTACGCACGTCCCGGCCGAATCTTCCTCTGTCATCCAACGCCGATGTGGCTCTCGAGCCTCGCCAATCGGAGGACTGAGCCTTCCCTGCACCGAAGAAGTAGAGTTTGACATGGCTAGGTTTTCGCACGAGCCTTGGTGGACCACCGCCGCATCTTGGGCTCAATTCCCGCACTGTGGATTTCCTCCGGCGCGGGTGGCTCCTGCGCCAATCCGGGTCCATCCAGGGCCTGGGTCCATCACCCTCACAGGTGTCGCCTCCCGCGCCTCCGATTCATGGCAGACTTCGCTAGTGACCTCACCTCCCTCTGGTCATGGGGAGGAAACCTCCGATCCTATCCTGTTCTTCTGGTTGATCGAATAGCTGTAGACCATGGCGAGTTAGTGCTAGTCGACAGGGATGAAGGGGGCAGGGGACCTTGCGTTGGAGAAGGAGGGACGGGGATTTGTCGAGTCCAGGAGATGCGTACGCTCGCCGTGCTAGGCTGAAAATTTCCACCAGCATCGTGTGATGAACCGTTTTGTGGCAAAGGATTGTATTAAGTGGTCTGGTGGGAGGGTAAAACTGTCTTTTTACGTTGGACGAAAATTTTGGCAGAAACCTTAATGCCTTTATTATTATTATTATTATTATTATTATTATTATATTATTATTATTATATATATATATATAATATATATATATAATACTAGTTAACATGCCCGTGCGTTGCTACGGCTTGATTGGATTTTGGGTCTAAATAATTTAGTCCAAGTTCATTCTTCATTTTGGTCAATTAGGCCATTTAGTATTGTAGTTGTCCGGACCAGTTGACATATATGCGGAGAAGCGTACTCATGCCCTTGGGTGTACTCCAATGTCTATACTAAAAATAATATAACCGTGCACATATCACTTATGTTGAGTTACATCAGACAATGAGAATGGCGTTTTTTCAACGTTTCTTATTTTTCTTCATTGATCATTTGAGCATACTGATCTCTACCTCTTTTCCTTCTTTGCTCCTTGGCATCCATGATTGAAGATTGTATCCCAAATTTCTTTTCTTTGCAAGAGTTTTCTTAACTGCATGAACATGTCCGAAGAAACAGATTAGATTTTGCATCATAACTATAGCATATGTAGCTACTTGTAACTTGCTGTAATTACGTGAGACATAAGCATTAGAATATATGTGTTGTTTGTAAAGTAATCTTTTACTTCATCTCCATAGTCCCTTTTTAAAGTTCAAATAGTCATTTTCGATTGAGGTTTTAAGTTGATATTAGCGCTTTTATTATTAGGTATAGATTATCTTTAAGAGCAATGGTATATACATGGTGCTTTTCGTCCGATTTTAGTACAATATGGTTTGTATAGTGTCAAAACATATCACACTGGATGATTAACCACCATGATCAGTTTCTGACAAAAAAAAGACCGCACACGCAAAACTTTTTTGTTGAAGTAATTTACCTAGATGCAAGTATTCTTGCTCCTTTGTAGCTACAATGGTTAAGTCAAAAGGATGTATAAGATGGCCGCCACGTTCCTCCATGCCACCGCTCCAGCATATCCTACTTCTTCCTGATAGAAAACAACAAATTAAGCGAGACACTATTGGCCATGACATCTAAATGTGTGCGTTTTGCTTCTGTGTGCAATTCTTTGACGTATAGTTCCTTGCCCGTGCATATATATTTGTCGTGTGTATGCGCTTACCTGTGTATATGTATTAGTTCAACATTGTAGTAAATAATATGGTACTAACTCAATGGCAGTAATAGCATTGACCAAGCTCAGAATTTTTATGTGCAAACCAAAGCTGAGAAGGTGATAAATAACATACCTGGTGAGGCGGTGATTCGTTGTATTTTTGTTATCAAGTCTAATACCGGCGAGGCAACTTATTCAAGTTTTTTTTTTGCCGATATAACTCGCCAAAGTACTTGTTGATACCGGTGATTTGTTTGACTAATCCGTTGTGAAGCTAGCTATATGTAATCAGCACGGCAACGTGAACAAAAGCACGTAGCTAAGTACTGTAGGATTAGGATTCCCTATCTTTAGCTGAGTACGTAGTATTTGAACTGCTAGTCGTTTTTTTTTACCAACATGTGCACTTTTAAGCTTGGACTACGTATGTATGTGCAATTCATCAGCACCTGTAGGGCCCCTTGTATTTTTTATGGTTTGAAAGGTTGTATCCAATGACACCATGACCATGTTGCTCTAACTCTCAAGCGCCATGACCAACTACGTGCCAAGCTCCGACGTTTACCTCGCGGGCCATCCCCCTTGCTTTTAAGTACTCCTAAATTATTTGATTATGTCGGCATCTAGTATCCATCGAACGTCAATCTTGTTGCGTACGGGTATACCGTAGGGAACGTGCATGCAGCTGTTAACGGCGATTCTGCCGGAAAGAACCCGGAGTGCACGGCGCACCCGCGGCATCCGGCAGTTCGTTCAGGGTGGACCAGCTGAACAAGCCGGACAACAGAGCCAAGAAAACACGCACGTTGTAGACCTCCTTCAACTGATATTAATGATGCTGCAGTTCCATCCTCTTCGCCTCGCTCGTTGTAATGTTCACCGTGCTCACGCACTTCCAGCGTGCTTGTGGGCATCATGCAGGTGCGGATGAGCGGAGAAGGTGCGCATCACCCGGTGTGTGACGACACCCTGGTAGATCCTGCCGTCGGAACCAACCTACACCACGTACTGGTTGCGGCGGCGCTAGCTTCTGCTGTTGCCCAGGATGCCCATGTGGAGGCGGCAGCGGGATGGATTTCTCGAGGTGGAACCGTGGAAGCTGTAGGCAGACTGATTCAGATCGCCGGAGAAGTTCGAGATAGCGAACCCGGCTGTCGTTTTTCATCGGCTGCTCCTCATCACGTACCCACCGGTACTTGTGGAATTTCAGATCGGCTGTAGTCTACGCCGGTCGTAGCAGTCCAGAGTGGCGCTCACTGGTGTCAGAGATTGGTGGTGGACAAGGGTGAGGCCGGGATCGAGGGGGCAGCTCCGGCGATCTCGATGTAGGGGATTGGAGATTTAGAGGCCAGTTACGGCTGCTTGAGGCAGGGGATTGGATTGCGGCACCTGCGGGCTTGAGGTTGTTGTAGGTCTTTTTATGGGATCTGATAAATGAAATCATAGTACTACTCCAACACAAACTGTTGTCGTGCGTGGGTCGTGCGTGGGGAGGTTCTACAGCCAGAACGTTCAAAGGAAGGACAACGTACCAAGCGACCGTGGACGGACGAAAAAACGGACGAAAAATCGCGGGAAGAAACCTTACCGCTTTTATTATTAGGTATAGATATAGATTATTATTATTATTATTATATTATTATTATTATTATTAGGTAAAAGATATGTTGCTTAGCACTAACATTGGGAATTTAGTAGCAAGTGAGATCATCGTGGCGAGATTAGATCCAAAATGCCCAACTATTCCTGAAATCGACTAAAATAACAAAACCAGGGTCCTCTTCGCAATTTGCACCGCCACCACCACCACCGCCCCATCTCCAGATCCACCCGGCCGTCGTCGTGGTTTTCCTCCTTCGCCTCGCGACGGCGAGATCCCCACCGCCTCGACCTATACTCCGTCGAGAAGATCGTCGAGGAATTTTCCATGGACCTCTCCATGAACCCCTTCTCGTCCGGCACACGCCTCCGGTGAGCCTCCTCGGATCGCGCCCGCTCTGCCCCCTCAGATCCGTTGCTTCGTGTTAACTGGTCGTGTGGCGTTGCTGCAGGGACATGATACGGGCGATACGAGCGTCCAAGACGGCCGCTGAGGAGCGGGCGGTGGTGCGGCGGGAGTGCGCGGCGATACGGGCGGCCATCAGCGAGAACGACCAGGACTACCGGCATCGCAACATGGCCAAGCTCATGTTCATCCACATGCTCGGCTACCCCACCCATTTTGGTCAGATGGAGTGCCTCAAGCTCATCGCCGCCGCGGGGTTCCCGGAGAAGCGCATCGGCTACCTTGGCCTCACGCTGCTGCTAGACGAGCGGCAGGAGGTCCTCATGCTCGTCACCAACTCCCTCAAGCAGTATCCACCTTGCTCGCCTATGCTTACTTTTGTCGCTGCTGTTCTGTGCTATTGTCCTGTTTTGACATTGGAATGCCGAGCTTTGAGTAATTACCAGTACTTAACGTGGGCAGAGATCTTAACCACTCCAACCAGTTCATTGTTGGGCTTGCACTCTGTGCTCTGGGGAACATTTGTTCAGCTGAAATGGCACGTGATCTAGCTCCTGAGGTGGAGAGGCTGTTGAAAACTAGGGAACCAAATACGAAGAAGAAGGTACACTGATGACACCTTGGTCCCTTTTGAAGATTGTTTTGAGCATTATGGCAGTATTTCCATTCCAGCAGTGTTTTTCTACATCTACATATGATAGATAGTGTTATTATTTGGATGCCTCAAGATTGCAATGATTCTTCCATCATTTACTCTATCATAAGGACTGCAGAAGCTTACATGATAGTATATGATATAGGTAGTTTAGCATCAGCAGATTTGCGCTTGACATAAATTCTTAACTTCTGGGTGTTCTGATCAATACTATCATTATCCGAAGCTTACGTTATGTGCATTTCTCATGCTTGCTGTTTTCAAACTTCCTAGCTATTATTTTCTGGTTAGCTTTGAAATATGTGTTGAGGAGTACTATTATTGATTTTATAGCACTCCTGTTTGTAGGCTGCCTTGTGCTCTATACGAATTGTAAGAAAAGTTCCAGATTTGGCAGAGAACTTCATGGGTCCTGCTGCATCATTACTCAAGGAAAAACACCATGGAGTTCTGATATCTGCAGTCCACCTCTGCACAGAACTCTGTAAAGCTAGCCGAGAAGCATTGGAGTACTTGAGAAAGGTACCGTGTATTTTATAAACCATAGTGGGAAACCATTAGCATCGTTCTCAGTCCCTGCCCCTTGTGCTCAGCATTCGGTGATGCATTGACACAATAATGTCGTGTTTTGTATCAGTACTCCAATATTTATAAACATCATTGCTATAATATTTTTATCATTATTTTGTACCATTACATTCGTGAGCAGTCTTGTGTTCATCAAAGATGCAAATTTTTTCTTGTGTTCCCCTCTTTTATTAAATTCTTTAAAATTCTTGTTGGATCATACCTGCAGAAATATTACACATATTTATATGTAATTGCGGCAATATTTGTTTAAGTATTTTGATAAAATCTTGCTTTTTCAGCACACTGTTGAAGGTTTGGTCCGGATACTGAGAGATGTGTCCAACAGCTCGTATGCCCCTGAATATGACATTGCTGGCATTACAGATCCATTCTTGCATATCCGAGTTCTGAGACTCATGCGGACGTTAGGTCAAGGGGATGCGGACTGCAGCGAGTATGTGAATGATATTCTTGCCCAGGTGATCTGTTCATCCTTGGTTTTACGCGCAATACAAAATTTCCATTCAAAATACATACACTTTCATCAATTTAGTGACCAGAAATTTGTTTATTACAAGCTACATATTAGATCATTAGCCACATTCTGTAGCAAAACAGTCTCTCTCAATGGCACTAGTCCTGGCAGTTCATTTTTTTTTTGAATCTGCACCCAAGCACGTTTCATTTTCATTAGCCAATTCTTCAGCTATTTTAAAATTTCTTCCATTTAAGTCTTGCTTTGGGGTACTGTTTATGCATGGAAACATGTGTAACATGACTGTTTTTACCTCATTGTGTTATCTTTTAGTAACATGTTTCTACTCCCTCCATCTCAAATTAATTGTCGCAAAGTTTGACAAAAGTGGATGTATCTAGACATATTATAGTGTTAGATACATCCATTTTTGTCAACTTTGTGACAATTAATTTGAGACGGAGGGAGTACGTTCTTCATTGCACTTGTCATTTTGTGTATCTTATAGCGAGTAGTTCATAGTTGACACTCGTATTGGATTTCCAGGTTGCAACAAAGACAGAGTCAAACAAGAATGCTGGAAATGCTATTTTATACGAATGTGTTGAGACCATAATGGGCATCGAAGCTACTAGTGGTTTACGTGTGCTGGCAATTAACATTTTGGGTAGATTCTTGTCCAACCGTGATAATAATATAAGGTAAAATTTCTCTTGCTCTTGGACAACTAATTCATACTGTAGATTATTTGCAGTTTTATGGGTAATTTGCGGATATTGGAGTTCTGACTTGTCTCTGTAGTAAATGAGCATATTTTCAACCACTATTACTTCACGGGTGATTATTAGTACAGTTGTTCTCATCTCGAACATCAGGAATGAATATATCACTTGCATCATCGAGCAAGTTTTTTACTAGTAAAATATTATACCATCTCCTGTAATTATAATCAGTAGGTGACCTTTATGGCACGCATTTTCTGGCCTATATTTGATATGTATCATCATATCTGGTTTTAGTTTAGTTGTTTGTTTCCCTGTAACTGTCAATTGATATTGTTGGTCGAAATCTATGTCAATTCTGATGGCCCAAGATGAGTCCGTCTATAACTTTCCCTTTATCTCTTCATTCATATTGTGTAAGTACTGCCCAAAGCAGTGTATCCTGTGAATAGCTCAATTTCATCCCATATCTCGATAATAGTTGTTTTATGTAGACCTCTATATAGTTATAATTAACCTCAACTGTTATAATCTGGACCCACTACAACCAGCAGGTCACCCAATACAATCAGCAGGTCATATGTTGGCTCATGTGGACTAATGCAAGGGCTTCTTTTTCTATTTTGTAATAATAGTGTAATAGATAACCAATACTTAATATGTATACTGTGTTTCCAGATACGTTGCTCTAAATATGCTTATGAAGGCCATGGAAGTTGACACGCAAGCAGTGCAAAGGCACAGGGTAACAATACTAGAGTGCGTCAAGGTAATCGAGCGTACAACTCTATGGTATAGTATGCTTTAGGTTTATTTTCTTTCTCATGGGAAAGCAAAAATTGCTTATACGTGTACAACTTGAGATAAACTTCACCGATGATTGTTTATGGGGCATGTCTTTTCGTTTCTGTATCTCTTGAGAAGATGGACATAACTAGTGCATACTAACGAATACAGTTTCCCTGATTTACCTTTTCTCCCAAGGCTAGGCTCATTTCTGTTCTTATATGTATGCCTCTTCCTTAAGCGACACCTGTAATAAGAGAAAGATGGCCGCATCATATTTTCTTACATTTGTCACCTTCCCTCCCATTCCCGCGCTAGAAAAACTTTCAATCTTTGAGTAAGCAATTGGGTATTTATCCTCGTGACAATAAAAAAGCCTTGTGACATATTATCAACTTTTTTTTATTGCATCTCACCCTGTTTATGGGTGTGCTACTCACCTGTGACTTGCTTGTTACTGGATTCCTAGCTCCTTTTCTTGTCCACTTAAAAATTTAACCCTGTATGCACTATCAGGATGCGGATGTCTCTATTCGCAAAAGGGCTCTTGAACTCATTTACCTACTTGTCAATGATACCAACGTAAAGCCTTTGACAAAGGAGCTTGTTGATTACCTAGAAATAAGTGACGAGGACTTCAAGGAAGACCTCACAGCCAAAATATGCTCAATAGTTGAGAAGTAAGTCCTGACACATTTCATCATCTCTACTGGCTTTTGGAATAATATCTGATTTGCTATTCCGTAGTTGCTCCAAAGATTGTACATCCACTGTTGTTACATATATCTTGCAACATAATAGACAAACAATAAATTTTCAGAATAAATTATGAATTTTCCTTGTTGTAGTTGCAATTTCTTCTCCTGAGGGGGAAGGCCAGGTATGGTAGTTAAGCTAAGGGTAAATTTGGTTAACACTAGGGGACCATTTCTTTGTTCCCCTTCTTCTTGCCTGTTAGTATATAACAAAGGGCCTTGAGCACGGTTTTCTGGGGTGGATGTCGTCATGTGAACTTAATTATGGATGGTTCATTGGAATATACTATAAGCTAGCATCTGCCAACAAAAATCATTTCATGCCGTGCTATATAACAGGCTATAACATCAGTTTTTGAGTTCAGAAATTTGTGTTTTGGTATTTTTCATGCCCTTTGGCAATCACATGATGCTTTCGTTCATCCTGTATCCCCTTACTGTTGCTTAACTGCATCAGATGTGAATTACCAACTTTTTTTTTGAATCCGTAACTGTCATGTTTATCTACAACTTTTTCCTCTCTTGATTTACAAAATATTAACAGGTTTCTAATTCTAATAGGTTTTCTCAAGATAAGCTGTGGTACCTAGACCAGATGTTCAAGGTGTTATCCCTGGTATGTAACAAACTAACAACTATGGGCCTTTTTTTTTTCCTCTTGCATGGGCCCAATAACGAATATGCAAATTTATACTGTACCCTTCTTTATCCACAGTCTGGAAACTTTGTGAAGGATGATGTATGGCATGCCCTTGTAGTTCTAATCAGCAATGCATCTGAACTTCAAGGATACTCAGTCAGATCGTTATACAAGGCATTGGAAGCATGTGGTGCACAGGTACGAGACATAATTAGTATTCTTTGTAAACTATGTGATTGAGCTTCATCCCATTCGATGCGCATGAATCTCATCTACTTTGAATTTTGAATTTTTAGGAAAGTTTAGTTAGGGTAGCTGTTTGGTGCATTGGTGAATATGGTGAGATGCTGGTCAACAACATTAGTATGCTGGACGTTGAGGAACCAATCACGGTGAGTTGAAGATCTTTGTCAGCCATCATAATTAGCTGGTATCTTTTCTGTTGAGAAATCACTATGCGATGAGAACTTCATTTTGTAGCATTACATATTCTTGTTTACTTTTCACACACACAAAGTGTTCATCCACTGTGCTTGAACTGATCCACATTTAGTCCATATTAAAAGCTTGTAAGGAGTACCTCTTGGATAATACTTATTTGTTCTCACTTTATACTTACGATCACCATGAAAAATATCTATATTAGCTCTAGCAGTTGTCACCAGGGAAGCTGCTTGATCATTCATTTAGCCACACATCTGCATAGATGTTTCACTTTTTAGAGCATGGCAGCATGCCAGTTCAGTTCATTAGTTTGATCTTTTTCCAGTGGATGCTATCGTTTCTCTGTATTTCATTTAATGGAATTGCTCTTCAGTTTTACTATTGTCAAGCGGCTTGGCTAATGCCTTAACTTGTTCAGGTAACGGAATCTGATGCGGTGGATGCTGTAGAGCTAGCTCTTAAACGCTACTCTGTAGATGTTACCACACGGGCTATGTGTCTTGTTGCCCTTTTGAAGCTTTCTTCACGATTTCCGCCAACTTCAGAGTAAGCTGTCATACAACTTGACATTGCATTATTGTTGGCTTACCCACTACATTATTCAAACATGAATTTTCTTTTAGCGGGCGAAGTTCCATTATTTCAGTTGACTTGTTTCATGGATCTCCTGATTGACCTGAGGTTTGTTGTAAACAATACCACTGGTCATATGGTCATCCTTTTCCAATTCTCGTATCTATGCTGCACTTGCACACACACATGAACCATCAGTTGTTACTGCTTAACGATTATACAATATGTTTCTGCAAAGAAAGGCAATTGATGGCAACTATTATGTTGAAAATGTTGCAAGCTTTGGTTTAATAACCATGGCTCATAAGAAGTGAGCCTAGCTCACTTGGCTAATGGAGTGGATGTACAACCCAGCCACCCAGGTTCAAGTCCTCATGGGCGCAGATTTGGGTTGTTATTTTTTTTTAAAAAAACTCGCTGTGGGTGCCTCCCCCACCACTTTCCTTAGAAAAAAACATGACTCAGTCGAATTTCTTATGAACTGGTTTCTTTTTCATAAGCCTAATGAATAAAACTGTGTTTGTAGCGTTATTAGTCAACTACGATTCATAGATTCGCTATTCATTTGACTTTACCTTGGTTGACAAGCATACAATTTTAATGCTGGAGCTTCAACTTACTGAAAGCCTGATTTGTTAACCATGTTTTCCAAATTTCTGCTTCTGTTATCTTTTATTGTATTCCTTGGAGCATGTATTTTTGTGTATCTCTATTTGTGTATGGTTTTGCTTTCTCTATCACAAAGTGATTTGTCACATTATGTTGCCAGGAGGATACAAGAAATTGTAGTGCAGAATAAAGGGAATACTGTGCTTGAGCTACAGCAAAGATCAATTGAATTTAATTCCATTATACAAAGACACCAGTCTATAAAGTAAGTGGGTGACAGCTTTTAAAGATTGTTGCTCAAATCTGCACCAGTATCATAGTTTTCATAAAGTAATATTGTTTATCTTGTGACTACTGGTGTGCTTGCAGATCATCTTTGCTTGAGCGGATGCCTGTATTAGATGAAGCTAGTTATTTGATGAAGCGAGCCGCTTCTTCGCAAGCGACAGTGTCATTAACTAAATCTGCTCCAGCAGCCACTCCCGGAGGCTCCCTTAAGCTTCCAAATGGTGTAGCAAAACCACCACCAGCTCCATTAGCTGATTTACTCGATTTAAGTTCTGATGATACTCCAGCAACTACTTCTGCCCCCACTGCAGCGCATAATAATTTCCTACATGATCTTTTGGGCATTGACCTGACTAATTCATCTAGTGCAGGTTGGTTCTGGTTTCTCACATTTGATACTGATGTTGTCTGTAATGCATATTGATGAGGGATTAAGCATACCTGAATATGATCTTTCTTAGGATGGCTTAGTATCGTGTCAGTCTGAGCTAGTTTGAGCTATCCTAAACATGCCCTCATGTTGATTCTTAGCTGTACAGTGGTACTGTTTATTAAAGTACATTTCCGGCCTGAGTCTTGCTGATGAGGTTATTTCTTGCTTATGCTAAGGTGGAGCTCCATCTGCAAGTACAGATATTTTGATGGATCTTCTATCTATTGGTTCATCTCCTGTACAAAATGGCCTGCCAACAACATCGACCGTCATCTCTCCTGGCCAAGGTAAAGTAACTGTATTGATAATGTTTGCATCTTTCCACCCTGTCTGTCATCCATGCTTATTTATCTAGCACCATGCAGCAGTGGCTAAACATACTTCTGCAACACCTCAAGTTTTCGATCTTCTTGATGGTTTGGCCCCAAGTACACCACTTCCTGGTCCGCTCGTATCACTTGATTATCTAGTAGCTTTCCTAGTCATTAGGAAATTAACAATAACTCTACTTGCTTGCTTACCAGATGAGAATACATCTTACCCGCCAATCACAGCTTTCCAGAGTGCAACTTTGAAGATCACCTTCAATTTTAAAAAGCAGCCTGGAAAACCTCAGGATACTACAATGCATGTCAGCTTTACAAATTTGACGTCTTCTACATTGACAGATTTCATGTTTCAGGCAGCTGTACCAAAGGTAGCATCTCTGATACTAACCCTTTTCCTGCAATGTTTTTCTTCATAACAAAATGTCAGCGCACATGGGAACTTAAATTGGTCTAGTTTAGTTCCTGTAATAAATTTTCAGTTAGTCAAACTTGAATTTTGTTCGGTCAAAAGCCATGTGATTGGTAATTTATTTATCTTTCATGTACTCCGAATTTGTGAAGCATCATCATGCTGGTTGATATGCAATTCACTTTCCGTTCGTGTTTCTTCAAGGTCATTTGTTAAAATGTTTGACTGAAATTATTTGCAAATGACAAGGGGATGACAAGACACTTTAAACTGTGTTGGTATTGTGTGAAGCATCGTAATTCTATTTACTAATTATTTATCAAATACCACAGATTGATAGTTCATTATTGTGTTCAAATCTGCATTTCAGTTCATCCAGTTGCGTTTGGACCCAGCCAGCAGCAGCACCCTTCCGGCCAGTGGGAATGGCTCAGTTACACAAAGCCTCAGTGTCACTAATAATCAACACGGACAGGTATTGGACGATATGCCCTTCATAAGGGGTTATATGGACCTTTTCTGGTTTTCTTTGACCAGTGGTGTTTTTATAAGCTTGAAAGAACTCATGTCACTAGTATCGTAGTTTTTGCATGGTCCTGCAAATTTTTTATAAACCAAGATGCCACCTCGAACATGACCCACACTTTTATGTTAACACTATCCTTGGTATCATTGACCTGTCATTTGGCTGTACTTCAGCTCTTGAAGTAGATTTTTGATCTAATGGTTGATGTTCCATCATACATTTATCAGTAGTGAAACAAAAATCTACTCAAAGTGAAAATACATGGTACTTGTACTGCTAGGTGCAGCAAGCTGTGTGCGTGAATTCATAATTGACTAGGTGGGGTCATTTGTTGATTAGCAGAACTACGTGGGTAGTTGTCGGTTGGAATATTTTATCCGTATGTTCCATAAGACCATAAGTACATTGCTTCCCTTTTTGTTGGAACTTGCTAATTCTACTTGATATACAACACCATCTGTAATGTATCATCAACGCTAATGTTTGTTCTCTGTCACGCCAATCAATTCTACCTTCTATATTTGTTGCTGTTTCTTGAATGTGACAGATTTTTTCCGTAGACTTGACTTCTGTTGCGAGCTTGTTCATCCTCCTTTGTTTCCCTGCGATTGTAATGTGTAATTTGAATTGCTGGCTCCACAGAAACCGCTTGCGATGCGTATCCGGATTTCTTACAAAGTGAACGGCGAGGACAGGCTGGAACAAGGGCAAATCAGCAATTTTCCTGCAGGGTTGTAGCGCCACCCGTGTCCATAATGTTGTGATAGCTCTTTCAGTGTGTTGCTGGCAAAGGCGAGTTTTCCTTTTCTTCTATCCCTCCCATCAATTTCTTGCCCTCCCGCTTGCCTATTAGTGAGTTATATGTACACTAGTAGTTGGTTTTTGTCCATCTATCCTTACCATATTGTATAGTAGCTGGCAGCAATTAATGACATACATCCAGTTTTGCCAAAGATGTATTATACAAAAAGTGTACATTAGACTTGGAGGATAACCGAAATTTTCAGCCTCCCGCTTACTTGAGGGAGGGAATCTCCGTGTTGTATTTGAACCATGCGAATTCCTCAATGTAAATTATTTGCTTTTGTTGAATGGAGCTCATAGCTCATTGCTATCTGTTGGTAACTTGTTCTACTCCCTCCGTTCACTTTTATAAGTCATTACAATTTTGGCCACATACATATACAAGTTGATGGAGGGAGTACCACATTTTGCAAACCCGTTGGAAGTCCAAAATCCCAGCGGTTTGTTCAGCTTCAGGTTGAACGGTGCCTAATTATTCAGGTAGAGTCGGCAGATTACATCCTTCCCATCTAATTATTCAGGTAGTCGGCAGATTACATCCTTCCCATTTTCGTCTTCTTACTGTGGAATGAGACCTTTGGTAGTCCTGATCTGATCATCAGTTCCACCTCGAGTCTACGTGGGTGCTCCATAAATATGATGAGGCAAAGCACTTGACTGTGTTTCTGGGTAGCACAGTAGAGCATCCTTCCTTTGAAAGTTGGTGCCCCGTCCACGATCCTCCATCAAAGTCAGTGTCAGCCTGCCCGCACGCTTCAATGCGATCGATAGGGGGTAGTACGGTAGCATCAGCACCACTCATCAAGAATAGCTGCTTCCGGTACTGCCGTGGCAGCAGCCTTTCGCTGCCGCTTTTGTCACCCATTTCTCTGCCGCTGGCCCGCATTATTATTGCACTTGTCACGTTCGGATAAATTCGTAGCAAAGATCATTTCTCCGTAGCACAAGAAAGCTCTTTCGGGTCGAGACAGCTTTTTTATCCATTTCGGGCACCGGCTGCACTTGCATCTCCGGGGCAGAACCAGCTTTTCAGTTTTCACGGCAGCGACCAGCAAAATCAAGCAAAAAAAAAAAAAAAAGGCGTGAAGGGGATAGATCCTGACACCTTACTGGAGATTAGTGGAGTAGTAGCAGCAGAGCAGAGTAGTATTATTGTTCATTTAATATGAGATACGGACACATTAACAACACGCAGGCATGGGCGCTTGGTGCCGGTGTCGTCGTGTCACATGCACCACCTGCCGGAGGCGGCCGATGCTAGACGACGGTGAGCACGGCTACTGCTAGCTAGCAACCTCCCCTGTATCGCTTTCCAAACGCAACGAGCCAAGCAAACAGCCAAGACACGTCTGCTTAGTTAACTAGTTAATCACATTCCTGCAGCTTTATACTGGTCGGTGTGAATCTTGAGACGAGACCGCCACCAGAATCCGCGCGAAATATTTTGGCAGACGCGTCAACCTCACCTGTCGACAACGACGTTAATTATCCGGTTACATCGCACAGCTTGCGCTCCCTCGATTTGTCACCTTGCTAGAAATGTCTTCTGCAGGCACTTGCTTTCAGCATTGATTCTGTGACAGATTGTTTTAAAATAGTACCCCTCCGTTCCTAAATATAATATATTGTAGCTATTGCTTATGTTGTCTAGATACACGCTAATATGAGTGAATATGTCCACTAAAAGTTGTTTAGATACATGTAGACATGTGTATATGGAAAAGGGGTAAAACATCTTACATTTAGGAACGGATAGAGCAGTAGGTGGCAAATCGAAACACCCGAAGCAATTTACACTAGTACGGGAGAGCTGAAGCTTTAGAGGCGTGTTTGGTTGGCCGCATGGACTTGCCTCGCACCGTTGGGGCTAACTTTTGCCTCGCTTCGTTGTGTGGACTAGTCCAGATTTTTAGCCCGCATGATCGGAGCGGCTGATTTGGCCATTCATCCAAAGCCACCCTCTCGGTGTGAAAAAAGGAAAATCTTTCCCCTCTCGCGTTTCTGTCTGTGCGATCTTGGAGATGACGCAAGCTCGAGCGTGGAGGAAAAATGCGGCAGGAGAATTTTCGGTCATCGCCTACGCATTTCGCCCCCTTGTATCTTCTTCTTTCGCTCACCGCCAGCTCTCCTGCCACCATTGCCCCTCACTGCATCGAGCTCACACCGTTGTATCACCCCACGAACAAGAAGGTGAGCGGCGTGATCTACTTCAATCGGGGGTGGCGCTCGACAGCGACCGGAGGATTCGTCGTCATTCACTTCTCCGAGCTAGTAGCTTCGTCATTTTCAGCACCATGCACATGTGTTCTCTCATATTCTGGACTGTTTTACTTAGATCTGGGAGCATGTACTTCATATTAGGGGTGCTGTGGGCGAATCACAGCGACTATGCTGTGATTAGTGGTAGTTCCAGTAGATTTCCCCCACCGTTTTAAGGTAGGCCTTATAGATGGTATCCAAATGCTGATTATTTCATACTGAACTGCTCGTAGAACATGACGACAGACGAGTTTAGCCTTACCATCATTGAATCGGGCAGTCAGATTTTGTTACCGGCAGATTCTCAGCCGATCGACAATACCAGATTCCCAAGATATGGAGACCTCGATCATGGGAGGCTTAGTTCTCACTTCGTTTAGTCGAAGGAGAAGATCATATGCGGCGACAATATGACAGAGACACATGTGTCTGTCAAGTTCATCAAGAGTGAGAAGAGCAAGATGGGGACGATCATGATGTGGCCTCCATTCCTTTCCACATTCGTGCTAAACAAGATGTGTGAATCATGAAGTCCGGGTTGAGGACTGAGAACGGGTTCAAGGAGGTGCACCTAAACACCGTTGCAAAGCTGATGTTTGAGTACTGTGGCCAGGAAGTTACCTCCACTCAGGTATACAACCACCTACGAAAATGACGAGTGAGGTGGATCCAGGTTTCAAAGCTCAAAAACCTGAGTGGAGCACAATGGGATAAGGAGAATCACGCCATTGTGTTGGAGGACGCTCACTACAGAAGGCACATCCTGGTATGAGACTATGAGCACACGCTAACTTCTCACATTCATTAGTCTTACCTTCTAACCTTGTGTCCCTAAGATCACCCCTAAGGACGCCGAATTTTTGAATAAGCCCATCTCAAACTTCAACCAGATGCATATGCTCTTCTCCTTCAGGCTGGCCACTGTTAAGTTTGCCATGAGATCCAGTGAGTCTCTCGGTACACCTCCACCCCCCGGATTTTGCTGAGGTTGGTTCGCAGGATTCAAACCCCATCGACCTGGCTGACACCTCGACGCCAAAACCGGGTGACAAGCCGGAGAGGAAGGGGAAGAGGTGCACTGGTCGATGAGGAGGTCCTCGTGTTCAATATCATGGCAAATGGGTCAAAATCTACGGAGGCAAGCAAACACGCCCCTATAGACACGCGTCGCCATGGCCAATGATCTAGGTAGGCTTTTCAACATTTAATCACCGGAAAGCCAACGCTAAGCCTATGTGTGCAAGGTGGTCGCTTCCGTTCTCAAAATCTTGCAAAAAAAAAAAAAGAAGCTTCGGGGGGTAAAGCAGGAGTAGAGTACACGCACTTTGCTTGCTAACACAAGAATGTACTCCACTGATTCATCAGAATTGCACTTGAGACTTTAAGAGCTGTACGTAGCAGGGTGACCTACAAGGTGCCGAAAGTAGGTACCAGACGGTACCGGCCGATAGGGTTGCTACGTTGATTATACGGTGTGATCAGCGGGTTTTTCTGTTAACCGGTGAGAGTACCTAGTACTAGTATACGCCATAATATGAGTCTGCCATAATATAGATGCCAAAGTTGACACTGTTTCAGTACCTTGGTGACCTATATGCCATTTTCTGTTTTGTTTTTGCTGAAGTAGTTCAGCTTAATTCCTACTCCCTCCGCCATATTAGATGACTCTCAAATAGATGTATCTAGTCCTAAAATATGTCTAGATACATCTATGTGGGAGTCAATTTGGAACGGAGGGAGTAGATGGATTCAACAAAAGGACAGGTCAATTGGTTGTTGACTGATAATTTGGTACTTCCACTGCTCATTCTATCGGGAGTTTTGCTACAATTCTAAAATTGGAAGACAGGGTTCATCATCCTGAAACTGAAAACGAAAAGCTACCGTAAAATGAGAAATCAAAACTCAGTTGCAGAAGAGCAGTTATGCAAACATTTAGATCGGTCAGAGAACATGGAAGAAATTAGTTCAAGAGAGTTTGCATTCGCAAGCTGCAACCCCCCCACACACATACACTATGACAAAAACAGCATTTTTTTTTCCGCTTTAGCTTGGTGCGTGTCACGATTCCCCAACGCTTCTCCTCGGCCACTGCAACGCGCCGTCCACCGCCGGCGAGCCGCCGTCCGCCGCGAGCACGGGCAGCTTCCCCTTGCCGTTCCGCGGCCACTGCCAGATCTTGGACACCGAGAAGCTGTCGCCTTTGCTGCCCGCGCCGATCTTCTTCCCTTCGCCGCCAGCCGGGTTGGCGCCGCCGGCAATGACCCCTAGCGGCCCCCTCATTCTCTCCGCCGCGCCGCCGTTGGTGGCGTCGCCGTGCCGCCGGTGGACGGACACCTGCAGGCTGGCCTCCGCGAGGACGTACTGGTAGGAGCCCATGGAGTAGCACCTCCTGGTGTCCAGGCTGCTGCTGCTCGTGTCGCCCTCCCCCCTCGCCACATTGCCTGCGGCGTTAACGGGGCCGGCCGCTCTGGACGTGTTCTTGAACTTGCCGAGCCGCACCGGGAACACCGCGTTCTCCTCCCGCCTCCAGTCCTCGTCGAGCGCGGAGTCGAGAAGGAGCGCGGCGGCGTCGTCGGCGGCGAGCGCGCGGCGGCAGAGCGGGCACGTGGAGTTGGAGAGCAGCCAGGTGTCGATGCAGTCGATGTGGAACGCGTGGCCGCACAGGGGCAGCAGCCGGAGCCGGTCGTCGCCGGCGAACTCGCACAGGCACACGGCGCAGTCGAACGGCTCCTTGGCGCCGGCGCCGACGACCACCTCCGCGTAGAGGAACACCGGCAGCGCGTCGATGACGGCCTGGTCCAGCCCGGCGTCGTGCAGGTGGAACAGCTGCTGCAGCTGCCGCTGCAGCGCCGACTCCTCCTCCTCACCCCCGCCGCCGCCCTCCGCCACGTCTGCTCCACCCTCCGCCGCGGCCGCCGCGCGCGCTCGGGCGCGCCACCGCAAGAACCTGACAAGGAGATGCAGCAGGCCAGCGACGAAGACCACCGCGGCCAGTATCACCAGCACGAACAGCACCACCGGGCTAACCCCCAAACCCCTTCCGCCGCCGCCGCCGCCGTCCTGGGCGACTAAGCAAAACGCCGTGGCGGCTAGCAACATCTTCTTCCCCTCCTCTTCGTCCTTGGTCGGCTCGCTTCGGAAAATGCGCTGCTCATTTCGTGCGGGGAAGCTCCCCCCAGCACTTTTGAGCTGAGCTTCTCGGAGTGGTTAGCTTCTTGGTTCCCGCAGCTCGCAAGGTGCTCCGAGGATCCGGACTATTTTGGTGAACCAACGAATCGGGTGAAAGGCCACCAAAGCAAGCAGAGGCTGGTGGTGTCATGTGTGACAAAACCCCATGTTTATGTGCAAGCAACCGAACCAATAAAAACCACGAACGCAGCAAAGCTGGCTCTCGCCGCTTTGTGTGTCTTCACCGGTGAAGTGGACATGATGATACGGTAGCAAGATCCTCTACGTGGACGATCCTTGTGTAATGGTGTGGGGTCGAGCTTGGTCACAGCTGAATGGTACGGTAAAAAATTGAACTCGTTTTGGGTTGGGTGATATGCAAAAGAATTACTCCCTCCGTATCACCATATAAAATGTTTTAGCATTTTTCTAGACAAAACGTATCCAGACATGTTTAATGTATAGATTCATATGCATCTTACACTAAAACATGTCCAGATTCATTTTGTCTAGAAAATGCTAAAACATCTTACATTTCGATTTCGATACGGAGGGAGTAGTTTTTTCTTTCTTTTTGAATAGAGTTATTGTATTATTATGTTGGCCTTTCGAAAATATAGGTCAATTTTGTCGTTTTCACAACAGTATATAGATCATGTGTCTCGAGGTTTATCTAACAATAGTCTAAGCATAGGTTTTAATAGGGGCGGGAACTGGTATGGGACAATCCGAAGTATCCCACATTCATATTCGACAAATACAAATGGAATGGACAAATATTTGAATCCGAACGAAAGAGAAATGGAAGTGATAGGATATCTGTATTCGGTTTGACAAATACAAATACAAATACAAATGTGGTACTCCCTCCGTCTGAAAATAGTTACTCCCTCCGATCCATATTAATGTTCGCTAAACCGGATGTATCTAGCACTAAAATATGTCTACATACATCCGATTTAGCGACCATTAATATGGATCGGAGGGAGTATCTTAACTTTATCTAAACATGGATGTATCAATACGTTAAAACATGTTCGATACATAAGGGGAGAGTATATTGAATTTTGAAGCAAATATGGATACGAAAATGGATATATCCATATACGAATAAAATTAGATTAGCCGATTTTGGCTAATTCGAGATGGTAATTACACAAACCACAAAGAGTAAGAAAGTGGAGAAATGTATTTTTTTTAAAGGATGGAACTTTAAACAATTGTGTATTATATAGCTATATTTGTCGTTGTTCTATTCTAGTATAGTTGACTGGTATAAGATAAAATTATATTATTTTATAATATTTGTTTCCATTTCGAATTGAGATAACATTCGATCCCTAACCGTATCCGCCAACATCCATATTTTATTCAACTATAAAAATGGACGTGGGAAGAGCACATAGCACTATCCGATTTGTTTTCACCCCTAGGTTCCCCCTAGTCCGTATTAAGTGTCGAAAAGAATGAACTAAACGAGCACAAATCTTTGGCTAACATGCTTCACTTAATTCGGATAAGAGGGGGTAAAAAAAAGAGTCCATCTTATAAATTATTGATCTTTGCAATTTTTTTTTTGAGAATGTGAACTTTGTAATTTTGTCGGAAGCCTAGATTTCAATTGGTTGTGGTGACATTTGTTTTTTATTTTATTAGGAAGGTGTGTAGCTCACCTATTTTCCGAGAGTTTTTCATTATTGATCTTTTGCAATTCTTTAACCATGCTCACTTCGTCTTTGGCCACAAAAACACGGAAACCAAATCCTAAAGTTTTCCATGCCCCCAAGCACGGAAATAACATGCATATGGTGGCGATCAACCTAAAAAAAACGTGGCCAACGGGAAATGATCCCTCCCTTGGTTTTACGTTGTTAGGTAGATGAGACTCCCGGTTTATTCGAGTGCACGCAGCCGAAGCTGGGACTCGAATCCGTGCGGCTTGGCGCGCATTCACAACCTCTAGCCACTGAGCTAGCACTCAGTTCTCAAGGTGGCGATCAACCTGGGAAACGGAACCAAGTCATACAAAGCACGTTCAGAAAGGCAGTGTCGGTGTCACGGTGGAGTGGAGGGGAGCCATGGGATGGATTGACCCCGTTCCACC
Organism: Alopecurus myosuroides; assembly: GCA_028641055.1. Taxonomy (NCBI): domain Eukaryota; kingdom Viridiplantae; phylum Streptophyta; class Magnoliopsida; order Poales; family Poaceae; genus Alopecurus; species Alopecurus myosuroides. Next base: position 535,930,087 of record CM054057.1, read on the forward strand.
GTAAACTGCGAATAACTCTCGGAACCCTAATTGTGCCAAAATCTGCTACCGGACATGCAACACGAACAAGTAGGGCGAGGAAGGAGACAGAAAATCAAATCACGCTGATGTGTTTTGCTCCTCTCCCGGACCCGGACCCGGGCTCGAACTAGGTGTTCCTGGCGAGTTGACGACTGTGGCAGCAGGGAGGCAGCGTCGGCGAACCCCACACAACAGATTGAGCAGGGACATGCACGCTCGTGTTGTCCCGGCCTGTCTTATGAATCTGCATCCAGGGCCCGTCCACCGGTACGCTCATTAAGGCATATCCTACGCGCGCGCAGCTCAAACGACAGACAAAACACGGACAAATCCGTCCGTTTGAGCAGCGGTCCGGTAGGGTGGACACGGCAAAATTGGAATGCGCCCTACGGGGCTGCATACTTAGGGGGTGGGGGCCATAAACGGCCAATTTACATTCAAAAAAGAAAAAAAACTTAAACCCTAGCTACGCCGGCCGGAGCTACTCGTCCTCGTCGTCGAGGATGATGTAGCCCGACTCCTGAAAGAGGTGGCCCGGCAGGCCTGAGGGACGCGACGACGTGGCCGGCTGGGCGGGGCCGGTGGCGCCTCCGGCAGCTCCGGAATGGCCCTGTCCACTCCTAGGTCATGCCGACCAGGGGCCGGAACCACCTTGGGCAGCGGCATAGCGCCTCCGCGCGCTCCTCCTCCTCCTCCTCCTCCTGAGCCGCCAGTCTGGCCTCCTCCGTCGCTAGGGCCGCCGCCTCCCTGGCCTCTCTGGCCTCCCGCCGTGTTGTCGCACATGAGAGGGCCTTCTCCGCCGCCTCCGTAGCCTCCACCGCTGCCACGGCCGCGGCCATATCGCGCTTCTCCTCCTCCTGGCGCGTCCTGGCCTCCATGGCCGAGTTGTGGAGAGTCGTGCCCAGGACCTCTCACATCACCTCGTCGGGGACGGGGTCCTCCTCCTCCTCCTCCTTGGACGGCCCGCGCATGGGGCCGCTGATGCGCAGAGTCCTTGGAGGCGCTCACCGGGCACGGCGACGGGGGAGGTCCGTAGGCGGGTACTGGGGGGAGGGGGGCGGGCGGCGCGGGCACCGAAGTAGGCCCGCCAACTGAGGTCGTGCTCGTCGGCAAACCACGTGTTCCAGTAGGGACTATCTAGCGCGAATGTTGGATTTACAAGAGTTTGATTTACATATTGTGAATAGGAAGGGTGATAAAAATCCCATTGCTGATAATTTGTCTAGATTAGAAAATATCTCTGATGATTCTATTCATGTTAATGATAGTTTTCCTAATAAACAGTTGGCTGCAACAAAAGTGAGCTCTCAAGAGAGTCCATGGTATGCTGATTATGCTAACTTTATTGTTTCCAATTATTTGCCTCCTACCTTTACAACTCAACAAAGAAGAAAATTCTTCTATGATTTGAGGCATTATTTTTGGGATGACCCACACTTATATAAAGAAGGTGTTGATGGTATTATGCGAAGATGTGCTCCTGAAAATGAACAACGAGAAATATTGAGAAAATGACGTAGTAGTGGTTATGGAGGACATCACGTTGGAGATAGAACAGAAATGAAATGTTAGCAAAAGAACTGTTAGCAACAAATCCGAAGAAAAGTTTTTTGTAAAACGTAGAGAAGAACAGAAATGAAATGTTAGCAAAAGAACCAAACCTAGTGGAGGAAACAAAAATGGAACACACACATAAAAGTGATAAATAGGGTTATTGCGGCCAATGGACGAGTGGAGACGAAATGTTCTTATCGAAGACTAAGCTCAATGCCACACCAACGCAAAGAGGACACTAGATCAAACCGCAAACTATAATAGACAACAAGATTCGCACCGTGGAAACCGGTCACTCTCTTCTCTTTTGCGACGCGAAGCTACACTTTCCTACAAGTGATAGCAATTGGCATCAATCTTTTTTTTTTCGATTTTTGATGATTCCAAAATGTCAATGCCTATTCGAAACTACGCTCTCACAAGTGCCAAACACACACTCTCGGTGCCACTAGTGCAATGCCAAGCGATGTAAAGGAGCTAGTCCGAATGGGCAAGGCACACAAACAATGGGTTAGTTCAAACGGAAGCGAGTTATACCTATTTTATGGATGATCACGCATTTGCGGCCGGGGGTTGTCGATGTCGTATCGATCCGTTGATGTAATTGCGTAGATGATGTTGTGGGCTTCGCGTGAAAACTTGAATCACTCAAATCGGACAAACAACGACGAAGAAAAACACGTTCGAAAATCTGTCCAGGAATCGAAGAGCAGGATTTTTCTAGGATTTTTTGCCCAATTCAAAATTCCTTCAAATCCAAGAATTTTTTTGGACATATTCGAGTAAAGTGGCTGAATAGAAAGGCGGGGAATGGTATCAAGCAACAAATCCATGTATCAAATCCACGAAAAACTCAACAAATCAACTGATCGGTCGAAATCCCTTTTTGGCTATTTTTGGTGAAATTTTCGAATTTAGGGTCGGGGAAGAAATTATTTGGTGGAAAAGGGGAATAGTGGGGGTAGAATTTGTGTCAATCTAGCTGCTGATACCAGATGATGGAGGGGTTAATGAAAGATCGAGAGGTTAACTAGAGGGGGGGGGGGGAATAGGTTAAATACAAATTTTAGCTTCTTTTTCGAGTTAACAAGATAGTGCTCAAATATAGATTGTCTAGATTATGCAACTAGGTGAACAATCCTATATGTTGAGCAAGTACAACTAGCACAAGGTGAATATATGACTAATCTAGTAGCTACAAGTAAAGGTAAGTTGAGGAATAACCGAACACAATGACGCAGAGATTTATCCTGAAGTTCACTTCCCAATGGAAGCTAATCTCCGTTGTCGTTGGAGAAAGGGTTTCCTTTATCTTCTGAGCTCGGACTTGTGAACACTTTTTCCCTAGCCATCTCAAAAACACATAAGTGTGATATGAAGAATAGATGTCTCACTTACCCAACGTTACCTTTTTTTTGGTCGTATTGAGGCTAGTGGACGAGCCTAGGTGTAGGTCGGTATGTCCAAAGTGAGTCCAAAAAGATCAAAAGAAAACCGAAACAGCAACACACACGCTTTATGTGGAAGGAAAATTGGTGAGGAAAGTGGCAAAGAAAATCAACAAATCCGAAGAAAAGTTTGTTGTAAAACGTAGAGAAGAACCAAAATGAAATGTTAGCAAAAGAACCAAACCTAGTGGAGGAAACAAAAATGGAACACACACACACACAAGTGATAAATAGGGTTAGTGCGACCAATGGACGAGCGGAGACGAAATGTTCCTATCGAAGACTAAGAGCATCTCCAGTCGCGCCCCCACGGCCTCTTCCCGTCCGGACGGGCCCCGAGCGCGCCCAGTCGCGCCCCCCATTGGGCCTTCCCGTCCGGACGCCCCCTGTTCCCGTCTGGCAAACCCAGCCCAACCCCTCCCCTAGGGGCTCCTGTGGGGGCGCCAGACGAGTCGAAACGCGCCGCGGGCCCGTCCTGCCAGCGACACAAGACGGCCAAAAACTGGCCCACGCCGCCGTGTCTACATCCTCTGCCTCATAGCGCCGCCGCACTCGCCCACCGGTGCCGCCGCCCAAGTTGACAAAAATGGGCGAAAATTTGAAAACTAAAATTCATTGATAGGGGGCCGAATATAGGTGATTTTTTTTTACATATTCTAGACGAAATTTAAACTAAATACGACGCCTACATGCCTAGCGCCTTGTACATCTTGGTGTAGTCGCCGTCGTCGTTGTCGCTCGGCGGCTCGGCTTTCGGGGCGGCGCTGCTGCTGCTCTGCCCTGGATCGCCAAGGTATGTTGGCGGGGGAGGGCAGGCGGCGCTGCTGCTGCTCTGCCCTGGGTCGCCAAGGTACATTGGCGGGGGAGCGCAGGCGTCGTCGTCGCTGTCGGAGACGAGGATGACGTCGCCCGACGAACGCGGAGGAGCACGCCTTTCCCTGATGACCAGGGTCTGGCTGCGGGTTCGCCGGCGTGGAGGCGCCTTCTGCGGCTCCACCTTGACGATGTCGAGAGGGGTAGGCTGCGGAGAGGGCGCGTCCGTGCGGCGGTTCCTCCCCCGCAGCCTAAGCTGTCGCTCGATGTGGGCGAGGACACGGGCCAGCGTGCGCCCGGGCTTGCTCCACCGCATGCGGCGGCCGACGGCGTTTTTCCGGTCCGAGATGATGCCGTGGGTAGGGCCATCGGCGACCTCCCTGTCGAACCTGTCCTGGAAGTACGCCGTCCAGCCCGCCTCATTGGCGGGATGCCACTCAGGCTGGTTGCACACCTCCGACGGCAGCAGCTTCTGGATCTCTTCGATCTCGGCGACACGCTCTGGCCCAGTGGGCGGCGGAGGCATAGGCACGCCGCCTGCGTTGATCCTCCAGTGCCTTGGCGCGCTCATCCCCGGCGGTGAGTGGTAGTTGGCTTCGTACAACAGCCTAGCCTCCCAGATGCGCAGGGTTCGGCGGCCGCGCCGGCGAGGTAGTTGCGGTTCACCATGGCGAGGCGAGGAAGGAAGATCGACGAGGCGAGGAAGAAAGAGCGGCGAGGGGAGGAAGGAAGAGCGGCGAGGAATGGGGCCGAGGATGGCGACGGGGACGGGTTTTTGTAGCCGGGCGGGGCGGGCAAGACGAGGCGGCGGCAGCGCCATTACTCCGCCGCGTGGGCGGTTGGACTGCGATGCCGCATCGTTCCGTCTCGTCGAGGCGTCAATGCGCGCGCCTTCCTGAGGCGACGAACCTCTCCCTCGCTGACAGGGCAGGCCCGCAGCCGGAAGGGGTTTGGGTTGGGGCTGCGAGTGGAAACGGGGCCGCCCCGTGGGCGCCTTCCCGTCCGGACGAGCCCCCAAACGGCCTCGCCGGGCGCCCATCCGGACGCCTATTGGGGGCCTCGACTGAAGATGCTCTAAGCTCAATGCCACACCAACGCAAGGAGCACGCTAGCTCAAACCGCAAATTATAAGAGGCAACAAGATTCACACCATGGCAACCGGTCACTCTCTTCTCTTTTGCGATGCGAAGCTACACGTTCCTACAAGTTATAGCAATTGGCATCGATTTTTTTTCGATTTTTGATGATTCCAAAATGCCAATGCCTACTCAAAACTACGCTCTCACAAGTGCCGCACGGACTCTCGGTTCCACTAGTGCAATGCCAAGCAATATAAAAGAGCTAGTCCGAATGGTCAAGGTACACAAACGATGAGTTAGTTAAAACGGAAGCAAGTTATACCTATTTGATGGATTATCATGGATTTGCGGCCGGGGGTTGTCGATGTCATGTCGATCCGTTGATGTAGTTGCGTAGATGATGTTGTGGGCTTCGCGTGGAAACTTGAATCACTCAAATAGGACCAACAACGATGAATAAAAACACGTCCGAAAATCTGTCCAGGAATCGAAGAGCAGGATTTTTCTGGGATTTTTGCCCAATTTCAAAATTCCTTCAAATCCAAGATTTTTTTGGAAAATTCAAGGAAAGTGGCTGAATAGAAAGGTGGGGAATGGTCTCAAAACAACAAATCCACAGAAAACTCAACAAATCAACAGATCGGTCGAAATCCCTTTTTGGCTATTTTTGGTTAAATTTTCGAATTTAGGGTTGGGGAAGAAATTTTTTGGTGGAAAGGGGGATAATGGGGGTTGAATTCATGTCAATCTAGCTGCTGATACCAGATGATGGAGGGGTTAACCTCTAGGGTGGCCCGATCTTCACGAATCGACCAAGAACACGAAGAACGAACAATGAACACGAAGAACACGAGAGGGGGGAATGAGTGGAATCGTGGTGAAAACAAAGGGAAGATAACTAGCAAGAACTGAAGACCACAAATCTCCCGTCAACTAAGCCGCAACGGCCGCCTACGCAACGATCGATCCAACCGAACTCACCTTTTCAGAAACCGCTTCACACCCGTGGCCGGTCCACCACGCCAATAGAAGCTCAAGGGTTAGTTGGGAGGATTGGAAAGTCCCTAACTGAATACCAAGGGGAAAGGATAGGAAACCCGATGAATCTTGATACAGTCATAGATACACATCATAGGAGTAGCCTTGATACGGTCCGAGATACAAATCATAGGAGTAGTCTCACAAGAGGGGTACAGGAGCAAAGCTCAAATGTCTAAATTCATCTATAACCCTAGATCTAGCCAAAGGAGGTCCTTATATAGCCAAGGAGGTAGGTGAGGGGCGAAAAAGAGGGTTTTTTCCCTTCATTTACGCAACAACAGGGCAGCCGGCCTAGGAGGCTGGCCTGGCCGGTTCTTGAGGCCGGGGTGGGCGCAGCATATTGGGGGCCGGCCTGGAGATGCATCGGAACCGGCCCGTGGCCGGGGTGGAGGCCGGGTCCTTCGGTTGGGCACCCGGCCTGGTGCGCAGGAGGGTCGTCCTGATGCCGGGGTGGAGGCCGGCTCCCTCTGTTGGGGGTCCGGCCTGGAGGGGAAGGGGAGTCGGCCTGGCCGGGCCTTGAGGCCGGGCTCCTTGTTTTCCTTTGATTCAGTCTTCTTGGACCTTCTTGGGCATCGTCTTGGGCACGTTCTTGGGCCTCCATGGTGGGATCCAACCTGAGCACGCATAGGGTGGTTCCATGAGGTAGCGCACCATTCACCAAGTCATCGAAAGCATCGAGAGATGATTGAGTTTACCTTATCATGCATCGCCTTTGCTCGTGATCTTGTCATGGGTCCTATGGGTGTTAATCTTGGTGGAATGGGGTGTGCTACATCAGAGAGAGAGGAGAAGAGAAAAAACAGGTGAAGGTATTGTGATTACATGAGTAGGTAGCGGGGATATGGTGGAAGAGAGCCTTTACCGGGGTTTATATTTCAGACTAACCAAGTGGGGCCTCGATCTTTTGTTGATCAACATTTTGATTGAGATGTAGAGAGAATGTGAGATAGATGGAAAACTTCTCTCGTAATCGACCGAAGTTTATAACTAGAATACCAGATACTTGGCGAAATGGTTAGGCTAGCCCGCACGATAACAACATGAGACATGACAACAAGGTGAGTTTACTCATGCCATGTTGTAACATATATATACATGGAGCAAATGGGGAGACAACCGCTTGACTTATTTGGTTATGGAGGTACATGGAGCCGCTAGTAATTTTCATACATTAATACATGGAACAACCATTGGATCCATTTTTTACATACCCGAGGGTGTACATTTATTTATTCCATTAGAACATTTTTTACATGCATGTTAACTAATGAACCCGACCAGATAATACTAATGCAAAACTACAACAGAGTTGGTACACACATATATATCATATGCATCTTTTTTAGAATTTATATCTTATAGTTTCTAGCTTCGTACACCTACTCTATCGGCTCCGCAAAGAGCAGTCTTATCGCATCCTTGATTGTCTCCGGAGTAGTGTATGCATCATTGTACTTGTACATGTTATCCGCGGTCCTAGCGAAATTCAGTATTGTTTGTGGCACAATCATTGGCTGATCTATTGTTTCAAGGGAACATTCTACCATGTCCTTCCATGAATCTTCAATAAGTTCTTTTATCTTTTGGCACGCATCATCCATTGTTGTTCCATGCTCCTTCATGTAGCATTGGACGGTAGAGGCGCAATGGTCCGCTGCTTGCTCACGCTGCATAAAATAGATATATGTGAGAAAAGACCGTAGTCATGATAGAAAATGATTTAGATGGGTGAATTTCCCCTATTTGTTAGAAGCGGTCAACAATACAACATTTAAAAATTCTTCATATGTTTGCTGGATGGGTTGTACCACATCTAGATTGTTTTCTTTGTAGTTTAGGTCCAGTTCTTTAATAGTGCCTAGAAAATTTTAGTACAATACTACATAGTTGGCCTCTCCTTTAATTTTTTTTTGTTTGCTCTTATCTGAAAGAACATATTATATCGCTGCTTTCCAAAGCTTCGAAACAGGTGTAAGTATACAGCAATACCTTGGTTGATACAACATCATTTGCGAGACGGACAAATATACCCATGGACTTGATAAGCTGTGGATTTCCCAAAACCCACTTGAAAGTCTTCTCCGTAACTACTTCATCCATTCCAACATATGCAGCACATGCTAGCAGGAATGGTCCAATGCTTGTCGATGAAACTTCAAGATGTTCGCCCATTGTTTTTGGCACATAATGGTCATCACGCCATTTTATTTCATCAGCATATGATTGAACTAGTTGCTTCAACTGTGTATAGTATGCAAATAATAATTTTAGAGTCTATATAGTTGCTACAAAGTACTCGATTACTTAAACTAGAAATATGAAACTGAATCAAAAAGGTTTGGCATGGTGACAAGATCTGTTATAAGGGGAAACATATAAGAAGTTTTGTGAGGAGATAAGGATATTCATGGACATAGCTTGCGTGTACATTACACGATTGAATACTCACCACCAACACTAATATATAAAAATATTAATCAGAAGGAATAAAAGTGAACTTTATATAATAACCTTGAGAAAACTTGAAACATGTTCATTTTATAGTCTATATCAGATATGTATTTAATTACATGGTATTTTAATATTTTATGGCTTACATGAAAATATATTTACATTTTTACTTTATGCCATCAACTCACATTTTTGTATTTAAACATTGTAATTTTCTCTTTGCAACACTCAATCATAAAATTATTATAAGAGGTCATACATTACTTTTGTAAGCGCATGTTTATATACAATGATCTAATTTGGTAAAATAGAACACGGGTACTTACCGTTTCTTTTAGATAATACACACGGTAGCTCTTTTCATGTCCCAACTCATTCTCAAAAGAAGAAAATGTCTGTAGTAAATATAAATAGAAATCCTTCATGTAATCCGGAAGAAGATCTACTGCGCTTTCTTCCCACCTGCAATTTAGTAAAAAATATTTTTTAGTGTAAAGAACTACAACTATTATAATTCAATCATTTATGGTAACACATGCCCTGACATTTACATTCGAATGTTATTGTACGTAGTATCTATATTGTTTCACTTATTGTGATAGTAATAGTCTGTCAATATTGCTGGTTTTATGATCATAATTTTTTTTCTCACACCTGTTTTCCTTCTAACATTATAAATGTCTGAGATACAAAACCCCTATTGTTTATTACCTATTTTATAAACATACCAATTATAGTCATGTAAGGCATGTAAATGAGGATGTGGAATACCATGCCGAGATAATACATCAACCAAAACTAGCAATGTACATATTTAGCGGTCATATCATCCATATAGCATTACACATTGGTGAAAAAAAAACAATTTTTTACACACCATGTTCAATATTGAGGCCAATATTTCTTTTAGTACGGACATAAAATTCTTAAATGATTGGAGAATGCAAGGATTATCATGACCTGGTAATTGCTTCTTGAAGCTTCAGGCTCTCTTCGGTGCTACCATATGTATCAAATATGTCATCTAGTATGGTGATGAAAGCTGTGATCTTCGTGAGTATAACACGCGAATGAGAATACTGAGGTTTGTAGCATGCCCCATTCATCCAGAAATACACTTCTACTATTCTGTCTCTAACAAAACTCAAATTTGATCTGCTATAGAGCTCCTTCCACCACCTACCATATTCAGGAAAAAGTTGAAATTATTATTATTGGATGAAATGAAGATCACCAAAATTTAAAATGAGAAATTATGATAAACTTACAATGTGACCTCTTTTAGCTCCTCAGAGAAAAGATGTTGTAAAAGGTTAAAATTCAGTTTTGCAAGCTCCAACATGGCTTCATTTCGTGTAGCCTCCTTTTCATAACTGGTTATGTAATTTCTTGTTTCTAATATTCCAACCCTTCGAAAAAGAGGTGTATCTAAGGCTGCACACACTTCCTTTGCATAGGAGGGTTCCAAATGGTCGAGTTCGCACATAAGGCGTTTTTTGGTGAAAGAGATAGCCTCATCAAGTACTTTCTCACCATGTGTCCTCAGATACGCCGCATTGTATAAGCTTAGCATACTTGGTCTATCAACATTAGAAGAAAGTTCATCTTTGTGTAGAAACTTTTGGAATACATCTGCAAATTTGAGCAATGATGGATATTTATAATTTCCATTTCAAAGTAAAATAAAAGAGCTAGCTTGGTAGTAACAGTTGAAGCGGCTTACCCGATGACACATCATATCCATTTTTTCGCAGTAGATAAAACCGAAGTGAGACCAAGTGTAGATTGGTATCGTCGTAATTGGAGTTGAAAACAACATTCAGGAGCTGGTTGATCTCACTCTCGTAGTGGTAGTCCAAACCAAGTCGTTCCAGCAAGATAATAAGATCTAATATTTTTGGCATTTCATTTGTATTTTCTATGATTGTCCTTACTTGTTCTCTCAAATCTTCAGTCCTTTCTTGCATTTGAGGTATCTACAAGGATAGACATGAAAGCACTCAGTATTGTGAACCACTACGGTTTTGGTCGCACATCAAGTCTGCTGGCACAAAAATGACACTGACTCATCTATTACACAAAAATATCCTAAGGAGATGGTGTAACATATACTGATAGTATGGACCATATAATACACATCAAATAAAATTACTAATAGTGGCAATATTTTTTTCTCAGAGAAACATAAAGCCCAGAGTCCGATAACAACAAGCAGAGGAGTGATTCAGAAAGTTTTTGCACAAAAATTAAAGCAAACTAATGACTGCGATTTTTTTTTTAAACGAGGCAAAAGCCTTACATTTTATATTGATATAGGAGAAGTAAACATGATACGATCGAGGCCAAAGAAAAAGATAACCGTTAGAAATCTAGCGCCCCCAAAGAAAAAGATGACTGTGATTAAAGTTCAGTCTCACAACATTAGACTAGTATTTTTGATCTATTGATAAATCAGGCGTTGCTCGGGCCTGCTCGCACATACCTGCTCTGAAGACGGCGGCTGGTAAGTAAGGAAGAAATCACCCCACAGACTTGGATGAAAGGTGCTCGTCTGGTGCTGGCCGGCACATTCTCCCTGTGCTGCTGCCATTTGGTACTTGTGGCCTGTGAGTCTATGACGCTTCGTGCTCGGCAAGTAGATGGGAGCACAAAGGTTTGTACTTATTCCAGGCATGCACATGTTGCTATATATAGAGAAGTAAGGTCTTGGTCTTTTGGCTAACTCTCTTATTCTGCAAGACTACTGCAAATGAAGTATTGGTCGATACACGCAGAATTGGTGATTCTGATACACGCAGTCAAAAGTCCATGGCACGCATTTCCCCCGAAGGAAAAGTCCATGGCACATGCATTCAAGTGTTGAAATCATGCAACCAAATAGACGTGCTTGTCATTGTCCCCGTTTTCTTAGGAGAGCTGTCATTGTTTTCTGAGTATATATTTAAGAAAGACGCATCACACAGCTGTTTGTTTATAAAGGAGCGCTGCTATGCTTACGATACAACTCGTACGATTTGGGTATGACAATGCATATGGGCCAAATCAAATGAGCCCATTGGATAGTGCATCGTACAGAAATCGTATGCAAGTGTGGTACGCAGAGTACTTTCGTTTATAGAGTTGTGTCGGAGTTAGAATAGTCCGATTTTTATCCTTTCAATTTCGGCCTGAACAAAAGTTAAAGCTAGCAGGGGTACATGCTATTGCATGCTAGCTAAACTTATCTAAAACATTTCCATAATCCAGGTTATAATATTCTTGAGGCCAATCCTTACGCAAAATTGGAGTTGGTAACAATTGGATATCCTACGAATCACATCCCCCAGAGTACAAACTTCAACCAAAATCCGACAAGTATTATTTGTAACATGCAAGTGGAGCCCAACTTGTAAAAAAAAAATGTTAAGAGTACTTGTAGCACACGTTCATTTTTTTTTTTGAAATGAGGAAAAATATTTTCCTTTTTCATTAATTAAGAGAGTTTAGAGAGTACAACCCACAATGCAAGCCTAAGGCTTGCACAAATTACATAGTAGCCTACTCTTGCGGCATAATGACACTCAAGTGTTTCGCACCCGCAATACCCCATAGGGCGGCGTTTTTCTTAATCGACAAAATCACCGCGAAAGGCATGTAAGCAACATTTTTTTTAAGATCCTAGCAATTTGCTCGTTCCAGATCTCCCAAGCGGCAAGAAGGAGCAAAGAGGAGGGGCCTTTGCGGCGTCTTCCGAGCACCCCGGTGATAGAGCAGCACCACTCCTCAACCGTATCGAAATTCTCCAAAGAGGGATATCAAAGTCATCCAAGCCGAGCCAATCTTTGAGCCCTCTCCAAATACGAGTGGAGTATCGACATTGGAACATGAGGTGCGCCGCGGTCTTTGAATCCCTTTTGCAAAGTTGCCAATCGCCACAATTTAGACATCCCAGGGGCGTAAGGCGATCCGCCGTCAACGCTTTGCTTTGGAGGATCAACCATGCAAATAGCTTGCATTTGGGGGTAGCCCAATTGCCCCAAACCGCCGGCTTCATGACAGAGGCAGGGGTATCTCAAATTGCGCCAAGTAAGCCGAAGTCGAGGAGTATATACCGAAGTTGGTGAGGCTCCAAGAAATTGAGTCTGCAGTGCCCTGTACAAGATTGATCTCTTGAAGCTTGCTCCAAAGCGTGAAAAATTCTCCAATACGCCTAGCACGCGTTCATAATAATGCAATATATAGAGAGGTAATTCTAACTTTGTATTCTTGGATCAACTATTCACTCTGCAACATTATTCAGGACTGGACGACGTCTTGGATATCGGTAAAGTACTCCTTTTTTTTTTCCGCTTCATATTTACTGTAGACGAGAAAGTTACTCGGTCATGTAGAATCGCTGATACATATAGAGAACCAATTATAATTTACTCTACATATAGCAGCCACTTTTTGTTTAGATTAGATTCTAGTATGTAGCAGCCACTGTGTGTTCAGAGTAGATGTTATATATGCAACCACCAGATACATGTGCTTGTCAGTCGTCGAAGCTAAGACTCAATCGGCGGTGACCTAAGCGCTGACAAAAATACGAAGCGTGAAGGTAATATGAACTCTTCGCAAGGTCAGATGAACTGGCACACGGTCAAAAGGCCATGACGTGCATGCTCCCCAAAATTAGTCCAAGACACATGCTTAAATAGCTGCCATTGTTCCTACTTTCTTACTCACTCAAATTCTCAAAAGAATGCGGTAATTTTTTATTCAAAATTAAATGTAACAATTGATAAAATTTATGGAAAACCTACTAACATTGCAATGTCAAATCCTTCCCAGCCATAGTAAAATTGGTACAACGTGAAATACATGATAAGATGTATTTTATATTATATCTACGTAGTATCATAATTGTCAATATTTTTTTCACAAGATTGGCCAAAGTTATCGTGCTTGACTTTTCAGAAAAAAAATATACGCCTTGTCTTAAGGAACATGTACTCACTCTGTTCAATAATATATGACTTATGGTTGTCCAAATTTGGATGTATTTAGACATATTTTAGTGTCTACATATATCCATATTTAGACAAACAGAACTCATGTATATTTGAATGGAGAGAGTAGTATGTCGTTATCATTGGTACCTAGTACTAAAAGAAATATTTTGCCAATTCTTTTTCTCCGAGTAATTTCTTAGTTCTTAGCTGCCACCTAGAACAATAGTTCCGACATTGAGATCCATGCAAAATCTCACATCTTTTAGTAGTAAATTGTAAAAAACGAACACTTTAATTGGTGAACATAGTAAACGTATTATTGCAAAACATTGAATATTAATTCTCAGTTAACTAAGAAACTGTTGTATTTTCATACTAAATAAACAACTTATTACAACATGGTGTGCCTAGAGTTGTAAGAACAAAATTATAAAGTTGACATAGATTTTTTTTTTTCATCCGAAATGGAGGTTCTAGCTCCCACATCTGCACCAAAATGGTGCACACAACCACCACGTCTTACAAATAAATACATCAATGAATAACCTGAAACCACCGACCTAGCGATATCTCACTACCTACAATACTGATAAAAGGGGTGGCCGAGCATATTGTCGAATGCCCTGACATCACACCAATGCCCATCATCTAAAAATCGAAGGCCACACCAAGCCGCTCCATAGAGAGTAAGGGGCACAACTGGTCCACCAACCGCGGCGCACACCAACGTAGGCACTCCAGAAGTTGTTGCGTCTGTCTTCCCCTCACCCGTTTTTAGGACATAAATCGATGCATTCAACCATCAGACCTATCGTCGATGCTGCTACAACGCCTGACAGCTCCTCCACCCTATGTGTGACCATCATCATGCGACCTACGACGAGGCCCCGCTGCACCATGCCGCCAAACCTCATCGTTGATGATGCTCAAGAAGCAGTACGGCTCCGCCTTCCGACCACTCCAGTCAGTATGAGCTCCTAGAACGCTTCCCTCAAGAGGGAGACCGACACCCGCAAGTGTCGGCAATATCCGATCTGGAGAGCCTGAATCTAGGATTCCCCCGAAGCATCCCGAGAAAAGAAGCCGCAGCTGCAAAACCGATTCCTTCACCAGGGAATGACACCAAGATGTGCCACCATCGTTCGCCTCGGTTTTCACCGGCAGCCGCGAGAATCCAAACTTGACACTGACTGGAACGTGACGCCGTCATCGCCCAACTACCCGATCTCCTCTAGCGAAAGAGGAGAGCAAAGATGGCCGAATCCATGCGGGAAGGGGCAGCAGCTATGCAACGATGCCTCCATGAAGGCCAACAACGGCCACAACCGCCGCCATCAATGGCCACGCCACAAGTACGATACAAGGTCTTCACCCAAGCATGCCACCACCTCAAGCCCACATCCACCGCAGCTGCAGTCAGGAGGCACATTGATGTACCGCTAGCCGGCCGACCACCTCCGACGAAGAAGAAGGCCACCACCACTACGCCAAGGGCTGGAGCCCCGGTCATCCTCGCGTTGGAGACCAAGTCCACGAGCAGTGCACCGTTTACGGAGAGGGGGGGGGTAGCACAGCGAATCGGCCAACCAAGTCCTGGCCAGATCGCCCCGCCGTTGGTGCTGTCCTCCACTGAAGCTGCTGCAACTCGGCCCTATCACTGTCGATCCGCGCCGCCGCCGCCGATCCGGCCGGAAGGGAGCGCCACCACCCAACAAGATCATGGGCCGAGGAGAAAATCACCACCGTTGCACGCCACAAGGGCTTTGGCCTGTGACGTCCCCGGCAGCGGCGGCGAAGGGGAGAGGAGGTCGGCATAGAGTTCTCATAAAAATTTACGCTTTTGTGTAGTGACATTATCTACGACGTTAAACTTTGCTAGCTAAGTGCCATGTAATCGACCGTGAAAAAAATAGTGCAACTGCTCGAGTCAAACGAAGATATCATGGTCAATGCCCCACATAAGCATATGTGAGATGGGCGACTCGCAAGGTGACCCAACTGGCAATTCCCCGGGGAACTCGCCGTGCGCACAAATGTTGGGTCAGTTCTGGGAACTCTCGTCGGATGGAAGCGATGAGGACGATGTGACCTCGGGCCAGTCTTCCCTGACTGGTTCGTTACGCTATCTTAGCAGACATATTTTTAGTAGTTTCCAAAGCAGCAGATAAAACAGTTGGAGTAAATAAACAAGCGCAATAATAATTATAGCGAGTGGCCCAATCCTTTTTAGTGCAAAGGACACGCCGGCTGTGTTACTTATGATTACCAAACGTTCCTCAGGACACATGAGAATTTTGTCTAATGCTTTCGTTTCGTGAATCTATGCTAACGCAATGTCCTTCCTAGGACTAATACTCACTTGTGATTAAACCCCTTGCAAGCTTCCGCAACTACAAGAAAAATAATTAAGATAAATCTCTACATTAAACTCTAGGATCCTACACTCCCTCGTGCACCAACTTACCAATGGGGGTTTAGCTTTCTGTCGCTCCGGCAACCCCAAAATTAACAAGTTAAATATACGATGCATTCCCCTAGGCCCATAAAGTTGAAGTACCATGTAGTCGACGTTCACATGATACCACTCGAGGAATAACACCACAACATAAATAACAAACTATTAAATATTACTCAATATTATTCCACTACTAACAAATAGACTTCTCCCATGTCCTCAAGAACTAAATGAACTACTCAGAAGACATCATATGGATCATGATCAGAGGTGATATAATAATTAATAAAAATCTGGACATAAACCTTAATCCACCGATAAAACTCAATAGTATCAAATACAGAGAGTAATCAGCACCGGGAGACTCTCTCCAATGAACTAGACAAGGTATGGACCTAGATGTTACAACAGAACGGAGTTGAGCTATGGAGATGATGATGGTGGCATGGTGGATGATGAATATGATGATCCCGATGATGTCCAGCGTGGTGGAGATGACGATGGAGACAATTTGCCCCCTTCGGGAGGGTATTTCCCCGACAGATTTCTCTCTGCTGGAGAGCTTTTTCTCTCTCGGTGGTTTCCGTCGCGTGGAGGCGGCGGAAAATTGTGTGGACAACCTCCCTAATAATTTAGGTCTTCGGGGCAGATATACGCGAGGGGCAGCGTTGGGAGCCAACCAGGAGGCCCATGCCACATGCCAGTGCGGCCAGGGTGGGGCCCGCGCCCTGGTATGGCATGGAGGCCAGCTAGCCCTCATGGCTTCCCCCTTTTGGCTTGGTTCGTCATCGAAAAAATATGATCTTCCACGAAAGTTTCAGTGTCTTCGGAGTTTTGCAGATATCGTAGCCTGACGACACTTTTTCCAGCTGAAATCTGACTCCGGCGGATAAATCCTCAATAATCATCAAACATGCAAAATATGATAAAATAACATAAGTAGTGCATCATAATATCAAATATACCAATGCATAAAAGTAAATTATGATATAAAATAGTGATGCAAAATGGACGTATCAACTCCCCCAAGCTTAGACCTTGCTTGTCCTCAAGCAAAACTAAGCTCAGTAAACAAGTCCACATGTTTATGGAGTGAAGTGTCGATAATAAGTAATATGGGCAAGAAGCATAAATATTTACTCAAATGAACAAAACATTTTAGACAGCAAATCCTATTCATATAATATAACAACCACAAATAAAGGTACATAGATAAAATCAATTGATGATGGAAAACTTTGTTCTTGGTCGGAGAACAATTAACAATTCAACTTATCTTTCAAGAAGAGTCTTTATACAAGAGATATAATGCAGAACTTACAAGTTCAACCTTCACGGTTTCCTTTTGTAGTCAAAGAAAAACTTGCAAAGTCATATTCTCATAGATAAAGGTCCTTGTGCAAAAACAAAGGAAGGATAAAAGACATGATTGTAAATACTAACAATATACAGATGGTTGAATATCAATAACACAAATGCTTGCTTAATACAGAGGGAATAGGTGTATGATGGTGCAGATCTTGCACTCGTTGGGAGACCCCAAGAGGAAGGTATGAAGAACACAACAGAAAGTTTTCCTTCAGAAAGAAACCAAGGATGAATCGACCAATAGGAGAAAGAAATCACTTCCGAAGGTTGATGCAGCTAAGGTGGAAGGGACACTACCGGTTCAGAAGCAACGTAAAACCTACAGAACACAATCAAATCACTTTGCCCTAAGGAAGTAGTGAGGTTGCCAATCTAACCGATTTTGCTAAAAACAAAGAGGTTAAACGTATGGTGTGGAAAACAATAGGAGAACAATAGTAACAATATGAAAACAATGATGGAAGTGGTTGTATTATCAGTATGAGGAAAATGGACCGGGGGTCCATAGTTCACTAAAGGAGTCTCTCCCAAGACAGATAGATAGCATGTGTGGTAAACAAATTACAGCTGTGCAATTGACAAATATAAAGGCCGCGCCGTAGTGCATATGCATGACATGATGATTACTACGTGATTCATGCGGGCATTACAACAAGATACATAGACCGTTATCCAACTGCATCTATGACTAATAATCCACTCTCAGAATGTCATCCGAGCAAACCTTGGTTATTAAGTTGCAAGCAACAGATAATCACAGTAAGAAAAGTGTGTAATGTAAACAATAACATCATCCTTAGACAAAGCATTGTTGTTTTCCCCCAGTGGCAACAACACATCCCCCACCCGTTTACGTTTCTGTCACTCGAGCGTGAGCGAAAGGGAGGCATGAACCCACTATCGAGCATAAATACTCCCTCTTGGAGTCACTAGCATCTACTTGGACAGAGCATCTACTAACAACGGAGAGCATGCAAGATAAAAAATAACATACACATGAAAAGAACATGATAGATTGATAATCATTGGACATAGCATTTAATATTCATCGGATTCCAACAAACACAACATGTAGCATTACAATAAGATGATCTTGATCATGTAGGGCAGCTCACAAGATCTAAACATGATGCATAAATAGGAGAGAACAACCATCTAACTACTGCTATGGACCCGTAGTTCAAGGATGAACTACTCACGCATCATTCCGGAGGCGGACATGGTGGTGTAGAGCCCTTCGGTGATGATCCCGCCTCCCGGCAGGGTGCCGGGGCGAGCTCCAGAACCCTCCCGAACTAGGGTTGACGATGATAGCGGCTGCGGATGTTTTTGGTGGAAAAGGCTCGGGTGTTGAGGGTTAACCCTTCGAGGAGACTATATAGACGCGAGGGAAACGTCGGTGGGCAGCCAGAGGGGCCACACCACCCCTGGGTGCGGCCAGGGGGAACACCCACCCATGGTGTGGGGCCCCTGTGGCTCCCCTCCAGACTCCGCGTGCGTGACGACTTTCTAAGACTTCCGGGCATTGAATCGTCCAATTCCAAGAATATTTCCAGAAGAACTTTTCTGAAACTAAAACCAACATAAAACAGGAACGGGCTTTGTGGCCTGTTGTCAATAGGTTAGTCCCATGAAATCGATAAAAATTGCATAAAGTGTAAAGGAAACATGTAGCATATGGCATCAAAACAACATGGAACATCAGAAACTATGGATACGTTTATGACGTATCAACATCCCCAAGCTTAGTTCCTACTCGTCCTCGAGTAGGTAAATTATAAAAACAAATAATTTCTGAGGTGACATGCTACCAACATAAAATTGATCATCATAGCAATGTAAAGCATGTAAACTAGGATCAAATGAATAAAGGTTGTGGTTTATAGTTGATATCAAATAGAATAATGTATAAACTATTAGAAAAAACAAAGTATAACTTTTCAATGAATCAATACTAAAAGACAATCAACTGTGCATTGGTTATTAGAGATGATTTAATCTTAAAGAACAACAATATAATCATCCAAGGCATCAAACTCTCACAACAACTCCTATTAGGATCAACTCAAGTGACAACAATATGCACGTAGGAAAATCATTAAAATATTTGTGCACTCAAAACAAGCAAGCGTTCTGTATTGGTCCCTGGCATCAGGATGTTACAGCCAAGAGAACATTATGGGGGGTTTGGATGGTCAATGGAAGAAATTCTCACACAACTGAAAGTGATCATTAGACAAGAGGAAGTCTTATAATCGAAGTTATGCAAGGAGTAGTGATTTCCACACAACGGATGCACATAGAGCTATAAGTGTATGAAAGCTGTCCAATGGAACTAGTGGGGGTGCATCCAACTTGCCTGCTCACGAAGATCTAGAGCTCTTTTGAGGAGCCCCATCATTGTAATATACAAGCCAAGTTCTATATAAGTTCCCCACATAGTTATGCAAGTCATATTATGAAAACTCTCTCCAAACTGATGTAATGATGCTAAAAAAGCACACGTGTGGAATTAATGATAGTAATGCTGCCCCTCTCTCTTCATTATCTCTCTTTTGCCCTTTAGTTTTTTTTTTCTTTTTGGGTTTTTTCTCTCTTTTTTTTATATAACCTCTCACTAGTAGGGGCAACACTCTATTTTGTAATGAATCATCACACTTTTTAGTACTCATAACTCAAACTGAAATATATCTGATGTATATAAAACTAAATGCTCCTGCCAGTGTAGCAGTATGCAAAATAACAATGAAGCATGACAAATAACATAATGATGATGGATGTTGTATGGCAATATATCTCGGAATGGCTATGGAAATTCCATGGTAGGTAGGTATGGTGACTGTTTTGAGGAAGATAATTTTTGGCTTATGTGTATAAGAACAAGGTTCTCCCACGGGGTTTGGATGCACTGGTGAAGTTTGCACCAACTCTCGATGTGAGAATGAGAAATGCGCGGTAACGAAGAGGCTAGCAAATATGGATGGTGGAAGTGCCAGAAAACCTGAACATAGAACTCACAAGTTAAAATATTACAACTAAAATCATGCTCACACAAGGCATAATGAAAATCACTCCAAGAGGGTCTGTGGCAGTGACAAGTCACTGTTAGCTACCCTGACCGTAGCACGTAACAAAAAGGCATTACGATTGCTATCAGCAAAGGAAGTCATATACCATTATCCCATCAACTGGTTATTTGAGTGTGGCACAGTTTCAAACTTTTAGACCAACCATTACTTGTTTTTACTGTACTAAACCAGCAAGTTTACCATTAAGCATATTAATATCTCAAAACAACAGCAAATAGTCAAGTGAAACAGTTTAGTGATCTACAAGAATATGCAAGCTTATTTCGTTATACCATCTACCACATGTAGCATTTTCCATTTCCATCAAGCACCATTCAATATATATTTTAAAACAAACTCTCCAAAAGATATAGAAATGAAATAAGAGAGTACTAGCATAACTCTACTAGAACTAACAACTCTGAATGAGAGATGCATGAAAAACATGAGCTAAAAAGGATTGCAGGAGCTAAAAGAAAAAAAACTAAGAATACGAGCATAACGAGTATTCATATGAAAAAGTGGAGCGTGTCTCTATCCCACACAAAGAGTGCTAGGTTCTAACAATATTATTGCAGCAAGAAAAACAAAAGAAAAACAAAAGAAAACAAACATACGCTCCAAGTAAAATTCATATGATGTGACCAAATAAAAATATAGTTTCACTAGAAGTGACCTGATAAATTGTTGATGAAGAAGGGAATCCCTTGGGCATCCCCAAGCTTAGATGCTTGAGTCTTTTTAGAACTTGATGGGATGAACCACGAGGGCATCCCCAAGCTTTGGCCTTGCACTCTTCTTGATCACATTATATCACCCTCTTCTCCCCTTGAAAATTTCCTTCACACCACACACAATGTAATTCGCATTAGAGGGTTAGTGCACAATAAAACATTCACATGTTCTGCATGGAAATAAGAATTATTGATACTTTTAAACATTAGCTACAGCCACTGATGTTTCGTGAAGCAAAGAAATCCACTTGACATAGTAAAAGAGAGAATGCAAGTAAAAATGCAGAATCTGTTAAAACGAGAACAGTCTGTATTGACGAATTTTTTTGGGGCACTTAAGTTGCTCAAATAAAAAAAAAAGTAAAGAACAAAAAAGTTTCGGAATTAGCTGAGTAATAAGCACAAAATTTTCCACTCATTTTGATCTTTCTGTGAATTATGCGATTTTTTTTACAGTGAACAACAAAAATCTGTTTCCTGCGCAGAAATCCAAAACCAACTCCAACTTTTGCTAGAAACTTTACTTGGCACAACTAATACATGAAAATAAAGATACAAAGGATTTGCTAAATAAGTATACAACCCCTTGAATCAAATAAAACAGATAAAAACAAAGCAAACATAAAACCATGCGTTATCTCCCAAGAAGTGCTTTTCTTTAACGCCTTTTAGCTAGGCCCAAAAAACTAAAATCAAGTGTTTTCAAGTGAAGAAGCATCCAAATTGTAACTTGTTAGAATAATATAATTAAAAGGAAACTTCATTCTCTTCCTAGGAAAGTGTTCCATACCTTTCTTGAGTGGGAATTGATATTTAATATTTCTCTCTTTCATATCAATAACAGCACCAACATTTCTAAGAAAAGGTCTTCCCAAAACAATTTGACAAGAAATATTACATTCAATATTCATAACAACAACATCAACGGGGACAAGGTTATTATCAAAGGTAATGGGACCATTGTCTCCCATGTTTCTAGAAATTTCAGCACTTTTATCAGGAGCAGTTTTAGTAGTTTCCGGTAGTTTTATATGTTTAATAGCAGAAGTGGAAGTATTCCCAACATCAATTACTTTACCATTAATAGTAGAAGGTTTACTAGCATGAGAAGTTTCAGATTTACTAGTGGTAGTAATGGTGCAAACATTAGCTATATTATTCTTTCTAGCTATTTCATGTTCTCTTTTCCATCTGGCATGCAGTTCAGCTAACATCCTAATATTGTCATCAATTCGAATTTGAATGACATTCAAAGTTTTTCTTTATTTCACATATGAGGCATAACCTTTATTTTAAGAAGATAAACATCAAAAGCAAGGCTATCAACTTTAGAAGCAAGAACTTCAATTTTTCCAAACTTTTCCTCAACAGATTTATTAAAAGCAATTTGTGTACTAATACAATTCTTAAGCATGTTTTCCAGATCAGAGGGTACACTTTTATTGTTGTTGTAGGAATTACCATAAGAATTGACATAACCATTATTATTATTAGGAGGAGGATATGTCCTATAGTTGTTGCTACCAAAATTATTCCTATAAGCATTGTTGTTGAAATTATTATTTTTAATGAAGTTTACATCAACAAGCTCTTCTTGAGCAACCAAAGAGGCTAAAGGAACATTGTTTGGATCAATAGGAGCATGGTCATTCACAAGCATAGACATAATAGCATCAAGCCTATCACTCAAAGAAGAGGTTTCTTCAACAAAATTTACCTTTTTACTTGTTGGAGCTCTCTTAGTGTGCCATTCAGAATAATTTACCATCATATAATCAAGAAGCTTTGTTGCTGCCCCTAAAGTCATGGACATAAAGGTTCCTCCGGAAGCTGAATCCAGAAGGTTTCTTGAAGAAAAATTCAGACCTGTATAAAAGGTTTGGATGATCATCCAAGTTGTCAGTCCATGAGTGGGACAATTCTTTACCAAAGATTTCATTATTTTCCAAGATTTAGCAACATGCTCATTATCAAGTTGCTTAAAATTCATAATGATACTTCTTAAAGATATAATCTTAGCAGGAGGATAATATTTTCCAATGAAAGCATCTTTACATTTAGTCCAAGAATCAATACTATTTCTAGGAAAAGATAGCAACCATTCTTTAGCTCTCCCTCTCAAAGAGAAAGGACAATTTCAGTTTAATAATATATCCATGTACATATTTATATTTTTGCATCTCACAAAGTTCAACAAAATTATTAAGATGGGCAGCAGCATCATCAATACTGACACCAGAAAATTGCTCTCTCATAACAAGATTTAACAGGGCAGACTTTATCTCATAAAAATCAGCAGGTGGAGCAATAGGTGTGCTAATGAAATCATCGTTGTTTGTGCCAGTGAAGTCACACAACTTAATGTTCTCAGGATTACTCATTTTAGCAACATTAAAAGCAGGATAAAAATAACAACTAGAATAAGACTATTTTTTTTGGGTGTGTTTTTGATATAGAGAAGCAAACAAGACAAAATAAAATAGACTAAGAAAAACAATAACAAAGTAAAGAGATTGGAAGTGATAGACTCCCCTTGCAGAAATACTCTTCCTCCCCGGAAACGGCGCCAGAATATACGCTTGATGGTGAAGATCTTGCACTCGTTGGGAGACCCCAAGAGGAATGTATGAAGAGCACAACAACAAGTTTTCCCTCAGAATGAAACCAAGGTTGATCCAGCTGAGGTGGCAGGATGCACTACCGGTTCAGAAGCAACGGGGAACCTACACAACACAATCAAATCACTTTGCCCCAATGAAGCAGTGAGGTTGTCAATCTCGCCGGTTTTGCTGAAAACAAAGGGGTTAAACGTATGGTGTGGAAAACAGTAGGAGAACAATAGTAATAGTATGAAAACAGTGATGGCAGTGGTTGTATTATCAGTATGAGGAAAATCGACCGGGGTCCACAGTTCACTAAAGGTGTCTCTCCTAAGACAGATAGATAGGATGTGTGGTAAACAAATTACAGCTGGACAATTGACAGATATAAAGGTTGCACCGCAGTGCATATGCATGACATGATGATTACTATGTGATTCATGCGGGAATTACAACAAGATATATAGACCGTTATCCAACTGCGTCTATGACTAATAATCCACTCTCAAAATGTCATCCGAGCAAAACTTGGGTATTAAGTTGCAAGCAACAGATAATCGCAGTAAGAAAAGTGTGTAATGTAAACAATAATACCATCCTTAGACAAAGCATTGTTGTTTTTGTTCCTAGTGGCAACAACACATCCCCACCCGTTTACATTTCTGTCACTCGAGCGTGAGTGAAAGGGAGGCATGAACCCACTATCGAGCATAAATACTCCCTCTTGGAGTCACTAGCATCTACTTGGCCAGAGCATCTACTAACAACGGAGAGCATGCAAGATCATAAGTAACATATACATGAAAAGAACATGATATATTGATAATCATTGGACATATCATTCAATATTCATCGGATCCCAGCAAACACAACATGTAGCATTACAATAAGATGATCTTGATCATGTAGAGCAGCTCACAAGATCTAAACATGAGGCATAAAGAGGAGAGAACAACCATATAGCTACTTCTATGGACCCGTGGTCCAAGGTTGAACTACTCACACATCATTCCAGAGGCGGGCATGGTGGTGTAGAGCCCTCGGGTGATGATTCCCCCTCCCGGCAGGGTGCCGGGGAGTGCTCCAGAACCCTCCCGAACTAGGGTTGACGATGACGATGGCTGTGGATGTTTTTGGTGGAAAAGGCTCGGATGTTTAGGGTTAACCCTTCGAGGAGACTGGATAGGCGCGAGGGCAACGCCGGTGGGAAGCCAGGGGGCCGCACCATCCCTGGGCGCAGCCAGGGGCGCGCCCACCCATGGTGTGGGCCCCTGTGGCTCCCCTCCGGACTCCATGCGCGCGACGACTTTCTAAGACTTTCGGGCTTCAAATCGTCCAATTCCGAGAATATTTCCTGAAGAACTTTTCTGAAACTAAAAATAGTAGAAACCAGGAACAAACTCTGTGGCATCTTGTCAATAGGTTAATCACAGGAAATCGATAAAAATGACATAAAGTGTAAAAGAAACATGTATCATATGGCATCAAAACAACATGGAACATCAGAAATTATGGATACATTTATGACGTATCAGTCGCGAGAGAGACAATCAGAGATGGGAGAGAGACGACATGATACAGGAAAGAAGTTGGCGAATGACAATGAGATAAGATGGGGATTGGTCGTGTGTGGGGCCACAAGGAAATCTTATTTTTAAATGGAAGTTCTAACCAGCCTCTGGATCAAAATGATGCACACGGCCGATTTTTTTATTGATAATAAACACGAAATCTCTAAACCTTACAAATACCGGCAGCCACCTGACCGGCGTACATCGTCACACAATGAAGGGGGTGGTTATTGTCGGAGCCACATGCCCTAGTCTAACTCACCAACACGCATCATCTGATCCGGTTGCTTCCACTATGCCGCCCGATGGCAAACTTGGAGCACATAACGGTCAGTAGGCCCGCAGTATACACCCATGTGCATACTCGGAAGTCGATGCAACCGACATCCGCTGAACCATCTTCTAAAGAGATCAATGGAGAAACCTTGCTAGGCCTTCCATCAACGCCGCCATGGCGCCAAACAACACCACCACTATGCCCACATCCATCGCCGATACTCCACGACACCACGCCACTAAGAATCGCCGTATTCGACGAAGATGAAACACCACACCACCAATAGATCCCCTTTGGGCAGCCCGTGTTCCAAAAATGATGCCCCCAAGGGGGTAAACGCACCGAAGGTGCCGCCATCATCTGATATGCATATACAAGATCTAGGATTTCCCTGGGAACCCAGTGCCGGAAGCGGGTGATTAGAGGTGGCGACTCCTTCAAGAAGGTGACGACACCCACGGGTGTCGTAGCCGTCGGCCTGAGCCCATCTTGCACCGACCACCGTCCTCACCTCCTAGATCGAACATGATCCAACCCGCACGAGCCAAGCCGCGAAGGAGGGAGGTCACCACCACTAGTACAGAACGGAGCTTTAGAGACTCCCCGGGTACACATGCCTCAGCCGGTTTCACCATCCGACTCCAAGTGATGGCCGCTAATGTACCAAATGGTGGATCCGGTTAAAAATCCGACTTTGATAACCCAATCCTGCAGAAGACGAAGAATTGTAGCCGCATTGGCAAATATATTTTTAGAGGCGGACATAAAAACTACCGTCTATACTACTCTATTTTCAGACACGGACATAAAAATGACCGTCTCTAGTTATGGAGCAACAGAGTCGGTCGTAGTTCACGGCCGGCTCCCATTTCCATAGCTTCCGACCTCGTACCGTCCGGAATTTTGTCCGGACGGTCGATCATATTATACAGCTGAAACAATAATTAATAATATGCAAATCAGAGCACATAATTAAGTAATACGTACGAGTCTACATAATATTTTTCACGATTCTCACAAATATAACATCCGACTTTTACCAATACCAAATGTTTCCAATTATTAAGAAACAAAATAGAAACAATACTACTCATAGCTTGAGGGTCTGATGTGTCACTCTGAGTCCTCAAAAGTGTCCGAATCATCCTCACTCTCCTCTTCATTGATGCCATAATTCATAACAGCAGCAGAGATCCTTGGATAAGGTCCTGACATAGTAAAAACAATAAGATCTCCCATGTTGAGATTGTTCTTCGTGACGAGGTCTTCCCATCCTTCGTCGTGCAACCGGGTTCTCCTCCGTCCTTTGGACACAACAATGTTGTACGTGCTCTGGAGCGCATGAAACAACACATTCTTGCCTAGTGCCTTGTTAAAGGAATGGCGAATTTTGCATGGTACAAACTATTTTTGCAACAGAGAAACAAGTAAAAAGAACGGAATTGTAAACACGCTCTTTCGTATAATTTTTTTTTTACCAGTGACTTATGTTGAGAGTCTTGTAGACAGACACCAAAACTGGATCGAATAAAGTTTCTACTTGTACATACATTTTTGCAGACTATGCATGTCATCTCCGGTTATATAATTTGACAAGAAAGCAAAAAATCATTTCAAAATAAAGCATACACAAAATATATTATCTAATTAACATAGTCTATATTAAAATGACATCTCTTGTTACATAATTTTAAAATAAAGCATACAAAAAATATATATCCTAATTAACATGGCCTATATTTAAATGTCATCTCTTGTTAAATAATTTCAAAATGAACCATACACAAAATATATATTCTAATTAACATAGCCTATATTAAAATGTCGTATGTTGTTAAATAATTTCAAAATGAAGCATACACAAAATATATATCCTAATTAACATGGCAATAACACTACAAAATATACACTACCAAAATTTCTGCTATCAATGCAGTACCGAAAATTTACATCCTATGAATCAAAGGAGGCCTAAATCCATATGGTTGTCGCCTAAATCCATGTGGATGTGTCCTAAATCCATGTGAATAAATTCATGTGGAGATGCATGGTCAACGATAGAGGAAGAAATAGCTCACCGGATGGGGCGTAGATCGAAGATGTGAGGCTTAGAGATGCAGGGTCGACGATGAACGACCGCCAACGATGGGAAGAGATTTGGCGAGGAAATAAGGCGGCGAAGGCGCGACGGGGCGCAGGGGATGGAGGATCTGGCGAGGAAAGAAGGCGCGGCGGCGACGACGAGGGGCGCGTTTGTATGTGTCGGATACATGAAATGGGGATTTGTAGATAGGCAAATGGGGGGGGGGGGGATTCCCGTCCCTGTTACGAAATTTTGAGCAACGATGTTTTCCCCGCCAACCAACAAATGTACCGACGGTCTGGATTTACTCGGACGCCCCGGTAGATGCCATGATGAAAAAATCATCTTTTTTGAAACAAAAATAAAAATAAAAGGCACATATAATATTGTGAAAGCTGATAAAGATTTATAACATGTATTTCTTGCAAAAAACGCACAAATTACATGAAGTTAGTGCAAAGAAATAGTTTGATTGAAATGCGTAGTAAGATGTCAGACGGTCTGCGACGATGCACTTCGTACAATGATAAATTCAACGCAAAAAATTCTGCAAGTGTCTAATGCAATTACCGCAACACCGTGCTATAATGTCGTGACCAAAATGTAATTTCATTTTTTTTTGATAAATTTAAGTTATTATTTTTGTGTGAATAAAAATCCGGAGCAGACCCGGACCCTATAGATATTTTATTTGACACTCTACCACCAAGGCTATACAGACGCTCACCGATGGGTCCACCTGGTCCACTTTTACCGGCGCGAACGCGGAGCGTACCAGGACCCACGGATATTTGGTTTTGACACTCCACCGTCGAGGCTATACAGTCGCAGACTTGTGGGTCCAGCCTGTCAACTTTGTACCTGGACCCCACGGATATTTGACTTTGACACTCTGATATCCCACAAGTATAGGGGATAATATGTAGTATTTTCGATAAGTAAAAGTATCGAACCCAACGAGGAGCTAGAGGCAGGATAAGTATTCTCTCAAGTTCTATCAACCACTGATAGAACTCTACGCACACTAAACATTTATTTTACCTAGGAAATAATACTAGAGCAACAATACGGGTAAACAAGATAGTTTTGCAGGATAATAAATGCATGACAGTAAAGTTAGTTGCTGCAACAATAAAGTATACTAAATAACTATAAACTAACATTAACATGAGTGTGGAAAAATGGTGGAAAGTGTAATGGACTTGTCCATGATCAAATAGTTAAATATAAGGTTGATATTCCTCTTTTATGTGGGAGAGGCAAAGCTAACAACCTCTCACTATCCAATGATTGCAAGTACTTATGATTGGAACTCTAGCAAATATCAATAACTATTAGAAGATACGTTAAGGTAAAATATACCTAATCATAGTATTAAGATAAAAAAGTTCTATTTATCCTTCCCTGCGCCGCCGACATCATGGGGGAGCGCCGCCCCTTAGCCCTCTTTCTTCATGGTCTTGGAAGCCCTCCCCCATGGAGATGGGATCCATGGGGAGACTAAAGCGTGGGTTTGGTGGCTGGAAATTTGTGGTATGGGGTGTCTCCCACGAACTATCACGGATTTCCGTCATCCCATGTAGGGATATGGTAAATCGGGCGTATCTCAACCGTCCGGACTTGGAATCGGGCGAATTTTAGGTCTATACCGTTCGTCGCAAAATTCTCCACAATTTTGTCTTCTGTGAGATTTCCGTTTGACGTCGTCTTCGATCCGTAACGTGGCAATCTTTAAAAGGAGTTTTCAGACAGATTTCAGGAGAGTCTCAATTCGACTCCAACAAGGTTTCCTCTTCTATTTTTTTGATAATTCCTACACATCAAAGTGTAAAAAAAAGAATATTATGCACTTTTGCAACTATTAGTAGGTTAGTCCAAATAAATCATAAACTTAATATAAAAACAATTATCAAAAGTATAAAAGTAGCATGAAACCATCAAAAATTATAGATACGTTTTGGACGTATCACACTCCACCTCCGAGGCTATACAGCCGCTGACTTGTGGGTCTATCCGGTCAAATTTGACCGGCGAAAACTAGGAGCGTACCTGGACCCTCTGAACGAATCCGCATGCGCCAGTGCAGACACTTGCCTCTGCGCGACAGCGAAGCGGCCGCCCGTCAAAGTGTCGCGTCCCATCGCGACTTTATTATAGCAACCGGTTCCCTCGCCACACTTCCGCTCCCCAAAAAATCGCTAACTCTCGCAAGCACGCAAAACGTCGACGACATGGTGCGCGAGAGGCATACCACGTGGACCAAGATGACTGTTGCGCGCTACGTGGAGATGTGGGCGGAGTTCTAGGTTGGAGAAGCCTCGGAGCCGGCAGCCTCCGGCAGGCGGCAATGAGCCAGTGGGGGAGGCGGCCGAGGACGTCGCGATGGAGGAGGAGGAGGAGCGCGGCCAGGCGACAGCGCCTCAGGAGGAGGATGGCGGCCAGAGGCGGTGAGCGGCCAGGCGCAGGGCGCCGGGATGTAGGAGGGGCGGGCGGAGGCCGACATTAACCTTTAGGAGGCGTTGGCGATCTTCGAAATCGACCAACAACTCGCTCCTTTCGAGGACGAGCACTTAGCCACCGAGCGACAGATCTCCGACGAGTGCCTCGACGAGGCCGTAATCGGGGAGATGCTCTAGGACACCGATCTCGTCTGGGAGGACCACGCCATCCTAGACAGTTTTGAGGATGCGTGGCTTCGCGGCGAGGAGGAGGAGGAGGAGGAGGAGGATGCCTACTCCAATTTAGAGTTCTCGAAGGACGAGGATGAGGAGGAGGCGGGTGGGGATCAGTTCCCACCGACGAGGTCCTCGCTGCCAACGAAGGTGGGAGGATGGCGGACGCTGCCACCATCAAGGACGTTGAGATGGTGGACGTCGCCGCCGTCTCGGACATGGAGATGCCCGCCATCTCCGACATCTTGGAGGAGATGGATGGTCCAGCCGCCCCCTACATCCTCATCTCCTCCGACGAGAATAACTAGTTCTATCGCGCTGGCCGGAGGTAGCTAGAGTAGTATATTGTATCAGTTTCCGCCCCCGAAGAAGACGGCCGACGGTGATATGTAATTATTTTTCTAGGTAGTAGTAAATGTGGATGTGAAAACGTATAATCCCCACTAGCTAGTACTAGTTCCACTGCCGGAGAAGGCCGGCGATGAGATACATAATTAACTATATACATATAGCTAGTTTCATGTAATATGTGTAAATTAAAAATGTATGTACATGATCGATCGTAAAAAATGTCTCTACAATTAAGCTCGATTTATTTTGCTAATTGATTTGTGTGTTTCAATTTGTGAGCGAGCCTGTGTGTTGCTTCTCAAATGGCCTGGGCACTCAACCGCGTACCGTCCGTGTTATAATTGGCTCCAAATCAAAATTAGAGCCGGTCTGTACTAACAGCCGTTTGTGAACTACAATATTAGGAGACAACCGCTAAAATTGACCGTGTAACAAATAATTTAAGACGGTCGAAAATAATACCGGACTCTAATGTAATTTTATTGGAGACAGTCAGTAATATAACGCCCGACTCTAATAATCGTTGCGACGGAACTGAATTTTTAACCGTCAGGCGGTTAGAATTGTTTTCTACTCAGACCGGCTCTAGGCCCTGTCTTGGATGCTTGGTTTTGTACTGGTGCACGCTGAGGCTTCCCCGTCGCCGCACGGGCCATGGACGCCACCGCCGCCAAAGATGGAAAGCTGCAGCCACCATCCCGCGCCGACCACCTCCCAAGCCGCCGGAGATTGCCAGCCACAACCGTCGCAATACGCAGCGCCCTCTACCACAACTTGATCCGTCGCACTGTCGCAGCCCCCGCTCGTCAGAGCGCCGCCACATTGTGGCGCCGGTGGTAGCACCATGCCCTGGCCCTAGGACTTCGGCCTGCGCCGATTTCACGCGCTAGGGGAGTAAGGAGACCCCGCTGCCACCGAGACAGACCGGGACCTTTGCCCGGCTGCGCCCAGATGGCAGCAGCAAGGAGGAGGGGTGACGGAGGGAGAGGACCCGGCGGCGGCGGGTTAGGGTTCTCGACTCGTCACCTTCCGGAAGCTAGGAGAGGGGTACGAGTCTCAATGATTATTTTAAATGATTATTCTGTTGTAAGAGATTGTTCAGTTGGTAGTCCAATCTGCTAAGAACTAATAAACAAATAGTGGCTGCTATTAGAATCGGAGCTGGATCCTCTAACTTTGGGAAGCAAAGTTAGAGAGGTACGGTAGCCTAACTTTTCTCCTTTCAATCCATATGATTAAGGCCAAAATGATTCTACTTAATTTGCAACTACAAATCTGTTATATAAATTTACGGTAATCTTTACCTAATAATAAAGGCATTAAGGTTTCTGCCAAAAATTTCGTCCAACATAAAAAGACTAATTTGCCCTTCCACGAAACCCCATATTACAACACTTTTGCCACGGAACGGTTCGTTCCCAGGAAACAGATAAGCGGCCTATTTCCCCCAAGTAACCGCGACCGGCGGCATGGCCTTCCTCCAGCGCTCCCAGTCTCCGCTAAAGCTCTACGGCGATCTCCCAATTTTGTGCTTGAGCATGGGGAAGGTGTGGACAGGGTAAGGGATCCGTTTTCGCCGCTCGACCTCCTGCAGAAGGTATTCCTCCTCCTCCCCAATCCTGCCGACCTCATCGGCGCTTGCCGTACTTGGAGACAACCTCCTGCGGGAATCCTACCTCCTCCCCACCTATGTCGACCTCCTCTGGCCCTCTCATGTCCCCGTTCTTGATGGTATCGCTCATGGCGGTAGAGATGCTGCGTATCAGCGGGGTCGACCTGATGCCGCCGCGCGCTGTGGCGAGCTGCCCTGGCCCCGTACATGACTCTGCCATAGTCGACTGTGATATCCGTGCCGGATGTTGTTCAGCAGAGATGGTCGTCCCCTTTCCCTTTGATGAACTCAACCATGGTGGCTAGGAAGGAGGCTACGGGATTGGTCCTCATCCTCAGACCTGTGGTGAGGTGCTGGTTCCTTCTCACTAGAGATCTAGATTGGCAGTTTTCCCCTTCTTCAAGTCCTACACATCCATCTACATGATGTACGGCCGTCGGTCAACTCCCGTGGAAGCTTCTTATGCGCACCAACAAGAAGAAGGTTATTATACCAACGAGAGGCGGCGCCTGATCCATCTTTTCAGGTAGATGCCTCAGCTGTGCTCAGAGGTTGTTCTTGTTATGCAACAGAGCACACTGCGTGCATGAGTGAGTGGATGCCACAAGTGGAGAGCACTCTCGAGACTGTTTTTGATTTAGTTTTTTTTATGCAGGTGTTACTTTTGACGAGAAATGTGATGTTCCCGAGGAGATGAACCAGATGAAGTTACATAGCTTGAAACAACAAAGCAGATGAACCAGATGAGCGAGAGGAAGATAATATAATATGTTGTTGATTCTGGTTAATGTTTGAGTTCTACCCCGTGTTTTAATTACGTATTGGAAACTTTAACCACATGTTGATAACGTTGAAATGCAAAATCTTATTACTTATGTATAAATCTCAGTGAATACTACAATTTAGATGAAGAGCAAAGGGACAGAGGCATTGAAGTAGTGCAGATAGCCATGTTAATTAGTTTCCTCACATGGCTAGCTAGCCTTTCAGAGTTTGAAATAGGGAGCTCCTCCGTTGGCTTCTGACAGAATTACCTTGCAGGGCTTGAAAATTGAAACTGTTCAAATGCAAAGCTTGGAAGAAACCTGCTGGAGATTGGGGCAAAG
This sequence comes from Alopecurus myosuroides, assembly GCA_028641055.1. NCBI lineage: Eukaryota > Viridiplantae > Streptophyta > Magnoliopsida > Poales > Poaceae > Alopecurus > Alopecurus myosuroides. The sequence goes on from CM054057.1 coordinate 535,963,364, forward strand.
TTAATGCGGATGCTCTTCACGGGGGAGCTGAAATGTGGTACCTGAGGTATGGTCTTTAGAAATGTTCATGGACAGGTCACTAAAAGTCTGCCTGGGTTTTATTACTATCTGCCAAAATGCTTCTACAAGTGAAGCAATTGTGTGCCTTCAAGTTTTGATGCAGGCTCTGTCGTGCGATTAACAGGATTGTAACTTGATTGTCGACACGAACTGCTCCTGTATGTTGAAACTATTTGGAAACTTCAGTGATGATATATTTGAGGTTGGATTCACTGATAAGAAATTTTATTTGCTAAGACAGCCGGATTGCCAGATTATGACAGGGAATGGTGTTGCTCGTGAGCTTAGTCAATTAGGTCATAGGGAGGTGTGTGGTGATATTGCAAGGTGCGATGTCTGCCTGCGTGTCGAAACTGGCTTGCTCAATTGTAATTACGAACAGTGTAATCAATGAAGAATGAAATCGTACATTATTTTTGTCTACATGGCTGTCCACTTTGGATATTATTTTCTTCAGATGGTCATTAGAGAAGTTAACAAAAAAAATCATGTGCATATAAGTTCAGGCTTGATTCATCATCCAGAAAGAAAGTGATCCTAATTATTCATGGTAGTTACGTCCCTAATCAAGAAAGCTTCTGATTTCCACTAGAGAAATTTGCCATAACCCTAAAAATATTCACTAAAAATTAACCCGTACGCACGGGGACATTTCCTATTTCTATATCTATATACCTAATCTTTATCTTTACCTAATAATAAAAGCATTAAGACTTCCCTGTTTGGTTGGTCGGTCGGTCGGTACGTCATTGGAACCACCCCTAAAGTTGAAAACATCGGTTAGTTATGTACGGTTTCCTCTTGTGCGTCTAAATTTTCATACATATGGTTTCCTTCGCTTGGTTGGTACCTGGCCTCCGTGTGTGGATTTATTGGTCGATCACTTCTCTGGTTTCGTTTCATAACTTGCATGGGTGTGGGATCAATGGCACGCGGACTCCTCCTATTAAGATACAATATCTAGGAGTCCTTCTCCTGTTAAGGTATAGTATCTATGTAGTACGCGGACTCCTATTCCTGATCGAGTCCAGGGGAGAAGCTGCCGGCAACGAATGGGTCGCCTCCCGCTCCCTTTTATTCGTCCTAAGCTGCAACGTTGTTGCTGCAGCTCCAGCTAGCAACACAATGCGCGGCTGCACCTTGTCCATTGCACACTTTTCTGCCCTGTCTCTACTGGCTACTGGGGATAAATTGGAAAGGGAACAGAGGATGGAGAGAAATTGTAGTGTCCAACTGTCCATGGAGGTTTTCCCTCTGCATATGCCTTGCATCTCTACCGCCAGCACGAACTTCCGGAATGTGAAGAACTCGTGTCAGATCAGGAACACAGTTAGATCGCAGTAGGATTGGAAGTGCCAGTGGATGTAGAACCGGCAGATGCTACACTACAACAGTGTGTGTTTCTCTTTTGAGTTCCTTACATTCATGAGATTATCTTCTGCATCGGATCAGTAAATTAAAGTTATACGACTGATTTTGAGTTTTGTTATCCAGTGCATCGGAGATGAAGAAACATAGACAGATTGGGGGACATCGAGTGTGATCAGTTTTCACATATTAAGCTGGGGACTAATCAACTTCCGTTTGGCTTATTTGGCTTGCTTTTGTTGGTCTACTTTTATAATCAAGCAACACATCTCTTTAAATTCGTTCATATTGATCAAACATAAATATTCTTGTGCATCAGTGGAAAGTTTAGCTGGCCAAGAAAGAATATGTAAGTTCAGTGACAACCCATTCTTTCTTAGCCAACTAAGCTTGATATGGTAATATATTCAACTATATATGTTCAGTTTAAGTTTCCATAAGAATGTTTGTGAAAACAGACACTTCAATTCCCTTGATTTGCAAACCTGACAATTTTGTAGAGGCTTGAGACTATTTGAACTACCAAATCACCGAAGGCAGGTCCAACCTGAGAAATACTCCACGGAGTAAATTGATGAGATGAATAGATTGAACAATATAAGCAAACCAAAAACCAACTCTAGATCTTGCTTGATTTTGCAAAGAGGCGTCTTCAGTTAAATACATTCCCTAATTAAATGCTAAGCTTTTTTTCTTGTTGCCTTTCGTTTTGTACTATCGTTTAACACCGGCTTCTTGTGCACTTTTTTAGATTGAGAAATCAAGTTGTTGCCATTTGCGATAATGGAGTCGTTGCCATGAACAACGGCATCTAACTTTTTTAGATCGCTTAAGAATTCAAGTTGTTGCCATTTGCGATAATGAAGTCGCTGCCACGAAACAACGGCATCTCATGAGGCGAAGGCTTGCATTTCAAGAGTTGGTATAGAGAGGTAAATTTGCCTCTCCAGTCGCCACTTGTGCTCTCCTAAAGGGCAGAACGGTGAATGGCGAATTGAGGCTACTTTACATAGATCGATCCACTAAATGTTGATTATTTTTTACCCCGTTGCAACGCACGGGCATCTTTGCTAGTTACATACAAAAAAACTATGATGTAATAAAACATAAATTTATTTTTTCTTTCTACAGTAATTACTTACTACAGTAAAATGCATACAGTGCTACAGTGTTCTGACTTTGCTTCTCGTTTTCACACTGTCAAACACTGTAGCTCCGATGACTTTACTTCTCAACGTTAGAGGAGCCGGCTCCATTAGAATCTAATCTAAACGAAACAAACAGTGGCTGCTATTAGAATCTAATCTAAACGAAACAAACAGCGGCTGCTATTAGATTCTAAACAAAAAGTGGCTGCTTATATGGAGTAAATTAAAATTGGTTCTCTAAATGGTATCAGCAGTTCTACATGACCAAGTAACTTAACTACTCATTTACAGTTAACATGAAACAGTAATTTACCCATACCCTAGACGTCCCGGTCCTGAATAATGTTGCAGACTGAAGGGTTGCGTCCAAGACTACAAGTTAGAATTAAACCTTTCTATATTGCAGCATTATGAATGTGTGGTACAACCGTACAAGTACTCTCAACCTTTGTTTACAAGTTGGGGTCCATTTGCAAGTTCCAAATAATATTTGTCGTCAGACTTTGGTTGAATTTTGTGCTCTGGAGGCGGATCTCAATGATGAGTCGTAAGATTTCCAGTCATTACCAACTCCAATAGTGCGTGGCATTGATGTCAACAATATTATAATCTAGCTAGCAACAACATGTCTCCCTGCTAACTTCTTCGCATGCACTCTGATCTGACTTGGGTTTGTTCAGACCTTAAAAACTGAAAGGACAAAATCGGACAGTTCTGAAAGTATAAGCTCGGACATGATACTTGGGTTTGTTCAGACACAACTCTATAAGGCTGGTGCCAGTGCATCACGCCCTATAGCCCCGCCACGTCAGTTTTTTCTCTCACTCTCACCACACTCTCACAGCACGGTGGCAGTGCACGGGCTATAGTCCCCACTATCACTCCTCTCTCCTCTACATTAGCATTTCTCTCTCCTCCACGTCAACATTTATTTTATAAGATTAAAAACATTGCAAATAATGGAAGGAAATTATTTTATTCAACTAAAATTGTACCGATTACATAATAATTAATAAAAATTACATAAAAATTGAAAAAATTACATAATCTAGGAATGAGCCCACACATGCTCAATCAAATCATGCTGGAGCTGTGTATACATCGGCGAGTCCCTCATTTTGTTGTCCATCTGAATCCTGCTAGACTTGGTGGTGCATTGGTATGTATTGCAGGGCCGACATTGAAATCAACTGTCTCATAGATGTTCTCCAAATTGGTACCACCCTCATCGTCGATGATCATGTTGTGCAGAATGACACATGCACGCATGATCAACCCAAGAGTACGCCTGGAGTAGGAGCGTCCCAGAACTGCTATAATGTTGAACCTAGCCTTCAGCACTCCAAATGTACACTCGACATCTTTGCGCCAAGCTGATTGAGCAGTAGTGAACAACCGATACTTTTCACTTTGTGGAAGAGTAACACCCTTCATGAACACCGGCCAGGAGGGGTAGATGCCGTCGGCAAGGTAGTAACCCCTGTTGTACTGGTGTCCATTCACCGTGAAGTTCACTATGGGTGCTTCTCCTCTAAGCACATCCGTGAACAATGGCGACTGATTGAGCACATTGATGTCGTTGTTGGACCCGGCGACTCCAAAAAAGGCATGCCAGATCCAACGATCATACGACGCAACGGCTTCTAAGATTATCGTAGGGTGTTTGATGTCTCCCCTTGTGAATTGACCGGCATGTGCAACTGGGCAGTTCCTCCACTGGCAATGCATGCAATCGATGCTCCCTAGCATGCCCGGAAAGCCGCGCTCCTCGGCTTTCGCTAACAGACGCTGAGTATCCGCGACAGTAGGTCGACGGCAAAACTCTTCCCTGTAAGCTAATAAACGCAAAGCCGCAGTACACTTTTGTAGGGGAGAAAACCCAGGACGGTTGAGAGCATCAACTCTTTGGGTGAAATACGGAGAGTATTCATCCAATCTATCCACAATGCTTAGAAAAAGGGATCGCCTCATCCGATACCTTCGCCGGAAGAAGCTCGGAGGATAAGCACAGTTGTCGGCGAAATAGTCGTCGTAGAGCCGATCGTGGGCGCCCAGACGATCACGCCTGATGAACTCTCGACGGCGTCGCGGCCGTCTTGGCTCCGCTTCGAGGTTGAGCATCGCCACCTCGTACTCCGCCTGCATTGCAGCGATCATCTCACCCTCCACTCCGGCGCTCGAACTGCTGCTACTGGACGAAGACATGGCGTGGAGAGGAGTGAAAATGGAGAGTGGAGGAGCTGAAATAAGGTGTGGAGTGAGTGAAGGGATATGTGGGGTATTTATAGGGGGAGGAGATGAAAATTTCGATTTTTTTTCTATTTTTTCGGATTTTTTCGGGCAGCAACAGTAACCCCAACGGCTAGCTGACGTGGACCAATCAGCAGGCGCCACGTCAGCTAGCCGTTATCCCCGGCCCCGCTCCCCCCTATCGCCCCGCCCCGCCAGCGCGCCGTCCCCCCTCTCGCCCCGCCAGTGCGGGCGGTAGCGGGCGCTACCGCCGGGCGACGCGGCCACCGTCCGCCCCTTCCCTCTCACCTCGCTCCCGACCCGCTCTCGCCCGCCGGGGGGCGGTATCGCCCCCACTACCGCCCCCACTGGCACCAGCCTAAGCAACCAGTCTGATGCGTCTATTTCACTACCGAGAATACAATGAGGGCTACCTAAGAACACATGGACAATGACAAGCACGTCTTTTTGGCTGCATGATTTCAATACTTCAATGCATGTGCTGTGGACTTTTCTTAGGGGGAGAATGCGTGCCATGGACTTTTGACGGCATGTACCAGCAATTCGACACGACCAAGACATCATTTTGAGTAGGGTTGCAGAGTAAAAGAGTTTGTTCAAGAGACCAAGACTTAAGGTTAGAATTACTTCTCTATATATAGCAGCATGTGCATGCCTGGAACAAGTACACAGCCTTTGTTCTCCCATCAACTTACCGAGCACAAAGCATCATAGCACAGAAGCACGAAATGGCAGCAGTGCAAGGAGATTGTGCCGGCCAGGAGCAGACGAGCACTTTTCATCCAAGCCTGTGGGGTGATTTCTTCCTTACTTAGAGCATGTCTAACAGGACCCGTAAATTTTCGCCCTCTAAATCGCGTGTAGAGGGCCCTGTATAGGAAATCTAGGAAAATCCGTGCTCAGTTTTTCGAGTTCGTCTAGCAGTCCCCCTATATCCGCCCCGTATGTTTAAATTCGAACTACGCGGGAGAGAAGATAAAACTCGATTCCATTCATTGATCAGATCACCATTGTACAAGAACTGCTCGAAGCTGAAATCTAACCTAATCTAGTCGAGGAAGACGACGGGGCCGGAAGCCTCCATCGCCTTGAAGGCCTCGACGTCGGCGACGGCCTTCGCCTCCTCCTCCGCTTCCGCCCGCGCCCGCGCCTCTGCTTCCTGCTTCGAAAGCTCGAGCGCCGCCGCGAAGGCGGCCTCCTCCTCCTCCTCTGTCGCCGGTGCGGCCTCCTCCTCCTCTGTCGCCGCGCTTCCTCCTCCGCTGCCGCTTGCGCCGTCGCCGCCGCGCTTGCACTGCTGCAGCAGCTCCCTCTCCGCGAGCCATTTCTCGAATTTGCGGCCGCTCATCGGCCGCGGCGGCGGGTCGACGCTGTAGTATCTTCCTCCGGGGGCGTAGTCCTTCAGCGTGTCCGGCATGGCGTGCGGCCACGCCACGTACTTCCACACGCTGCGGCGGCTCCCTGCAACGGAGTGTTTGCAGTGGAGCCGCCACGCCTCCTCGAGCGTCTCCGGCTTGCGGCGGCGCTTGGAGCGTGCGGTGGAGGAGCCGGAGGCGTCGGGGGAGCTCATCGCGGTGGAGGAGCGGAGAATGCGGCGGCGGCGCGTGAGTAATTTCTCGCCGGAGCTGCGAATGCGGCGGCGGCGCGCGGCGGAGCTAGGGTTGCGGGTGGGGGGTTGGACCCCCACCCCAACCCTCACCCTCTATATGTACGGGGCGGAGGGGGCGGTGGAGCAGGCCCCGTAAAATTTTGTTACGGGCCAGGCGGCATACGAGGCCTGCTAGACGGCCGTTTTGGCACGCGCCCCGTATGCCGCCGGAATTTTACGGGGCGCTCGCGTGATACGGGGCCTGTTAGACTTGCTCTTACCAGCCGCCGTCTTCAGCTCAGGTATGTGCGGGCCGGTCATTACTTTGCTTTACTTTTCGTGCAATTTTTTTTTCAGAAACACTCCCTTGTTTTCATCTAACTCAAGGCTTTATGTTTTCTACGAGAAAAAATATTATGGTCTCTGTTAGTATTTGATTTGATGTGTATTATATTATCCATAATACATAAACAGTACGCATATGTTATCACAGTCTATTTAGGATATTTTGTGTAATAGATGAGTTATGTGTAATTTTTCGGCAGCAGAGCTGAAGTGTGACAAAAACCGTAGCGGTTCACAGTATTGACAGTACTTGCATGTCTATCCTTGCAGCTACCTCTAATGCAACAAAGGGCTGAAGATTTGAGGGAACAAGTAAGGACAGTCATAAAAAGTACACATGAAATTCCAAAAATACTAGATCTTATTATCATGCTGGAACGACTTGGTTTGAACTACCACTATGAGGATGAGATCAAGCAGCTACTGAATACAGTTTTCAACTCTGATTACGATGATACCAATCTACCCTTGGTCTCTCTTCGGTTTTATCTGCTACGAAAAAATGGATATGATGTGTCATCAGGTAAGACGCTTCAACTGATAGTACCAAGCTAGCTATTATTTTTTAACTTCTGAAATGGAAATGATAAATATCCATCATTGCTCAACTTTGCAGATGTATTCCAAAAGTTTCGACACAAAGATGAATGTTTTGCTATTTTTGATAGAGCAAGTATGCTAAGCTTATACAATGCGGCATATCTGAGGAGGCACGGCGAGAAAGTCCTTGATGAGGCTATATCTTTCACCAAAAAACACCTTATGCGTGAGTTGGAACATTTGGAACCCTCAAATGCAAAGGAAGTGTGTTCTGCTCTAGATACACCTCTTTTTCGAAGGGTTGGAATATTAGAAACAAGAAGTTACATAACCAATTATGAAAATGATGCTGCACGAAATGAAGCCCTGTTGGAGCTTGCAAAAGTGAATTTTAACCTTCTACAACATCTTTTCTCCGAGGAGCTAAAAGAGGTCACATTGTAAGTTTATCATAATTTATCGTTTTAAAATTTTATCTGGGGTGCTCTTCATTTCTTTCAATCATAATAATTTCAATCATTTCTTGCATATGGTAGGTGGTGGAAGGAGCTCTACAGCAGATCAAATTTGAGTTTTGTTAGAGACAGAATAGTAGAAGTGTATTTCTGGATGAATGGGGCATGCTACAAACCTCAATATTCTCATTCACGAATTATACTTACAAAGATCACAGCTTTCATCACCATACTAGATGATATATTCGATACATATGGTAGCACCGAAGAAAGCATCAAGCTTCAAGAAGCAATTAGCAGGTCATGATCATCCTTACCTTCTCCATTCACTTAAGAATTTTAATGTATGTACTAACAAATTATTGGCCTCGGTGTTGATTGTAGTGTGTTGGTATTGATTTATACGTAGAAAAATAAAGTCTATTTTTGTACCAATGTCAAATGCCACATATGGCTGATATGCCCATGAAAGATGTACATGACTAGTTTTGGTTTATGTATTATCTAGGAATGGTAATCCATATTGTCATTTACATTCCTTACATAATTACAAATGTTATGTTTATAAAATAGATAATAAATAATAGAGTTTTCTAGCTGACACATATATAATGTAAGAAGGAATAAGCCATGGGAACAATTTTGTGTCATTAAACAAGCAATATCGGCAGACTATTTCTTTTCTGACAGGTGAAACAATATAAGATACTACATACAGTAAGAGTTGAATGTAAATTTCAGGGATGAGTTTCTATAAATTATTTAATTATAGTTGTAATAGTTCTTTACACTAAACAAGGATTTCTGGTAAATTGCAGGTGGGATGAAAGTGCGGTAGATCTTCTTCCAAACTACATGAAGGATTTCTATTTGTATTTATTACAAACATTTTCTTCTTTTGAGAATGAGTTGGGACATGAAAAGAGCTACCGTGTATATTATCTAAAAGAAACGGTAAGTATTTGCATTCTATTTGACCAAACTATATCACGCTATTAAAATGTGGGCTAAGATAATTTAAAGTGAGACTTTATAGTTGTTCTATGATTGAGAATTTCAAAGCTAGAATCGCAATGGTTTAAATGCAAATATCGAAGATGATGGCATAAATTGAAACATGAATATATGTTCATGTAAGAAATACAATATTATAAAACAAGGTAATTAAAAACACATTTATATAAACTAAAAATGAACCGTTTCAAGATGTCTCAAGGTTATCATATAAAAGTTGACCATTATTCCTTTTGATTAACAATTTTATATGTAACTGGTACCGGTCAGTATTCAATCTTGTACTCTAAACACAAGAAACATCCACGAATGACATTATCTCCTGACAAAACTTTTCATCTGGTCCATGTATTTATAGTTAACGGAAATATTTCCTTATAACAGAGTTCATCACCATACCATCCAAACTTATTGATTCATTTTATATTCCAGTTTAAGTAATCAAGTACCTTTTAGCAACTATACATGCATCTAAATTTTCATCTGCATACTATACACAGTTGAAGCAACTAGTTCAATCATATGCTGATGAAATAAAATGGCGTGATGAACATTATGTTCCAAAAACAATGAGCGAACATCTTGAAGTTTCATCGACGAGCATTGGACCATTCCTACTAGCATGTGCTGCATATGTTGGAATGGATGAAGTTACAGAGGAGACTTTCAAGTGGGTTTTGGGCAATCCGAAGCTAATCAGGTCCATGGGTATATTTGTCCGTCTCTCAAATGATATTGTATCAACCAAGGTATTCATCTATACTTACATGTACGGATACGACCTTTTGTTCCTATTTCGGTCTTTGGAAAGTAGTGATATGATGTGTTCCTTTACATAAGAGCAAACATAAATATTAAAGGAGGCCAATTGAGTAGTATTAAACTAAATTTGTCTAGGCACTATTAAGGAAGTTGGACCAGACTACAAAGATGAAGAAACAATCTAAATTTGGTACAACCCATCTGGCACACATATGAAGAAGTTAATAATAAATTTGAGATCACTCAGTCTTTGATAACTCGTGCATGTTTTTCATTATATTCGTACAGTCTAAAACATGTAATGTAATTATGATTATATCACTATTAATATAGAACCACAAATTAAATTATGAAAACTTAAATTTGTTGGCGTATTCTAAGCACAATCCTATTTTTTTTTTGCAGCGTGAGCAAGCAGCGGACCATTGCGCCTCTACTGTCCAGTGCTACATGAAAGAGCATGGAACAGCAATGAATGATGCGTGCCAACATATAAAAGAACTTATTGAAGATTCCTGGAAGGACATGGTAGAATGTTCCCTTGCAAAAACAGATCAACCAATGGTTGTGCCACAAACAATACTGAATTTTGCTAGGACCGCGGATAATATGTATAAGTACAATGATGCATATACTACTCCAGAAACAATCAAGGATGCAATAAGACTGCTATTTGCGGAGCCGATAGAGTAGATGTATAAAGCTCGCAACTATAAGGCACAAATTCCGTTGAAGATGATAAAAGATACACATATGATACATATGCGTGTACCAACTATGTTGTAGTATTGCATTAGTATTATCCAGTCGGGTCCATTAGAACCGGTCAACATGCATGTAAGAACTGTTGTTATGGAATAAATATATGTAAACCCCCCGTATATGTCAAAAATTGGATATAGTGGTTTTTTTAATGTATTAATTTTGGAAAATTACAAGTTCTTTCATGAGATAGGTTCGTGTACTTAAGCAGCTCAACATAATTCTATGACAGAGTAAGTCAGAGTGGTTGGTTACTCATTTGTACCATGTATATGTGTTCCATGGTTAGAGAAGACTTACCTCGTTGTCTGGTCTCCTGCTCTTATAGTGCGGTCTAGCTTAACCATTTCGCCGAGCACCTGGTTAGGAACTTGGGTCACATATGAGAGAAGTTATTCATCCATATCACATTCTCTCTATGACTATTGCCAGAATGCTGATCAACAAAAGTCTAAGAATATCTCTAGTAAGATGATGCATAATAAGAATCACGCCTAAAAAACAGTTTTTTACATCACCAAACAATAAAAACGCAGCTCCAAGAAATGATATATCCCTAAATGGTAATGCAAAATTTTGGCATGCCCTAATTTTTAGCTTTGGTGATGCAAATATGCATCAACAGTAGGGCTTCCCAAAAACGCAATCCACCGCCACTGTTTCGCCGCACCATCCACCTCCTACCCCAGAGTCGGGATTGAACGCAACCATCCGCCTCCGTTAGCCGCTCGATTCGAGTTGCCCACCCATCCGACGGAGTCTCTGCTGTCTTCCCCGAGCTTGTCGCCCCGCCCCTGGCAGCCAGAGTCTGCCATCGAGCCACAAATTCGCCGTCGACACCTCGCCTCTGACCGGGTCAACTACAACAGTCCGGTCTCCCCTCGGTGCCATCTTTGGCCACCACCATGTGCCTCGACTGCCTCCCCTACGTCTCTCCGTCCATGGCCACCGCCCGAACCGGTCGCCGACGACCTCCGTGGACGAAATCGAGCTCGGTGGCCGCTGACCGTGAGATGCACCTACTTCTTTCAGCATCATTTGATCTATATTAGGGCACTAGTTTTAGGTCATCTCTTGGAGCTAAAAAAAATCTGGTGCAGGCACAAGGTGGTGCCTGCTGGCAGCGCGAAGCCAATCAGCCGAAGCAAACAATTCGTCCCCGGACGCCACGACAGTTCCCTGTCATGGCACCGTGCCCGTCACGCTGAACTCGCCCACCTGCCCACGTATCATATCTCCCCCGCTTTCCATGGCACGCACGTGCACATATCCCAAGTGGCAGCACGGAAGTGTAGCATAGATGTCAAAGCCGTGGATCGGGTGACAGATGGGACGATCCGAGCCTACGAGGTCCCGCCCAAGTCGACGGTGCACTGGTGTGGGGTTGTACCGCCGCTTTGCGGCCACACAGTCATCAACGTGGCAGGAACTGGGAGCACTGTGATTTGATTGAATTTTTTGTCTCCTCCGGCCTTAGAGAAACTCTAGAAGAGCATTTAAAACGCCAGGACCTGAAAAAGACCAGCGGGTTCACGGGCTCGGGCCGGTTTTTTGACCGTAGCAGAGCCCGTAAAACGAAGTCGGCCCGTAAACGTTTTTCGGTCGCCTGAGAATCTGTGGCGTGGATCCATTTAAATAGTGGCGGCGCATCCATTTTGAAGGGTTTCGTAGCAGAAAACAAAAAAAATTCCTAACAACCGGTCCTTGCCCTTGGTGCCAGATTTCTTGAAATCCACGACCTTGTTGAGCATCAACACCGTGTGCTTCTTCTTGATCTCTACCTCAACAGTTTTGAGCATCACGAACAGCTCAAACAACTTCTTGGCCATCCCGTGCATGTTGTAGTTCATGACAAACCCTTTATAGCTAGGTGGCAACGATTGCAGCACCTATAACCAGCTCATCTGGGATTTTGCAATCCAAAGCATTGAGTCGGGTAACGTAGCCAGACATTTTGACTACGTGCTCACCAACACTAATGTGCTCTTCCATCTTTGCTGAGAAGAACGCCTCAGAGGCTTCATACCTCTCAGTCTTGCCTTGTGGTTCAAAAACCGCCTTGAGATCAGTGATTATCTCAAATGTACTCATAGTCTCAAATCGTTTTTGAAGGTCAGCCTCCATGGAATAGATCATGTCACTCTGGACAAAAGAGGAGTCATCCGCCTTGGACTGGTAGACTCTCTTGTCGTCCTCAATGGCGGAGTCAGCAAGCTGATCACCTATTGCAGCCTCAAGAATGTAGGCCATCTTGTAGGGAGTGAGAAGAATCCTCAAACTACGGAACGAGGCCATGAAGTTTGAACCATTGGTATTAAGATTTTCTTTCTCAAGGAATGAGCCTAGGTTGAAAGTCGGGCAAGACATCTACAATGGCATTTGCAATATATAAGACTTTTGTTCATAATACTGGGTTCATGTTTTTCAAATTCAAATATATGACACAAAGTCTCACTTAAACGAACATCCCTCACTTCGTTTTAGTGATCACACGATCCCCATCCACCATACCTCCCTCGATCGTCATGGCCATTTGTATAGTTTCAGAGGTAGACAAAACATGTCAGTTGCATCGTTCATGCAACTTGTGCTCGACCTTTCGGTCTTCTGTGTTCCGAGGGCATGTCTGTACATGCTAAGATCGCCAAATTAACCTTAGTGTATCTGGTTTTGCATAACACAGCTTGCACCCTCTGTATGCGAACGTAGAAATAAGTACTCGATCGTCACGGCCCACTTTCCTACTGCAGACTTTCTTGTCAGTGCCACACTAAGAGAGAACACTTACATTAGAATGAAAAGAGAGATCATCCTATATAGCTACCTCCGAATATATCATAATATACTATTATCTATATAGATGCATATAATATCCATACAATAACATCAAATGAAATAGTGCAAATTGATATGATATGGTCGTCGCGCCTTGATCGCCATCGTGCGCTCCAAAACGGCACCAGTTCCTCGATGGCTCCGCATGAAAAGGTTAGTCCGAACAATTCATAAGCTCACATTAATCATATCATATTATTTGCCCCCTGCAACATAAAGTTAGACACTTCTACTTTATCTTTATGCAAATTTTACGTGGCTCATGGGGATGTCGCAAGAAGAACCGTTTCTTACATAGGAACTTGCAACCACAACACAGATCAACTAATTGTTTCTTACATACCCCTTTCGGGCCTCCCATTATAAATGCCATGATATCTATTGTAAGAGAAACTGACACCCTCATAGCTGCTTTATGTGGTACAAGCCATATATCAGCCGCAATACCAGTCTCGCGTACGGAGTACACATAAGGTTGGCTTCGGGCCGCTATCATCAAACAATGCCAACATTATAAACAAGTACACGCGAGGATGGAACAACTACAAGATCTATTCCCTCATTCAACATGAGTTCTAACCGTACTTGTATATCTACGCATAGATCGGCTCTAATACCACTGAAGGGTTTCATAGCAGAAAAAAAATTCCTAACAACGATAACCGAAAAACAGTCAGAATCTATTACTATCCAGATATAGAGTAACGTAGAAGGAACAATGATCATACCCTCGAAGACCAAAAGCGGTGATTACCCTCCCGCACAAGGGTTGTTGATGAAGACGATGAAGTCGATCACGATGTCGAGAAGTTGTTCCGCGACTAGTGCCCCAAGTGTTACACCTCGTGGGATTACAGACGTATGGTGTACATGATGACTCCCGGTCTCCGGCCCAGCGAAGTTTGCGGAAGTAGAGCGATGGACCGAAGACTAATAACACGACGGTGAGCTTATAGTGGAGAATTATCAACTCCTAGCACGACTCCAAAGAGAACCACGGTTGGAGAAGAGAGAAGATAAATGGATTGATTGATGTGAGAAAAGGGGTGGCGAGTCCAACTATATAAAGGGGGAAGGGGCGCCTTTCCCTTTGGTCAAGCAATATGGGACTAAACCCCACATGGCCATGCGACCAAGGAGGTGGAGCCGCACCCCCACATGGGCCCCAAGTGGCCCATGTGGGCTCCCCTCCTTTTTCCCTTTTCTTTCTCCCACTTTTCCCCTAATGGGGCTTTTTTGCCCGAAAGGCCCATTAGTGGAATACATGCATTTAAAATAAAATAAAATGATATTCAATTATAAATTACACTAATTAATAATAAATATATACTTATTTATTTCGAGTCCTGGAACCCCTTCAGTATCCTCCGATCACCATCGGATATTTCTCCCTTAATTTCGATACATCTTCGGAACTCTCCGATCTCTATCGGATAAATATTAGAACAATTCTGGATCTCTTTATTATTCTCTTCGGTACTAAGATCACTATTAAAAATTGTCTACCCTTAAGTGTGTGTAACATCCCAATTTTTGCTACAAAAGGGTGTGTGGTGTTGTGTTCATCTCATACATGCATGAAACAAAAATTTAAATCATGTTTAAACCAATTTAAGTTATGAATTTAAATGGTTTGAGAAAAATACCACAAATAGTACTTATTTTGGTTTCCAAAGTTTTGTTCTGAAAATTAATTCAAATTCATCAAAGCAAAACATGGCTAGGTTGGAAATTTTATAAGCTTTCCAAAAAGTATTTTTTCAAAAAATTTACTTTGCAAAAAGGTCCTCGAAATTTTGTTTTCTGTTCTGTTTTATAATAGAAAAGGACTTCTCTGTAGTTCTTAGTTTTCCCAGGGGGTTTTTGAAAAAAAACACCCCTTGTCTTCTACCTCCGGACGGTAAGCAGCTGGGTGGAGCTGCTCCTGCCGTCGATCCCGCGAGGGGATCCCCGCCGTCGCTGCTTCCTGCGAGGGAGGATAAGGACCGGGCGCTCTCCCTCTCCCTCGAGTTCCATCCCTCTCTCTCTGTTCCTGTCCCGAAGAGAGAACCCTAACCCTAGTCCGACGGGTCGCCGCCGCGCGCCGCCGCCTCGAGCACCCCCGTTGGCCACCGTCTGGCCCTAGAGCTCCCCTGTGCTCCACTCTTCCTCCTCGAGTCCGCGGAGAGGCAGGGAAGCCCGGGGAAAGGCTAATTCTGCCGTCGAAATCTCCTCCGGCCGCCACGGATTTCTCAACGCCGGCGCCGATTCCGGCCATTTCTCGACCCCCCGTCACCTCCATCGCAGTCAGGGTGAGTCCAGGAGCACGCCGGTACCCTCCATCCCTTTACTATCCCTCTGTTTGGTTCCGTCGCCGTGTAGCACTTCCGGCCGCCGCAGAACCCCGTCGCCGGCTCATCTCTTTGAACCTAAGGCAGCGGCGCCGCCCTTAGAAGGTCCGCCTCGGCCTCCTCTACTCAGAGGTGCCCTCCAATCTGGCCGGGGTGGCCCTGCTCGCCGGCGGTGAGCACGACTGTGCCATTCCGGCCATCTGATGGCGTCTGCGTGACGTCATGATGACGTCACGTGGGGCCAGCGTGTCAGTCTTCCCTTTTTAATTCTTTTAAATGTTTAAATTGACACGTGGGCCCTGTACTGTTTAAATATTTCAGAAAATGAATTAATTTTGTTAAAGCAATAACTATCAAAATATTAGTCAGAAAAATATAAGAAAAATATGGGAGTGATCAGAAAAATGTAATCTACCCAAATATGTCATTTTCAACCATGTTTGAGAAAGTTTAAAAATAGCCATTATTTAATTTTGTTTAATCATTTAAAATGGAGAAAATAATTTTTTATTCAATAAAATTAGAAAGTTAAAAGTTATATACCAAAATGCTCAAAATGACAAATGCAACCTATTCATGATGTTTTCAAACCCATTTGAGCAATGAAAATTGTGTTCACTTTCAGAATCGCCCGAAACACCCTCCGAGGTCTATTTCGGGGCTAATTTCAGTAAAACCTCATATTTGTCATACGAACCCTAGCAACCCTATCTTCATGTTTAGGGCTTTATTTCAGTGCATTAACTTGCTCATGCATACATATTGTGCATTGCATCGATGCCATGTTTGATTGTTGTTCTTCTTTTCGGTGTTGTTCCCCCTCGGTAGAACGCGACTCCGAAGTGAAGGCCAGCAACCCCAATGGCGAATACTTGATCCTAACCGACAAGTCAAGCACTTATTCCTGAAGACTTTATCTGGTTTTCTTGAAGCAAGGCAAGCATAACCTCTTATCTGCTCATATATGATTTCGAAAGACTTTTGATTCTCGTACATTGCATCCGATTCCAATGTATCTTGTGTTAGTAGTTAGAGTTCTCCTATACCATGCATAGCCTACTTATCCTGATCCACTACTCCTAGCAGCCATAGGTTTGATTGTGTTTATCGCCAAAGCCTGAAATATGCTGTGCTTAGTCATACATGCATGTTATCTCTGCTCCATCCGGTTGATGAATCAGAGTTTCGAAATAATCTAGTATGGCAGGAAGTAGTGGTAAGTTAAGATATGTTTGATTAACCTGATTTAAAGGTGTGGATGACGAGATCACAGAGGGTCTGTGGTGGTTGTCTCGTTCATGCCCCTAGGAGCGAGTTCTCGTCTTCGAGCCAAGACTGAGCGTGCATCCACACGGGGATTGGATTCGCCTCGGTCTCAACTTGCCTAGTTTGTTCCATGAGTTGCCTAGTTCGGGCTTTCCATTTGGATTTGCGGGGATATCAAAACACTTTCAAAACTAGGATGTGGGGATGTATCGGCGCTCTGCGGGTAGGTAACCGTCGAGCATCGCGCACAACGATAGAGACCCGGCAGGAGATGGCCACTCCCTATTGGCGGTCCATCTCTACTCGGAGCGACTCATGGAATAGGCGAAGTAAGGGAAAGGTCGTGGTCAACCTCCATCTGCCGGCACTTCCCGGAATAGTGCTAATCTAGTGGCATTAAGAGTTGGTTGGTACGTGTGGTTAAAGTTGTACACCCCTGCAGGGTTAAATCTTTTCGAAAAGTCGTGTCCGCAGTTAAGGACGACTTGGTGACGGATTCTGTGATCATAGAAAACTTGAACGGAATGAATAAAACTTGTTGATAACGAATGAAGGATGCCTCCTCGGAGATGCCGAGAGGGGTTACCTTGTAGCATGAGTTACCGAAACAACTTGAGGTGGTGATCTTTGAAGCACGAGGTGCTGATATGATTTGGTGGATTAAAAAGATGATGATTTCAGTAGTTGAATAGCTTTCTCATCTGTTTTCAAAATACTCCATGAGACGTGCTATTCCTCCCTCAACTTGGAAAACAAAGATGGCTTTACGCAAAAACAACCTTCATAACTCTTTCTAAAATAAGCGGATATATAATAGGTTAACTAAGTCATGTTGAGTACCTCCCGTACTCATGTTTGCTTCAACTTGGTTCAGGTGGAGTTCCTCACTTCAGTGGTGAATCAATGTGGACATCGACGAGTAGTTCGGGGTTCCCAGGTAGCAGCCTGGAATCTATGGGCTGGGGCGTCGCCTTATGTTGCGGCCTCTTAGGCCTTTTGGTTCTTCTTGATTAGCAACATAATTTGCCTTCCGTTGTCTGATGCAGTGTTCCAAATATCATCCGTTATGCCGATTTATCAGCCGATTTATCGCTTATCGGGTGGTGTGCGATAAGATAAATGAATATCGGCACAGTTTATCATTCGTGCCAGTTTATCATTCTTAAAAGCAATTTATTGGTCGATATGCCGATAAATCGGCTGATATATCTATTTTGTAGCACTGGAACATGTGATTAATGACATCCATCATAGAATTTTTAGTATTATTGAGTACAATATATCTATGTATCATAATTTAGAGTTTCTAGTGCCAATATGATATATTTTTATCGCACATTTTAGATGTTTTAAGGCTAGAATTTGGGATTTACAAGAAAAATAGCCGATATATAGTCGACTGATAAAATTGATTTATCGTCCGATAAGCCGATATATCGCTTATCATGGGTCGACCAGTAAGTTAACGATAAGCGATATCCTGAACATGGGTCTGATGTAATGTTGGGTCATGTGACCTCTGCTTGTAAGCTATACTCTAGTAACACCTGTTTAATACAACTTTCATGTCTAGAGTGCTGCTTTGATCGGTTGTTGGTTTTGAGCTCATTGTTATACAGTTTTGGCTATGCCTGCATAGTTGTCGCAGTCGAGGGGTTGTGGAGCCGATGATCCATGTCCGAGCCCGCCTGTCGATGTGATCGGCATGGAGCGAGGTAACCCCAGTAACCCTCGATTGTTGTTGCACTTTCTGGTCACATAGCAGCTCGGTATAACTTTGGACCCGTTCCTTCAGTTTCATCCGACTCGTGAATGCTTGGGTATACATATCTGGTTATGACTAGCATGGACACAAGGAGTAGTAGACCGGGGATTCGGACTACGTGCCGATGAATCCGGTCTGCCTGTTGTTGTTTGTTGCGGCCGGGGCTGGGAACCCTGAAGCCCTTGGGAGTCCATTGCTAGGAGCACATGACAGTTTGTATATCTCTGGGTCCGGGGTCTGACAAGTCGTGGTATCAGAGCAGGACTGCCTGTAGGAAAACCTTATTGCTTGGTCGATGTTGAGTCTAGTGTTTGTGAAAACTATTTTTGAAACCTCAGATTGTGAAAAACCTTCTTAGGATTCTTTTTACTCCTTATCTGGTATCGCTCTAACTCTGGGTCACCTTACCTGTTTTGATTTGAAAAGGTTTTGCTATCTCTTCTATTCATTCAAAACCTAGGTGCCTTCTTTGGCAATGACGGTTTTTACCCAAGTTGACCTAGTGTTATAGTTTCTAGAGTCGTGTGTGTTCCATACTCCTTTATCTCTTAAGCTGGGAGGTTTCTTTTCCATCATAATCTCTCAGAATTGTGTGGATTCCACATCATCCTGTTCCAAGTCTAAAATCCTGAACCTCGAGATTTCCTTTTCATCTCGAAAGTATCCGTTATCCTCTTCTCAAATACCTCCGGAGCTATGTTTGTCTTCTTGGAAATACACTTCGTGATTTCTATAAATAGTGTCCTTTAAGGCACTAATAGAGTAGTTACTCCTTTCGTTGTGTTCTAATGCTTGGACTTGAACCGAAGGTCCCGGAATGTGATGAATTGCGGTGAGTTGCATCATGTGATTTTAATCATGTGGTGTGTATGCTACCAGCACAGGATGCTGACCTTTAACCCAAGTTCTGTTCATTTGGATCCTGAGGAATGTGTTTTACCTCAGGGTGGCTAGGTAATCTCAGCTTCAATAGCCATAGGTTTTCTCTAGGAATCAAAAGGATAACGACGAGAGTGTTCTTTACGATTCCCATATCTTGTTCTTGGTTCAGCTATACCAACCTTTTGGCATGGGTTCTACACATGAGTATTACCCCGTGCATCCAACATGATCTCAGGATTTTCCAGAGCACGTTCCTACTCTTTAGTTGCTTTCTGAACTTCGTCCGTTGTTTGGAAACCAAGCTACAAATGCGTGTTGGATTCTTCCAATGCTTTTGCTCTCGTTTTCCGTCAAAACATTCCACCTTGGAATGTAAGGAGAAACAAACTCCAGTACCTTGTTCATCTCTAGAACCAGATCAAAGCTTTGTAATCCACAGAATAAAGAAGTTTCAGTAGCTTATGTTCTGTTCAACCTTTAAGTATCACACTCTTATATATCAATAGGTTGTGTTGAGTTTCATGACTTTGTTAATGAAGTGATGCTCCTAGACATCTTTACTCACCCTCCCTCCAAGTTTGAATGCTGGAGTATGATGGGTATGTGCATTGATGTGTGCATCAGATATTCTGAGCAATTCTTATTGCTTTGAAAATCTAAGAAACATCTATATCCTTCTTAGCACTACTGGTCAACCAGTCTCTACTTAAAGTAGACTGTGTTACCAAATCCGTTCATTCCGGTGCACATTCTTGGTCAAAGAGTTAGGTTCACACCAAAGCTCTCAAGACCATATCAGTTGCTTTGACAAGCAAGATTCCTTTCAAACTCCAAGACATGTCGGTAGGTTGTGATATTCTGGTTGTCTTTCTAGAAGTATCACCAGGTTGTTACCTGACCGTGATGTCTAAACAAGGGGTAGTTTGAACCACTCCTCTCTCCAAGGAACCCTGCTGGATGTCCTAGACTAGTTGGTTGAGCTTAACAACAACTTGGAGAGTTGAAAGACAATGGCTCTTCCTAACTTGTTCCTTTGCAATGGGAAGTCCAGCTCTCATCCTATTGAAGCAGGATAGTATTTCCTTCGTGGATATGCTACCTAACAAACACTTGATTTGATTTGGGCTATCGTCAGATCAAGTCCAGATTCAAGGACTATCTTGATGGTGCTTCTACTCATGGTGTTTCCCCGAGGATACCTTCATGTCCTTCGGTCTGACCAATACCTTGCCTCGTTCATGTATCATATAAATCCCTCTTCTTGGGGTGTTTTGATAAGCAAGTTGTCGAGCCCATCGATGACATTCCTATTTTTCCCCAAGTTGCGAGAGGGTCAAGTTGAACACTTGGCACTAATGTTGGAAACTTTTGGGAACCATCTTTGTGTCATTACGAAGTTTGTGTTCTCGATGTTTGAAGTGACTTACTCTGGTTCATGTGCTTACGGTGAAATTTGTCGCCGTGGATCCGAGTAAAGTTTTCTTGTTCCTTCGGGAATAATCCCAAGTTGGTCATGCGGGTGTGGACCATTCTTGAGATGGTAGGTTGTTGCCTCCGTCTCTTCCATAAGTTTGCATCCACACCAAGCCACTGACTGATCGTTCGTGAAAGAGAAGAAGTTTATCTTTGCAGTCATCTTCCCAACAAGGACTCCGATGTGTTTTGTTGCAAGTAATTTATGTAGGTGCAACCGTCTTTCATAAGTTGCTAATACATGAGTTCCGCAATCTCGCTCATCTTCTTGAGCGTGGCATCGTAGTCCATATCTTGAGAATCCAACAAGTGTATCTCGTTGGTAACCGGTGTAACCTCTGTGATCAGATGTGCTGATTCTGAATCATCCTTCCACTAACCAGAGCTTAATCTCAAGCAGCAACGATGGTTGGTGTTTCCTCATGAGTATTGAGTTAGGTCCATTTGAAAATCCGGCATGGTTGATGTTGTGGTTGACACAATTAGCCGGAAGGCCTAACGTCATATCTCTTTGAAACCGTAAGAACAACCACCCTCCGTGAGAAATTTTGTGCGGCTCATTCTGGAAATTTTCCTCCCCGTTCTTCCAAACCTGAATTCTACATTCACTTGATGACCTATAGAAGGCTTGTCATGAGCCTGCCGTCGGTATCTAAAACATCAAGGAGAACTTGGAAGTTGTTCTGTTCAAAGTCTCTTTGTTGTTCCTCCAAACCTTCCTTCCAGTGGAAACAAGTTCATCACGAGAACCATCTCGTGATGTTTTCTAACCTCCATTGATCAGTTCCCTTTTCCAAGTTGATGGTACCTGAAGTTCTGTTCATCTCACACATTCTGTGAATTTGTCAGTCACTTCAGCCATGGGATCTTAACCATGTGGTAGATGTATTGCTACGTCCAAACCACGATAGGAAAGAGATTCCTTATTATTTTCAATGTTCCAACCGATGGTTGCTCATCTTTATGGTGTGACCAAGGGTTCCTCCTTCATTACGGTGTTCCAACATTCAGTGGTTACTCATGTTCTGCCATGGAGTAACATCATGACCTTTGACAAAGATCTCGACAAACTTTGATGGAATGGTTGAAAGTTACATTATCTTTCGTGTCCACTCCGAGGAGTGAACATGATCGTGTATCAAATTCTCTCTGACGCACGATTACAGTGTTTTCTCGTGTTTTCCCTCGTCAGTGGATATTATGTTTCGGTATTCAAGACCATCCTTCCCATCTTGGTACTCTGTTTGAAGAAACTTCGGTTTCATAAGTTGTTCAACCTTTCTTTTCCAAAAGGATTTAAGGTCTTGTGCAAAGCTCATATTCTAAATCCTTTCAAGACCAATCGTCCGCAAACTTGAAACCTTCTTCTATTCCCTCCGTTACCTTGATGTGTTTCATGCACGTTAATTCAATAGTTCTTTGTGAACATTCCTATCATGAGTTACCCATGAGATACTCGATCTTCGTGAAGATCAATTCCTAAGAGTTTCCCTCTTACCTAAGGTGTATACGTTCAACACTTCAAGATGCTAAGGATCAACCTCTTCAAGAAGAGAACCGTAAAGTTCGAGATGATCGTTCAAAACCGGTGTTCCTTCTTTCTTCTCCTTCGGGAATCTCGGGACGAGATTCTTGTAAGGGGGGTAGATTTGTAACATCCCAATTTTTGCTACAAAAGGGTGTGTGGTGTTGTGTTCATCTCATACATGCATGAAACAAAAATTTAAAACATGAATTTAAATGGTTTGAGAAAAATACCACATATAGTACTTATTTTGGTTTCCAAAGTTTTGTTCTGAAAATTATTTCAAATTCATCAAAGCAAAACATGGCTAGGTTGGAAATTTTATAAGCTTTCCAAAAAGTATTTTTGCCAAATTTTTACTTTGCAAAAAGGTCCTCAAAATTTGATTTTCTGTTCTGTTTTATAATAGAAAAGGACTTCTCTGCAGTTCTTAGTTTTCCCAGGGGGTTTTTGAAAAAAACACCCCTTGTCTTCTACCTTCGGACGGTAAGCAGCTGGGTGGAGCTGCTCCTGCCGTCGATCCCGCGAGGGGATCCCCGCCGTCGCTGCTTCCTGCGAGGGAGGATAAGGACCGGGCGCTCTCCCTCTCCCTCGAGTTCCATCCCTCTCTCTCTGTTCCTGTCCCGAAGAGAGAACCCTAACCCTAGTCCGACGGGTCGCCGCCGCGCGCCGCCGCCTCGAGCACCCCCGTTGGCCACCGTCTGGCCCTAGAGCTCCCCTGTGCTCCACTCTTCCTCCTCGAGTCCGCGGAGAGGTAGGGAAGCCCGGGGAAAGGCTAATTCTGCCGTCGATATCTCCTCCGGCCGCCACGGATTTCTCAACGCCGGCGCCGATTCCGGCCATTTCTCGACCCCCCGTCACCTCCATCGCAGTCAGGGTGAGTCCAGGAGCACGCCGGTACCCTCCATCCCCTTACTATCCCTCTGTTTGGTTCCGTCGCCGTGTAGCACTTCCGGCCGCCACAGAACCCCGTCGCCGGCTCATCTCCGACGAACCTAAGGTAGCGGCGCCGCCCTTAGAAGGTCCGCCTCGGCCTCCTCTACTCAGAGGTGCCCTCCAATCTGGCCGGGGTGTCCCTGCTCGCTGGCGGTGAGCACGACTGTGCCATTCCGGCCATCTGATGGCGTCTGCGTGACATCATGATGACGTCACGTGGGGCCAGCGTGTCAGTCTTCCCTTTTTAATTCTTTAAATGTTTAAATTGACACGTGGGCCCTGTACTGTTTAAATATTTCAGAAAATGAATTAATTTTGTTAAAGCAATAACTATCAAAATATTAGTCAGAAAAATATAAGAAAAATATGGGAGTGATCAGAAAAATGTAATCTACCCAAATATGTCATTTTCAACCATGTTTGAAAAAGTTTTAAAATAGCCATTATTTAATTTTGTTTAATCATTTAAAATGGAGAAAATAAGTTTTTATTCAATAAAATTAGAAAGTTAAAAGTTATATACCAAAATGCTCAAAATGACAAATGCAACCTATTCATGATGTTTTCAAACCCATTTGAGCAATGAAAATTGTGTTCACTTTCAGAATCGCCCGAAACACCCTCCGAGGTCTATTTCGGGGCTAATTTCAGTAAAACCTCATATTTGTCTACGAACCCTAGCAACCCTATCTTCATGTTTAGGGCTTTATTTCAGTGCATTAACTTGCTCATGCATACATATTGTGCATTGCATCGATGCCATGTTTGATTGTTGTTCTTCTTTTCGGTGTTGTTCCCCCTCGGTAGAACGCGACTCCGAAGTGAAGGTCAGCAACCCCAATGGCGAATACTTGATCCTAACCGACAAGTCAAGCACTTATTCCTGAAGACTTTATCTGGTTTTCTTGAAGCAAGGCAAGCATAACCTATTATCTGCTCATATATGATTCCGAAAGACTTTTGATTCTCGTACATTGCATCCGATTCCAATGTATCTTGTGTTAGTAGTTAGAGTTCTCCTATACCATGCATAGCCTACTTATCCTGATCCACTACTCCTAGCAGCCATAGGTTTGATTGTGTTTATCGCCAAAGCCTGAAATATGCTGTGCTTAGTCATACATGCATGTTATCTCTGCTCCATCCGGTTGATGAATCAGAGTTTCGAAATAATCTAGTATGGCAGGAAGTAGTGGTAAGTTAAGAGATGTTTGATTAACCTTGATTTAAAGGTGTGGATGACGAGATCATAGAGGGTCTGTGGTGGTTGTCTCGTTCATGCCCCTAGGAGCGAGTTCTCGTCTTCGAGCCAAGACTGAGCGTGCATCCACATGGGGATTGGATTCCCCTCGGTCTCAACTTGCCTAGTTTGTTCCATGAGTTGCCTAGTTCGGGCTTTCCATTTGGATTTGCGGGGATATCAAAACACTTTCAAAACTAGGATGTGGGGATGTATCGGCGCTCTGCGGGTAGGTAACCGTCGAGCATCGCGCACAACGATAGAGACCCGACAGGAGATGGCCACTCCCTATTGGCGGTCCATCTCTACTCGGAGCGACTCATGGAATAGGCGAAGTAAGGGAAAGGCCGTGGTCAACCTCCATCTGCCGGCACTTCCCGGAATAGTGCTAATCTAGTGGCATTAAGAGTTGGTTGGTACGTGTGGTTAAAGTTGTACACTCCTGCAGGGTTAAATCTTTTCGAAAAGCCGTGTCCGCGGTTAAGGACGACTTGGTGACGGATTCTGTGATCATAGACAACTTGAACGGAATGACTAAAACTTGTTGATAACGAATGAAGGATGCCTCCTCGGAGATGCCGAGAGGGGTTACCTTGTAGCATGAGTTACCGAAACAACTTGAGGTGGTGATCTTTGAAGCACGAGGTGCTGATATGATTTGGTGGATTAAAAAGATGATGATTTCAGTAGTTGAATAGCTTTCTCATCTGTTTTCAAAATACTCCATGAGACGTGCTATTCCTCCCTTAACTTGGAAAACAAAGATGGCTTTACGCAAAAACAGCCTTCATAACTCTTTCTAAAATAAGCAGATATATAATAGGTTAACTAAGTCTTGTTGAGTACCTCCCGTACTCATGTTTGCTTCAACTTGGTTCAGGTGGAGTTCCTCACTTCAGTGGTGAATCAATGTGGACATCGACGAGTAGTTCGGGGTTCCCAGTTAGCAGCCTGGAATCTATGGGCTAGGACATCGCCTTATGTTGCAGCCTCTTAGGCCTTTTGGTTCTTGTTGATTAGCAACATAATTTGCCTTCCGTTGTCTGATGTAATGTTGGGTCATGTGACCTCTGCTTGTAAGCTATACTCTAGTAACACCTGTTTAATACAACTTTCATGTCTAGAGTGCTGCTTTGATCGGTTGTTGGTTTCGAGCTCATTGTTATACAGTTTCTGCTATGCCTGCATAGTTGTCGCAGTCGAGGGGTTGTGGAGCCGATGATCCATGTCCAAGCCCGCCTGCCGATGTGATCGGCCTGGGGCGAGGTAACCCCAGTAACCCTCGATTGTTGTTGCACTTTCTGGTCACATAGCAGCTCTGTATAACTTTGGTCCCGTTCCTTCAGTTTCATCCGACTCGTGGATGCTTGGGTATACATATCTGGTTATGACTAGCATGGACACAAGGAGTAGTAGACCGGGGATCCGGACTACGTGCCGATGAATCCGGTCTGCCTGCTGTTGTTTGTTGCGGCCGGGGCTGGTAACCCTGAAGCCCTTGTGAGTCCATTGCTAGGAGCACATGACAGTTTGTATATCTCTAGGTCCGGGGTCTTACAGTGTGACACCCTACGGTTCAGGCTACTCCAGACATGGCTGAGACACCTCTCCGACCAATACCAATAGCGGGATCTAGACATCCATAATGGCCCCTGTGCATCCATCAAAGTTTTTGGGTCGCTTTGAACCTTAAATGTAAGTCTCCATGCCTATTTCCTTAGTGATACTTTGTTTGTCCAGGACTTGATCTTCCGGCATCTTATACCCCGTTCAGTCTCATTACCGACATAACAATTCTACGCGTTCCCGTGTCGTTGCATCTCCGTGACCTAGTCACATGCTTATAAGATAATTGATGCAACTCCACTGAGTGGGCTTAGGAGTATCTATCCGTCAATAGGATTGGCAAGTACCTCTTTTGATGGTACGCATCAACATATCCGTTTCATTACCCAAGAGACACCTTTATAATCACCCTGTCATGATGTGACGTTTGATGCAATCAAAGTAATTTCCAGGATAGCAATTAAATACCATATCACGGTCAAAGGCTATGGTACTACGTTTTTGTTATCATGATGTTGAACTTAATGACTCAATCTCGTCATGATAAAACATAATGGGCGTGAGTGCATGATATCATTCACCAATGAGATGACTCCGTTGTCAATGGCATAAATGCCCATGACCAGAAAACCATGATCATCTGTTGCCCAACGAACTAGTATAACTAGAGGCTACTAGGGACCTGGTTTGTTTACATACTACACGTGTATTATTTTTTCGCTTAATATAGTTATAACATGGTATAAAACATTATGAACAAATGAGTTATGAATAATAAAATCACTTTATTAAATTGCCTCTAGGGCATAACTCCTCCACATTTCCAGGTCACGCCCCGCATTCCTTCGGTGCCTCCGACGAGCAATTAGTCGTGCCGCCACCCACCTCCGACGAACAATCCAACAACCCTCCGCGCAGATCCGGCTACGCGGCGCTGCCATGCCGTAGAAGAACAAGTCCCCGAAGCCCAAGGCCGCCTCCTGCCCTGCGTTTGACTCGTCAGATCTGTCCGATGTGGCGCGGAAGAGGGTGGTGAAGTCAGACGGCGCAAAGACGACACTGACACATGTCCTCACCAACAACAATCTCCCTGTGCCAGCCAACCTTCTCTACCGCGCCCTCCCAGAGTTTGACCGCCTCCGTGCGGCCTCTAGGCACGACAAGGGGAGCTCGAGCGTCGCGGGGAGCTCGTCCGGTGCGGGGAGCTCTTCCCGCGCCCTAATGAGGGCGGAGCCGCGCAAGGAGGTGTCTCTGCCGGAGTATGACCCGGTGGCATTTGTCCCTTCGTTATCGGAGCTGGACTTTGTCCCCGACAATGATGTCTATGTCATCATGGTGATGCTCTGCGTGCGCTCTACAACGGAGGAGGAGGAGCTTGAGGCGCAGCGCCGCTAACAATCCGAGGTGAAGGACATGCTCCTGGAGAAGGCCATTGCTGACTCGCTCGAGGAGTCACTCTACATCAGCTCTTCCGACGAGGAGTGAGTGTCACCGGCGTTCTTTGGGATTGGAAAAAAAGGATAGCAGAAAGATCAGAGGACTTGTGAGAACCAAATTAATCAACACTAAACGGTCCCCGTATGAGAAAATCTTACCATCCAACCATCCAAGTTTCTTTTCCATTCCTTATTTAATAATTTGCGGTAATGGATAAGAATTGTCAAGTACTTAAATGGTAAAGATTCCAGATCACAACCAAAGATCGATCGGTACTCATCTTGTACCTCTCTATCCTTGGCAAATAAATAAAGCTCGCTCTTAGGAAAATTTATCTTTAGGCCAGATAGTTGTTCAAACATGGGTAGAATTAGTTTAATATTCACCACTTTCTCTAAGTCATGTTCTAGAAAAAGAATAGTGTCATCGGCATATTGTAAGATCGAGATCCTTCCATCGACAAGATGAGGAATAAGAGATCTTACTTGACTATCCTCTTTTGCCCTCTCAATAAGGACAACGAGCATGTCCGCAACAATATTAAACAACACTGGGGACAAAGGGTCACCTTGTCAAAGTCCTTTTGAAGTCCGAAAATAGTGACCAATGTCATCATTCACAGAGATCCCAACACTACCTCCTTCAATAAATCTACGAACCCACTCACACCATTTTGAGTCAAAACCCTTCATTTCTAGAGCTTGTTGTAGAAAGGAACAATTTAAATTATCATATGTTTTTTGAAAATCAATTTTGAAAAGCACCCTATCCACGTTTTTTATATGCATCTCATGAATGGTTTCATGTAAGATTACCACCCCTTCAAGGATGTTCCTATCAGTATAAAAATGGTTTGAGTAGGTCTAATAACCTTGTGAGCAATGGATGAAACACGATTTGTTCCCACTTTAGTAGAAAAAAATCAAGATCACATTTAATAGACAAATTTGCCTATATTGTTAAATCCTACTAGCATCTTCTTTTTTGGGTAACAAAGTAATCACCCTAAAATTCAATTTAAAAAGAGGAAGGTCACCACTTTGAAGATGAGCAAACATGGCCATCAAGTCAAACTTAATTAAGCCCCAAAATTTCTGGTAGAACTCCGCAGGGAATCCATCGGGTCCGGGAGATTTATTGTGTTCTATTTGAGAGATAGCTTCAAACACTTCTTTTTCAGAAAAGTTTCATGGTAAGATGTTATTCTCTTGTGGTGAGATCTGAGGTAAGTCTCCAGTATAAGACTCGTCCAAACTGACAAAACTCGGATAAGAAGCCTATTGGGGGAATAGGGAAGTGGGTACCTTACTTACCTCCCACATGAACCAGAACATGATCTAGCCGGCTCGTACATTCTTATCCGGTTTATAACCTAGAGAAACTGGTTACGAGGTAACCAGTAAGCAAATGAAGACCCGGGTTATGCTCAAGCATAACCCGGCGGCAGAAGCAGACCCGGTCGGGGGCCCGGGTCAAAGAATATGGAGGCCCAAGACCGGAACAACGACCCAAGGCCGGATGGATAGTCCGGCTTATGAATAAACCGTACGAAGGCATCTCGAAGGCCGGACGGTGCAGGGACTCCGACAATGGGTATAAACCGGATCACATTGTAACCCGGAGGACTCGCCCACTATATAAGGTGAGGCCCTAGGGCGTAGAAATACAAGTTCTAAGTTAATAGAGATAAGACTTGAGACATCGAAAGCCGGAATCGCTCCATGTAATCGAGACCTTGTTTTCCTAATAGTAAGAAGGCATGAGTAGGTTTTACCCTCAACAGAGGGGCCGAACCTGGGTAAACTTGCGTCCCTTGTTTCCACCTTAACCCTTTCGAAACTTCGCTCAGTAGCAATGGCATCACAATCTATTTCTCAGAACAGGACACTTGCCGTGAAAACCCCACGACAGTTGGCGCCCACCGTGGGGCCAGCTCGCGGAAGCGTCATTTTTTCGGAAGGAGCCTTGCACGGAATCAAGAATCTCGCAATTGGCCGGCTCAGGAGGGGTCCGGAGTTCACTTTCATTGAATCATGTTTTAGAGTCCCCTTCGGCGGAATTCACGTCTTCGTCGGGTTTGTAGGCAGAACCGGCCCGGATCCAGAACAGGAGTCTGATTCAATTTCCGGAGAAGCCACAATTGTACATTCAGATGGAGAATCTTCAGTCGGAAATAATCATGAACATGATGAGATGGGTTCTATCCACCAGCTTTTTGAAGATCGACTGGGAGGAGGCCTGGAACCGGATTTGCAAAGCCTAACGGATACAGTTCACCATGCGAGCGTCTACATGGCGAGACCAGCACGACCTATAGAACCTAGGTATGACACCAGCGGGAATTTAATCACAAATACAACTTCAGCTTCAAACCCGGTCCTAGGAGACACGGTAGTTTCACGTTCTACGCCCATTGGGCCAAGGGCACCTCCACCAACAGGACCAGGGGCGGCAAGCTCTGGGCCAGCAGAGCCAGTGATTGACCTGACAGAGCCTGCACCGTATAACCCAAGGCCTGAACTGATAACAACAATGGACTCGCTGAACGAGATCTTAGCTACAGCCATTACACCAGAGAACTTGACGCATCGTAACACGGAGATCGAAAGACTTCGATAGAAATTTACTCCTGCACGTTAGGAGGTCAAAACAGAGGTAACATGTATAAACAAAGCGCGTTTGGACTTTTTGGAAGAAGCATCACGTTTGGAAAGAGAAGGAATTCATTTAAATTTCAGACAGAGGTAGTTGGCCTCGATACAGCACATGCGTCATCATACCCAGCCGAATAACGAATTTGGAGTAGGCCTGGGACCAAAAAATCTTCAGAACCTGTTCTCGTCCCGAACTGGGACACCAGGTGTGCCAAACCCGGCCGCGCCGGTTCATCCAATAACCCAACCAGGTCTTACCGTGTCGTCTCAACTGGTGCGCTTCCAATCGCCCATCCAGCTGCACGGTAACCCGGTCCCTACTCTAGTCTATGAGCAGCCTCAGCCAGAAAGATTTCATACACCGCAAGGTCATTGCAACAATCCGATGGATAGTATTTGGGCCGCTACAAACAGTCTGGCGCGAATTCTGGTCGACCCAAATAACCCTTTAGGGATCGAAGCCAGGAGAGCAATTAAGATGTTACAGACAGCAGTGGTCCAGCAGATGAACTATAGTAAGCAGGAGAAGATACATTCAACTCCCTACAACAGCAGAAACTCGTTGCCAAGGAGTCATCGTGTAAATTCACCCGTACTAGCCGGTTCTAGTAACACAAACCGACAAAAACTTCTTCCGCCTAGACAAGAAATCTCACATGCTCCTAGAGTCATTAATACAGGACATAGGGTGGCAAAAGCTAAAAATCTAAATCTGGGTCATATTCAGACCCCCGCTCAAAACTTGGTCACAAATCCCGTTACTGCCGAGGCCCCCAGGATTGGAATTCAGTGCCTTGGACCAGCAATCAGGAATGAAAGAATACTAGCTGATTTCAAAGGAGCTCGTAGGGTCATAAATTAGACCCAAGATATGGAACCTGCGGATTGGATTTATGGTGATGAGATGGCAATGGAGATATTGGAAGTAAGTGACGCAGTGTGCGCACGATATATAAGTGTGAGGTTAGAAGGACCTGCAGAGTCCTAGTTAATAAAACTTGCCCACAAATTCGATCAATAGTTGACAAGAGCTGAAAGATCAGTTCATCAAAAAAATTCAAGGAACATGCAAACGCCCAACGACTATTACAGATCTGGAAAATTATGTTCGGAAGGAGGGAGAGTCTGCCCAACATTGGTCGTGGCGTGTGGCGGAGATCATTCATTAATCGGTTGGTCTCGATGTCTAAGCACGCTTCCATTCTTGTACGCAGTGTTGGGCCTCCAAGTGTAGAGGTTTGTAGAACAATAGCAAGTTTCCCTTAAGTGGATCACCCAAGGTTTATCGAACTCAGGGAGGTAGAGGTCAAATATATCCTTCTAAAGCAATCCTGCAATTAAGATATAAGAAGTCGCTTGTGTCCCCCAACACACCCAATATTCTTGTCAGGTATATAGGTGCACTAGTTCGGTGAAAAGAGAGTAAAATGCAAGTAATATGGATGATAATAAGTGATAATAGCAATCTGAAAATAAAAATGGCAGCAAGCAAACATGTAGCAGAACAGGCGGAAAACGGTGTTTCAATTCTTGGAAATAACGCCTAGGGCTCCTACTTTCACTAGAGGACACTCTCAACAATGATCACATAGATGAATAACCAGATATCTTCTCTCACTATTCTACTCTTAACCACTCTCCGGTCGAATAACAACACCAATCCATGCGTAGGGCTTTAACATCACTCCTCAGAGTAGGCACTTTCCCAACTAAGTAACCCCCATGCTATCACCATGGGACCCAGATGGTTCCACGCAAACACCACAATTTCATAGGGTTATCCAACACAAAATATAAATATAATGCTAAACCACACGGTGCACACGCTGTCACCTTTAAACCGTGATCAAAGCGTTTACGGAGATCTCATAATAAATAATGAACACTAATCATTGCATAGAGCTGCAAAAAGCATTCCTTAAAGTAAGCATTCCCATGTCTAGTTAACCCCACGCTGTCACTATGTGCGCCCCAGAAGGTACTAGACAAACACCACAATTCATAGAGGACACACACACGATGTGCACACTGTCACCTTCACACCATGATCAAAGTAACTCCAAAGTTCATATTAATAAAGCATTTGAGTAGCAAAAGATGAAGAGTAACATATACGAATTCAAATAGATTACAAAGCTCATGATCACATATAGATCACACCATAGGAGAGAGAGATGAACCACATAGCTACCGGTAGAGCTCTCAGCCACGGGGGAGAACTACTCCCTCCTCATCATAGGAGACAGCAATGGGGATGGAGATGGTTTCCGGGGGCACTTCCCCGTCCCAGCAGGGTGCCAGAACAGAGATCTGTCCCCCGAAACTTGTCGATGGCGGCGGCGGAGCGGCGGATGTATTTTGTAAAAAATGTCGATTCTTCTAGGGTTTATGCATCGGGGAGTATATATAGGCGAAAGGGCGATGCCGAGGGGGTGGCCAGGGGGCCCACACCACCTGGTGGCGCGGCCAGGGGGTGGTGGCGCCACCCTATGGTGTGGCCACCCTGTGGCCCCCCTCCGGGGCTCTTTGGGACTTCTGGATGCTTCAGGGACTTCTGGCTTTAGAATCGTCCAATTCCGAGAATATTTCCAGAACAACTTTTCTGAAACTAAAAACAGCAGAAAACAAGAACTAGCTTTGTGGCATCTTGTCAATAGGATAGTCCTGGGAAATCGATAAAAATGACATAAAGTGTAAGGAAAACATGTGGGAAACAACATGAAAACAACATGGAACATCAGAATTAAGGATACGTTTATGACGTATCAAGCATCCCCAAGCTTAGTTCCTACTCTTCCTCTAGTAGGTAAACGATAAAACAATAATTTCTTTGGTGGCATGCTACTAACATAATCTTGATCATAAAAATGTAAAGGCATATGCAAGATGAGATCATAGAATTTCAAAAGCAAACATGATAAATAGAACTTTAATAATAAAGCAAAGCAATCACTTTTCATCATGAAGAGTATCTCAAATAAAGGATCGCGAGTAATAATGCAAAGAAAGATAAACGTTTGTTTCAGGTATAGAGAAAGCATGGCAAAGTGATATTTCGCTAGTCCTTAAGAGTGGGGCAAAATATAAATGGCAGGACACCTTCAAAGTTCACGAGGAAGACTAGAGAAAATAATTTAAGAACAAATAATATGACATCATGAAGTAATTATTGATGTTTATGGGACAATGCACGTAGAACTAAGAATGGCAAAAATGCTCTCTCAACTGGTGCATAAAGTTAGAAGATGGAGACTCAACATAAAAGTAAAAGAAAGGCCCTTCGCAGAGGGAAGCATGGATCACTCATGTGCTAGAGCTTTTTATTTTATTAAACAGAGGTATTAAAAGTTTGACACTCCTCCCATCCATCTTTCACAAACCATGGCTAACTGAATCCTCGGGTGTCTGCCAACAATCACATACTGTAGAGGAGTGTCTATATTTTGGGAGATGTATGCTAATGTCAACAAATGGTAAAAAGAAAATACAGTATTTCACAAGCCAACTAGATTCCCATCTGAAGGACGCATCTGGGTAGAAGGTCATCCCTCTTTCTCTTTTGTTTACACAATTATGCTTTGACTGATAAATTAGGGGCAAAAATAGTGAAGAGATTTTGTGTGTATTAATTTGGGGCTGGGAACCCCGCTGCCAGCTCTTCTATCATTTGGATAAGCGGATGAAGACACTAGACCAGAGTGTGAAATCCAATCAGGAAGTGAGAAAGATTTTCCATTGACGTCCTCATGAGCAAAAACAGGAACATAAAGCAGGAGTAATTTTGAAGGTTTTAAAGGTAACACATGATCAATTTACTTAGAGTGGCAGTTAAATACCACATGTATGTAGGTATGGTGGAAACAATGGGAAAAACTTTGGTTTAAGGGAGTTGGATGCACGAGTAGATCTCATACTCAGTACAGGTGGAGGCTATCAAAAAAATAGGAGCGACAAATCAAGAGAGCATAAGAGCCATAATCATGCATAGAGACATAAACATCATTAATTAAAGCATAAGCGGTATCATAGTTCAAAAACTAAGTGGTCATGGAGGCTATTCGTGACTGGTTCATAGTCATAAACATGGTGTGAGCATGCGCCAACTCAACCAAATAAAACATTCGAAATAGAATACCATAAATTTATGCTTCCTTATAGCAAGAAAAACTCATGAATCTTTCAATGGCATATTAAACACTCTCAGCTATTTGAGGCTATTCATGCTACTCAACATCACAAGGCTTTAGAACTAAAATAACATTTAGCATGGCATGAAAAAGTTCTAGCAATAGTCTAAACAAGCTTCTACTTGCACAATTACAAATTCTACTTTAAACAACAGTTTCTTCTCCCAATAAGCACAATACAAGATATGTTTGAACAAAAACTCTCTATGATACAACAAGAAAACATGAGAGTACTCACATAACACTACTAAAACTAACAGCTCTAATAAGAGATGCATGCAAACACATGAGCTAAACGCAGTACTAGCAAAAAGTGAACACTCACAGAACAATAAGAATGAAAACTAGAGTGTTCTAAGCAATGAAAACGGAGCGTGTCTCTCTCCCACACAAGTATGATAAGATCCAACCATTTATTACAACACAGAAAACCAAACAAACTTAAAACAAAAATAAAAGACGCTCCAAGTAAAGCACATAAGATGTGACTGAATAAAAATATAGTTTCACTAGAAGTGACCTCATAATTTGTCGATGAAGAAGGGGATTCCTTGGGCATCCCTAAGCTTAGACGCTTGAGTCTTCTTGGAATTTTCTGGGATGTACCTCCGGGGCATCCCCAAGCTTAGGCTCTTTGCTCTTCTTGATCACGTCATATCATGCTCTTCTCTTGAACCTTGAAAACTTCCTTCACACCAAACTTCTCACAATCTTCATTAGCAACGTTAGTGCAATCAAAATAATAAATTCACAACACAAGCCTAACACTCACAAATACATCAGCTACTGTCACAACTTTGTTTAAAACTCTTTTTCTCAAAAGAACACCAAAAGAAAGAGATTAAGATGCAAATGCAATCATTGGCAGAAATCTGTCAAAACATGACAGCAGGTAAAGATTATTTTTTTCGAAAATATTGTGTTGCTCAAATAAAAAAGTGGTCAACAAAGAAAAGTTGATACACCCCAGGATTGCGCACAAAAAAACTAAGGTCATTTTGAATTTTTTGTGATTTTATACTTAATAAACAGTGGACAACAGAAATATGTTTCCTGCGTAGAAATCCGAAATATAGCCTCAACTTTCCACTAGAGGTTTTACTTGGCTCAACAAAAACACAAAAGAAAAGATGCAGAGGGGTTGCTAAGGTAATAGAAAACACCCAGGTGCAAAGAAAACAAAAGAAAACGACGTAAAACATGTTGAAAATGGAGAAATAAAACGGGTTGTCTCCCGGTAGCGCTTTTCTTTAACACCTTTCAGCTAGGCATAATTAGTTTTAAAAGATGCTCACATAATAATAAGAGTTGAAGCACAATAAGAGAGAATCAAGAAGAAAATATAAAACACATTTAAGTCTAACCCACTTCCTATGAAAAATATTCTTGTAGAAAAACAAGTCAACGCATAGGAAAACAAAATAAGTGCAACTTCAAAAATTTCAACATAAAGAGGGAAACTTAATATTGTTGAGATGCATAAAACCATGTTTCCCTATCT
Organism: Alopecurus myosuroides; assembly: GCA_028641055.1. Classification (NCBI taxonomy): domain Eukaryota; kingdom Viridiplantae; phylum Streptophyta; class Magnoliopsida; order Poales; family Poaceae; genus Alopecurus; species Alopecurus myosuroides. The sequence continues at coordinate 535,999,250 of CM054057.1, forward strand.
CATAATAACTTTCAGTAGCATCATGAATAAAATTAACAATATAACTATCACATAAAACATTCTTATCACGAGCCACATGCATAAACAAATTAATACTCTCTACATAAGCATAGTCATTCTTATTAATAGTAGTGGGAGAAAATTCAACAAAATAGCTATCATTATTATTATCATCACCATAATCATCAAATATAGGAGGCATAGTATCATCAAAATAAATTTTCTCCTCAATAGTAGGTGGACTGAAAATATCATATTCATGATTGTAATCATCATATATAGGAAAAATAATATCATCATAAGCAATAGAATAGTTATCCTCCAAAATGTGTTCATTTGTAAACATATCATCATTTTTACTAGGAGGAGATGTATCAAGCATATAATCATCAGTAGCAAAAGGATTTTCAAACACATCATCCACAACTTTAGAGCTTCTATATCATCATTTTCAATATCAAAAGTAGTGTGCTTTTCCCAATCATGATCACTACTATATGTAACAGGCATAGGCTCATCATCAAAGCAAATATATCCTCCGTGCTTGGGAACTAAAAAGATCATTTTCATATAAACTAGCTTCCCCAATCTTAGACTTTTCCATAGCATTAGCAATAATGGTGTTCAAAGAATTCATACTAATAAAATTTCTATTAGCATGCAAATAAAGCTCCATAGGTTTTTAATTTTCTCTTCAAACACTTTATGTCGTAACTCAAGCCAAATATTATAAAGCTATCTCATTTTTTTGTTGTTTTCCATTAAGCCTAACTAGTGAAAACAAGAAACAAAAAGATTTAATTTCAGAATCTAAAGGAAATAACTCCGAGCACTCTCACCCGAGGATGTGAGTACCTTTTACCTTACCTCCTCGGCAATGGCGCCAGAAAAGAGCTTGATGTCTACGCACGCTTCTATCTTGTAGAAAGTTTTGGGCCTCCAAGGGAAGAGGCTTGTAGAATAACAACAAGTTTCCCTTAAGTGGATCACCCAAGGTTTATCGAACTCAGGGAGGTAGAGGTCAAAGATATCCCTCTCAAGCAATCCTGCAATTAAGATACAAGAAGTCTCTTGTGTCCCCAACACACCCAATATACTTGTCAGGTATATAGGTGCACTAGTTCGGCAAAGAGAGAGTAAAATGCAAGTAATATGGATGATAATAAGTGATAATAGCAATCAGAAATAAAAATTGCAGCAAGCAAACATGTAGCAGAACAGGCGGAAAATGGTGTTTCAATGCTTGGAAATAAGGCCTAGGGCTCCTACTTTCACTAGAGGACACTCTCAACAATGATCACATAAATGAATAATTAGATATCTTCTCTCACTATGCTACTCTTAACCACTCTCCGGTCGAATAACAACACCAATCCATGCATAGGGCTTTAACAACACTCCTCAGAGTAGGCACTTTCCAAACTAAGTAACCCCCATGCTATCACCATGGGACCCAGATGGTTCCACGCAAACACCACAATTTCATAGGGTTATCCAACACAAAATATAAATATAATGCTAAACCACACGGTGCACACACTGACACCTTTACACCATGATCAAAGCATTTACGGAGATCTCATAACAAATAATGAACACTAATCATTGCGTAGGGCTGCAAAACGCATTCCTTAAAGTAAGCATTCCCATGTCTAGTTAACCCCACGCTGTCACTATGTGCGCCCCAGAAGGTACTAGACAAACACCACAATTCATAGAGGAGACACACACGATGTGCACACTGTCACATTCACACCGTGATCAAAGTGACTCCAAAGTTCATTTAATAAAGCACTTGAGTAGAAAAAGATGAAGAGTAACATCTACAAATTCAAATAGATTACAAAGCTCATGATCACATATAGATCACACCATGGGAGAGAGAGATGAACCACATAGCTACCAATAGAGCACTCAACCTCAGGGGAGAAATACTCCCTCCTCATCATAGGAGACAGCAACGGAGATGGAGATGGAAGTGGAGTCGATGGAGATGTGTTCCGGCGGCCCTTCCCCGTCCCGGCAGGGTGCCAGAACAGAGATCTGTCCCTCGAAACTTGTCAGCGGCGGCGGAGGAGCTACAGATGTATTATGTGGAAAAGGTCGATTCTTCTAGTGTTTATGCATCGGGGAGTATATATAGGCGAAAGGGCGATGCCAGGGCGTGGCCAGGGGGCCCACACCACCTGGTGGCGCGGTCGGGGGATGGTGGCGCCACCCTATGGTGTGGCCACCCTGTGGCCCCCTCTGGGGATCTTTGGGACTTCTGGATGCTTCTGGGACTTCTAAGACTTCTGGCTTTTTAATCGTCCAATTCCGAGAATATTTCCAGAACAACTTTTCTGAAACTAAGAATAGGAACTAGCTCTGTGGCATTTTGTCAATAGGTTAGTCCCGGGAAATCGATAAAAATGACATAAAGTGTAATAAAACATGTGGGAAACAACATGAAAACAACATGGAACATCAGAAATTAAGGATACGTTTATGACGTATCAGGTCTCACTGCACAACAAGCGGTCATAGCCCTGGAAAGGAACTGCAAACTTGACCCTTTGAAGCATAAACTGGGACGCATCAAGAGATACGTAAATGACATGAGTGAGCTGATGGATGCCATGACCAAATTTGCCGAGTTTGATAAAATGAAGGATGCAGACTCATATGATGAGAAGTCGGCGAAAGGGAAGACAACTGGGACCAAGGGTAGCCAGAACCCGAACTAGAATAACGGAAATTTCCAGAACTAGAATAATAACAAACGCAAGAACGACGAAGGCACCTCAGACTTGGTTGCCAACACAAATACATGTTATAGGAACCAACGTCAGGGTAATAATTTCATAGGAAATCAAATTTTTCGACCAAACTGTTTTGCGCAGGCCCAATAGGCTTTAAAGGGACCATGCCCTCGTCCTAGCAAGAATGGAAAGGTAGCGAATCACTCTTGGGAATTTTTTTTATAATGCAAGGCTTCAGACTTAGCAGAAACAATAATTATGGACCAGGAAACAACGGAGGTAGCAACCTAGGAAACATGGGAGGCAGTCATCCGGGAACCGGCAATTCCAGACCCAGAAATCATAATCCGGGTCATCATGGTCAGGGTAACCAAGGACTAACCCGGGTGACAGTCATCAAGGAGGAAATTCCGGGTTTAAAACCCATCCGAAGCAATTGAGTTCTGGTCAATATCACGTATTTACCACCAGTTCATGCATGAGAGAGAGAAAGGTGTAGAAGCGCACGGTCAACGCAGTAACTCCCGCCATTCCTAGGTGGTTGAATTGGTCAGAACATCCCATAACCCGGAGTCGAGCAGATCATCCTCCAGGAGTTGATAACCCAGGAAGTGTGGCTTTTGTTATGGCTCCAAGTTGGAGGATATAAGTTAGATAAGGTATTGATGGATGGGGGAAGCAGTATAAACATATTATATTATGATACTTTTAAAAGGATGAACCTGCAGGAGAAACAACTTTAGCCATCATCAACCGTGTTCCATGGAATTGTCCCTGGTAACTCCACGCAGCCTATTGGTAAAATATATATCGAAGTCGCATTTGGAGTATATGAAAATTAAAGGACATATATGTTGACATTCGAAGTTGTCAAGTTCAAAAGTCCGTATCATGCTCTGTTTGGAAGACCGGCTTATGCCAAGTTTATGGAAAGATCCTGTTATATGTATCTTAAACTGAAGATGCCAGGTCCTCATGGAAATATTACTGTCAATGGAGATGGAAACATAGCTCTGGAGTGTGAGGAAGGAGATGTGACTTACGCAGAATCAGCTTGCACGGATGAGGAATTGAACTTATGTAAACTGCAAGTCGATCCGGAGGATATGACTGATGACCCACAAGTATAGGGGATCGCAACAGTCTTCGAGGGAAGTAAAACCCAAATTTATTGATTGGACACAAGGGGAGCCAAAGAATATTTATTAGCCTTAACAACTCAGTTGTCAATTCATCTGCACCTGAAAGTAGACTTGCTCGCAACAATTTATCAGTGGTAACAATTTTATAGCAGCAGCAATAATAAAATAACAGCAGGAGTGAAATAGTAACAGCAGTAGCAATCACAGAAAATAGTAGGATGGAAGCACCGTAGGCATAGAGGGAATGGATGAACGGGCGTTGCATGGATAACATAGGTCATGTAATAATCTAAACATGGGAATTGCAGATAATAATAATAAAGCATCCAACTTCTAGGAAAACCATATGCATGTGTTCTAATATACTCATATGTGCTCGCAATGCGAAACTTGCACAACATCTTTTGTCCTACCAGCCCATGGCAGCGGGGCCTCAAGGGAAACTACTGGTAATTAAGGTGCTCCTTTTAATAAAGCACCGGAGCAAAGCATTAACACTCCGTGAACACATGTGATCCTCACATCACAACCATCCTCACTGGTTGTCCCAATTTCTGTCACTTTGGGGCCTCGGGTTTCGGACAATGACACGTGTAAACAACTTGCAGATATGATCAAGAAACATAATTATACTCATGAAACAATAACATGTTCAGATCTGAGATCATGGCACTCGGGCCCTAGTGACAAGCATTAAGCATAACAAGTTGCAACAACGGTAGAAAACACTAACAATAGATACTAGGCACTATGCCATAACAATATGGCATTATTACATGATCGATCTCATCCAATACCTTCCATCCCTCTCAGCCTACAGCGGTGTTTACTCACACATGGATGGGGGAATCATGGATGGTTGATGGAGAAGAGGTGTCGATGGCGATGATCTCCTCCGAATCCCCGTCTCGGCAGGGCGCCATAACACGGACTTCTGATCCCCGAATTGAGTTTCGATGTGGCGACGACGCTCTGTTGTGTTTCTGTGTAATATGACAAACCCCGTGTCGTTTTAGGGTTGAGGGCATTATGTAGTCGAAAGGGGAGCCCGAGGGGGTGCCCGGGGGGCCCCACACCACCAGGCGGCGCGGCCAAGGGGGCACGCCCAGGGGTGGTGTGGCCCCCTCCTGGCCCCTCTTTGGGACTCCTTCTAGCTCCGAGGGTCTTCAGGTGTTTTAAGGTCTTCGGGATCTTTTCTGGGCATTAACCTGAAGGTTGATTTTTCTGCAAAAAAATGAGAAACCAAGGTTATTCTGCTGAAAACAGCGTTAGTCCGTGTTAGTGGTATCCAAAACTGACAAGTTTAGAGGAAAACAATAAGAAAAGTGTTCGCAAAAGGAGATACGTTTTGGACGTATCAACTCCCCCAAGATTAGATTATTGCTTGTCCTCAAGCAATTCAGTTACAACTGAGTGCGATAAAATACTTTTACGAACACATTTGTTTCATATGATGTAAATATACTCACTATATGATCAAGTGCTGAGGCAATCCATAATAAGATGTATGCAAGATAAAAGTCACCTAGCAGTTATGCAAACCTTGAAGAGATGCCAACAAACTAATAATAAACGACATGAAGTATATCAATCTGTAGGATTGCAATGCTCATAATAGGGTATGATAAAATGTACTCGCTTGCCCTTAATAATGGAGGAAAGAAAGCAAACCAACAAAGCAAACAAAGTAAAATATTTTTGGATTTTTGAATATTAAACCAAAACGAGGACAGAAAGCAAATCAACAAAAGAAGCTAAAGAAGCAAACAAAGAGAAACAACAGAAATATTTTTGGTCCTTTTGTGTTTTGGAAAGCAAAAACAAAACAATAAAACAAAGAGAAATGAAAGAAGCGAAAAAGAACAAAAACAAACGAAAGAAATGAAAACATGGATATACAAAGAACCGACTGAACATGATATAAATATGAGTGTGATGTCGGTATACCCACGGTGCAGGAAGTATCCCCACTGTGCTGGGTCGTCCCTCGCATGGTCGTACGCGGGCGCCCAAGAAGAAGATGAAGCAGCAGGCGCATAACTATATCCAGAGTGCTGGTACAGGATCCCCGCTGTGTCGGAGGGCTGGACAAAATCACTATCGTCCCCCTCTCCGGCATCCTCCCCATGCTAGGGGTGATGCTCAATGTATGTGTCCAGCTCACTCTCAGAAAGCATCCATCCTTGCCTATCATTAAGATTAAACAAAAGACGTGCAGGCAAAAGTACTTCTCTAACAGTTTTAGTCACTCTCCACCCGGATTGTTTGGAGAAAGTTATTCCAAAAGATAAATTGTTCAGGTGAGCATGGGTAGAAAGAAACTTATGTTGAATCATGGAAACAAGGTCCAGCCTCTCTAAAGGAAACTGCAGGTCTAGAGGGTGTGGCTCCAAACCATGCAAAGCTAGCAAGCGTGAGGCAATAAGACCTCCACAAATTCCGCCCTTCTCACGGTTAAGTGAGAGACGGTAAACAATTAGAGAACCAAAGTTATAAGACCTATCACGTCTTAAGGCAGCTGATATAAAAGCAAAATCATAAACAGATAGCTTGTTGGCAGTTTTTCAAACTAACACACATTTAGAAATAAAATAAGCAAAGTATCGAATGCTAAGGAGTTGAATTTCTCATATTTTACCACTCTCCCCCCCGTGAAGCTTCCGCCCTGGCAAATCTCCTCATATAAATCCAGCAGTGGTTTAGGTTTCTCTCTTATTTTCTCACATGAACCCCACTCTGGTACCTTGATAGCTGCACAAAAATCACTGAAAGGCAAGTCTACATCTTTATTGTAAATTTTATAATGGACGATAGGGTTAGTTGAAGACCATCTAACGTGAAAATCCTACACCACATACATAGTTAGTTTAACATGTTGGATAATTCATCCTCAATGAAGCGGTCCAATCCTGCATTATGCACAAGGGTATATAAATCCAGCAGAATTCCCGTAATCCGCTTGAATTCCTAGCATGGATAAATCGACGGAAACAGTCTTTCTTCATGGTGTACATTCATGAATTCATGCAAATACAACTCATGCTAGTTTACTTGATGTACATTGTGCTCCATCTCTGAATTTTTTTAACAATCATCACAAAAATTGATTTCAAGCAACTATAAGGTGGAAACTACCATAGAGACTTATAGGAGAGCAAAACATGCATCAAAACTATATGATTTCTACTCAAATCGAGCATGCAAACTCACATAAGTTGTCACCTATAGTACCAAAATACTCAAGAAATACTCCACCAAACAAAATTCTACTTGAATAATCGAAGGAGTCACATACCGGAGAGCAAATGCACCAAATTTCAGCACAAATGGTGGGCTGAGCAAAGAGATCGAAAAATCTCGAGGAAGAACAGCAAGAACTCGGGTTCCAGGAAATGTTTTGAGTTTTAGAGGTGAGAGAGGGATCTTTGGCAGGGGAGAGAGTTAGTGGAGGGCCAGGGGGCCCCACACCATGTGCTGGCGTCACTAGGGGGCAGGCCGCGCCACCCCATGGTGTGCCTTACTGGTGGGACCCCCTAGGGTCTCTCTGCCTCATTTTTGACATAAAAATTTATTATAATTTTTCTGGAATTTTACGCTAAACTTTATTTTTGAGGTATTTCTAGAATTTTAATAATTAATAAAAACCAGAAAAACAAAAGTGAAAAGGTGGAAAACAAAACCAAAACCAACACTACAGAGGTTCTTTGACACTCCAATGGAAAAATAACCAAGGAAAACAAAGGTGGAAGTGGTGAAAACAAAATTATGGGTGGTGAAAACATGCATAACCACAATAATCAGGGTGAAAACATGTTGAAAACATGAATATGGATGATGGAAAACATGATTGTACTAAAGTAGCAAGGTGATAACAGAAGTAAACATGGTGAAAACATAATGGGGAAGGTGAAAATATAGTGAAAACATTGTCCTCTTCATTAAATATCATTTTGTTAACAAGGGTGATCGTCTTGTTACCAGAACAATTTTCATATGAAGCAAAAATTTGCTAATCACCAAATAATTATGTTACCTCATCCTTGATAGACATAGTCCCAATCATAATAATTTTGAATTCTTTTGGTGGCTTTGGAATGGGACAAGAAAATTCTCCAATCTTGATGGTCTCATATTTTCAATTGAATGTAAACCATATATGCTTTCAATCTTCTTGGGAAAATAAACAATATGCTCTTTATCATTAACATTAATAGTTACTTTTCCTTGATTGCAATCAATAACAGCCCTTGCAGTGTTAAGAAAAGTTCTCCCAAGAAATATAGACATATTATCATCTTCAGGCATTTCCAACACAACAAAGTCAGTTAATATCAAACAATTAGTAGCAACTTGAACATGAACATTCTCACATATACCAATAGGAATAGCAGTAGATTTTTCAGCCACTTGCAAAGATATATCAGTGTGTATCAATTTTTCAAGAGAGATTCTCTTATAAAGAGAGAAAGGCATAACACTAACTCCACCTCCCAAGTCACATAAAGCACTTCTAACACACTGTAAAAAAAAGGCAGTTCTAACATAATTATTTTTAATAGAACAAGTGATAGTAGGAATACCAGGATCTCTAAGCTTCTTTGGAACCTGCCATTGAAAGAGTAATTAGGAAGCATAGTGGAAATTTCCTCATTAGGAATTTTCCTTTTGTTAGAGACAATATCTTTCATGTATTTAGAATAAGGAGGCAGTTTAACAGCATCGGTCAAAGCGATTTAAAAAAATTGAGGTTTCATCCACTCACAAAACTTGTTATAATGTTCTTCTTCCTTTGATTTGTGTTTCTTATTAGGAAAAGGCATCGCTTTTTGTACCCAAGGCTCTCTTTCATTACAATGTTTATTAGCAATGCAATCTTCCTTAGTATACTTCACAGTTTTAGTTTGCTTTTTAGGTTCAGATACAGTTTCTTCTTTATCAGAAGCATCACTTTTATCATTACCACTTTCAGTTTCAGCATCAGAAATAGCTATACTATTAGGATCTTTAGCAGGTTCAGGAGATTCTACAACACTTTTATGTCTCTTCTTCTTTTTCTTAGAATGAGAACTATTTTTTTTAGGTTGCTGATAATCTTTTTCAATTCTTTTAGGATGTCCTTCATGATACAAGGGGTCTTGAGTAGAAACACCACTTCTAGTAATTATTTCACACACATGTTTTTCTCTAGAAGCATTAGCTAGCATATCCTTTTGCACTTTAGTAAGTTGATAAATTTGAGTTTGAACCATATGAAAATGTTTAACAAGCATTTTAACATCATTAGAGGTTCTTTCAATAATACCATGCAAATTATCAATAGCTCTAGAGTTTTCCATAAGGTCATTATGCACTCTCATATTAAATTTGTCTTGCTTAACAACATAATTATCAAATTCATCTAAGCATTGATCATGTGGTTTAGAGTAGGTAATATCTCTATTATCAAAGTATTGGCGAGAGTGTACCTCAACTGTTGATGGATGAGGAATAGGCTTACATAATTCTTCTATAGGAGGTAAATCTTCACATCTTCAGATTTAATACCCCTCTCTTTAAAAGATTTCTTGGCTTCCTTCATCACTTCATCATTTAATTCAACCACCCCTCTCTTCTTGGGTGTTGGTATTGGTGTTGGCTCTGGTGTAGGTGTAGGCTCATGTATATTCCAATCATCCATATTTTTTGGCTACTTTAGCCATTAATTCCTCAGCTTCTTTTGGAGCTCTTTTCCTGAAAACATAACCAGGTATGTCCTAGATTCAGAAGTTAGTCCATTATAAAATATATCTAGGAGCTCATTTTTTGGTAATGGATACCCATGGCTAGCTCTTATCATAGAACAAAACCTTGTCCAAGATTCAGGCAATTTTTCTCCTTCAATTTGCTCAAAGTTAAAGATATCCTACACAGCAGCATGTTGGGCACTAGCAGGAAAATATTTTTGAAAGAAAGCACTAACAAAATCCATATGATTAGTAATAGATCCAGGTGACAGATTGCTAAACCAAGTTTTAGCCTCATCTTTCAATGAGAAAGGGAAGATCTTGGTAACAAAATAAGTACGCAGTTGAGTATCATCAGAAAATAAACTACTCAAATATGAAAGCTCATTTATGTGTTCCATAGCACTTTTAATTTCAGTTCCAAAAAAAGGTTCCTTCTCAACAATAGATATGTAAGATAAATCTAGAGAGAAATTATAATTGTTGTCTTTAATGTGTATGGGAGATGTGGCAAACTTAGCATCAAGAGAGATTTATATTTCACGGCATGTCTTGCAAGAAGACTCTTAAGAGAACTTGCACCAGTAGTAGCCCGAGCTTCTTCAATAAAGTCATCATTAAGTTCAATATAGGTTTCATCAAGATCATCAATAGGGTCAGTTGAATTAACAGGTGTACTAGCATTTTCAACAGAAATTTCAGCATTTTCAATTTGTTTTGATTTAGCAATAGTACCATCTAGGAAAGGACCTAGAGAACCAGTATCATCAAGCACAGTATAAGCATCATCAAAAGTGTCAGAAACATTTTCAGACTCAGCAGAAGTAACAGTATGTGTAGCATGTGGTGGAGTAAGAAGCTTACTCATAACAGACGGTGAATCAAGAGCAACAGAGGTGTCTAGAGTTGTACCTCTCCTTGTAGTGGATGGTAATATAGAGACTTTTCCATCACGAGTTTTGCCCATGATGAAAGGCTTGCAGCGAACAATATCACGATCAAGTGAGCATATTAAAGCTATGCTCCCCGGCAACGACGCCAGAAAATAGTATTGATGACCCACAAGTATAGGGGATCGCAATAGTCTTCGAGGGAAGTAAAACTCAAATTTACTGATTCGACACAAGGGGAGCCAAAGAATATTTATTAGCCTTAACAACTAAGTTGTCAATTCAGCTGCACCTGAAAGTAGACTTCCTCGCAACAATTTATCAGTGGTAACAGTTTTATAGCAGCAGCAGTAATAAAATAACAGCAGGAGTGAAATAGTAACAACAGTAGCAATCACGGAAAACAACAGGATGGAAGTACCGTAGGCATAGAGGGAATGGATGAACGGGCGTTGCATGGATAACATAGGTCATGTAATAATCTAAACATGGGTATTGCAGATAATGATAATAAAGCATCCAACTTCTAGGCAAACCATAGACATGTGTTCCAATATAGTCATACGTGCTCGCAATGAAAAACTTGCAAAACATCTTTTGTCCTACCAGCCCGTGGCAGTGGGGCCTCTAGGGAAACTACTGGTAATTAAGGTGCTCATTTTAATAAAGCACTGGAGCAAAGCATTAACACTCCGTGAACACACGTGATCCTCACATCAAAACCATCCCGACCGGTTGTCCCAATTTCTGTCACTTTGGGGCCTCGGGTTCCGGACAATGACATGTGTAATGCACACGTCCACATTGCTGAGTGTGGGCGCTCGGCGGGGAGGTTCGTGTCGACGACATTCATTTGGGACGAGAACCATGGTAATCTGACACCGATGCGATGGCTACAGCGACAATGGAAGAGGAGGAGCAGGAACAACTCCCAGATGTCGAGATAGAGGAGCCCACGGGGGCCTGCATAGATGTTGTCCATGAGGCGGTGGAATACTGCGGAAAAGTGGATTCGAAGAACCAAGAGGAGGAGAAACCTTGATCGTACCACTCCAAGAAACCAAGCCGCCGCGGGACTTTCTTCCATCCACTGACCTGCCCATCCGTTCGGCAGGCTTGCTGCAGGATATCGGTGTCATGGTTTACCACCGCCTCTCGGACAACATCTATGCAGTCCCCCGTGGGCTCCTCCATTTCCCAGCTGCTGGTTCCAACCTCCTGCAGCTGATCCTAGTTGGAAGGGACGTTGCTGAGCTTGCATAGGTAGCGGCGGCCTTTCAGCCTAACCTTCCTCATCATCCCCATGTGTGCAGCAGCATCAACAGCAGAAGTCATTGCTTCTGATATCTAGTCCCGCTCTCCATGCTGTAATCCGTGCAATAACCGGTCGGGAAATATCAAGATCCGGTCTAGACTTACACTGAAGTTTAATTGCGCTGCAATCTATGAGAAAAATAAGATCCTCCGATCAAGCAATCTAGAGACAAAAAAAGTATTTACTTCTTTAACTCTTCAATATCCACAGGTTCCATATTTCCACGGCACTAAAATCCAGCATATTTCTAGGCTATTCAATTTTAATCTAAATGATTGATGATCGGTAATTTGGAACAACTCAGACGTCCTCTTACAACCGCATTACGATTATCTCAATGGTTCCATTAGTTAAGATGGATGATGATGAGACTAAAATAGAGGATTAGATTTACCATGCAAAGTGAGTAGGGGGATTTATATCGCAGGTAATATTACTGACGTTCACACAGGTAATCTCTGGTCACGACTTCATGGTACGAGGTAATTAAATTATTGAGAATTCATGCATGGTGTATATTTGTAGCATGTGTTGTCAAATATCTACTTTGTCCATGCTTTCTCTTCGTCTTTCTCTAGATTTTTTTTGATAAACCAATGTTTTACCGGAGTAATAGACCATGAATATGTAGTTAAAAAGGATGTGATTGGTATGTAATTAGGATGTGATGATTGGGTCCAGCGACGCGTGCCGAGACCGCCGAAAACTGGTGTTGAGCATCAACAATCCAGTCCGGTAATCTGTCATAATTTTTTTTATTGTTTTTAATTAAAATAACACTGGTTGTAACTCCGAACCTTTCATGTTTGCTAATGTTTCACATATATTATTGCAGTGAGCTTTAATTTCTTAGAGTATCCATCTTATTGGTGTCTTGACGATCTTAGTTTTTCGGGAATAATATAGAATGATAGGCTCCTACTGCATTTTGAAATTATAAAAAATGTTTACATGGCCATTTAGAAGACAAGGTCATATGTCGCACCCGGACTTCTAGAGGATACTCACAGCCCGCTAAACAGTAGATAAATGGCTTACGGGGCATACCGGCACCCGCATCTCAATATGAGTAGGCCAACACGTAAACGTGCGACAACCATTCTCTACTATTCATCGTCTGCGTAAACCATCCCATAGAAATCCGACTACTTCCATTGACGTACTTCATAACATACACACATGGTACGTCAACGGCATTTGAACAAGTGATATCACAACAAATCTCTAAGACACAAAGAAATAGAAATAAGTGGCAAATAGCTCTCACTCGAGCAGAGATAGCAAATACAATCATCCAGATGACACATGTCCCAACAAGTCATCATTACATCACAGGGGAAGCATCCAAAGTGTCAGACAAAATCCAAATAGGCCTAAGAGGCCGGAAACGAAAAGACGGAGCCCATCCACGATGTCTCGGATCCTGCCCGGGTCCGCTATCTACTCGTCAGCAGCCTCGTCATACTCCACGTAGTAGCCACCATGGGGATCCTCGGAAACGTAGTCTGCAGAACACGCAGCCCCAAAGGGGTCAGTACAGACGAGTACTGGCAAGCAAGACGCACAAGATACCAAGGTGTACCCGGCAACACCAAGTACAGATGCTTTGGGTTTAACGGAAGATAGGTGATACAAAAGATGCGGCAGCGGGCTGCCTAACCAACTACAGAGACACGGTACAACATCCGGCTAAAAGAAAGGGGATAATATAGCGTATCGGAACCAACTACCACTATCCTCAAACAAACCCATCCTGGATCTCGCCCCTTATCCACAGAAGCAATCCGAGGATAACCCACACAGTTGGATTAGTGAAGGTTCCAGTTATTGTGTCATTAAGCCTATTACTAGTCAACTTATTATTAATTAGGTGTGAGTTGTCTAATCCTTGTTAGCCAGCCCTATCACCAAGTCATCCATAACCGCGGACAACACGGCTTCTCCAGAAGATTTCACCCTGCAGGGATGCACCAATTTGGCCGTACACGTAAGAATATCCCGCCAGACGGGGATCAAACCCACCAAGCGAGACACTCAACACAACCCAACTCTTCTTCGCATCAAGCCCAAAGAACCCCGTGCAATTGAGCGCACGGCTAATCAAGCCCCACGAAGAAAAGGGGACCCTCATAGCACTCTAAGAACGTGTCTCCCTAAATGCCGACTACAAAAGTTACCACCCTGGCCTCGGGTTCGCACCTGCATATGCATGCGGCAAATGGAAAACCCGAACTAAATGAGGCGATTTGGACGAGATTCGAATCGAATCAAAGTTGAGGGGGGCGCCCATACATGCTTCCCACATGCGGTTAGCGCGCTCATCATGGATCTAGAGGACAAAGACTTTTCCTGAGTTCGACACTAGCAGGCCTCAAAACCATACCCGGCCTCCTGCCGGTGCCTTATCATCAAATTAGCATTACCTCATACATTAACAGGTTGTTGTTTAACATCGAGCCCCCAGAACATAATAAATATGGTAACAGGAATAACAGACAACAGACTCGAGCATAAACAACCCTAAGCATGCTAGTAAGACACAGGCAACAAGCAACAGGGTTATAGGTGTGGAGGATAGGCTATATGAGGGTTACAGGATAACATGTGATAGGATCGGAACACAAGAAACGAATCTTAAGGCTAGCAGGGTAGACAACGGAAAGTATCGATATCCAGTGTGGGAAGGACACAATGGTTCAGGTGAGTGAATACTTGCCTGCAAACTCAGTAGCCTGGTACTGGGCTAACTCCTCAGAAGTAGTGTCGTAAACCTCGTCTGTCTCAACGTCGTCGTCTATTCGAGAAGAAGCAAACAAACAACGCAGAGAGACAAACAATCAATAACATGGCATAATGCACAATCATGGGATTATGCATGACAATTTAATTGATGCATCAAAGATAAGCTAGTTGACATGGTAACATAGTTAAATGGGCCTATATGCAATTTGGATTGCATATGGAAAAGCCCATGAATTAAGGTTGAATTAAATGATCTACAATTAACCATCATGTGAAAGTTGATTAGAATGATGCATGGATGAAGAAAACAATAAGAAAACAACAATAGATTCAATTTGATATGTTGTTTACCAAGTTTGGAAATTTTATTTATTAAGTTATGAAATTTGGCTTCTTAAATGAGTTACACAAGCATTTGTTGTTCTCACCAATTTTAATTGTTTAAAATAGATAACAAAATTCATATTTGGAAAGAGCACAAAATTTTAGATGGAATACATGTTTCATTTGTTGACAATGGATTTAAAATGAATTAATTATGAATTAAACAAGTTTGGACAAGATTTAAATGAATTTAATTCAAGTATGAATTTATTTGAATTTTTTTATTTGTTCAAAACATTCAATAAGATTCATATTTGAAAAGATTATATTTTTCTGGTTTGAAAACATATTTTATATGTTCAAAAAGAAATTAATTTGACCAAGTTATGAATTTAGCAATTTTAAATGATTTAAACAAGGTTTAAATTATTTAACCAATTTTAATTATTCAAAACAGGAAACGAAGTTTATATTTGGAAGCTTGTTCAATTTTGCATGAAAAACATATTTTATATGTACCATTTGAATTAAATTTGAATTAGTTATGAATTTGACCAAATTTGAAATAGTAGTTTGAATTTGAATTTTTGAAAACATTTGAAATGTTCAAAACAGTAAACAAATGGTTTAAACATGTAGAGAATTAAATTTGGTATGGAAAACATATTTTATTTATTTTATTTGGATTTGAAATACAAAAGTTATTTGAATTTGAAATTTCAGGGGCTATTTTGTGAATTAAACAGTTACAGATTTGGTCCAGGGGCTTAGCTGCGAAAAAGAAAATTCCAGACAGGCCCCTAGGACTTTTTATACGCGGGCAGAGCAGCCCCTGGGTCACTGGCAGTGGGCCAGTGCCCAGCTGTGCGCCTGCGTGGCCGCGGGTGGACGCGAGCGTGGCATCCACTGCCAATGGCAGGTGGGGCCAGCGTGGCTTGCTTGGCAATGAGCAAAAAGTGGGGGATTTAATCGCTGCGGGGAGGGATTGAACCCGCGCCGCGGGCGTGTGTGCAGCGCGTTGTGCCACTGCGCTGCTGAAACGTTTTTGTAACAGAATAGGGGCTTGGGGTTTTGAGGTTCAGATGCGGGATGTTACTGAAACTGAAAGTTTCAGTTAACTGAAACCTGACCGTGCGGGGAGGACGCCGGCGACGAGCGGCGCTGCAGCCTGCAGCTGCTGTGTGTGGACGTGTGCGGGAGGTGTACGTGCGCTTGGCTTCCAGGAGGAGATAGGAGGGAAGGAAGTGACGTGGTGCTCACCGGGAGGGGGGTAGAAGGAGGTGGCCGTGCTCGGTGAGGTGACAGTCGACGGCGGCGACAAACAGGTGGACGACGACGACGATCCAAGGCCTCCCAGCCCCTGGCGATGAAGCGAGGAGGGAGAGGGAGTAGCGGGGAACCAATTCCCGCAGCTAACCAGACCGGGAGGTATCCATGGCGGCAGCGATCGCCGGGTTCTGTTGCGGTGGCGGTGGTTCAGAACAGGGAGAAGCAGAGGAAGGTGGAGGAAGGAAAACGGCGGCGGCGTGAGAGAGAAAGGAGGAGGAGGTCTAGGGCAGGGAGGAGGAGCTCTCGGGCTAGGTTATAAGGAGGAGGAGGAGGCGCTGCTGGCCGTTCCCTCCTCTGCCTGTCGACGTGGGCAACTCCGATGAGCTGCCGTACAGAGGTAAGGGAAGGGGTACGCAGGCCGTGGGCTGGTGGGCTGGGCTGGCCTGCCCCCTTTTCTCTCTGTTTTATTTTTTGTTTTCTGTTTTCTGATTCTGTTTTTTTTTTTTGCAGAAAAGGAAAAGGGAAGAAAAGAATAGCTTTTGGGGGTTGGAAAAATTTGGAATAATTTTTTTATAGGTTGTTATTTACAAAAGCCCAACTGTGCCATTTTTGTTTTCCAAAAAATTTAAAGTTTGGTTGCTGTTTGTAAATTCAAATGAAAAAACAAGGGAAAACAAATGCAAAGCTTATGATGACATGATGCAAAACATGAATTAACAAAGAGAAAACATTCTAATGGTTGTTTTTCATACTTGGGATGTTACAAAACGCCCCCCCTTGAAGGAATCGCGCCCCGAGATTCCTACTGAGAAGAGAAAAGGTCCGGATACTTCTTGCGAAGATCCTCTTCGGTCTCCCACGTTGCCTCTTTATCGGAATGATGAGACCACTGCACTTTCAAGAACTTGGTGCTCTTGTTGCGAGTTTTACGCTCGGTCTCATCGAGAATTCGAACAGGATGCTCTTCATAAGAGAGGTCCTCTTGCAGATCAATGGAGTCATGATCAACTGCACGACCTGGATCTTTGAAGCACCTCTTGAGCTGTGACACGTGAAACACATCGTGCACCTTGGATAGCTTTTCTGGAAGTTCAAGACGATAGGCATTTTCTGCACGCCTTGATAGAATGTTGAAAGGACCAATATATCTTGGTGCAAGCTTTCCTTTGACACCAAAACGATGAGTGCCTCTGAGGGGAGTTACACGGAGATATGCCTTGTCACCAGCTGCATAGACCATGTCCCTGTGTTTGCTGTCATAGTAGCTTTTCTGACGAGACTGAGCAATCTTGAGATTGTCACGAATGATGCGAACTTTCTCTTCGGCTTCCTTAACAATGTCAGGGCCTAAAAGTGAACGTTCGCCAGCTCCAGACCAATTGATTGGACTCCTGCATCTGCGGCCATAGAGAGCCTCAAATGGTGCCATGCCTAGGCTTGCCTCGAAGCTGTTGTTGTAGGATAATTCAGCATATGGAAGACATTCCTCCCATTTCATGCCAAAGGAGATACCACATGCTCTGAGCATATCCTCGAGAATCTGATTGACTCTTTCGACTTGCCCTTGAGACTGAGGATGGTAGGCTGTGCTGAACAGAAGTTTGGTGCCCAAGGCTTCTTGAAAGCTTTTCCAGAAATGAGAAGTGAATATGCTTCGACGGTCTGAGCTTATTTCCAATGGAATACCATGAAGAGGAACAATCTTTGCTGTGTAGAGCTCTGCTAACTGACTAGCTGAGATTGTCTCTTTGACAGGAAAGAAGTGAGCTACTTTAGTGAGTCGATCAATGACAACGAAGATTGCATCGTTGCCCCTCTTGGACTTTGGAAAACCAGTGACGAAGTCCATTTCAATCATGTCCCACTTCCACTCAGGGATTTTCAGAGGTTGGAGAAGACCGGCTGTTTTCTGATGAACTGCCTTAACACGTTGACAAACGTCGCATTCAGAAACGTATTTAGCAATTTCACGTTTCATGCTAGGCCACCAATACAGTGTCTTGAGATCCTGGAACATCTTTGTACTTCCAGGGTGTATGGAGAGAGGAGTTTCATGAGCCTCCTTGAGAATGACATCTTTGAGGCTTTGAATTTTAGGAACTGCAATGCGTCCTTCGAAGAACACAGTTCCCTTGTCATCAATTGAGAAGGACTTAAATTTCTCCTTGCCTCCTTTGATGTGTTCTACAATCTTCTTGATTTCAGCATCACGAAGTTGTTCAGAACGAATCTTGTCCTCGAGAGTTGGACTGGCTGTCAAGTTTGCAAGATAGCCTAGAGGAACAAGACCAAGGTTCAGCTTCTGGAATTCTTCATGAAGAGGAGGTTGGCTTTCCATGATCATGAGATTATTGCAATACGACTTGCGACTGAGAGCATCGGCCATAACATTAGCCTTGCCTGGAGTGTAAGAAATGGTAAGATAAAAGTCTTTGATCTTTTCAATCCATCTCCTTTGTCTGAGGTTTAGATCTGGTTGAGTGAAGATGTACTTCAGACTCTTATGATCGGAAAAGATTTCAGTGCGATTACCCAACAAGTATTGTCTCCATTTCTTGAGGGCAAACACAACTGCTGCAAGTTCAAGGTCATGAGTGGGATAATTGAGCTCATGTGCGTTCAACTGACGTGAAGCATAAGCCACAACTTGACGTTCTCGCATAAGAACTGCACCTAGACCTTGGAGGGAAGCATCACAGAATATTTGGAAAGGTTTGGAAGGATCTAGGCCAACCAGAACTGGTGTAGAAGTGAGCTTAGTCTTCAGGAGATTGAAAATTTCATCACATTGTGGAGACCAAACGAACTTCTTGTCCTTCTTTGTGAGGTCAGTGAGAGGTTTGGCAATCTTGGAGAAGTTTTGGACAAAACGACGGCAATAGCTAGCCAAGCCAAGAAAACTTCTTACTTGCTTCACCGTCTTTGGAGGTTTCCAATCAACAATTGCTTTAACCTTTTCTGGATCAATGGCTATGCCCTTGGCAGAGATGACATGACCAAGGTAAGCAACTTCTGAAATCCAGAACTCACATTTGGAGAACTTGGAATAGAGACGATGCTCGCGAAGCTTCATGAGAGTGAGACGAAGATGTTCTTCATGCTCTTCCTCGGATTTTGAGTAGACAAGAATGTCATCAAGATATACCACAACGAACTTGTCGAGGTATTCATGGAAGACAGAATTCATGAGTCGAGAGAAGGTCGCCGGTGCATTGGTGAGACCAAAGGACATGACGGTGAACTCATATAGACCGTAGCGAGTGGTGAAGGCTGTCTTTGGAATATCCTCTTTTCTGATCTTTATTTGATGGTAACCCATTCTCAAGTCCAACTTGGAGAATATTGAGGCTCCAGCAAGTTGATCAAAAAGGTCATCGATACGAGGAATTGGATACTTGTTTTTGATGGTTTTCTCGTTAAGAGGACGATAGTCAACAACGAGTCTCTTTGTGTGATCCTTCTTCGCAACGAACAGAGTTGGGCAACCCCAAGCCGAGGAACTAGGTTGAATGTAACCTTTTTCCATGTACATATCAATTTGTTCCTTCAATAACTTCAGCTCGGGAGTTCCTATCTTATAGGGATGCTTAGAGATTGGAGCAGTACCTGGTTCAAGTTCGATCACGAACTCAACAGCTCTATCCGGAGGCATCCCTGGCAACTCTTCTGGAAAGACGTCAGGGAATTCGCAAACCACCGGAACATTTTCAAGTGAAGGTAGAGGTTTTGCATCGAGGGTGCACAGCTGAATGGAATTTGATTCATGTGGAGAATAGATTATCTGGCCAGAAGGGTGGGACAGAGTTATTGACTTTTGAGCACAGTCAATCCTTGCTTTATTAGCTTTCAGCCAATCCATACCAAGAATGACATCAATGTCAGAACTTCCCAGCAACATGAGAGAGGCAAGGAAAATGTAGCCTCCAATTAGGATTTGATTGTCCTTACTTATCTTGGAAGTCAACATTTGAGATCTCGGGGAGTGAACAGTGATCTGATTGCTTACTGGAACCACAATTAGGTTGTTTGTTGTGGCAAATGTTTTTGACACAAAAGAATGCGATGCTCCGGTATCAAACAACACTTTAGCTGGAAAAGAGTTTACGGGTAATATACCGAGAACAACGTCAGGAGCTTCCTCAGCTTTGTCGATCTTGACATGATTCACCCTTGCGGTCCTCCCGACAGGCCTGTTGTTGGAGTTGAAGGCCTTAGGCGGGGGAGCGCGCACCATTGCCTGGTTTGTGTTAGGACGAGGTGGTGGTGGAGGTAGCTGCCTCTGCGTGCACTTGTCGGCGTAGTGCCCCGTCTTCTTGCACTTGTAGCAAGTGACGACACGAGGAGGCCCTGGCCTTGGCTGCCCCATCGAAACCCTTTGATCATGCATCTGAGCAGGGTTGGGTGGGCGGGGAGCGAAGCCTGGAGAAGTTTGGGCGTATGGAGCCCGAGTGACAGCACCATTTGGTACCCAGATGCGGCGCTTCTGCGGAGGGGTGGTCATGTTGGAGGAGGAACCACCCTCACGCGAGTGCTTGCGAGATTCCTCGAACGCCTTGCGCCCATTTTCTTCATTGAGCGCGGTGTTAACGAGATCCTCGAAGCTGTTGGCCTTGACGTTGGTGAGGGCATACTTGAGTTCCGGGTTAAAACCTCTGCGGAACCTTGCCATCTTCTTAGCCTCAGTGGACACCTCATCTCCAGCGTACCGAGCGAGGCGATTGAACTCACTCTGGTACCCGATGACGTCCAGCTTGCCCTGCTTGAGAGAGCAAAACTCTTCACGCATCCTTTCCATGAGACCATCTGGAATGTGGTGCTTCAGGAAGGCTTCCTTGAAACAACACCACGTGACTGGTATCCCAGTTCTCATGGCCTGGAAGTTCTCCCACCAAGTAGCTGCCTGACCCTTCAGCAGATAGGAGGCATACTTGACCTTGTCTTCTTCAGCTACGTGAGCAATCTCCAGAGCCTTAGCTATCTCACGGATCCAGTCATCAGCGTCCAGAGGCTCGCGTGTGGCCACGAAATCTCTTGGGCCCAGACTGAGAAACTCCTTGATGCTGACCCGTGGAGCTGTCTGGTTGTTGTGCTCATTAGTCTGAAACTGGGCCATCTGCGCCATGACTTGGGTCATCTGAGTCAACAGCTCCGCGATTGGCGGTGGCTCAGGCGCGTTGTTCCTTGTTGGCGGCATCCTGAATGGAAATCCATTTTAGCACAACAATAGAAAAGGATAGACTCGGCAACCGAAAGAGAGATTATTCCGACGCATGAATAGATAACCCACAGGTACATCATCACATGTTCAAATACATCAGAATATCCAACACACCATAAATGGTTCGAATGCCAAAGGATAACTAAACATAGCTAAGAATGGATACATCGGTACTCCCATGCTCATCACGCAGGACGGCGACTAGGAGTACGGCGAGAGGTACGGTGAGGAGCACGCCCACGAAAGTAGGTAGAACGACGATGCACATAGATCTGACGTGGTCTGAGAGCGACTCTAGGTGTGGTGAAGTACATAGCATCGACTCCCTGTGCTCCAAAGCGTGGAATCCCAGTGTAACCAGCACCGAGGTTAAGGAGTGGACCTCTGATCGGCTCGTAACCTCCAGCATCTGGCAGACGACGTCCAACTGGCTGATCGAAACGTGCAAAGCGCTCGTCTCCAACAAAGTCTGTGGTGTACGTCGCCAGACGAGTCAAAGCAAGGTAGAGCTGCTCTCTGACTGAAGCCAACTCCTGAGATAGTGTGCTGGGAACTGCGTCACTGTGCCTCACAAACTGAGCGGTGGTGTGCAGCCTAGAGTTATCATGCTCGTAAACATCCAAGTTGTCGTAGAGAGTGAAGTGAGCTCCCTCGGAAGTGATGTAACCACGGGGGATGTGGCGATAGATAGAATCGTCAAATCCCCAGTAGTCAGCACGAAGGACGGTGAGGCTCACATAAGCTGCCTGCTGCACAGCCATATCCACTGTGGAACCCACTGCCTCGTAGCGGTGGACTACGCTCATGCCATCATCTGACAGAATGTAGACGATATCCTGGTAGTAGGTCTGCTCAAACTCTCGCTGCTGCTCGTAGACCTGGTACTCTGGTGCCCAACGGAACCCCAGAAAAGTGACCATGTCTCTCAGCATCTCCGGATAACCGGCAGTGCTCTCACAACGAGTCATACGAACCACCTGCGGGTAGAACCTGAGATCCATCTGCAGATGATCGGCGAAGTTTTGATTAGACGCCGGTAGAAGAACTGAAGTGGCAAGCAACAACAAGGTTTCAACGGACGAAAAGGATGTTGAGAAGAACAGGATATCGAAGCAACATTGGGGAAACACGAGACCAAACACTCCTGAGGTACTACGGAAAACCCATCCGGGCTTCTAAAGGATAAATATCTACTGCTTAAGGAATAGAGGATCTGCTTCCGGGGCTTACACGCCTCCGTTCTCAATCGTGAGTAGGCAACATGATAAATCATGTCACAACCACCTCCATTCCTATGGTCTAGTAGATATAACCATCCTAGAGAAACCAGGATACGTGAAATCCTAACTTGAAAGTTTAGATGAGAAAAGAAAACAACGTTGCACTTCCTTACCAGAAAAGGGAGGGTGGGTGGGGAAAGAAATAAAAGAACAGAATTCCTACTCTCACGTTTCATTTTTCCTATATAGCTACAAAATAGTTTCTAGACTCAACTGCGACCAGTAAAAGGGATCCTACAGGCAGACAGGCTCTGATACCATTTGTCGCACCCGGACTTCTAGAGGATACTCACAGCCCGCTAAACAGTAGATAAATGGCTTACGGGGCATACCGGCACCCGCATCTCAATATGAGTAGGCCAACACGTAAACGTGCGACAACCATTCTCTACTATTCATCGTCTGCGTAAACCATCCCATAGAAATCCGACTACTTCCATTGACGTACTTCATAACATACACACATGGTACATAAATGACATTTGAACAAGTGATATCACAACAAATCTCTAAGACACAAAGAAATAGAAATAAGTGGCAAATAGCTCTCACTCGAGCAGAGATAGGAAATACAATCATCCAGAGGACACATGTCCCAACAAGTCATCATTACATCACAGCGGAAGCATCCAAAGTGTCTGAGTACAGACAAGATCCAAATAGGCCTAAGAGGCCGGAAACGAAAAGACGGAGCCCATCCACGATGTCTCGGATCCTGCCCGGGTCCGCTATCTACTCGTCAGCAGCCTCGTCATACTCCACGTAGTAGCCACCATGGGGATCCTCGGAAACGTAGTCTGCAGAACACGCAGCCCCAAAGGGGTCAGTACAGACGAGTACTGGCAAGCAAGACGCACAAGATACCAAGGTGTACCCGGCAACACCAAGTACAGATGCTTTGGGTTTAACGGAAGATAGGTGATACAAAAGAAGCGGCAGCGGGCTGCCTAACCAACTACAGAGACACGCTACAACATCCAGCTAAAAGAAAGGGGATAAGATAGCGTATCGGAACCAACTACCACTATCCTCAAACAAACCCATCCTGGATCTCGCCCCTTATCCAAAGAAGCAATCCGAGGATAACCCACACAGTTGGATTAGTGAAGGTTCCAATTATTGTGTCATTAAGCCTATTACTAGTCAACTTATTATTAATTAGGTGTGAGTTGTCTAATCCTTGTTAGCCAGCCCTATCACCAAGTCATCCATAACCGCGGACAACACGGCTTCTCGAGAAGATTTCACCCTGCAGGGATGCACCAATTTGGCCGTACACGTATCCCGCCAGACGGGGATCAAACCCACCAAGCGAGACACTCAACACAACCCAACTCTTCTTCGCATCAAGCCCAAAGAACCCCGTGCAATTGAGCGCACGGCTAATCAAGCCCCACGAAGAAAAGGGGACCCTCATAGCACTCTAAGAACGTGTCTCCCTAAATGCCGACTACAAAAGTTACCACCCTGGCCTCGGGTTCACACCTGCATATGCATGCTGCAAATGGAAAACCCGAACTAAATGAGGCGATTTGGACGAGATTCGAATCGAATCAAAGTTGAGGGGGGCGCCCATACACGCTTCCCACATGCGGTTAGCGCGCTCATCATGGATCTAGAGGACAAAGACTTTTCCTGAGTTCGACACTAGCAGGCCTCAAAACCATACCCGGCCTCCTGCCGGTGCCTTATCATCAAATTAGCATTACCTCATACATTAACAGGTTGTTGTTTAACATCGAGCCCCCAAAACATAATAAATATGGTAACAGGAATAACGGACAACAGACTCGAGCATAAACAACCCTAAGCATGCTAGTAAGACACAGGCAACAAGCAACAGGGTTATAGGTGTGGAGGATAGGCTATATCAGGGTTACATGATAACATGTGATAGGATCGGAACACAAGCAACGAATCTTAAGGCTAGCAGGGTAGACAACGGAAAGTATCGATATCCAGTGTGGGAAGGACACAATGGTTCAGGTGAGTGAATACTTGCCTGCAAACTCAGTAGCCTGGTACTGGGCTAACTCCTCAAAAGTAGTGTCGTAAACCTCGTCTGTCTCAACGTCGTCGTCTATTCGAGAAGAAGCAAACAAACAACGCAGAGAGACAAACAATCAATAACATGGCATAATTCACAATCATGGGATGATGCATGAAAATTTAATTGATGCATCAAAGATAAGCTAGTTGACATGGTAACATAGTTAAATGGGCCTATATGCAATTTGGATTGCATATGGAAAAGCCCATGAATTAAGGTTGAATTAAATGATCTACAATTAACCATCATGTGAAAGTTGATTAGAATGATGCATGGATGAAGAAAACAATAAGAAAACAACAATAGATTCAATTTGATATGTTGTTTACCAAGTTTGGAAATTTTATTTATTAAGTTATGAAATTTGGCTTCTTAAATGAGTTACACCAGCATTTGTTGTTTTCACCAATTTTAATTGTTCAAAATAGATAACAAAATTCATATTTGGAAAGAGCACAAAATTTTAGATGGAATACATGTTTCATTTGTTGACAATGGATTTAAAATGAATTAATTATGAATTAAACAAGTTTTGACAAGATTTAAATGAATTTAATTCAAGTATGAATTTATTTGAATTTTTTTATTTGTTCAAAACATTCAATAAGATTCATATTTGAAAAGATTATATTTTTCTGGTTTGAAAACATATTTTATATGTTCAAAAAGAAATTAATTTGACCAAGTTATGAATTTAGCAATTTTAAATGATTTAAACAAGGTTTAAATTATTTAACCAATTTTAATTATTCATAACAGGAAACAAAGTTTATATTTGGAAAGCTTGTTCAATTTTGCATGAAAAACATATTTTATATGTACCATTTGAATTAAATTTGAATTAGTTATGAATTTGACCAAATTTGAAATAGTAGTTTGAATTTGAATTTTTGAAAACATTTGAAATGTTCAAAACAGTAAACAAATGGTTTAAACATGTAGAGAATTAAATTTGGTATGGAAAACATATTTTATTTATTTTATTTGGATTTGAAATACAAAAGTTATTTGAATTTGAAATTTCAGGGGCTATTTTGTGAATTAAACAGTTACAGATTTGGTCCAGGGGCTTAGCTGCGAAAAAGAAAATTCCAGACAGGCCCCTAGGACTTTTTATACGCGGGCAGAGCAGCCCCTGGGTCACTGGCAGTGGGCTAGTGCCCAGCTGTGCGCCTGCGTGGCCGCGGGTGGACGCGAGCGTGGCATCCACTGCCAATGGCAGGTGGGGCCAGCGTGGCTTGCTTGGCAATGAGCAAAAAGTGGGGGATTTAATCGCTGCGGGGAGGGATTGAACCCGCGCCGCGGGCGTGTGTGCAGCGCGTTGTGCCACTGCGCTGCTGAAACGTTTTTGTAACAGAATAGGGGCTTGGGGTTTTGAGGTTCAGATGCGGGATGTTACTGAAACTGAAAGTTTCAGTTAACTGGAACCTGACCGCGCGGGGAGGACGCCGGCGACGAGCGGCGCTGCAGCCTGCAGCTGCTGTGCGTGGACGTGTGCGGGAGGTGTACGTGCGCTTGGCTGCCAGGAGGAGATAGGAGGGAAGGAAGTGACGTGGTGCTCACCGGGAGGGGGGTAAAAGGAGGTGGCCGTGCTCGGTGAGGTGACAGTCGACGGCGGCGACAGACAGGTGGACGACGGCGACGATCCAAGGCCTCCCAGCCCCTGGCGATGAAGCGAGGAGGGAGAGGGAGTAGTGGGGAACCGATTCCCGCAGCTAACCAGGCCCGGAGGTATCCATGGCGGTGGCGATCGCCGGGTTCTGTTGCGGTGGCGGTGGTTCACAACAGGGAGAAGCAGAGGAAGGTGGAGGAAGGAAAACGGCGGCGGCGTGAGAGAGAAAGGAGGAGGAGGTCTAGGGCAGGGAGGAGGAGCTCTCGGGCTTTATAAGGAGGAGGAGGAGGCGCTGCTGGCCGTTCCCTCCTCTGCCTGTTGGCGTGGGCAACTCCGATGAGCTGCCGTACAGAGGTAAGGGAAGGGTTACGCATGCCGTGGGCTGGTGGGCTGGGCTGGCCTGCCCCCTTCTCTCTTTGTTTTATTTTTTGTTTTCTGTTTTCTGATTCTGTTTTTTTTTGCAGAAAAGGAAAAGGGAAGAAAAGAATAGCTTTTGGGGGTTGGAAAAATTTGGAATAATTTTTTTATAGGTTGTTATTTACAAAAGCCCAACTGTGCCATTTTTGTTTTCCAAAAATTTTAAAGTTTGGTTGCTGTTTGTAAATTCAAATGAAAAAACAAGGGAAAACAAATGGAAAACAAATGCAAAGCTTATGATGACATGATGCAAAACATGAATTAACAAAGTGCAAACATTCTAATGGTTGTTTTTCATACTTGGGATGTTACATCATACACCCAACTATAAGATCATCCAAAGGTAAAACAATCTGACCAAGAAAGACCAATGATTAGTTATAAAACTACAGGTCCAATCTTCGATCATAATTTATTATGAATAGTTTGTATTTACAAGATTTCATTTGTATTGTTCCCCCTTCCACTTTTAGCTGACTATGGATCTAGTTGGGATGACAAATTACCATATGCAGAATTTTGCTAGAACAACAGTTATCAAGCTAGTATTGAGATGGCACCATTTGAAGCTTTATATGGGAAGAAATGCAACACACCTTGGTTGTGGAGTGGTCTAGGAGAAAGAAATTTTCTTGATCCTAAAATCATCCAAGAAGCTGAAAAACAAGTTAGACTGACAAAGGGCTTCTAATTGACCCAAAGAGTGACCTCTCAGTGTCAAAGGTAACCCAACAGACTTATTTTGGTCTGCAATTCTACCGTGAGGGAAGGCTCTACTCAAGCCATCTGGAATAAAATCCACATTCCAAGCTATGTGAATAGACTCATCCTATTGGAAGTGAATGTGGACACATAGAGCCCTACATGTTGAAAACATAGATTCAAGATCCAAAATACCCACAAGGAGTTGATGCATGCTATACAAGGATATTATGGATGATGAAGAGAATAGACTCACCAACCCGAGGACAAGATAATTTAGACAACCCACAAAAGTTTCTTTTAAGGGTGGTAGCCACCCAGTTGTTTTAAGCCCAGCTACCGAAACCTATCTTTCTTTATAGCCTTTTCAAATCTCGGGACGAGATTTCTTTTCGGGGTGGTAGTCTGTAACATCCCTAATTTTTGGAGAAACTCAAAAATCACAAAATTTCAAACTTTTATTTTCTTGTTAACACAAACCACCAAACCAAATATAAATGCACACACAAACCAATATTATATGTTTTCCAAAGTTTTGAAAATTGAAAGTACCAACATGCCTCCAACTCTACAAGCCTTAGACCTCATTCAAATCATGTTTTCCATATTCAAAGATATTGTTTTCTTTTAACAAAACCTTATCCCATAAAAGGATTTCATTTCTAAAATTACTTGAAGAATGTTTTCACCTTTAATTAAATATTTTATTGAACCCAAAGATTATTTATGTAAATTCAAAATGATTTGGCAACTTATTCTTTTCAAAAACGACTATCAATGGTTTTATCTGGGCTCAATAAGTTATTGAACTTTATAAGATCAAAATTTGACTTATGAAATGTTTCTGAAATTATATGAAAATCTATTCCCTATTTAAAACATATTTCCTTTTTAAATGCCTTTAATTGCTATTAAAAATTTCATACATAATATCAAATTTAAAAATTCAAAAGTGTTGAAACTGCACATAATTATTTTATATGAAGGATCTTGATTTTACGAAGAAATGGACATTGATTTGAGGCAAATTGGATCTATAATTCAAAAGATATGCTTTAATTTAGAAAACAGGAAATAAAAAGAAAAAGAAACAGAACAAAAAAAGGAGAAGAACAAAAAAAAATGACGGGCCAAAGCCCAAGAGCTCAGCAGCCCGCAGCAGCCCACCCCTTTCCCCTTTACCTACCACACGCGTGCGAGGGAAAAACGACGAGCAGCCCAGCCCACGCTACTCCCTCTATCTCTCTGGCCGGTGGACCCCGTGCTTGATGTCACCGTGACATCACCATCTTCAGCCTCCCCCCACTCTCCCGCGCCCACGATCTGGGAGAACGCCCTCGCCACGATCTCTTTCTCCCACGCATCCCCCGGCTCCTAGAGCCCCTCCACAAGCACCCGGGACGTCCTCTCCCTTTTCCCTCCATCTCCTCTCGAAACCATAGCCCATCTTTACAGAAATTGCTCGCCGGAGTGCGCCTAACCACCACCGTCGTCATCGGATTCCGGCACGGTATGCCAGCTAGGGCCACCCAAGCCCGTACCCATCGACTCCCTGTGCCAATGCTCTCCTCTCTGACCACTCCTTGGGAATTTTGGGAGCAGCAATTGGCCGCGCCATCCACTGCTGTAGGCCACCGGAGCCGTGTCGTCTATGCCTGTGCGCCGTCGTTGCTAGAGGCCGTCACCGAGGGTTCCGCCCGCACCATCGAGCTCGCGGTGGTGTCCCGCACCCTGAGGTAATCTCTGTTGAGCGAGAGGACCGACGCATCGCCGCCGCAGTCAACATCCGAGCACAGCGCCGCCGCGAGCCATTCTCTGGCGGGAAAAATCACCGGTGAGCTCCCTGTTCTGTCTTGGTCGTACGATTTGAATCCGGTGGCTATGATTAGAAACCTAGCTCGAAGGGGTAAGCCCCCGTTGGATCTGAATCCAACAGCCAGATTCAATCACTTAACCCAGTCAGCACCGCTGAGTCAGAAGCCGCGTCTGCGCTTAGTCAGCACTTAGAGTGTAACATCCCTGTTTTTTGGAAAGTCCAAAAATCACTAAAAATTGAAACTTTTTGTTTTCATGTCATGCAAGTCACCAAAAAACCAAATGAGATGCAAGAAACAAAAGAAAACAATACACATTTCAATGAAATTGAAATTAAGAATCCATTATACCTCTATTCCATAAACCCTAAAGTCTTTTCAAAATAAATAATTCTACCTAAAGAAAATATTCTTCTTAAGCAAACCCTTATTCCAAACATGTTTTCAAATCAACAAACATTTTTGAAAATGGTTATGATAATTAAAAACCAGAGATTTACTATCTCTAATATTTTCTCCTTGTCTCCAAGAAAATATTTCACTATTATTGATAACCCCAAAATAGATATAAGTTGGATCCTTGTTTTCCAAGTGTTAATTCAATCAACAAAATAATATAGTGCTATGGAAATAAATTGTTTATTAAAAACAAGTAAGATACTTTGAGAAAACAATGTTTTCATTTGGGAAAACAACATATTCATTTGGGGAAACCTTTCTGCTTTTACTAAACCCCATTTCCAAATTTATTAAATAATTCTCTATGTTTGAAATATAACAAAAGGATACTAATTGTGGTTTCACTAATATGTTGAAAATATACAATATGAAAGTTCCTAAAAGGGTCTTAGAAAACCATAGTTGAACCATAGAAAATATTTCTAAAAATTGTTTTAATTAATGTTTTCTATTAAGTGACTATCATTGTTTCTTCATATTTTAAAATCATAAAATATGAAAACCATTAAAAAAAGATTTTGGAAAATGTCATTTGATCACATTGATGTCTCTGATATTTTATTCAACCAATAATTTCCATTTATATAATTGATATTTTTAAAATGGCATTAATATGCTATTAGTGAAATCATTCTTATTTCAAAATATAAAATAGCAACACAAGTGTAAATGATTTTCAAAAATGATATTTGACTTATATAATGTCTCTTTATTTTTATAAAACCCTTTCTCAAAATTAAATTTGAATTTTCTATTAAAAATGCTATTAAGTCACTTTTAATGAATTATTCAAATTTCATAATTCAAAAATGTAATATGTTGAAAAGTTTATAAAAATGGTATTGTTAGAAAGTATTTCAAATATTGTGAATTTAGAATTTTATTCCTTGTCATTTGGATGATTTAAACATAAGTTATGATTTAATTGAGTAAACAGAAATAAAAAGAAAAAGAAAAAGGGGTGATGACGTCAGAATGACGTCACCCGTCATCAACCTTCGGAAACGGCATGAGAGCGTTTTCTCCCGAGATTTCGCGCGTTGATTGCTCGCAGCTAAGAGCGCTATTGATTTCCTCCTTCATCTCTCCTTAAAGGCCACGATCTCCTCCACATTTCCCCTACCCTGCCTCTCCGGATTGTGCCCCGAGGCCATCCAATTTCCTCGCCGAAGTTCACAGCAACCGCCGCCGTTCGTCGATGATTCCGGCCACCGTAGCCGTCCTCTCCGCCCCCTTTTTGCCCCCTTCCATTCCCCTCCTCCTTGCGCATCTCACTGTGGTTTTGTTCGCGTTTTTGCTACTGCAAATCAAGGACGCAGAGCTCGGCTGCGTCTAGCCGGAGTCGGGATCCCCTCCGTCAGCTCGGCGCCAGTGCTCCCGGAAACGAGCAACCGCGTCGTGGCCACCTCCGAGTCCGCCGTGCCGCGCCGGTCCTCGTCGTGTGCTTCCCCAGCCTCGGGAACCCCTGCATCGTCGGCGCCGGTCGTCATCCGCAAGCTCCGCCGCCGCGCGGCCATTTTCCGGTGACTACTCCGGCGACCAGGTAACCCTAGCACCCCCACCGTCCGATCTACATCGTACGCGTAGGATAGACCCACTTACCGAACCGGTACCAGCCAACCACAGCGCGCCGCGTGTCGCCCAGTCAGCGCGCGTTATGTCCTTATCCGTCGCCCAGCGCAGCGCGTAAACGGCCCAGGCCACTCCCTGTCTGCTGCACCGCGCGACAGATAACCATCTGAGCCCAGCCCGTCTCTAATTTTTAATTCCAAATAAAAATAGAAAAATAATTTTACAGAAAAGTCCCTGCATCTTAGATCTATCATATCTTTTCAACCACTTAGCCAAATTTAGAAATCTTGGACTTTTTGAAAAGCCCCTGACATCTAGAAACTTTTGGCACTGGCCAAATTCAAATTTGACAAACTTAAAATTGTTCAATTTCAAATATGCTTGTTTGATGAAATTTGGCATAATTCAAATTCTACAAATCCAAAAATTGTAAATAAAATATATTTGGAAACCTTAGGATGTGTACTTTCATATCCCCTGTCCCAAAATAATTGTTGATCAAATTAAAATTGAATTTAGAATTAATTGGAATATTTGAGTAATTTTGACATAGATTTAATTCTGTAAATAATTTCAATATAGTTCCTTTTGCAAAATTGTTCCATTTGACAACCTTGGACCAGAAAAACCTTGCCCAACCATTTTGGACACTCTTTAACCATGGACATATGTTTTTGACCAAAAACCCAACATAGTGGTATCCATTATCACCATGTCTTAGAAATTTGTTACCATCATCTACTCTTTGATGTTATGGCTATTTTGGAGCCAAGAACCAGTACCTAGTATGTGTAAATCACATACAATACCAAGTGGTAAACCTTAGACCCTAGCACCTTTGCTTTCTATCTACTTCTCCATTCTCCCATTCTTGCTTCAAGAATTCACCAAGTCAGCAAAATGGAGATCAAGACTCAAGCACAATATCAACTTGGTGGCAACATGAAGAGCTACAAGGAAGATCAATGAAGAAGTTTTGAAGAAAATACTTGGAATCCACACCTAGAAGAAACTCAAGGAAATACAAGTGTGAAGAAATTCAGAAGAAAGCATCTCCCTCTCTCTTTCTATCCTTCTTCTTAAATTTTCTTTCAAATTAACTTAGTGGTATTTGTGCCCATCCCATACCTAAACCAAGTAGTGAAGATCATGAAGATTTATCAAGTACAAGAGAAGCTTCACAACAAGGAGGAAACTATAATAGAAACATGAAGATGAACTTCAAGAAGACAAGCATGTGAAGAATAGAAGCAATCCATACAAGTTGAAGAATAACAAGTTGTTTTTGTCCAACCAATTACCCAAAATGGAAAACCCAAGACTTAGTAATATTTTACCTTTGATGATGAAGTTAGTAGACCTACCCTAGCCACAATGGAAAATACTAACGTAGTCACTCAAATATTTTTGAAGGTGAATATGACCAAGTGCTTGCATGTATTACTTTAGTTGAAAAAGTAATGTGTTTATTCTTAGTGAACTCTTGGAACTTCCTCGACAAGTATGGTTATAATAAAGTTAGATCACATCAAACTCAACATAGTCCTTCCCAAGTAAACCATTGGAATTTCCTTAACAAGAATGAGACCACTAGAGAATGAATCTTTCAACTCAAACCTAGACCTTGCCCTAACCAACTTGGTTGAGCCCCTTTTGATGTGTTAGTTTCTATGTATGTTTTCTACACTTGTATGTTTGTTTGTTAGGATGCTTGTTTATTTGGTTTTGTGTTGTCAATGAATAGATTATACGGAGAGCAACGATCTTTTGTGAAGAGAGTGTGATATCTTCACCAACTTCAACAAGGCAAGTAACACACCATCAACTACCCATTATTTTCTATATGCATTAGTTGATTTTAAGTAGTATGCATGATAGGAAATTTTACTAAGTTATACTATGCTATGCTATTATCCTAGTAGTGTGTAGCCATCCCTTTTACCTTGTTATTTTGATAGCCTTAGAATTTACTAGGTGCTATGCAATGTTACAAATTGTTTTACTAGATGTTGAGGAAAAATCCTAAGTATAACTAATGAATGAACCACCTGGGTGGAAGTGGTAAGACTGGGTTATGTTGAGTGTTTCCTCAGGGCCCTTATCTAAGGGTTATTCCACTTGAGGTTGTCACTTGCGGATGGCCACCCAGGAACAAAGAGATTACTATGTCCTTCTAAGTTTAGTAGCTTCCCGTGCAGCCTTTAGTCATATGGGCTCTGTCTTGATCAACTAAGTTGAATGAACTCACTAGGCTTACAAGCAGATGTAGCATAATTATAGGTGGAACGGGTAAGCCAAACGGTGGTGGAATTTCTTCTGAAAGATCTCGTCTCAATCTTCTCCTTTCCTTAATGCACTCAGGGTGTATAGGATGTTTGGGCTGATTTGAGTCTGAAGGTGAAAGTGCACAAACTCTGCAGAGTCAACAAACTAAGATCTTAGCCGTGTCCCCGGTTATGGACAATTATGAGCAGCTGGACAAGGATTGACGGAAGAATCTCATCACCAATTTCAATAAGTAAAATTTGACCAAGTGAACAGTATTGTGGTGCTTGGATCTTACTCCAATGTTGCCACCCCTTTGAAAAGAAAAGTTTCTTTTACAAAAGAGATAGGACAAAATTGGCTTTATGCAAACTTAGCCAAAACTCCACTCAGCCAAATGAGCATGTAGTATTAGTCTTGCCATATATATCCACCATAGTGTTACTTGCCAATACATTAAATTGTATTGACTCCCTTGTGGCTGCATATTCCATATTGCAGATATTTCTGAAGACGAGTGAGGATTTCGTTTAGGATCTCGAGACTATCGCCAACATGTTTTGCCTGTGGCACATGAAGAAGATGGGCTCAATGTTGTACTATGTTTTCCGCTGTATTTCTTTGTTTTCTACTAGTCTTCTAAGACTATGCAAGTTGTAATACTATTTTGTAAAGACTGGATCATGCGATGTAATAGAATTTGATGCATTTGCATGATATTTCATTTTGTACTGTGGTGCTAGCAATTGATCCAGGGACTAGCACAATAACACAGGTATTCCATCTTTATTAAAAGTTGGGATGCTACAAAATGGTATCAGATCATTGTGTTGCCGGTAGGATTCGAGACCCTAAGTTTGGAAAAGGCCCTAGGATTGAAAATTTTCTATGTTCAAACTTTCTAGAAACAAAACAATCATCTTAATCTTTCTCATATCCTCTCATCTATTGTTCACCTTCAAAATTTCCTAGATGACCTACCTCTTCAATACCATCAAGGCAAGATTGATGATGACAATACCAAGAAGTGCAAGGAGTATTTTCACCATATGAAGCCCTACACTCAAGATTTTTGAAGAATTTGAAGAAGAACATAGACTTCCCAACAATCAAGAACACCTCAAGACATGGAGAGAAGAATATGAAGAAAAGCTCAAGAGGATATAGATGAGACCACCAATCTAGTTACTTGGTTAGAACAACGTTAACGTGTTAGTGTATTGATCATACCAATGAGTGTGGTATGACAATATTAGTTGTTTTAAAAAAACCTTGTTGTTTGGTGTGAAGATTGTTTGTTATGTGTTGTTTGTAAGATGAGTTTCCTTGATCTGCTGTGTTTGGATAGGAACCTTCTTAGATCCTTTCTAACCTTTACTCATCTTCCCTAAAACCTCAAAACAGATGCCTAGCCATAATGCCAACAACCCGGAGAACTCAATAGCAATGCAGATGCTACTAGAAGCTCAAACCCAGCTGATACAACTGATGACCCAGAACCAAGCAAACAACCCCAATATGGAGTTAACACCAGGAATGCAACAAGTGTTAGATACCCAATCCCAGATAGTGCACATGATGTCCCAAAGCATGACCAATAGTGGAAACAATCAACCCTTGGTAGCTAGAGATAACCAGGAGATAGAAGAAGAAATGTTTTCAACACCCAAAGCCTGCAAATCTTGTGGTGAGATAGGACACTATTCCAAAGATTGTCCTGATGAGTGGCCCCATGGTGATGCAAACAACTCAACAGAAGGATACTTCACTCAAGTTACTTGTTTTCTGTGTGAAGGAACAACACATGTTCCAACACAATGTACACTTTACCCCATGGTACAACAAGTTGGACAACAAGCCAAAATGGAAATGCTTAGTGAAATCCAAGAGAACTTAGGAAAACCAGATGTGAAGGGAAAACACAAGCTGGATACTTTTCAGATGGACCATGTCAAGATAGATACTGGAGCCAAGACTACACCACATCCATATTCATCCAAACACTCCACCAAGAATTGTTATTGTTGTGAAGAAGATGGACATTTATCCAGGAATTGTCCCAACAAGAAACCCAGACTTTCAACCAACATAGTTGAGTATACTGGGCAGCAGTATGAAGATATGATGGCCAATTTAACTCCACCAAGGAAGAAGAAGAAACTTCAGAAGAACCCCAATCCTGTCTATAGAGACATCAGCCAAGTGACATGCTTCAAATGCAGAGATAAAGGACACTATGCAAATGGATTCCCTCAAAGGGAGAAGGAAGGAAACATGACTTTCTGAAAGAAGGAATCTTAGGCAAAGTTTCATGTTGAAAATAAATTTATTTTCCCTAGGAGTTCTTCCAGTGTAATAAACCACAATGAATGTCTGAGAAATGTGTTCCCATTATAATGAGATGATGTTGTGAAATCCTCTCAACTTGATCTTTTGATTGACCCAAAGAGTGACCCCTCAGTAGTTCAACAGACCTATGTTGGTCTACACCTCTACCACAGAGGAAAGATCTACTCAAGCTAATTTAGAATCAATCTACACTCCAATCCTATGAAAATAGACTACCCACAAAAGTTTCTTTTAAGGGTGGTAGCCACCAAGTTTGTTCTGGAACCCAGTTACCCAAATCTTTCTTTCCAGTCTTCCCAAATCTCGGGACGAGATTTCTTTTAAGGGTGGTAGTCTGTAACATCCCTGATTTTTGGAAAGTCCAAAAATCACTAAAAATTGAAACTTTTTGTTTTCATGTCATGCAAGTCACCAAAAAACCAAATGAGATGCAAGAAACAAAAGAAAACAATACACATTTCAATGAAATTGAAATTAAGAATCCATTATACCTCTATTCCATAAACCCTAAAGTCTTTTCAAAATAAATAATTCTACCTAAAGAAAATATTCTTCTTAAGCAAACCCTTATTCCAAACATGTTTTCAAATCAACTAACATTTTTGAAAATGGTTATGATAATTAAAAACCAGAGATTTACTATCTCTAATATTTTCTCCTTGTCTCCAAGAAAATATTTCACTATTATTGATAACCCCAAAATAGATATAAGTTGGATCCTTGTTTTCCAAGTGTTAATTCAATCAACAAAATAATATAGTGCTATGGAAATAAATTGTTTATTAAAAACAAGTAAGATACTTTGAGAAAACAATGTTTTCATTTGGGAAAACAACATATTCATTTGGGGAAACCTTTCTGCTTTTACTAAACCCCATTTCCAAATTTATTAAATAATTCTCTATGTTTGAAATATAACAAAAGGATACTAATTGTGGTTTCACTAATATGTTGAAAATATACAATATGAAAGTTCCTAAAAGGGTCTTAGAAAACCATAGTTGAACCATAGAAAATATTTCTAAAAATTGTTTTAATTAATGTTTTCTATTAAGTGACTATCATTGTTTCTTCATATTTTAAAATCATAAAATATGAAAACCATTAAAAAAAAGATTTTGGAAAATGTCATTTGATCACATTGATGTCTCTGATATTTTATTCAACCAATAATTTTCATTTATATAATTGATATTTTTAAAATGGCATTAATATGCTATTAGTGAAATCATTCTTATTTCAAAATATAAAATAGCAACACAAGTGTAAATGATTTTCAAAAATGATATTTGACTTATATAATGTCTCTTTATTTTTATAAAACCCTTTCTCAAAATTAAATTTGAATTTTCTATTAAAAATGCTATTAAGTCACTTTTAATGAATTATTCAAATTTCATAATTCAAAAATGTAATATGTTGAAAAGTTTATAAAAATGGTATTGTTAGAAAGTATTTCAAATATTGTGAATTTAGAATTTTATTCCATGTCATTTGGATGATTTAAACATAAGTTATGATTTAATTGAGTAAACAGAAATAAAAAGAAAAAGAAAAAGGGGTGATGACGTCAGAATGACGTCACCCGTCATCAACCTCCGGAAACGGCAGGAGAGCGTTTTCTCCCGAGATTTCGCGTGTTGATTGCTCGCAGTTAAGAGCGCTATTGATTTCCTCCTTCATGTCTCCTTAAAGGCCACGATCTCCTCCACATTTCCCCTACCCTGCCTCTCCGGATTGTGCCCCGAGGCCATCCAATTTCCTCGCCGAAGTTCACAGCAACCGCCGCCGTTCGTCGATGATTCCGGCCACCGTAGCCGTCCTCTCCGCCCCCTTTTTGCCCCCTTCCATGCCCCTCCTCCTTGCGCATCTCACTGTGGTTTTGTTCGCGTTTTTGCTACTGCAAATCAAGGACGCAGAGCTCGGCTGCGTCTAGCCGGAGTCGGGATCCCCTCCGTCAGCTCGACGCCAGTGCTCCCGGAAACGAGCAACCGCGTCGTGGCCACCTCCGAGTCCGCCGTGCCGCGCCGGTCCTCGTCGTGTGCTTCCCCAGCCTCGGGAACCCCTGCATCGTCGGCGCCGTTCGTCATCCGCAAGCTCCGCCGCCGCGCGGCCATTTTCCGGTGACTACTCCGGCGACCAGGTAACCCTAGCACCCCCACCGTCCGATCTACATCGTACGCGTAGGATAGACCCACTTACCGAACCGGTACCAGCCAACCACAGCGCGCCGCGTGTCGCCCAGTCAGCGCGCGTTATGTCCTTATCCGTCGCCCAGCGCAGCGAGTAAACGGCCCAGGCCACTCCCTGTCTGCTGCACCGCGCGACAGATAACCATCTGAGCCCAGCCCGTCTCTAATTTTTAATTCCGAATAAAAATAGAAAAATAATTTTACAGAAAAGTCCCTGCATCTTAGATCTATCATATCTTTTCAACCACTTAGCCAAATTTAGAAATCTTGGACTTTTTGAAAAGCCCCTGACATCTAGAAACTTTTGGCACTGGCCAAATTCAAATTTGACAAACTTAAAATTGTTCAATTTCAAATATGCTTGTTTGATGAAATTTGGCATAATTCAAATTCTACAAATCCAAAAATTGTAAATAAAATATATTTGGAAACCTTAGGATGTGTACTTTCATATCCCCTGTCCCAAAATAATTGTTGATCAAATTAAAATTGAATTTAGAATTAATTGGAATATTTGAGTAATTTTGACATAGATTTAATTCTATAAATAATTTCAATATAGTTCCTTTTGCAAAATTGTTCCATTTGACAACCTTGGACCAGAAAAACCTTGCCCAACCATTTTGGACACTCTTTAACCATGGACATATGTTTTTGACCAAAAACCCAACATAGTGGTATCCATTATCACCATGTCTTAGAAATTTGTTACCATCATCTACTCTTTGATGTTATGGCTATTTTGGAGCCAAGAACCAGTACCTAGTATGTGTAAATCACATACAATACCAAGTGGTAAACCTTAGACCCTAGCACCTTTGCTTTCTATCTACTTCTCCATTCTCCCATTCTTGCTTCAAGAATTCACCAAGTCAGCAAAATGGAGATCAAGACTCAAGCACAATATCAACTTGGTGGCAACATGAAGAGCTACAAGGAAGATCAATGAAGAAGTTTTGAAGAAAATACTTGGAATCCACACCTAGAAGAAACTCAAGGAAATACAAGTGTGAAGAAATTCAGAAGAAAGCATCTCCCTCTCTCTTTCTATCCTTCTTCTTAAATTTTCTTTCAAATTAACTTAGTGGTATTTGTGCCCATCCCATACCTAAACCAAGTAGTGAAGATCATGAAGATTTATCAAGTACAAGAGAAGCTTCACAACAAGGAGGAAACTATAATAGAAACATGAAGATGAACTTCAAGAAGACAAGCATGTGAAGAATAGAAGCAATCCATACAAGTTGAAGAATAACAAGTTGTTTTTGTCCAACCAATTACCCAAAATGGAAAACCCAAGACTTATTAATATTTTACCTTTGATGATGAAGTTAGTAGACCTACCCTAGCCACAATGGAAAATACTAACATAGTCACTCAAATATTTTTGAAGGTGAATATGACCAAGTGCTTGCATGTATTACTTTAGTTGAAAAAGTAATGTGTTTATTCTTAGTGAACTCTTGGAACTTCCTCGACAAGTATGGTTATAATAAAGTTAGATCACATCAAACTCAACATAGTCCTTCCCAAGTAAACCATTGGAATTTCCTTAACAAGAATGAGACCACTAGAGAATGAATCTTTCAACTCAAACCTAGACCTTGCCCTAACCAACTTGGTTGAGCCCCTTTTGATGTGTTAGTTTCTATGTATGTTTTCTACACTTGTATGTTTGTTTGTTAGGATGCTTGTTTATTTGGTTTTGTGTTGTCAATGAATAGATTATACGGAGAGCAACGATCTTTTGTGAAGAGAGTGTGATATCTTCACCAACTTCAACAAGGCAAGTAACACACCATCAACTACCCATTATTTTCTATATGCATTAGTTGATTTTAAGTAGTATGCATGATAGGAAATTTTACTAAGTTATACTATGCTATGCTATTATCCTAGTAGTGTGTAGCCATCCCTTTTACCTTGTTATTTTGATAGCCTTAGAATTTACTAGGTGCTATGCAATGTTACAAATTGTTTTACTAGATGTTGAGGAAAAATCCTAAGTATAACTAATGAATGAACCACCTGGGTGGAAGTGGTAAGACTGGGTTATGTTGAGTGTTTCCTCAGGGCCCTTATCTAAGGGTTATTCCACTTGAGGTTGTCACTTGCGGATGGCCACCCAGGAACAAAGAGATTACTATGTCCTTCTAAGTTTAGTAGCTTCCCGTGCAACCTTTAGTCATATGGGCTCTGTCTTGATCAACTAAGTTGAATGAACTCACTAGGCTTACAAGCAGATGTAGCATAATTATAGGTGGAACGGGTAAGCCAAACGGTGGTGGAATTTCTTCTGAAAGATCTCGTCTCAATCTTCTCCTTTCCTTAATGCACTCAGGGTGTATAGGATGCTTGGGCTGATTTGAGTCTGAAGGTGAAAGTGCACAAACTCTGCAGAGTCAACAAACTAAGATCTTAGCCGTGTCCCCGGTTATGGACAATTATGAGCAGCTGGACAAGGATTGACGGAAGAATCTCATCACCAATTTCAATAAGTAAAATTTGACCAAGTGAACAGTATTGTGGTGCTTGGATCTTACTCCAATGTTGCCACCCCTTTGAAAAGAAAAGTTTCTTTTACAAAAGAGATAGGACAAAATTGGCTTTATGCAAACTTAGCCAAAACTCCACTCAGCCAAATGAGCATGTAGTATTAGTCTTGCCACATATATCCACCATAGTGTTACTTGCCAATACATTAAATTGTATTGACTCCCTTGTGGCTGCATATTCCATATTGCAGATATTTCTGAAGACGAGTGAGGATTTCGTTTAGGATCTCGAGACTATCGCCAACATGTTTTGCCTGTGGCACATGAAGAAGATGGGCTCAATGTTGTACTATGTTTTCCGCTGTATTTCTTTGTTTTCTGCTAGTCTTCTAAGACTATGCAAGTTGTAATACTATTTTGTAAAGACTGGATCATGCGATGTAATAGAATTTGATGCATTTGCATGATATTTCATTTTGTACTGTGGTGCTAGCAATTGATCCAGGGACTAGCACAATAACACAGGTATTCCATCTTTATTAAAAGTTGGGATGCTACATAGAGCCAATCAGATATTACCACGTGGCCAACCTTATCCACAGAGTTTCTGTTTAATTTTTCCGAATATATTTTATTTGGCACTTTTGCAGAATGGCCCCTAAAATTTCAAATCATCATAACTTTTAAACCACAATGCCAAATTTGATAAACTTGGACATTTTGAAATCAGCAAAAAAACTAGAAACTTTTGGCACTATCCAAATTCAAATTTTACAAACTTAAATTGGTCGAAATTTAAATATGCTTGTTCAATGAATTCTGGCATAATTAAAATTCTATAAATCCAAAAATTGCAAATAAAATATTTTTGGAATCCTTAGGATGTGTACTTTCATACCTCTGTCCCAAAATAATAATTGAACCAATTAAAATGGATTCTAGAATTTAAATAGCCATTTTAGTATTTTGCACTTAGTTTTAATTCTATAAATAATTTTAATTAGTTTTCTTCTAGAAAATTGTTCCATTTAGTAACCTTAGACCAGAAAAACCAGTACCCAAACTAAATGTGACCATAGAACCCATTCCATGTAATCCTTGCCATATAAACCATCCATAGTAGTCAACCTTTATAAATTAAGTGTTGTTTGATGAAACCCTTTTTACGAAAATTGTGGTATGATAATTTTGATCAAAACCAACACCCGTTTTATGTTAACCACATGTGAAAATAACTTTTGGACCAGAAACCTATAACCCAAAACCCTTTGTAAATTTACAAGCCATATTGTAAATTGCTTCAACCCTACTAACCGAAGTCATGAAATGAATCATGTTGATCATGATTTGTTTTCTAAAACCCTTAGACCAAACCCTTGTGTGATAATTGTGACCAAGACCAACCCTAGGACCTTTGAAACAAGTTTGTTTTGTCATTGTGGAAATCCTGACCTAAATCATCTTAATTCCTTTTGTACATTGAATTAAGTGTTAAACCCTAAATCATATCACATCCACTTCTTTTGTATATTGAGTTAAGTGATATCCCTTGACAACCCTTCACCACCAATGTCAAATCCCATGAACAAACACTTAGTTCCTTTTGCATATTGAATTATGTGTCAAAACCTTGTCCATGTTAACACCAATAGGGTTGAACGGACAACGACGTCGCCTAGAGGGGGGGGGGTGAATAGGCGATTAAAACTTTTCCGGTTAATGCTTACTAAATGCGGAAATAAACTAGGTGTTTAAATTAACAAGAATACAACCTAAATATTCTAGGGTAAACTAGATGAACAAACAACTTATGCTAAGCAAGACAAGTAACAAGGTGATAGAAAGATATATAACTTCAAGCTCGAAGGCTATCACAATGTAAATTGCATAACTAAAAAGCTCGGGTATAGAAATAACCGAGGCACACGGAGACGAAGATGTATTCCCGAGTTCCTCCCACAAAGGGGAGTACGTCTCGTTGGAGGGGTGTGAGCTCACCACGAAGGCCTACTCAACGCCACAAAGGCCTCACCCTATTCTCCGATGAACCTCGCCACAAAGGCCTAGTTCACATTCCACTATTGGCAACTTTCAAACCCGAGGCACGCATCCACAACTCAATTGGAGGCTCTCGGTGTCACCACAATCTTGGGGCACACATCCACAACTCAATTGGAGGCTCCCAAGAACACCACAAGTCGTCTAGGGTCCAAGACCCAAGAGTAACAAGCTCACAAACTTTCAACTTCCACGAATCCTCGTGGAGAGAGCAAACCGATGCAACCGATCCAAAAGGCAAGAGCACAAGTGCTCAAATCCTTCACTCTCAAATTCCAACAAAGCAACAAATGCTTATGGGGGAATAAGAGAGGAAGAACAATAGAGGAGAAACACCAATAACTCCAAGATCAAGATCTACTAAGTTTCCCTCACTAAGAAGGAAGATGGATTGGTGGAAATGTAGATATAGATCTCCTCTACCTTCTCCCTCAAAGATACGCAAGAATCATAGGAGGGATTGGGAGAGGGGCAAGCTTTCCAAGGTCAACAATGGTGGGGGAGAGGGAGAAAAACAAGCTTAGAAGACTTGGGGACCAATGGGGAAGAAAGCCCCCTTAAATAGGTCCCCTCAAAAACTAGCCGTTTTGTGTGCAGTCTGAGCAGGATATTTCGAAATATCCGGTTCAAAACTGAACAGGAATATCCGGTCCGAAGTGAATAATCCGGTCCAAATAATCCGGTTCACTTCTGTGAGAAATATGGTCCAAAAACTGCCCAAACCGGAATATCCTGTATGGCCCGAATAATCCGGTTCAAATAATCCGGTTCACAACTGAAAGTTTAGACTCCGGTCCTTAGACGTTTTCGAGCAAGTGGAGGGACAGATGCCAACCGGATATTCCGGTTCAAACTTGAACCGGAATATCCCCCCCCCCCGCAAAACTAACAAAAACAACAACACGAAAACTGCAATAACTTTTTCATCCGGACTCCGTTTTTTGATGATCTTGGGCTCGTTGAAATCACCACAACGAGCACTACAATAATATGCATAGAAACATCATTGTCCAGCAATGAAAGATAAAACTAAATGGGGAAAGGTTTTGGACCTCTCAAATAGGAACACCCGGTAAAACTCCCAACAC
Organism: Alopecurus myosuroides; assembly: GCA_028641055.1. Taxonomy (NCBI): domain Eukaryota; kingdom Viridiplantae; phylum Streptophyta; class Magnoliopsida; order Poales; family Poaceae; genus Alopecurus; species Alopecurus myosuroides. The sequence continues at coordinate 536,042,967 of CM054057.1, forward strand.
GAAAACTCACATAACTTTTGCGAATGAACTCCGAATTAGGTGAGTGCAAATGAATTGGAAAGATAACAGCAAGGAGTATCCAAATAACAAGTGAAAATATTGATACCTCAAAGTATGGAGAAGTTACCACACATGGAAGGTGTGGGAACATTCTCAAAGACGAACGGAATATTTTCACCACCGAAAACGCAACAAGTTTTTCTTACGAAATCCGTTTTCGAGAAACCAAGGCTTGTCATGAAGATCACGACAAGCACTAAAACCCAAAGGAGACAAAAGCCAAATAAGAGCCAAGAAAGATGATATGCAAAGTATGCAAAGGTTTGAGCTCTCCATAACGATTCGATCGAGTTACTCACTTGAGAGCCCCTCTTGATAGTACGACTATCTATCCTATAACCCGGTCTCCCAAAGACACGAGACCAGTAAAATAGAAAACCTATCAAGATTATAGCTTTGCCTTGAGCATTCCACTTGAGCTAGATGATGACGATCTTGACTCTCTCAAGTTGGATCTTCTTTCTTGATTGCGCTTGCTAGCACAAACTCCGCTTGATGAAGACTTGCAAGTTGCTCCCCCAAACACCATTATGGGAGAGACTAGCTCCCCCATACACCATTATGGGAGAGACCCTTCGGCAAATCTTCACAAGGCCACAATCTCCAAAAGGGTGGCAAGAATCAAGCATAGGATATCTTCTAGATGCTTCACTTGAGCTTCCACGTCAAGCTAGATGACAAACACCGCTTGACGACGACATAGACCATGGGCTATATGAAATCTTCCTTTTGGTTCATGCCCATGGAAAGATACCTAACCACACATACAGATGCGACACACACATATCATGGGTTAGTTCACAATGCTAATTTGACAATTGCTTACCATACCATGAGATACACAATCCCACTTGGTACAACTTGTAGCTTTGTGTGTTGATCGCTTTCTTGATCAACCTTGTATATTTGCTTATCACTTCTAAAGATGATGTCTTGAAGATGATAATGAAAGATCACCTAATCCTTTTCTTCAAGACATACTAGCAATAAGCTCAACTCAAACCATGACCATTCTTCATATAAATCCATGAGAATAACAATGGCCATCAAGGAAGCTAATAGAGTTCAACACATGAACTCCATTATTTCCTATGGACAAGATCTACAAGGATAACTCAATGCAAACATTAGTACATAAAGGATTGTCATTAATTACCAAAACCACATATGGGGGAACCATGCGCTTTCAATCTCCCCCATTTTGGTAATTGATGACAATCCCTCTTTACGAGGGTTTATATGATGAATAAAGCAAACATGCTAAACAAGAGCAAGGATGCAATAGCATGGAAAGGAAAATGCTTAAGAACGAAACTAAAGCATAAACCAAATTCCCTTAAACCCTCTAAACTTCTCCCCCATTGGCATCCATTGCCGAAATGGGCAAAAAGATTAGAAGGCCAATATAGTAAGAGCTCCCCCATAGTGTATGCATTCCTCATGATATGAGTGAAATCAAGTGCATATCTCCAACTATGAATAGATGGAGGGAGATCAAACTATATTGAGGATCCAAAGATTTACAAGAAAAATCAAATTGAAGGATACTTTCACAAAGAAGCAACCAACCACAAGGATCCAAAAAACCGATTGACCAACATCAATATTTTGATAGGATCAACCAAGTGTTCTAGAAAATTAAGAGGGAACTCCCCAAGGTACATGCACAATGTTAGATTTGAATTACTATATAGTGTGCACAACATGGAATCATCACTCCCTTCTAGATAATTTTGAACACTAGCAAGTGCAAGCGAATAGATTGGAAAAGAATCAAAGCAACTTGCAAACAAACAAAAGTTGAGCAATGAAGATCAAGAAGTGACAAAAAAAGACTTACTCAACCGAAATAGATGCGTGTGACAAGGAAAAACATTTTTAGGAGACTAATAGGATGATAGAATCATCAACATAGTCTTTCAATATAGGAGGCACATAGTGCATATCATGTCTTTCCCATACACACAAACCATCAAATGATAAAACACATAGGTCCACAAGCTTATTAAGATGCGAAAGGAATACCAAACAAAAGCAAAGCTTGTGACTTTTAGGAACCACCGAGGAATATAAAGCAATAAAAAGTGGTCACTAAAGAAATAGAATATCAATTAAAGATGTAACTATTATCGTGTGTATAAGTTTCTAAGTGGACAACAATCACAAAGATATATATCCACAAAGAAACATGCACACACAAAATAGGTACAAAGGTGAAGAACATGATATCCAAGAGAGGTTCATTAATATACCAATAAGATTTTTGCTTGAAAGCAAAGCACTAAGCTTAGTTTAATCTTAAGGGGATATAGATGAACACACAAAACTCATCAAAGCATCACAAATATCACAAGGGAAAAGTGATAGTTGGAATGCTTCGAGAAAGGTAACGCATATCACAAAAGATTCAAATGGTTTTTGAGAATTCATCAATATTTCATATGAGAGACTTCAACAAGAAGTTGCTAGATTAAACTACTTGGGATTGGTGAATCATGGAAATGAATATAAATATCCCCTTAGTATGTAATCATCCCGGCTTACTCATGGTTGCAATAAAGATGTTTTTGATAAGACATTTGCAAGAACCAAAATAAATGCAACAAAGGGAAATCATGCAAAGAAGCAACCTACACAAGGTTGAAAGCTAGAAATGTATGCATGAGATAGATACTAGTTACCGAGACGGCATTGGTGATGAAGAGGATGCGAGTTTGAAAATCATCGTAGCTTGACTCCTATAAAACCATGTTGAGAACACCTTCCTTATGAATGGAGCAAGCAACCAATGTATCTCCATTGTACCTAAAAACAAAATTCAAGTACAAAATGGTACCCAAACTCATTGGGTCCAAGTAGTTAGAACAACTACAATACATAGGACAAACTCCAAGTAAATATGTGCATATTAATATGAATTTGAATTTCATGCACATCTTAGCCATTTAGGATTTGATGGAGTTTATCCTATATATTGGATCAACGAAAGTAAGAATGCCAAAAGATATACATAGTAAATATGCATGCACACAACTTTCGAGAACCAAAACAAGATACAAATTGGACAAAGAACTAATTAAACCAAGAAGCCACTCACAAGAGTGAAAAGAAAGAGAATTGTCCAAAATACATCAAGACCCAAATCAACACATGATTGAGGAAACAAACATAGAGAGGATACCAAAAAAACATAAAAGAGTGAACAAACCCTCTACACTTTTCATGATAGCACACAAAGTACCAAGACGAAAAGTGTTTGTCTTCCAAAGATACAAGTCATTGGGATAACAAACAAATTTAAAGACAACAAGTGTTCAAACGAATATAGGATAGTTCTTCCATTAATAGTGCATTATTTATGATCTTGCATTTGAATACAAAATGCACACAATGGAATCATTACTCTCCATATATATTATTCAAACACTAGTCATGTTTAAATAAAAACAAATAGATGCAATACCAATTTAAGGAATGGTGATCTACTCAATGTAGGATAGCTTCCCCAAGAATAGTGCAACCCAAAGAAGTATGACTTTGAACACAAGTGCACAAGTATGGGATCATTGCTTTTCCTAACTCAAGAAAGCATAAAACAAATTTTGAGTAGAGCAAGGAAGACACAAAGGAGTTTGAACCAAACAAAATCCTTGGCAAGAAACAAGGCAATATTAGAGCAATGGCCAAGGTAAATATGATCAATAAACTTACCACAAATTATTATAACTTGTCAAAGACAAGAGATGTATGGAGATATTTCTCGGTGGTAGATTTGTTCACAATCATATTCACAAAACATAAGCATGTGGTAAAAGAAAGGAACAATAAAAAAACATGCTTAGGAACAGATTCTTGAAGGCTACAAACAAAACCCGAAAAGCAAGGCAACAAGAACTCTCAAACAAACAAGATACCAAAGAAGAGAGACACAAGATATTTTAAGTAGATATGGAACTTGTTTGAGCAACATGCCACTTGGGAACAAGATAACTAGAATATCAACTCTAGGTGGCAATACCTCACATGTTCACATTTTCTAGGCTTGTAATATGCACATAGCTTATTACTCCCCCATAATGTGATAATCCATTGAAATCAACAAGAGGCAAAAATAAATACAACAAGAGAAAGTTAATGGACATTAGAATTTGAATTTCTCATGAGGAAGACATACCATATAGAGACAAGATAATATTGATATATCAACACTAAGTGGTATTCCTTATGTACACACATTTTAGGATAGTAAAGTGCAAAGCATATTACTCCCCCAAAATGGGATAGTCCATTAATCTCCCAAAGAGACAACTAAGATAAGCAATGAAAGCAATGAAGGCTCAACACAAAGAACACAAGTACATGGAGTGCAAACCAACAAACATAACTAGATTACTCAAGATAGGTAAGTAGGAAGCACAACATATACAAACACATGCTAGAAACAAAACTAACATATGCAAGGGAGCAAGCAACTTTCAATGTATATAGAATTAAATACAAGTTACCGCTTGGAGGAACATTGGGTAAGATATATATATAATCCAAGTGACTTGGCATGAGGAAATATAATTGATGAAGATCCCTTAATTCTTCATAAAAATATCCAAGTCTCCAATGCCCTCCAACACCACCTATTGATCAAGTTTGAGCTTGTTGGTCCCCAACCAAGTTGGGTCCTAAGAGGTTAGTCACAATAGGTTTGGCAACCCAAATGGTTCTTTTCTTGACACCACTTGGAGTACCAACATGCTTGGCAAACACATTTCCCACATTATCCTTTCGAATGGAATAAGCATTATCAACAAGGATAGGGTTGGATAATGTACCATTAGTGCATGAAGAAGCAAAGTGTCCCTTCTTGCGACAAAGGTAGCAACATCGACTCTTTTCCTTCTTCTCAATAGGCTTCTCAACAAGAGGAGCATTGGCTTGAGTCTTCTTAGGAGGTGGCCGTTGTTCAACTCGTGGTTGAGCATGAGATTGAACAAGAGGCCGCTTCCCTAGTTGCTTCTCACTAAGAGGCTTCTTCTTCAAAGGGAAAGATCTAACATGGTGCCCTTCAATCTTGCACTTGAAGCAAATAATCTTGGCCGGATCTTTGCCTTGTTCTTGGCCCTTCTTCTTGTCAATAATGGACTTGTTCTTGAGATTGGAGTTGAATCCAAGTCCACTCTTGTCATTGGGAAGTCTTCGCACTCTCAACATCTTGTCAAGTGTGGAACTCCCTTCATGACACTTTTCCAAGTCTTTCTTCAAAGAAGTGACTTGGGCCTTGAGCTCTTTATTTTCCTCTACATGGTTAGAAACAACACAAGAGCTAGAGGAAGTAGATGCTTCATTGTTAGAGCAACAAGGCAAGGAAAGCAATTCATCACAAGATGTAGAAACATTATGAGAGGATGAATTACTAATACGAGCACAAGTCAATATAGCATTAGTAGAAGATATTGTGCTAGTATCCACATGAGGATCACAAGATGTCACCTTTGTAGTGATAGCCTCAAGAGCTAATTTTAGCTTGGTATGGGATGCTAGAAGATCCTCATGAGAGCTAGATAGCTTTTCATGACTTTCTTCCAATTTCCCACACTTGCTAGTCATTAACTCAAGTTGAGCCCTTAGCTCAACATTCTCCTTCAAAATAGATGCTTCACAAGATGTGGAGTTAGTAGCACAAGCATCATTAGAAATAGAAGAAGATAACTTGGCAAGCTCATTATTTAACCTAGAGTTTTCCTCAATTAGATTAGCATTACCAACAACAAATTCAACCTTTTCATTTTTAAGCACTTTATATTTAGCATGGGTATGGTCACGTGCTTTAGTGAGATAGGCTATTTGTTCATTATAGAGCTCCTCAATAGATTCAAGTTTCTCCTCAAGAGTAACTCGGAGCTCATACTCTTCCTCAAGAGACATAGTGAGGGATGCCTTTTCATTGGCATCACTTCTTTCAATCTCACCTTTCTTTTCAATGATTTTAGCGCTATAAATAGCAAAAGCCAATATTTCACTAAAAGGAGTGATAGCTTTACTACCTTTAGGGAGATCAAGAAGAACCAACTCACCCTTCTCCATTAAAGAGTCTTCGTCCTCAAACTCTCCATAAAATATATCCTCATCCTCATCATCACAAGATGTAGTGGGTTCCAAAGGTGGAGATACCTTTGAATCCCTAGCCATAAGGCACATATGAGAAATGGATGGCGATGATGAAGATATACTAGAAGAGCCATTAAGGTCCATGTCTTGTTCCACAAAAAAGTGGGATTCCTCTACATTGTTAGCCACACAAGTACTAGAGGAAATGGAAGCATTATTTTCATGAAAACAAGACATAGGAAGCATATCATCATGAAATTTAGTTAAACAACTATTACATGATATGCAAGGACTATCAACACTAGCATGTATGGAATTTTGAGTGCTAGAAGATATTAAGTCCAAAGATAGATCATTGCAATGGGATAGAGATGAAGTATAGTCAATAGCAAATTCACTATCCACAATGCAATTTCTATCACCACTCACCATATCATTACCTTGTGACAAATCACATGTTGGTGGAGTGGAGAAAGATGTGAACTCATCACGGCCGGAAATGGATGGAGAACAATCATCCTCAATAATATTGGACACATCATATATATCTTGAAGTTTTGTCCATAGCTCATGAGCGTTCCGAAAAGGCTTGATTGATTCGATAACTACATCGCTCAAAAAGCACAAGAGACCATTAGATACAAGAGTATCGAGATAAGAGTTTTCCTTATCCTCTAAAGATAAATCTTGAGAATCCTTTGGAGGAGGAAAATCCATATCTACAATTCTCTTAACATACTTTGGACCCATGTCCGTAAGAAATTTAAGAATGCGAATTTTCCAAACATCAAAGTTTCTACCATAGAATATAAAAGCGGGATCATGTTCTATTTCTCTAAACGACATCGTACTCTCTAGGATGTAAAGCCTAATAAAGAGAGACGAGGCTCTGATACCAATTGAACGGACAACGACGTCGCCTAGAAGGGCGGGGGGGGGGGGTGAATAGGCGATTAAAACTTTTCCGGTTAATGCTTACTAAATGCGGAAATAAACTAGGTGTTTAAATTAACAAGCATACAACCTAAATATTCTAGGGTAAACTAGATGAACAAACAACTTATGCTAAGCAAGACAAGTAACAAGGTGATAGCAAGATATATAACTTCAAGCTCGAAGGCTATCACAATGTAAATTGCATAAGTAAAAAGCTCGGGTATAGAAATAACCGAGGCACACGGAGACGAAGATGTATTCCCGAATTCCTCCCACAAAGGGGAGTACATCTCGTTGGAGGGGTGTGAGCTCACCACGAAGGCCTACTCAACGCCACAAAGGCCTCACCCTATTCTCCAATGAACCTCGCCACAAAGGCCTAGTTCACCTTCCACTATTGGCAACCTTCAAACCCGAGGCACGCATCCACAACTCAATTGGAGGCTCTCGGTGTCACCACAATCTTGGGGCACACATCCACAACTCAATTGGAGGCTCCCAAGAACACCACAACTCGTCTAGGGTCCAAGACCCAAGAGTAACAAGCTCACAAACTTTCAACTTCCACGAATCCTCGTGGAGAGAGCAAACCGATGCAACCGATGCAAAAGGCAAGAGCACAAGTGCTCAAATCCTTCACTCTCAAATTCCAACAAAGCAACAAATGCTTATGGGGGAATAAGAGAGGAAGAACAATAGAGGAGAAACACCAATAACTCCAAGATCAAGATCTACTAAGTTTCCCTCACTAAGAAGGAAGATGGATTGGTGGAAATGTAGATCTAGATCTCCTCTACCTTCTCCCTCAAAGATATGCAAGAATCATAGGAGGGATTGGGAGAGGGGCAAGCTTTCCAAGGTCAACAATGGTGGGGGAGAGGGAGAAAAACAAGCTTAGAAGACTTGGGGACCAATGGGGAAGAAAGCCCCCTTAAATAGGTCCCCACAAAAACTAGTCGTTTTGTGTGCAGTCTGAGCAGAATATTTCGAAATATCCGGTTCAAAACTGAACAGGAATATCCGGTCCGACAGGAATATCCGGTCCGAAGTGAATAATCCGGTCCAAATAATCCGGTTCACTTCTGTGAGAAATATGGTCCGAAAACTGCCCAAACCGGAATATCCGGTATTCCCCGAATAATCCGGTTCAAATAATCCGGTTCACAACTGAAAGTTTAGACTCCGGTCCTTAGCCGTTTTCGAGCAAGTGGAGGGACAGATGCCAACCGGATATTCCGGTTCAAACTTGAACCGGAATATCCGCCCCCCGCAAAACTAACAAAAACAACAACACGAAAACTGCAATAACGTTTTCATCCGGACTCCGTTTTTGATGATCTTGGGCTCGTTGAAATCACCACAACGAGCACTACAATAATATGCATAGAAACATCATTGTACAGCAATGAAAGATAAAACCAAATGGGGAAAGGTTTTGGACCTCTCAAATAGGAACACCCGGTAAAACTTCCAACACGAAAACTCACATAACTTTTGCGAATGAACTCCGAATTAGGTGAGTGCAAATGCATTGGAAAGATAACAGCAAGGAGTATCCAAATAACAATTGAAAATATTGATACCTCAAAGTATGGAGAAGTTACCACACATGGAAGGTGTGGGAACATTCTCAAAGATGAACGGAATATTTTCACCACCGAAAACGCAACAAGTTTTTCTTACGAAATCCGTTTTCGAGAAACCAAGGCTTGTCATGAAGATCACGACAAGCACTAAAACCCAAAGGAGACAAAAGCCAAATAATAACCAAGAAAGATGATATGCAAAGTATGCAAAGGTTTGAGCTCTCCATAACGATTCGATCGAGTTACTCACTTGAGAGCCCCTCTTGATAGTACGACTATCTATCCTATAACCCGGTCTCCCAAAGACACGAGACCGGTAAAATAGAAAACCTATCAAGATTATAGCTTTGCCTTGAGCATTCCACTTGAGCTAGATGATGACGATCTTGACTCTCTCAAGTTGGATCTTCTTTCTTGATTGCGCTTGCTAGCACAAACTCCGCTTGATGAAGACTTGCAAGTTGCTCCCCCAAACACCATTATGGGAGAGACTAGCTCCCCCATACACCATTATGGGAGAGACCCTTCGGCAAATCTTCACAAGGCCACAATCTCCAAAAGGGTGGCAAGCATCAAGCATAGGATATCTTCTAGATGCTTCACTTGAGCTTCCACGTCAAGCTAGATGACAAACACCGCTTGACGACGACATAGACCATGGGCTATATGAAATCTTCCTTTTGGTTCATGCCCATGGAAAGATACCTAACCACACATAGAGATGCGACACACACATATCATGGGTTAGTTCACAATGCTAATTTGACAATTGCTTACCATACCATGAGATACACAATCCCACTTGGTACAACTTGTAGCTTTGTGTGTTGATCGCTTTCTTGATCAACCTTGTATCTTTGCTTCTCACTTCTAAAGATGATGTCTTGAAGATGATAATGAAAGATCACCTAATCCTTTTCTTCAAGACATACTAGCAATAAGCTCAACTCAAACCATGACCATTCTTCATATAAATCCATGAGAATAACAGTGGCCATCAAGGAAGCTAATAGAGTTCAACACATGAAATCCATTATTTCCTATGGACAAGATCTACAAGGATAACTCAATGCAAACATTAGTCCATAAAGGATTGTCATTAATTACCAAAACCACATATGGGGGAACCATGCGCTTTCACAAGTTGAATAACTTGTTATGCTTATGTATTGTATATTTTGTTCTATTTGTTTGTATGTTGGTGAATTGCTTGTTTATTGTTATTTATTTATATTGTTCAAATTTTGAAGAGAGTGTTTCTATACCAACTTCCACAAGGCAAGTGATGCTCATGTCTTACTTTTGTTTTCAAATGCATTAGTGTTTTCAGTAGTGTGCATGATATGTGATATTATTATTTTCCAAGTATATGCTATGCTTAGAGCACCTAGTAGTGTGTAGCCAAGATGAAACCCCTGCTAGGTACTAGTTTAGTTATGCTAGAATAATATCACAACTGCTGCTGCAATTTATTGGGTTGTGGTACTTTGAAAATTTAAATTTAACAACCCAATGAAACACCTGGGTGGATTGTAAATTGCTTGGATTATGTTGAGTGGCTACTCATGGCCATGTCCATGGTGGTTGTCACCTGGGTTACTCCCAGGTCCATGGATGTGGTGGTTGTCACCTGAGGGTACACTTGTGGATTGCCACCCAGGAATGAAGAGCTATGTAGGTCTTCAATGTATAGTTAGCTTCCAGTGCATCCTTGAGGTAATATGGGCTCTTCCAAGATTGAGTAAGTTGTGGGGGTTCATCCCGTTGTATGACATTGGGTGGTAGAATTTTAGGAGCGTCGAGTCATGCTGGTATGGTTCAATCCCTCTTCCCAAAGATCTTGTCTCATTCTTCTCTCGGGGAAAATGAGTCTCAAGGTGAAACTTCACAACCTCTGCAGAGTTAAAAACTAAGATCTTAGCCGTGTCCCCGGTTATGGGCCAGTTGAGCAGCTAGACATAGTTGGTGCTGAAGGATCTCCTCATCTTTTCTGAATGAATTGAAACATGGTAGAAACCTTTTCCCTAGAGAACATGGTGTGTCTACCCCTCTGTGCTACCTTTTCAAACTCATGGTGTGTCTACCCATGATGACTTTTCAAACTCATGGTGTGTCTACCCATGATGACTTTATCAAACTTCATGGTGTGTCTACCCATGATGCCTTTACCAAACTACATGGTGTGTCTACCCATGTTGATTTCTAAATATTTTCAACGATTTATCAAATATTGGAGAAAACTGGCTTTATGCAAACAACCCAGACTCCACCAACCAAATATCATGTAGCTAGTTATTCCTAAAAAATGCCACCAAACAAGTGTCACTTGCCAGTACATTGTTTGTACTGACTTCCTCCCCCGTGGGGGCTGCATATTCCAACGTGCAGATGAATCTGAAGACGAGTGAGGATTTTGTTTATGATCTCGAGTCTATCTCCAACATGTTCTGCCTGTGGCGCATGAAGATGAAGAAGGCTCATTGATGTATTATTTCCGCTGTGTTTACTTTGAAACTCTGTCATTAGGGCTAGTACATGATGGCTATGCCAATTGTAAGGCTATTTTATTTCTTATCCACTGAATCAACAATGTAGAATGATGTTATTGCAATGAATATTTAATTTTGTCATGTGTATGCTATCAGAGATCCCGGGAATAGCAGGATACACATGTGTTCTATCTTTATCAAAAGGTAGGGCGCTACAACAATGAAAACTTGGGGGACTAAAAATATCATATTCATCAAGACTACCTTCCCCAAGCTTAGACTTTTCAATAGTATTAACAATAATGGTGTTTAAAGAGTTCATACTAGTAACATTGCCACTAGCATGCAAATAAAGTTCCATAGGTTTTTTAATTTTCTCTTCAAACACTTCATGTCCTAACTCCAGATAAAGATTATAAAGCTCTCTCATATTTTTGTAGTTTTCCATTAAGCCTAACTAGTGAAAACAAGAAACTAAAAGATATAATTGCAGAACCTAAAGGAAATAACTTCGAGCACTCACACCCGAGGATGTGAGCACCTTTTACCTTACCTCCCCGGCAACGGTGCCAGAAAAGATCTTGATGTCTACGCACGCTTCAATTCTTGTAGACAGTGTTGGGCCTCCAAGTGTAGAGGTTTGTAGAACAACAGCAAGTTTCCCTTAAGTGGATCACCCAAGGTCTATCGAACTCATGGAGGTAGAGGTCAAAGATATCCCTCTCAAGCAACCCTGCAATTAAGATGCGAGAAGTCTCTTTCCCCAACACACCTAATACAATTGTCAGTTGTATAGGTGCACTACTTCGGCAAAGAGAGAGTAAAATGCAAGTAATATGGATGATAATAAGTGATAATAGCAATCTGAAATAAATATGGCAGCAAGCAAACATGTAGCAGAACAGGCGGAAAACGATGTTTCATTGCTTGGAAACAAGGCCTATGGATCCTACTTTCACTCGTGACGCTCTCAACAAAGAAAACATAATTGAATAACTAGATATCTTCTCTTCACTATGCTACTCTTAACCACTCTCCGATCGAATAACAACATCAATCCATGCGTAGGGCTTTAACAGCACTCCTCAGAGTAAGTACTTTCCCAACCAAGTAACCCCCATGCTATCACCATGGGACCTAGATGGTTCCACGCAAACACCACAATTTCATAGGGTTATCCAACACAAAATATAAATATAATGCTAAACCACACGAAGCACACACTATCACATTTACACCATGATCACAACGTTGACGGAGATCTCATAACAAATAATGAACACTAATCATTGTGTAGGGCTGCAAAAAGCATTCCTTAAAGTAAGCATTCCCATGTCTAGTTAACCCCACGCTGTAACTATGAGCGCCCTAGATGGTACTAGACAAACACCACAATTCATAGAGGAGACACACATGATGTGCACACTATCACCTTCACACCGTGATCAAAGTGACTCCAAAGTTCATATTAATAAAGCACTTGAGTAGCAAAAGATGAAGAGTAACATCTACGAATTCAAATAGATTACAAAGCTCATGATCACATATAGATCACACCATGGGAGAGAGATGAACCACATAGCTACTGTTAGAGCCCTCGGCCTCGGGGGAGAACTACTCCCTCCTCATCATAGGAGACAGCAACGGCGATGGAGATGGCGGTGGAGTCGATGGAGATGGTTCCGGGGGCACTTCCCCGTCCCGGCAGGGTGGCAGAACAGAGATTTGTCCCCTGAAACTTGTCGGCAGTGGCGGCGGAGCTACCGATGAATTTTGTGGAAAAGGTCGATATATCTAGGGTTTACGCCTCGGGGAGTATATATAGGCGAAAGGGCGATGCCGGGGGGGTGTGGCCAAGGGGCCACACCACCAGGTGGCGCGGCCAGGGGGACCCGCACCACCCCATGGTGTGGCCATCCTGTGGCCCCCCTCGGGGGCTCTTCGGGACTTTTGGAAGCTTCCGGGACTTCTAAGACTTCTGGCTTTCATGGGGTCCAATTCCGAGAATATTTCCAGAATAACTTGTCTGAAACTAAAAACTGTAGAAAAAGTGAACTGGCACTTGACATCTTGTTAATAGGTTAGTCTAGGAAAACGTAAAAAAACGTAGGAAAACATACGGAAAACATGTAGCAATTGGCATAATATCAACATGGAACATCAGAAATTATAGATACGTTGGAGACGTATCACCTACCTACAACTCCACATATTTTCTACTCCGTGCATTGTGCCTCACCTGGTAATCGCTTTATCCAATCTTCGGAGTGCTGGTCCTCGTGGTTGCTGTGACGCCCTCCTGCATGGCAAAGAACTTAGAGCTTTATATTTGCTTGAAGGATTATGCGAATTGCCACCACATCCTCGTTGTAATAGGAACATATACTTGTTATTTGTTTCTCATTTTCCACTAATCATGACAGGTTATCGAGTTTGTAGTTCTTGGGCTTCGTCGACAGTTGGAGATGAACCAGCATGTACAGCTCGTGAACCACCACCACGGGAGGTACAAACACATAACCGTGCACATGCTCATGTTACTATATCTATGCCATCTTTTGAGGGTCGTTACAACCCCGAGTTATATATTGAATGGCAATTTGACATAAATGCTATATTTGTTTCCCATAATTATTCTGAGAATAAGAAAGTCCAATTTGCAATCTACATTTACTGGTTTGGCTTCTATTTTGTGGAATGCTTATTGTCGTTCATATCCTGATTATATACCTACTACAAGGCATGATCTAAAACTTGCTATGCGTTATAAATTTGTTCCATCATACTATACTCGTGACATGGTTAAGAAATTGCAGAATTTAAAACAAAGTAATAACTATGTAAAAGATTATTATGATAAGTTAGAAACTACCTTGTTGCATTTTTTTAGAAGAGAGTGAAGAATATTTCATGGATAGGTTTTGGGAAGGTCTGAACCCTGCAATTAAGGACCTACTAATTCATGAAAAGTGTTATCATATGCATCGTTTGTTTCGTCTTGCTTGTAAAGCTGAACAGGAAATACAGAGGCGTGTTCAAAAGAAAAAAACAAGTGTGCTGAGGAATCACTATCATCACCATCAACGGGTATTCCCTCGTCGACCACTGCAACTACTATGGCAGAAACCCAAGCACTTGTGGGGATCACACCACCACAAGCTCTTGACATGTCATCACCTATGGTACCTTACGCATCTGAGATAGCACTACAAAGTAATATTATTGGTACAGATTCTTTCCATCCACATGAGCTCGATACATGCCATGATAATATGCATAATTCATGTGTAGAGTTACCGGTTGTTTTGGTCACACCGTATATTTTAGAGGACACTATTTCTGATTTAAATATATCATGTGATCATACAATTGAGATGGCTTCTAATTTGAGTGCACCTACTACTGATTTTAATTCATCGACTGATATGAGTGCAATCGGTGAAATTATTGCAGCTTCCAATGAACCATGTGACTTAATAATTAAATCTGAATTGGATCACATAGAATTGATTAGGGATGACGAAGTATTTAGAATTTCTCATGCTAATACTTTATTTTGTGTTATAATGGATCCACCTATGTCTTTGGCACATTCTAAGAATAAAATTTACAAAATGACATGCTTGAGTACATTTAAAAATGTTTATGCCCATGATTTAATATTTCAGCTGATTGGTAATTATGATATTCATAATGACTTTTGGGTGCATAAAATTTGTGTCGCATGTGATGATATTGTTGTTTTCAACAATCCATGCTATGTGCCGATGTATTCTTGCTAAGGGATAGTTTATAATTTTCATGATCATATGATACATTCTGGTGTAGTTGATACATTGCAGCCAACTAAAGTAATTTTATTTATGTTGGACTGTTCTGATCGTACTAAATTAGAAACAAGTTTGTCATATCCATTATGTTTGTCCCATAAGGTGTTGCCTAGTTGTGCTACTGATTTGTGCTTCACTTATATTTGCAATTTGAGTTGCATCTTACATACTAGACATATGATTGATAAATACAGTGTCAATTCATATCATGTTCATAATTATCAGAGTAGCGCAATTGAAGCATGGTTTAAACCTGTTTTATTTTCACATCCGTTGGATTGGTTTGACCCTTCTTGTCAAAAATTTGATCATTGATCTTCTGAAAGAACACTTGATTTAATATTGAACAATAAACATTTGTACGTATGTGTTTCTCCTCCTGATCATGATTGTATGAGCTTCACTTACACTTACAATTATGATTGCTTTCTGTTGAGACATGCTTTGTTCCATTATGACAATAATGTGTTATATACTTGCTATGTTAGTTGCATTTTTTTCATTTGGAGATGATCATCGTAAGGCTTTCAATGATAATAAACTGTTGCATATGTTCCATCATTTTGATATGACCTCCAACTATGCTAATGATTTTACGTCAAATACCATGTTGCATGACTACTTATCTAAACAAGTTGTGGCTAGAATTTACGTTACAACAATGTTTTGTTTACCATTGTTGGGATGGTTTAATGATGAGCATTATCATATAAATATTATGCATAAGGTCTTCACTTATATATGCAAACTGAGTTGCAATAGTTTCATGTTTTATACTATTTGTGATGATTCTTTGGTTTTCATAACACAAGAAAATTACCCTCATATAAATGTATCATATGTGCATCAACAAAGGTAAATAAAAATGGATGACATATACATATATCACGTGTATGCTTTCTCTCTTTTATTATCCCTGTTTCAGAAGAAACAGAGCCGATGATGGTTTATCTTTCAAGAAAGGGAGGATGATGAGGACATCAAAAGGCCGGATACAACCAAGAATATCAATAATTTCTATACAATTGATCAATAAATTAGGGGACAACAAAGATACATGATCCAATGCTGCTCAAGGAGTTCTCTCACGTCACCTTGGGGCGAAAAGCAATTAGAGTCCCAGTTCTCCATATTCTGGAAGCAGATTCGGACTACAGAAATATAACCGACTTCAGAAGGCTATAACTTTCTCATACAAGATTCGAATTGGGTGAATTGTTTTTTGTTGGAAAGAGGATCTGGTGCACTTTCCAGGAAAATTGGCCTTCCCTCAAAAATCGTTTCGAGCAAAATGTTATGAACCAAACAGTCCGACCCTCTAGCTGAAACTGGGTCAGGAATCCAGGAAAAAGGTGATGCGCCACTTCTAATTGGGCCCAAAGGCCTTGTACGAACTAGGGTTGGGTTTTTGGTGCCTTGGGACTTGATTTCACCTCCTTGGCCGCCACCCAAGCCTCTCCTCCATATATACCCTCCATAGGTCTCAGTTTAGACTTGGATTTTGTTTAGTTCAAAGACTGCAAGCGAATTGCTGCCTCTTCGTGTACTCGATTAGTGCTCAACAGCCTGATCAAGACCGCTTCTCGGAATCCCACCATTCAATAAAAATTATCTCCATATGCAATGCTAGATTGCAATATTTTTTCTTACTTGTTCCTTGATTGCAGGCAGAACTAGACCTTTTGGTCAGGCTGATCGTGCATCCGCAAGATCGGTGACGAGGGGATGAATCCTGGACCTATCTGGTGAGGCTACCCGGTCCAAGGCCCAAGACCTATGCCCAAAGGGAGATGCTATAGGCAGTTCTAGAAGGCCCAATCAAGGCCCACCCGCAAGGCCTTGATGGTCAAGAAAGGAAACTTGTAACCGTCTTAAGGCTAGGGTTTGTGTCCCCCCCGGGTGCGGTTTGAGACCTGGCCACCTATATAAGGCCAAGAGAACCACCGGGAGGGGGACGGAGGAATATCACACCACCAAAGACTTGAGATTGAGATATGAATCTCGACTCGAGCACCCCTCATTGTAACCGATCTATTGCTAATACAGATCGACAGAAGCAGGAGTATGGGGTTTACCTTGACGAGGGCCCCGAACCTGGGTAAATCGTGCCCCCTGTTTGCCGACGATTGTCACCATCGCCTACATGTTCTCCTAATCGAAACCCTATCGGTTCACCCGAGGGACTTGTTGAGATGCATATTCGACAATTGGCGCCGTCTGTGGGAACGGCGGACGCTGGATCGACGGCATCTTCGGCCTCATCATCACCAACCTTCAGCTTGAACCCCGGAGCTTCGACTTCAGCAGATCCGATCCGATTCGGGTCGATCATTGTCGCGCCCCACTCGCCGGAATTGCGCCCGGCGTTCAGTGGATTGGAGAAAAGCATCACCCGGACGTTCGGGAGCTTCCACTTCCGCGGCAACAAAGCAGGAATCCTGCACTTCCCTGAGCAAACCGATCTAAAAGAATTGGACTCTGAGTCCGTCTCGAGCCCGAAAACTCTCGACTCGCTGCCCAACCACGATGGTTGCGACCTAGCAACCAGCAGCGGATCCGTCCTCCCCAGTACTCGCAACTTCCACACGATCGCTGCAGAGGAACCTTCTCGGGTTGGAAAAACTCGTCAATCCACGCTTAGGACTCACGGGCCATATCTGGCTCAGGTCTGCATGGCACGATCGAACGATCCACCCGAAGAAACGGAAGAGAGCGCAACGGAACGAGAGATCATAAAGGTATCGCGAGAAGCTTGGGTCAAGGCACAGGCGGCCGTACACTCAGGCCAGCCGATTGAAGAAGGAGCCTCTCACGAAGATCTAACCGCATACCACTACCATCTAGTGAAAGCGGCAGCGCTGATCAAAGAAGCTCGCAAGGATCTGGACGAGCGAAAAAAGATGGCGGACGAGTCAAGTCTACGTCACGCGGCTCTCTCCGAAACACACTCGGTAGGCAACAAATCCCCCGAAGAAAAGATACGTCTCAAAGACCGCGGCTCTAGACGGCGGGTCTCTCAGTGGGATCAACAGAACACTCGAAACCTCCCTTATGCACGTCGATGACGACAACAACGTGCACCCGATGACCCCCGCCGCCGCAGTCCTGGCTGCAGCCATGTACCTGCAGGCGATCCAGCCAGGGGAGAACGACCCCCGCGCAGAGCAATACAGGCAAGTCCAGAAGAGGCTAGGCATGGCAGCCGCGAGACTCGCAGCCCAAAGCCGCAAGAACGCGACTGCACAGGAGACTGAGAAAACCCCTCGGAAAGACAAAGAAACACCCTGCGGATGCGGGAGTACATCGCCCAGAAGGGAGAAGTTACCTCGTCGCGCCCGAGGAAAAGAAGCCCGACGACGCGGTGATAGCCCGAGCAGCAGCGACGACAGCCCAAGAGATCGAGATCGCAGTCCACAGCATCATAGAGGCCGCTCGCGACACCGCATCAAGGAGCCGCGGAAGGAGGTTGATCACGACCAGCTTGGATACAACGTGCAATCTGAAATCGCGCATAACAAAATCAACAAGGCCCGAGCCGCCAGGAACCGTGCACGTTCCCCATCCACCTCCTCCGACGAAGAGGCCTGTGGCGCATTGCGCTTTACTCGCGAAATCCGCAAGGCACCAATGCCCAGGAGATTTAAGCTTACTACGGAAGTGCCAAAATACGACGGTTCGCTGGAGCCAAATCCTGGCTGTCGGATTACCTCACGGCAGTAAAATGCCAACGTGGGAACAAGACCATAGCTATGCAGTACCTTAACCTACATGTTGTAGGCACTGCGCGTAGCTGGCTCGAAGGAAGACCGAGGGCGTTCTACGGATCATGGGACGATATAACCTTCGACTTCCGCAAGAACTTCTAAGCAACATATAAAAGACCCGCGTCAATCGAGGAGCTGCGGGCTTGCAAGAAGAAGAGTGGTGAGTCTACTCGCGAGTACATCCAGCGATGGACCACGCTCAAAAATACGCCGGGAAACATATTGGAAGAGGTCACAGTAGAAGCTTTCACCAAAGGAGCTCGGCGAACCGCCTTCAGAGAAGAACTGGGGCGAGCCGCACCCAAAACCATCGGAGAGCTGATGGCTATAGCCGACAGATGCGCCAACGGTGAGGACTCGGTGCGCAATGAAAAGGCATCTTCGCCAGCACCTGAGGACGACCGTCATGGTCGAAAGAAAAGGAGAAAGCATTACGATCACGACGACCGAGAAGAACTGGTGGCGGCAGAGTTTACGAGAAATCGTGACAGCGGACATCGTGGAAATCGTGAATGGAAGCTAAAGCCAGACGATAAAACTCCCGAGGAGGACCTTGACGGTTATTGCACGCTACATCTATTTACAGATAAGCGCACAGGCAAGACTAAGGCAACACACCTCCTAAAGGATTGCCGAAAGTTTGTCGAAAACCACGAGGCCTTCTCGAAGAAAAACAGAGCTGCGGTCAATCAGGGCTACCCACAGCTCCCAGGAGGAGGACATCAGGGATTCCACCCGCCACAACCCCTACCTCCACTAGGACACCAAAACGCGGTGTTGGCCGCGCTCCCAGCACCACCCGCCACAAACCAAGGAGGCAATGGGTACCCAAACCCACCAGGACTCCTTGGAATGATATAGAAAGTCTGCCCGTCCCGCAGGGCCCAGAAAACAAATACGTGCCAGGTAGTCATGGCAGTCCAAGCTCCACCGTCCAAACCCGAATACCTGAAGATGGCTGACCAACGATAACTTTCTCCAAAGAAGACCATCCCCCACGAGTTTATCGACCAGGACACACCGCGCTCGTCATCCAGGCGCAAATAGGCAACTACGAACTTGCCCGAGTGTTCATGGACGGGGGTAGCGGGATCAACATCATCCACGCGGACACACTCCGTAGGATGAACAAGAACCTGGATGGACTCACAGAATTAGAGACATCCTTCCACGATATAGTACCAGGAAAAGCAGTCCGACCACTCAGAATAATCAATTTGGAGGTGGTGCTCGGTAACCAAAGAAACTACAGACGAGAATCCCTCGACTTCGAAGTAGTCGACTGGCCCTCACAGTACCATGCCATTCTCGGCCGAACAGCGTTCGCGACATTCATGGCAGTACCTCACTACGCCTACCTGAAACTCAAACTTTCTGGAGAATACGGCCCCATCACCATAGATGGCGACTTCCAAAAATCTGACAAGTGCGACATCGAGTTCAACGAGATCGCGAAATCTTTCGGGATGCAGGAGGAACTGGAAGAATTGGCAAAGACCACGGACCACTCCATGATGCCTCTCACCAAAAAGAATGCTCCAGAACTCTAGTTCAGTGCAAACAGCGACACTCGAAAGCATCAAGTGCACCCGACGGAGCCGCGAAGACGGCGATGGTGTCCACCACCCTCTCGCCCGCATAGGAAGGCGCGCTCGTCGAACTCCTCCGTGAGTACTAGGAAATGTTTGCCTGGCAGCCTTCAGATATGCTAGGGATACCCAGGGAGTTCGCCGAGCACTCACTTGAAGTCTTCAAAGACGCCAAACCTATCAAGCAAACAATTCGAAGGTTCTCAGAGCCAAAGCAAAAGGCACTTGGAGAAGAAGTGAACAGAGTGCTCGCCACAAAATTCATCCGAGAAATAAAGATATCCACCTGGTTAGCAAACCCGGTGCTGGTCCCGAAGAAAAACACTGACATCCTCCGCGTGTGCATCGACTACACATCGTTGAACAAACACTGCCCCAAGGATAACTTCCCCTTACCATGGATCGACCAGATCGTGGACTCCACAGCAGGCTGCCAGCGCCTCTCCTTTTTGGACGCCTACTCGGGCTATAGTCAGATCAGGATGAAAAAGGAGGACGGGGAGAAGACAACATTTATCACACCTCACGGTGTGTACTTGTCGTGGGATAATCACGGCAGACGTTACCGGGGGTAACTGATCTTGGGGCAAGACGACACAGGCGTTTGGGAGAGGGTTTAGCTCAGAGGAAAACATGATGATGAACTTTGATCTGGTAGCCGGCAATCAAGTCGCCGAGTCTCCAATCTCAAGATAACAACTCCAATTGCGTGTTACACTAGATACTCGATATTAGACGAGATTGCTAGAACTCTTGGATCTTTTTAAACTAGACCTAGGGGTTGGTTTATAAAGCACCGTACCCCCCTGGCTTGCCCTCCAAGGCGCACCCTGAATCCTACCCGGACACCGCTTACAAACCCTAGCTTTCCTTACCGCAACCCACAATCCGGGTTACGAGGCTTGCAAACTTTGGGCCTTCCAGAAGTTTCGTCATCCTTAGCCGGATCCTGCGCCGTGTCCCTTGGGCCGGGTTACACCTTGGAGTTGGCCTACCGGGTTATTATCCCTCCATCAGTAGTCCCCAGAATAGCTTGGGCTTCACGGATTCTTCCCTGAAGCACTGGCTATTCCCTGCAAAAATATCAAACGCACAAGTTTAGGGAGGCCGGGTTAAAGTGCTTTGTTATATAGCTAGGCTTAACTCCATGGCAGCCATATAGTAACCCGGCTTTTTCTCCAGATACTTTGCTTAACTTTCCCGGTTTAAGCTTTGATAAAATGCCAAAACTCCATACTTTGCTCGATAGTTGATCCTGATACCCCGGAGAGGATCTCTTGCTCAGTATTTGAAGCATATCTCGCAAACTTCGAACAGGTAGCCGTTACCCCGTAATTTCTGGGTCCCACCCGTTGGACTGAGTTTTTCCACCCGTGCCATTATAAATAGGCCCCTAGGGGTAACCCTAACCCCAACGGCTCACTTTCCCCCATTCCACTTCCTTCCTTCCTCCGTGCTCAAGCCCACAGAGCGCCATTACGGAAACCTCGCGCGCATCGCCGGAGCCCATCTGTCGCCGGCTGCGCTCCGCCACAGTGCGTTCCGCCCCCGCCGCCAAGATCCGCCACCAGACCCCCGACCTGCCCGCCAGGGATCGCGAAGGGACACCAGGCTTGTGCCATTTGCCTCCGCAGGGCTTCACTTCGATCTCCTCCGGTAAGTCTCTCGCACCCATTAATTTTGCCCTTGCAATTTCAGGATTTTACCTTAGACCAGATCTGAATCGACCCGCCTATCATTTCTCGGGTCACGCCGAATTAGGCGTCTTGTATTCGTTCCAGCTCATCCAATGGATAGGATATAGAATTCAGTTCACTCTCTACTACCTGTAATCATTAACTTCGCCACAAATCTGGAAATGGGAATTCCAATCTGGGCTCAGGCCACCCAAAGTTTCCGCCCTTGTTCCTGTCACCCGGAAAATCCTCCTTTTTCCAGTTCTTTTGCTTACGATAGATACACGGGCAACCATTCATCATTCCCGAACACTTATTAACACATAAGCCTCTATAATTTTTATAGCAATGCATGACACCCGGATAATTTGAACCTCGCTCCGCAAAATGATACCCAAATAATATTTAGCTTTCATGTTGTCTCGATACCACTCGTCAATACTCGACCAACTCTGCAGGTTGACCCCATGGCGCCCAAGAAGCAGGGGAAGCAGCCGACCAAGGCCAAGACCACCAACTCCATATCTGCCAACTGGGCGCGATCTTCGGTCACCAAGGCCAAATTAGAAGAATTGGTCGAGTTAGGGGTTCTTCCCCCTCAAGAAAGTATTCACTGGAGGGTGCCGGGTAACGAGACCCGACCTACACCAGCAGAAAATGAGGTAATATGCTTTGTGGAGCACGTGACCCGGGGCTTCCGTCCACCGGGTCACCCTTTCTTTCGTGATGTTTTGAGCCATTATGGCCTTCACATATTTGACATAGGGCCTAACTCTATGTTAAATATCTCTCACTTCATCGTCCTCTCCGAGTCATACTTGTGCACTCCGCCAAGTTTGGCTCTTTTCGTTGAACTTTTCCAGTGCAAACCGTGCCGCGAAAGCGGCGACGAGGCACTTCTCGCTTGCGGCGGGGTTTCTATCCAGCGCCGCAAGAACTCTCTAATGCCACCTCTTACCCTCAACTCCCACGTCAAACATTGGCAGCTTTCTTATTTTTACTGCCGGGACACTTCCCCACCCGGTGAAAAGAAATTGCCGGGTTACTCGGAAGGCCTGCTTGACATCTCCGAGACCTTTAACGCCTTTTCCCCTGACTCGGACAGGGAAGCAATCCTGCCTTTATTGGCTAAAATCTCCATTCTTTCGGCCCAAGGCCTCATCGGGCTTAACCTGGTGAAAACTTGGGTCGATTTCCGTATCCAGCCCAACTCCATCCGCACAAAATTAATGTGCGAATACTCGGGGAAAACCACGGACCCGATCCGGTACTCCACCAACAGTTTCGCACCTGGTTATACCAATAAAACTATCAAAGGCTTTTTAAGAGAAAAGCTGGAGGTAATCCGGAATATAGCCGGATTAGAGCCCTTCACCCGCGAGAACCCGGCCCCCGCGGTAAAGACCTGGTTTTCACATCTTCAACTTCATCCTTTCCACCTATTACAGCTAATAACCCATGTTCTTATGCCTTCACTTCAGGCCGATGATGATTTCTGGAAGATTGACACTCCTCCTAACTCCGGAAACCCAAAGGAGAAAGAGGATGCCGTTAACTCGGATGAGGGTACATTCTAAATTTCACTTAGTTCTTTTGAGTTCATCGTGTCCTGTTTTTCATTTCCCAACTGTAACCTTGATAACCTCCAGAACAAGAAGACAAGGACGAGGAAGAAGAAGCTGACGGAAAGGTGGAGTCCGCCAGCGACGAAGACGAAGCAGAGCCGACAACCAAGGTCTGATCTAAGAGAAAACCTCAAGGGGTCGTCTTCAAGGTTCTATATCATTTCTTTGCGTCCAATTTGCATTCCTGTGATAACATGCATGGGCTAATCCTGATGTTATCCCTTTGTCCGTATCCGAAGGATTCGCCTATGACCAAGCGCAGGGCGACTCGGAATTACCCGGGTAATGATGCTCTTAACCCGGGTATTCCATCATCTCCAGCTCAGCGCGCTGGTATTCACCATACCCCTCTTTAGACATAAAAATCTTTCCAAACCATTCCCTCACAGGGTAATCTCATGTCTTGTTTGGTATTCTTCAGTTTCATCCGGGTCCAGCAGTGAATTCCCTGTGGACTTTGCGGTGAACCCCGGGTAAAGTTATTTTCCTGATGTTATATCACACTTTCATCGCCCTTTCTTAATTATACGCTAACTGCCCACTCATACCTTCTTTAGGGCCACGGTCATTGTTAGCGACCAGGAAGACATGGAGACCGATGACCCGGGTAAAGAGAAGCCGACTGATGATGTGTTAGCCACATCTGGCGACGAACAAGCGTCACCAACAAACCCGGCCAGGCAAGAAGCCGGGTATCCGATAGCCTCGCACGCAAGCGAGAAGGAAAAAGCCGCGACTTTGGGCGTGGGAGGAGGAGGACCAGACTCCGACATTCGGATGACCCGGGTGCCGTCTCCTGCTAAGAAGAAAACTTCTTCTCCGAGTTTCCACGACCCCGGGTCTTCTAACTCGGGTAACGATAATTTTGATCAGCTGATGAGCGCTCTCCTCACCATGAAGGCCTCAGAGAGCAGTGTCCTAGAGCGCATGGCTGCAGCGCATCAGGTAATAATACTTGATATCTCTTAGTATACGCCTAGTCCCCAAGTTCCGAGCATAGCTTGTTAAAGTTGTGCTTGGTACTTTGTGCAACATTCGGCTTGCTATTATGCCCGACTGACACTTTCGCTCTCTGTTTCTTACAGGCGGAGGTGACCCGGTCCGATGAGATTTTACTCAAGACTGAACGACTCCTGCTTGCCGAGGTAAAACGAAGAGAGGCCCTTGAAGCTGACGTGGAAACCTTAAAGAAAGACGTTTCCAAATACAAGAAGAAGTGCAGTACTGCCCAAACCGCGCTGAAAAAATTATCGGACCAGATTGCCGATACTTATCGCATCTTGCTTAGTGAGTTTTCGCTGCCGACTAACTTCGTGCATTTACTTTGTCATATGATACTCTGGATTACTGATATATCCTTCCTTTGCTTCAACTGCAGGTGCCAACCTTGCGGCCCCAGAAGAAGATGTTGTTGCCAAGGCTAAAACATTGAAGACTGTGCTCCGGACCTTTTTTGCCGGTACAAAGCTTATATTGGATGCCGTGAAATGGCCTACCGAGGTATACCCGGGTGAGGAAAACCTTATTCAAGCCTGCTCCACAGTGCCTGGGTGGATCGAGATATGGAAACGCTCGGCCTGCCGGATTGGTATGACCCGGGCCTTTACACTAGCTAAAGCTTATTTTCCGAAGCTTGACCCGGCAAAGGTAATATCCGGGTTTCCCGAATTCAAAGCTGATGGCTCCAGGTTTGTACCCAAGGATTTCAAGGCCATACAATCCTCGGTGCGCCACTCGGCAACCGCTTTGGCCGATAAGATGGATCTGGGCATGATTATGAGTTCATACGATGCTGAAGGCAACATCATACAGGAGGACGCACCCCCTCCCTTTGATATTTTGGAGAGATGGGCGGCTGATTTGGCCAGGAAGAAGGAAGAAACCGCTAAGAGAGAGGCCTAGTTAGGATCAGGGCCAACCACCTCTACACCAGCTGTCCCTCCGCCTGTCCGTTCTGATGCGGGGAGTCCGGGTGATGCCGCCGGGAAAGCTAAGGAGAAAGCCCAAAACCAAGACCCGGAGGGCCCTACTCAGGAGGCCGAATAGGGCAACGCCATCATAATACCTCGATAACTTGATATTGTGTATTCGAAACTAGTATACTTTTGATGGTGCGCCTGTGCACTCTTGATATTGGTATCGTAATTTGTAACGTAGTTTTACTCCGTGATGTACTTGTGCCTTTCCTGGCCTTTTGATAATCTTGATACTTGTCTATTCTTGAACTTATTCTCGATACCCGACTCTCTTTTTGGTTCCCCTTGTGAGACTCGGTTTTCCGAGTACCACGGGTTTTGATAAGCGGACTTTTCTTTAAGTCCCCAAGACTCGGATGCTAGGGTCTTTCGAGCTTTGATAGCCAAGCAGTTTGTTTCTGTTTCGAAGTCCCCATGACCCATGACCCAAAGTCCGAGTCAGGGTGGTGTGGCCTTTCTCAGAGAACAAATTGTTTTCTACCGAGCCGAAAACCTATAGCCGTCCCGTGTAGGTACTGAAGTTATGCTTGATAATCGTTGAGTTTTTGGCTATTAGCCTTGTACTCTGTATAACTTGTGGTTTAGATGACCCTTTTGACTATCTTGTACTGTAAGCCGGTTTTCGCGTGGATACCATGTTGTTACATCTATACGAAAAACAGGGTCAGGCAAGTCCCATTGGGCTGCACGACTGATTGTAATCGTAAGCGAACAGATCATGCCACTTTAGTGCGAGTCACATCGAGCTTAAGTAAGAATAGTCAAGAAAATTTGGCTCCTTTGTCCGGTTATAAGATTGCAGCCGTACTCGTCTTGCGAGTAGTCGGCCCTTATAACTCATAGGCATCAAGGCCGGGCCTTTGGGTTTGTGACTGTGCTATTCAAGCAACCAGCCCCCAAGACCTATATATATGCAACATACTTGATGATACTGATGTACTGATAGCAGTGAATACTACTTACTTGTAATCGAAGAAAAGATCATAATAAGACTTGATAACCATCTCTTTTACTGATACGAAAAAGTTTGGGTCAGCAGGCCGCCTCATTAAAAACCTTCCAGTCCCCTTAGGTACCCTGGGTAGGAAAAGAGCGCGTCTGAAACCTGCTGCCCGTTACATTGTTTAGTTCTTCTTGGGAATCGGTCCCGGGCTGACGCGACCGATGCACACTCTCCATTTGTTGGACTTTTTCATGATGAGTACCGGGTTTGCTAGCCAATCCGAGTGAGGTGTTCCCATAACGCGGCTAGCTGTGAACGGCGGTGTGATTTCTTCTCCTATGCCAGATTGTTTAGAGGAATCGTTCTTGATGAAAGCCACCATCTTAGCATCTTGTTCTGACCTGGGTTTTGCTTTTTCTCCTTCAGTGCTCGGCCTTTTTGAGGTGGTCCTATCCTCCGGGTCTGATTGAGACCGGTAATGTTTGAGTTCCTCTTTTCTACAGGCTTGCTCGGCCATTGCCGCGTCTCCTTCGTCGCATTCAGCTGCTATATCTCGATTTCCATGTATGGTAATGGTCTGCTTAGGACCCGGAATTTTTAATTGTAGATACACATAACATGGCCTCGCCATGAATTTAGCATAAGCCGGCCTTCCAAATAGCGCGTGATACGGACTGCGCAACTTAACCACCTCGAAAGTAAGCCACTCAACTCGATAATTGTCCTTTGATTCCCCAAAAGCTACTTCCAATGCGATTTTTCCCTCGGGGCATGCTGAATGACCCTGTACTATGCCATGGAAAACTGTCGTACTTTTTTGGAGCTGAGATTCCTTGAGACCCATGCGTAGAAAGGTTTCCCAGTACAGGATATTGATGCTGCTTCCTCCATCCATCAGGACCTTTTTCAGCTCGTACCCATTGACCTGTGGTGCAACTACCAATGCCAAGACTCCCGGGTGTTCTACTCTTTCCGGGTGGTCTCTTCTGCTCCATGTTACATCTTGTTCTGACCACCTCAAATATCTCGGGATAGCCGAAGAGATTGAGTTGACCGCTTGCTTCAGTATCTTTTTATCCTTGTTAGAGCCTCCGGTAGTATGCACGTGATATTGACCCAACTGTTTGGGGTTGGCCTGGAAACCTCCAGCTCCCCCTTGATTGTTGCCCTGATTTCCGGCTGCCGGGTTACCGGCTGGGGGTGGGCCGTTGCCCGGGTTTCCACCCTGACCCGGTCCTCCTCCCCGACCCGCACCTCGCATGGCTCTGTTCACTTCCTCGTTCTTCCACCTCTGTAAGTCGGCGCATTGCTCCAAGGAGTGATTAGCCGGCTTGCCGTTCCTGCTGTGCTTTGGGCATGCCATTCTAAAGATGTCCCAACTGTTACCTGGCCTTGGAGGCCCTTGATTGTGTCCTCCATTGTGATTTCCAGTGTTAAAATTCCCTTCAGATCTGGGTCTCGAAGACCCGCCTCTGTGTTGGCGACAAACTCGGAGCCTCCTTCAAACGGACGCTTGTTCTGCCTATTTCCGTTATTACCCGGTGCTGATCCATTGCCTGTTCTTCCGCTATTACTTGTGTTTGATTTTGCCTTTTTGTCATCAACTTCCTCCTCTGTAATATCTGTTGCAGCGTGTTTGTTGCACGCATCCATCAATTCTCCCATTGTAACCTCCGACGCATTCCGACTGGATTTCATGCGAGTTAACTTTTGCACTAAAGGTATATACTTGCATGTTTTTGCCATAGCTTGTAGTGCATCCTTGGGCTGAATATCTGTGGACGAGTGAAGTATCTCCATAACCCGGCGCACCCAACTGCGCGCCGACTCTCCCTTCTTCTGAACGCATCGCTCTAGATCATCAATAGTGAACAATTTTCTGCACGTCCCATGAAAGTGCTTGACAAACGCGGTCTTCAATTCCTCCCAGGACTTGATCGACCCTTCCGGCAGATTGGTGAACCATAACTTCGCTGCTCCCTCTGACATCATCAGGTACATGAACTTGGCTTGAAGATTCTCGGATGCATTGCGAATCGACATTGCCATCTCATAACTGTTCAACCATGTTTCTGGGTCCATAGTCGGCTCATAATTCACTACCTTTCCTGGTTCTTTGAATTTTTCCGGGTAAGGTTCAGCCCTGATGTTGTCCGAGAGACACTTAGGTCCTGCGAGAATGGTAGAAGCTGGCCTTACTCGGGAAACATGTGATCCTGCGGGGGGCACAGCCGGATGTGGTGCTGCTGGTAATCCCTGTACTAAAGACCCGGCCCCGGCTCTCCTGGCCCTGGAGCTATCCACAACGGCTTGCGCTGCTGATGCCGCCGGCGCCGCTTGAACGTGGGGAGGAGGCGGCATTTGCTGCTGCTCTTCCCTCCGCCGCGCTGAACTTGTTGGGATATTGCCGGTATTTCCTCGTTGCTGGCTGACGTATGGCGTCCCATGCATCCCACTTCTATGATCCGGATAATTGGCTTGCTGTGCCACCGCAGTGCGTAACATATCGATCGCTTGCCGGGTCTGCTCCGCGTGAGGCGACTCTCTCACGGGGATTTGATTCAAAGCAAGTGTCGCTGCGTACACGTTATCCATAGGATTGTTGTAGTGACCTGCAGGTGTGCGAAAACGCGACGGTGGTGGCGGTGGCAATGCGTTGCAGGTTGTAACCCCAGTCTGTGGCAAAGGTGACCCGGCCTGCACGTTTGCCGGCTGTATTCCCGTGGTTGCTGGTCGAGGTGCAGTTCCTTGGTTCGCCGCTGGATCGGTTGGTCCTGAGGCGTGACAAACAATGTAGCCGGATTTATGACTCCACCCAACGCTGGTAACCTGGTTTGGTGCCTTTGATGTATTCTGGTTGTTTCCTCTCGGAGCCGGGTTTCCAACGCGCCCAGCTCATGTTGGCGCGTGGCCATCCCTTGTCTTTCTGCTTCTACTTGCCTCCTCTGCTGCTCCAACGCACGGCGAGCTACATCTAGATCCCTAGCGCGCTCTGCAGCGTTCTCTGGGGTGATAACCGTGGCAAGAACTGTGGGATCTAGGATCAGGTTGTTATCGAACAGGGCCGGGTGTCGTGGATTTGAAGGACCCGCCCCTGGTGTCCGATTTGCTAGGAATCCGAACGTATTTGCCTGCAACTCCTCGTCTGGCGCGCGGCTGGTAACCGATGTCGATTCTCCTTCAACCCGGATCAGAACCGGGTTTCCGTTGGCCGCACCCTGCTGCTGGGCCAACGCTTGGGCTGCTCCGACTGCGGCCGTGGTCCTGTTCTCTTGATTGAGGTTGGCCGCAGGTGCCGTGTAGACCGCAACTCGGCGTATGATGCTTGGCGTAAATTCATGCTGTTCCTCTTCGCTATTATTCTCCTCATACCGGTTCTCCAGCAGATCCAGGATGGATTCAGTATCATCTTCTCTCTCAACCAGGTCACGCGGGGTCCATGCCGGCTCCCCCGGCTGTTCCCACTTCGTGACGGGTTCTTCTGCCGGATCTGCCGTTCCAACTGATTCTTCTCCATCTTGCTGGATACAAGCGGCCTCCCCTGACATAGAATCAGATCCAAAATTGTCAGGGATCGAACCAGAAGTACATACCATACCGACGAAGACGCTGATCCGGCCGATTGTCACAACGGATCTGGATTCGAGGTGATCCGACTCTGGCCCCCAGCCGGAATCGTCCACCATCTTGTCTCCTTTGTGGTCGATGTAGATCTCGCCGACGACGAGATTCTCCATGTTCTTCCGAGCTTCTCCCGTGACGTAAACACCTTTGGACGCAGGCCCCACGGTGGGCGCCAACTGTCGTGGGATAATCACGGCAGACGTTACCGGGGGTAACTGATCTTGGGGCAAGACGACACAGGCGTTTGGGAGAGGGTTTAGCTCAGAGGAAAACATGATGATGAACTTTGATCTGGTAGCCGGCAATCAAGTCGCCGAGTCTCCGATCTCAAGATAACAACTCCAATTGCGTGTTACACTAGATACTCGATATTAGACGAGATTGCTAGAACTCTTGGATCTTTTTAAACTAGACCTAGGGGTTGGTTTATAAAGCACCGTACCCCCTGGCTTGCCCTCCAAGGCGCACCCTGAATCCTACCCGGACACCGCTTACAAACCCTAGATTTCCTTACCGCAACCCACAATCCGGGTTACGAGGCTTGCAAACTTTGGGCCTTCCAGAAGTTTCGTCATCCTTAGCCGGATGCTGCGCCGTGTCCCTTGGGCCGGGTTACACCTTGGAGTTGGCCTACTGGCTTATTATCCCTCCATCACTACTGCTACACGACGATGCCCTTCGAGCTAAAAAACGCAGACGCAACATATCAGTGTTGCATGCAAAAATGCCTCGTCAAGCTCATTGGCAAGAACGTAGAAGTATACGTTGACGATATCGTCATAAAACTCGAGTGGAGGACACGCTCCTCGAGGATATAAGGGAAACATTACACGCCCTCAACACATACAAGATCAAGCTTAACCCGAAAAAATGCTTCTTCAGTGTCCCCGCGGAACAACTTCTCGGGTATCTGGTGTCCGCTCGAGGAATCAAAGCCAACCATAGAAAATTCAAGCAATCCTGACAATGAAGGAGCCAACCAATCTTCGCGGTGTACATCATCTAGAAGGACGGCTAGCCGCTCTAAGCAGATTCATCGCAAGATTAGGCGAGCAAGCATTGCCCTTCTACAAGCTGCTGAAGAAGACGGACAAGTTCGAGTGGACACCCGAAGCAAAAAAGGCATTCGCAGACCTAAAGCGAGCACTACAGAGTAGGAGTGTTCTGGCAACGCCACAAGAACGGGAGCCACTGTACTTATACCTAGCCACAACAAACCAACTCATCAGCACTGTGATCGTGGTTGAGCGGCCGGAGGATGGCAAGGCGTATGGAGTTCAACGGCCAATTTATTACATCAGCGAGGTGCTCTCGTCGTGCAAATAGCGATACCCCCACTAAGAGAAGCTCGCATCCGGGGTCGTAATCACAGCCAAAAAGCTCAAGCATTACTTCCAGGAACATAACGTCACGGTGCTAAACGACGCATCACTCGGTACTATCATGAACAACCCTATGGCATCCGGAAGAATCACGAAGTGGAGCATCGAGCTAGGCGTCTAGGACATCATATACGCAGGACGCAACTCTGTAAAATCCCAGGTCGTCGCAGAATTCCTGAGCGAGTGGACGGAGCTGCAGACACCAGGACCCCGAGAGTACACGAGCAACTGGATCATGTACTTCGACGGGTCGAAAAGGAACGAAGGAGCCGGAGCCGGAGTTATTCTCATCTCCCCCAGGGGAGATAAGCTGCAGTATGTTTTGCGATTGGACTTCCCACCCGAGGACCCAGCATCCAACAACGACACAGAATACGAATACCCGATTGATGATATATGGAGATTCCAACCTCATCGTACAACAGACGATGAAGGAGTGCGATGCCATCGCAGATAACATGGTCGCCTACCGCAACATGTACAACCTACTCGAAGGAAGTTTCAAAGGGTGCGAGCTGAAACACATTGCACGATCTAGAAATGAGGAAGTGGATAAGCTGGCAAACATGGGGTCCACAAACACACCCATACCGCCAGGAATTTACTTCGAAAGAATGATCAAGCGTTCAGTCAAGGTCAAGAAGCCAGCGGGAACACCCGCAGCAGCAGAAATAGCAGCCAGCCCGCAAATTGCTATGATCGAGCTCATCCACAATATTTCAAGGCAAATTTTTCTGGTCGACCCAGTCTGGACGCAGAAATACCTCGACACTTGTCAAACAAACAGCTCCCAGCAGACATTTGCGAGGCTCGGCAAATCGTACAGCGCAGAAAATCCTTTCGGGTGATCAACGGCGAGCTATTCAAGAAAAGCATATCAGGGGTATTGCAGAGATGCATAGCACCTGAAGATGGCAAGGAGTTGCTCTGGGATATACACCAAGGAGACTGCGGCCACCACGCCAGATGGAGAGCAATCATGGGTAAAGCCTTCGGGGCAGGATTTTATTTGCTCATAGCAGCCAGAGACGCCAAATATCTAGTCGACCGATGCAACGCCTGCCAAAGGTTTGCACCCAAGCCACACGCCCCTGCCACAGAACTACACATGATCCCAATCGCCTGGCCCTTTGCGCAATGGGCGCTAGACATGGTAGGGTCGTTACGCAAGTCGACACCTGGAGGATATACGCACCTACTCGTAGCAGTTGACAAATTCACAAAGTGGATAGAGGCTATGCTAGTCACCTCCGCGCACGCCCAGTGTGCCATGAAATTCCTCGACTCCATTGTGTGCAGATTTGGCATCCCACACAACATCATCACCGACAACGACAACAACTTCATGGCCAAGGAAACACAAGAATTATGCAAGGAAAAGGGAATCACCCTCAGCTTTGCCTCGGTAGCTCACCCGCAAACTAACGGTCAAGTCGAGCGATCTATCGGATTAGTCTCAGCTGGCCTAAAGAAGCGGCTACTCGTTCGCCTGAACCCAGCAGCAGGGCATTGGGCCGAGGAATTACCATCAGTACTATGGAGTCTCTGCACAACGCCAAATCGGTCAACAAACTATACACCATTCTTCATGGTCTACGGAGCCGAGGCCGTCCTACCAGAAGACGTCAAATTATGTACTCCACGAGTCATTGCATATAGCGAAGAAACCTCAAACAGGGCACTCGCAGAAGACGTGGACGCACTCGACGAAATTCGATACATTGCACTCGCAAGATCCGCAGTATACCAGCAATCACTGCACAACTACCACAGTCGTCATATACGCCACAGATCCTTCATGGTAGGAGAGCTGGTGCTGCGGCTCAAGCAAAAGGAAGGACACAAGCTCGAGCCACCATGGGAAGGACCCTTCATAATACACGAAGTTATCCCAGGTGGCGCTTACCGATTGAAGAACCCGGAGACCGGTGGCATCTACTCCAACCCGTGGAACGTTGCGCATCTCCGCAAGTTCTACCCTTAGGATTATTCTATTCTCAAGAAATAAGGCTGTACCAGCCATTCTGTAGCTCGATCAAATACATGGCTTCTCAGCCATATCAATAAAACACATGGTTCTTCAACCATAGCTATTCGCATCTTCTATTTTACATGCTAAAACAACAGGTATACACCCCCAAACACACGGGGGCTACGCCTAACTAGCATAAAATGAAATTTTTCAAATACAATGTACAACAAGGTTCACACCTTATAAACACCTTAAAACATATCGAGTGAGCTATACAGGGTTACAGGATATCTACATCCTACGATTAGATCTGACGGTGAGCGGTCCTCTCCGCCAGCATTTGATCAATATCCTCGAAACTTAGTCGAATAATCCACTTGTCGTGGGCTGGAGACCGCGTAGTGAGGATAAAAATCAACTGGAGATTCGGGAAGCCGCGCCACCGATTTAAAATTGATCTCAGGATGCCACACCCGAACAAAGGCGAGAGCTACCTGAGATCCACAGATAAGTTGCTGGCGAACGCACTCCCGAACCTCTCCTACTCGACGAAAGGCACTTAGAAAACCGCTCCACCCTTCTGGAAACGTACCCAATGGATAAAACGTCTGATGCATAGAAGAAAGAGCCTCGCGACAGGACTCAAGAAGAATCGTCGCCTGGCTCGCCCGATACTTCAAGGTGGCCAAAACGAAGCCTCTACTGCGGTTTGACCAAAAATTGTTTGCATGTGGTTTTGAGCTACCCGCCTCATAGGAAATGTGGTTATCCACCCAGTGAGTCTCTCAAGGCCCGTCGGGCTCAACAACTGCAAATTCAGTAGATACGTCAAAACAGAAAAGGAAGCAAGCAGCTAAACACTCGGGGGGCTTGCAGGCTTACAAAGCATGTCCTTCGCAACGACCATCAGCTCTTCCATCACAAACTTTTCACGCTCATCCACAAGTTTCACCTTTGATTTGGCAACATCAGCCACGCCCCGCAGCGCTTTCAGTTTGCGCTCGCCATCCGCAACACGGTCACGGTGTGAGGCGAACGTACTAGCAGCCGCAACAAGGGGATTCACCCGTGCAGCAGACCCACTCGAAGACTTTGCGCTAGGATCCACTACCTAGAAATAAATGAAGGAAGTTCAGAAAAACTACAAGACCCCACTCGAGAAACACACCACCTATCTATCAGGTGCTCGGGGGCTACTCCCATCGGGAGCACACAACAGCAAGACGCAACAATTAGACATTGAGGATCTCAAAAAACACTTCGATTACGCAACATAAATACGGGAATACATCCCAAGGTTCATTACATCAACAGACAAAAGCAAATATAAACTAGCCTAAGGGGCTGCAGAAGTGGTGCCACTCGCAGCAGGCTGCCCCTTGCGACTAGCACGAGCAAGCACTTCAGAGAGATTCTTTGCAAGGACTTCAGCCTGAGTGCCAAAGGGACGGAGCGCTACTTTTTTTCCTAAGGCGTCGTAGGGAAGGCTCGAGTACACCTTCTCCAGGTCATCCGAGACGTCGTGCGCCAGCGCAAATTGGATAGCCGTCCTAGCCCCGCACTCAGACTGAGCGACTGAATAATCCCGAAGAAGATTTTCATCGTCCAAGAACACCTTCAGAAGGCCGCCCAGCGTAGGCGGAACCGCCGCATCCACCAGTAGGCGCTCGTGGAACTGCGTCAACACTCAGGTGGCTTCACCAACAAGAGAGCAGATTCCACTCGTATGCTCCTGGAGCTGGGCGTAGGAATCCATAAGGGCGTCCAGTCGCTGGCTCCCAGGCAGCTCTAGTGCAACCCCAAGGACATGTACATAAAGGACACCATAAATCTCTAAGACAACAAATTAAGTTACATTGCGACAGAAGAATGGTCAAGTGTAGCTTACCCACAAACTTCTGAGCCAAGGGGCAGACGATGCCAACAAGATCACTATCATTCTTGGCACCTTCCTCCTCCAGTTGCTTTAGTGCCTCTTGAGCCTCGACGAGTTTCCCCTCAAAATCAGCTGAATGCTTGCGAGTGGACTCTAGCTCCTTTCGGGAGGACTCCAACTCAGCTTCAAGGGTTTTCACCCGAGCGACAGCTTCAGCTTTCTCGACCTTCAGTTGGGTAACTTGATCTATAGAGCAACAAGTACAACTTAAGAAATTTTCGTGATTAACGGAAATGGTAAAACGGAGTGGAATAACTTACCTTAAAGAGATCGGCCGTCCTCGACGAGTCGATCGCGATCCATCCAAAGGGAAACGCAATCCGCCTTAGCGGAAAGCACTCGACGACCGATGGCAGCAAGGGAGTCGAGGAGAGTCTGCAAAATACCAAGACAGAAATTCAAGTTAAGGACAAAATCTCTTGAGCCTATACACGACTGTACACAGTCAAATATAGCCTCGGGGGCTACTCCCATCGGGAGCACTGCCGTGCACCCGATAGAATAAAGGAAGACAAGGAAGAAAAGAGTTCAACTTGAGTCCATGGCTAACCGCAAGCAATTAACCACGGCCTTGGGGGCTACTCCCATCGGGAGCACTGTCGTGCACCCGATAGAAACTCCAACCAAACGAAACGAAAGTTGCAAGAAGGAAGGATAAACTCACTTGGCCTTAGGAAGTAGACACAGGATCCGCTGAGCTGCCCGAAACCTCCTTGTTTGCAGAAGCTCCACCCGCAAAACCAGGTAGCCCGTACTCAGGAATCACGGCTGCCCTTGCAGGACTTGGATACCTTCGGGTGGCTTCTGCGGCTAGAACGTCTCCCTCGGCCACTTCTTTCCTCTTCACAGAGGGAACCGAGGAAGCATACTGGCCAGGGCTGATGGTTTGAAGGCTGCTATTGAAGAGAAAGTTAAACAAAGACAAAGAAAAGGGAAAAGATTAGCGACTAAAGGATAACGCACAAAAAAAACTTACTCATCCTCATCGTCCTCATCGAGAATGTCCACATTCCATGCGGTGGGAACCTTTGACTTGCGGCCTAGGGGAGGAAGCACATTTAGAGGAGCCACCTGGAGAGGCTCAGTCGCCTTGCCGGACCCATCACCCAAGGAATTGTCCTTCGAAGTGGCTTCGTCATCCCCGTGCCTCCGGCGCTTGCGGTGATGGAGTTGATCGCTACTCGAGTCTTCCACATCGTCCGAAGAGTCGTGCTCGAAGCTCGAGTCAGCTTCGGCAACGCTGGTTTCGAGAGGGGCCTCGATGTTGCTTGCCAGGAGATCCGAGGCGTCTTCAGCAAAAACTGGCGGGTAGCATGTTGCTAACTTCAATCTCTACGAAAGAAGAAGAAAAAGAGAGAAGAAACTTCAGTCGACAAAATTCCAGACTGCAAAGAGAACAAATGAGAACAAGAGAAAAACTTACATAAGCTGGAGGAGGTTTTGCTGCCTCGAATGGCTCGAGAGAACAAGTCGAGAAGGCCTCTCCTTTCTTCAGCTTGGTGATGGCCGCAATCTTTTTCTCGAACTCGGCGTTCGAGAGAAGGTCTTCGCAGACGCGGCTCGGGTCCTGCGTACCTTGATACTCCCACATAGTCGAATGCCTCTCTTGAAGGGGCTGGATCCTACGCCAAAGAAAGACAGTCGCCAAATGCAATCCATTCAGTGGAACCCCCATCGCCTTGTCGCGGAAGCTCCCCACCTTCGCGGGTAGAGGGGAGACGATCTTGCTGTCTTCGGCGGTAAGCTTATGCGCCCAGGATTTCCTGCGCTTCAGAATCGCGAGTGGATGAAACTCAGGAGCTCCACCCGCGCTGTTGTCGATGATGTAGAACCACTTCTTCCACCATCCTTGCGCGGAGTCGACGAAGTACATCTCCTTGTAGGGGATGTCCGTCTTCGCCTGGATCCCGAACCCGCCGGTGCGCGGTGGCTCTCCCTGCTCCCCTAGTCGCGACTTCTCCTGGAAGATGCGCACCTTGAACAGGGCCTTCCAGAGGCGCCAATGCGGGCGGATGCCTAAGTAGCACTCGCAAAGCACGATAAAGCACGAGATGTGGTAAAAATCACGTTTGGAGGCAAGTCATGGAGCTGTATGCCATAGACATATAGCAATCCAAGAAGAAAGGGGTGGAGAGGAAGAGAGAGACCGCGCGAGACGTGCTCCGTGAAGATCACACGCTCCTTTGCGCGAGGATTTGGTACCTCTTCTTTCTTGGGGAGGCGCACGCGCTTCTCGCTGTCGGGAGGCAGCAGCCCCTCCCGTTGCATCTCATTGATGCTCTTCCTGGTGGTGTTGGCAGAGCGCCAATCGCCCGATCTCACAGCGGGCGGCACAGAAACATCTCCACCTCCTTCAACGATGATGCAGCGGCGCTGCGTTTCTTCCCTCCAGCCATGAGAGCTCTTTGGTGCTTGCAGAACAGAAGGTGTGTGCGAGGAGGAAGAAAGGGAGCAAATGGCATGGAAACTTACCCATCGCCTAAAGAATGGCTACTTATACATAGGCCGAGATGATCTGAACCTTAGATTTGGTGACATGGCGCTCATCGCGGTCGCCACGCGTGAAGTGGAAACGAGGCGGCGGTGAACAGTTATCTCTGCCATGATCTTTACAGCAGATCGTGCACATTTACGGCGCGTGGCTCGCGGGAAAACCGGAAACGACCTCTCGTTTCTAGTCAAAAAGCTGACAAGGTGGGCCATCGTGCTCTACTCCGCTCTGTCACGTCCCATCGGGAGGAGTCAGAACGGGCAAGTGCGTAATGACATCATTGCGCACCACAACAAACGTGAAAACTCTTTCGTATGGTCATATCAAGACGCGAAAATTCTTTCGCATAAGCTCCCTGACACGAAATTTCTTTTGTATGGGCCTATCAAGACGCGAAAATTCTTTCGCATAAGCTCCCTGACACAAAATTTCTTTCGTATGGGCATATTAAAGCGCGAAAGTTCTTTCGCATAAGTTTCCTGACACGAAATTTCTTTCGTGTAGGCATGTCAAGACGCGGAAACTCTCTCGCATGACTACCCACACATGAAATCTCTTTCGTATAGGTACAGCAAGGCCTCCAGACACGAAAATTCTTTTGTATGGGCAAAATAATATAATTGCAAAATTTTCTTTTGCATAAGCACAACAAGAAGGAAAATCTCTTCACTCGGAAACTCTCAAGATGATAGTCGCGAGTGTGCAGCTCCTGCCGCTTTGACACACGATGTATTTACACATCCTTGCCCTGGACCGTTCGGCCGACTAGGCACATCCGGATGCCGTATTATTTCGAGTACGAAGGTAAGACCCAAAGACCTCTCTTATGGGCCTGGAATCGCACTCAAGATGTGTCCTCCGATAAATTTCCGTGTCACCAACATGAAGAAAAATCCTAGCGGACGCGCCGGGTACCCCTATAGGTTAAGTTCGACTCGGTAAGACCTCCACGGCTCAGTCGCAACGATCACCTCGCCGAATTTGAGTCGGAGGTATTGAATTTTTGTAGGCTAGAACTGTTTTTTGCCCTAGATGCAATTAATTGGCCCTGAGCTTTTGGGAGAGCCAAGCAACTGAGCCATATCCTTCTGCGAAAACAGCCGAAACACAGGCACATCTATCGCTCGATGCTCGAGTACAGGAAGCGCATCACGCACAGGGTATGCACGCTCTAAACACCAAACAGTTGAAGCAATCAATCAAAATAAATCAAGACGAACTTTGAGCGTCTGCCCGACAGATTATCAATCGAGTAAACGCTCGGGGGCTACTGACGAGGGGATGAATCCTGGACCTATCGGGTGAGGCTACCCGGTCCAAGGCCCAAGACCTATGCCCGAAGGGAGATGCTATAGACAGTTCTAGAAGGCCCAATCACGGCCCACCCGCAAGGCCTTGATGGTCAATAAAGGAAACTTGTAACCATCTGAAGGTTAGGGTTTGTATCCCCCCGGGTGCGGTTTGAGACCTGGCCACCTATATAAGGCCAGGAGAACCACCGAGAGGGGGGCGAAGGAATATCACACCACCAAAGCCTTGAGATTGAGATCTGAATCTCGACTCGAGCACCCCCCCTATTGTAACCGATCTATTGCTAATACAGATCGACAGAAGCAGGAGTAAGGGTTTTACCTTGACGAGGGCCTCGAACCTGGGTAAATCGTGCCCCCTGTTTGCCGACGATTGTCACCAGCGCCTACACATTCTCCTAATCGAAATCCTATCGGTTCACCCGAGGGACTTGTTGAGATGCATATTCGACAATCGGTAACTCCAGGAGATTTGTTTAGCGATTGCATTGGCACTGCGTACATGTGCGTAGTAGTCGGATCGCCAAGGTCAAACTCCACCACAAATCGACGTATCTATCTCATCGAAAGATCGTACTATCTTTGCCCTATCAAGATGGGTGTCTTCTTTGGTCTCTCCCCCTAACCAAACTTAAATACATTAACGGCTGAGATCACTCCATACCCCTTCGTAATGAAGTGCATGATGGTCGTTGCCAAGCTATAAATAGTCATTACCGACTAACTGAGCCTTGTGTTGGCATCATTTTCCTACGGCAAGAAAATATTCTCACGTGTGTGAGGCTTGTCTATAGTAGAGCTACATGGTTATCGCTTTTTTTACATCGGACGGTTCTCGGGCAGATTTCTAGTTAGTATACATACTGCCGTATGGTCAATGTGTATGGGCTTCGCAAGGCCGGCGAAGTCTAATATGATTAACAAATAATTAACATTAATTAATTGTAATAAAGGACAATACTTCCCTTTTATGTTTTATTAAGGGGGTGACACAGAAGCACAACCCATCAAGACGTGATGTTTATAGTTTTGTGCAACGTTGCATCAATTGCAACAAGGCGAAGTCGAAATTGAAGCCCCACGGTTTGTATACTCCTCTACCAGCACTAACTACACCATGGGAAGATATTAGTATGGATTTTGTGCTAGGTTTATCGAGGACTAAAAGAGGGCATGATTATATATATGTGGTAGTGGATAGATTCTCTAAAATGTCACACTTTATTGCTTGCCACAAAAGCGACGAAGCGTCGCATATTGCTAATCTGTTTTTCAGGGACATAGTAAGACTATATGGAGTACCAAGTACTATTGTTTCTGATCGTGACGTGAATTTTATGAGCTACTTTTGGAAGACATTATGGGGAAACTAGGACCAAACCTGCTGTTTTCAACAACATGTCACCCCCAAACTGATGGACAAACGGAGGTGGTTAATCGCACAATGTCAACGTTGTTGTGAACCATGATCAAGAAAAATCTACATGAGTGGGAAGAGTGTTTTCCATAGGTGGAATTTGCATACAACAAGTTTGTTCACTCTACTACTCAGCTTTTCCCGTTTGAAGTGGTCTATGGTTTCAAGCCCATTACACCACTTGATTTGCTACCACTTCCCATACAAGAGAGAATAAATATGGAGGCATCAAAGAGAAATGCTTTTGTGAAGAAGATATATGAGAA
This sequence comes from Alopecurus myosuroides, assembly GCA_028641055.1. Taxonomy (NCBI): domain Eukaryota; kingdom Viridiplantae; phylum Streptophyta; class Magnoliopsida; order Poales; family Poaceae; genus Alopecurus; species Alopecurus myosuroides. The sequence goes on from CM054057.1 coordinate 536,083,941, forward strand.
GACAGAAGATTCTATAGAGAAGAAGGGGAAGTATGTGGCTGAAAGAGTAAACAAGAAGAGAAAGGAGGTTCTATTTCGGCCAGGAGACTTAGTATGGGTGCACTTTCGAAAAGATAGATTTCCAAAGTTGAGAAAGTCCAATTTGTTACCTCGAGGTGTTGGTCCCTACAAAGTGTTTGAGAAAATCGATGACAATGCTTACAAGATAGATCTTCCAGTTGATGAGTTTGGTGTGAGTAATTCATTCAATGTTGCTGATTTGACACCATACCATGGACATGACCTTGATGCGTCGAGGTCTACGCCTTTTCAAGAGGGGGATGATGATGAGGACATCCCTAGTTTTTTGCCACTTAAACAAGATGAAGTGAGACTTGGACCTATAACAAGGTCAAGGTCCAAGCTACTGCAACAACAGGTGAATTCACTCCTTGAATATGATGTTTGTGATAGTGAGAATTTTATCCTGCCTAAGTCTATGCATTTATGTATGATCAGGGTTATTGATAACACAAACATGGTGGTGTAAAACAACCAAGAGGATCTGGAAAACAAGATGGAGATGCTAGAAAACAAGCTTACAAGTGGTGAAAACAAGAGTACAATTGTGAAAACAGATTTACAAGAAGGTGAAAACAAATGTACAAGTGCGGAAAACAACTCCAGGAATATCCTTCCACACTAAGGAATGGTGAAAACAAGTGGAGGGCGCCCCATTGAAGATCAATGCGCCATATAGAATTCCTAATTTAATTAGGCATGGCCCTGTATGCCATAATGATCGAACCCCCTAAAGTTGGGTTGATTTATATCCCTTCCTAGTCCAAGTAGGAGTCCTAGTTGAGTCCTCCTAGTCCAAGTAGGATTCCTAGTCCTAGTAGGGGAGGTTCTTGCGCATGGAGCCCTTGTGTCCGCACCCCTCCACCTATATATACTCCCCACCTGCGTGTGGATTAGATAGAACAAGTTTAAACCAAAAACCATAGCATCTAGATTGTATTGCTGCCAAGCATTCATATTGAAGTATTACCTGAAAAAGTTGCGTAATATCTTGTTGTTCCACTGGGAATAAGGGGATATAGGACCATCATGATCTTTGATTACGTGTGCAAGAGCATGTAGTTGAGAATATCCAAAGGGATTGATTGCTGTTACATTGGAAACATGGGTTATCCAAGTGAGAGGTCTCAGTGTAGCAGTAGTTATCAGAAAATCCACGAAACATCCACCAAAAATAGAGAGAGTTCATTCAGAAGATCGTGGCCACCCCATATCAAAAATTGAACTAACCTTGCAAAAATACCAAATCTAAGCCGTGAACCCAAAAAAAAATCCCCAAATCTAACTGAAGCACCCAAATCGGGTACGGAATTGAACCATTACCTATAAAAATCATGGTGGAAAGGGATGAACTAAGCGTGCCGAATATCCCAAACTTAAGCCATATAACAAAACCACGTCTACGGGAGAAAAAACGAAGCAGACACGTAGAATGAATGGTAAAACCATGTAGATCTACCGTGCATGTCGTGCTACGCACAAAAATCGAGCTATGTCTACATATCTACGATACATACAAGGGATGCGAGGGTTAGATATCATCTTACCGCCATTGCCAAAGCCCTGGAAGAGGATGGGGCGACGGATATGTCATAAACGTATCCATAATTTCTGATATTCCATGGTGTATTCATGTTATTTGCTACATGTTTTCTTTACACTTTATATCATTTTACCGATTTTTGGGGACTAACCTATTGACAAGATGCCAGTAAGCCAGTTCATGTTTTCTGCTGTTTTTTGTTTCAGAAAAGTTGTTCTGAAAATATTCTCGGAATTGGACGATTAAAAAACCATGGGACTTAGCATTATGTCGCGCACACAGAGTCCGGAGGAGACCCGGAGGGGGCCACATGGGCCCAACACCATAGGGCGGCGCCCCTGGCCGCGCCATGGGGTGGTGTGGGCCCCTTGGCCGCCCACCGACGTTGTCCTTTTGCCTATATAATCCCCTCGGGTAATAAACCCTAGATGTATCCCACTTTTCCACGAAAAACACCCGAGGCGGCAGTCATCGTCAAACCGAGCTCGAGAGGGTTCCGGAGTTGTCCCTGGCACCCTGTCTGGAGGGAAATCATCACCCGAGGGCTCTACACCACCATTCCCGCCTCTGGAGTGATGCGTGAGTAGTTCATCCTTGGACTACGGGTCCATAGCAGTAGCTAGATGGTTGTTCTCTCCTCTTTATGCCTCATTTTTAGATCTCGTGAGCTTCCCTACATGATCGAGATCATCTTATTGTAATGGTACATGTTGTGTTTGTTGGGATCCAATGCACATTGAATGATGTGTCTCTTGATTATCAATCTATCATGTTATCTTCATGTGTATGTTTTTATGATCTTGCATGCTCTCCGTTGTTAGTAGATGCTCTGGCCAAGTAGATGCTAGTGACTCCAAGAGGGAGTATTTATGCTCGATAGTGGGTTCATGCCTCCTTTGCATCTGTGCTCGAGTGACAGAAACGTAACGGGTGGAGGATGTGATGTTTCCATTTAGGAAGAAAACAACAATTTTTACATTGTTTACATTACACACTTTGCTTAATGCGATTATATGTTGCCAATTTCTTGCAACTTAATACCCAAAGATTGTTCGGATGATATTCTGAGGGTGGATTATTAGTCATAGATGCAGTTGGATAACATTCTATGAGTATTTTTGTAATGCCCGCATGAATCACATAGTAATCATCATGTCATGCACGTTTCAATATCTATCAATTGCCCAGCTGTAATTTGTTCACCACACATGTGATCTATCTTTTATGGAGACACACCACTAGTGAACTCTGGACCCCGGTCTATTTTCTCATACTGATAATACAACCACTTCAATTATTGTTTTCACACCGCTTCCACTGTTTTCACACTACTACTATTGTTTTCACATTGTTCTCCTATTGTTTTCCACACCTTACATTTCACCTCTTTGTTATCAGCAAAACCGGTGAGATTGACAACCTCACCTCCTAGCATTGGTTGATGGGGGGTAAATCCTGGATGGGTTTGCTTTGGTGAGTAGTCGTAGTTGATTTTGTCGCGCTTTCTCATCCCTTTCTAATAGACGGGAGTTGTAGCGTGTCTCCATAGACTGCTTAGTGCCGCCGGTGCCGCTTCATTACAACAACCTCTTCCTTTGTACCCAAAGTATTTGTATCTTGTGATGACCGGTTGCATTGGTATCTTGTGAGTGCTTGCCGCTTCTTGGTACATTCAAAGTACTGACCCCATGATTCGGGGCTGTAATCACAATGCAGTCAATAGGTTTGAAGTTGGACGAGGTTAGCTTGGGAATCCCTCGGTCTTGGCCTGGGCAGGGATTGGACGCCATCATTTATCTTCAGGACTCTTAGTCCAATTTGTATCTTATCCATAGTCGGATATTGTTTTCGTTTTCCGCTGTTATTTGGATCTTTGTATTGTATAAGTTGTATCCTTCACTCGTTTGAGTCGTCTTGTATATATATCTTCTGTTGTTGTTGCGAATTATTCGTGAACTGTTGTAATGGTATCAGAAATGACAACCCGGGATCAGATATTATGTGGATTTTGGCGGGAACGCTGAAATCATCATAGTACCCGATCCAGGGGAGTTCACAAATGGTATCAGAGCATGGTTCCCATTCCCAATGTTGTTTTGACACGAATGGTTATCGAAGCAACGGGTCCCGCAAAGCCTGTAGGATAACCTAGCTAACTGTCGCTTGTTTTAGAGTGTCAAAACCATTTTTGCTAAACATATTTTGAAAAGATCTAAATAGGATCCTTGTTTATTCCTTACCTCTGATTTCTGTTCCTTCTTATGTTTCTATGTTTTGAGTCTCTTTCTTCCCTTTTTCAAAATATAGGTTCTCGAATTTGGGTTCCCTGTCGTACCTTTAGGTGGTTGCCTCTTTATTGGCAATGGTTCTTTGACATCTGGTCTCCTTGTCCTTTGAACCTCTCAGTTGTTTTCGTGACTTCTATTTATGTCTTGTACCGCGATTTATGACTTCCATGACGATGCTATCATCACCTACCCTGGATCCGAAGAATGTGTAGAGCATTTACAACTCGGTCTGATGAAACTTTGTTGCCGCTGTATGTGAAGACCTCCAATCTGAATTCTGAGCGTTAGGTTGCACGATTTTCCTGTTCATCTATAGAGTGAATGATTTGGGTGCGGAATGGATTGGCCCCCATAACGACTACTCTCTTCATTTGCTCATGGTGGATGGGAGGATAATTATGTCAATATGACTCCTTCCATTGAAGTATGAGGCGGTTTTCTTTTAAGACCTATGCTTCTAATTTGTTATCCGGAGCAAGAACCTCTTGTTAGTGGTGTCGAGAAGATCAACAAGGTGACCGAAGAATTGATAGCTCCACCTTCTTTCCCCTCCTGTGGTTGTGAGCGGATTGCGAGGGCGCAATCCCTTGTTAGTGGTGTCGTCTGTAACGCCCGGGAATTTTCCCCCAAAATTAGTTTTGCTTGTTTTCTTTTGCATCGGCATGGCAGCATGCATCATCGTGCATATAATAAATAAATAATAATAATAAAAAGCTTGCAAAAATAAATCAATTGCATCAATTCCTATTTTCTGTTATTGTCTCTTTGGCCTCCAAACTATTTTAAGTACAATTTTCATTTTATGTAATTCAATAACAAAAAAATTGTTTTAAGGTGGCAGACCGGGCAACATCTGATCAACCGGCCCATCACCCGAACCCCAAACCCCACCGAAACCCTAGCAGCCCTCGTGGCGTTTTCCACTCCACCCCCGCCTCCCTTCTCCAAAACGCCATCGGGTCCTTGCCCTTCCCCACACCAAGGCACACACGACGCACACGCCGCACGGGAGTGGATCCCTTCGATCCCTCCCACTCGACCTCCTTCGACCGAAAGAGCGCCACCACCTCCCCATCGTCCTCGCCGCCAGCTCGTCAAGCTCAGCCCCGATGCGTGGAGGCGCCTTCCTGGCCTACTCCACCCGACGCCACCGTTCCCTCTCCCTCGTCTTTCCCCCACGGCCGTGAGCTCCTCCGTTCCCCTTGGCTTCCTCCTCTGTCCATGGCCCCTCAAGCTCGTCCCGGAGCTTCTCCCACCTCCCAGCTCGTCGTCGTCCTCCTCTGAACCTTCAACCACAACGCCGGCCTCGTCTTCCCATCGCCAAGCTCACCTCCGATGCCCCGCATCGACAACGACACCGTCGCCATCCTCAGGCCTCGGGCCTCCACGCCTCTAGCCGAGCAGCCCCACACCAACCTTGATGGCGCTCTCCTCTGTCCGCCCCACGGCAGCCGAGGTCGTCGTCGTCCTCTGTTCCCGAGAATCGAGGCCCTATTCGCCTCCTCCTCTAGCGATCAGCTCCGTTGTGGAGCTTCACCATCGAGCACGGCTCCGACGCCGGCGACGTCGTGCTACTCTTCTCCTTCGAGCTCCTCTTCCGCGTCTAGGTCGACGTCCCCGACGTCGGGCTCCCTGCCTTTCCCTCCTCGCGCGTAGGAGCGCCCCCGAGCTCGACCTCCTGCCGGTTTCTGTCCTCCACGAGCACGTCTAACTCCAACTCGTTGACCTCCTGCTTGCCTGCGTTCTGTGCGCGTTGGCACCCGTGGGCGCATCGCGTTCTGTCTGTGCTAGTAGCAGACTACAGGAGCTCCAAGTGGTTGGTTCCCTTTGGCCTGTGACCGAGACCCACCCCAAGATCCACCGGAAGTGTAACTCCTCGTCAAGATCGTCGACGTTCGGGAACAAGCCAAGTTCTCCTATAATGGTGCATCAACAAGGCTGGGTACTAGACCAAAGCCAAGTTCTCCTATAATGGAGCGTCGACAAGGCTGGGTACCAGACCAAATCCACCGCTTCGGAATCGCCAAGTTTCACCCTCGAGGTGTCAAGTTCTTCGTCATTCGGATATTCGGAAGGATCCGCCCCGACACACCGACTACCGCGGTTCCCGCAAGTACAACAATGCACCAAGATCTTCTTCGTGTCCGTTTTGCGTTGGCCGCCTTCATCCATGCCCATGGGACCCGCGCCAAGTTCGAAGACCAAAATCACCAAGGTCTACTTTCTCGATGACGGGAGACTCGCCATGATCTCCATCGACCCCGAAGATGGGAACCTCCAAGTTCGACCACGACTATTTCTTCTATGATCCGATGATCTTGGCTTCGACTAGTTCCCCCTTCGGAACGAGAACGGCTACTTCCTCTACGAACGTCTACTTCCTCTATGTATTGAAGTTTTCGGCGTTGACCTCGAAGACCCTCTCTTCCAACGTGCGAACCCAAACTGATAAGGGGTGGCCCGATCTTCTCAAAGAGCAACACAAATTGATATGATAACTAGTGGTTCACTGAGATCTCTCCTGGATGATACCTAATTGCCAATGCAACGGCTTTCAATCCCTGTGGATATTCTCAACTACACACTCTTGCACAATGTAATCAACCGACTACAAGTGGTCTTGTACCTTCCAATTCCCAATGGAATAGATGATAACACGCAAAATTTGCAACAGATCTTTACTTCAAGATGAAAGCTTAAACAAGCAATACAATCTGAGGTGTAAGGGAAATTGTCTAAAACGTAGTCTAACCTATTTGGGGCGCAAGGGCCAGCTATTTATGAGGGGTTGGGGTGCGGCCAAAGAGGTGGGACGCACCCCCATAGTTGTGTTTGGGTTGGACTCTATCCCCCCTGTTATTACAATCCGAAATTTAAAAGAAGAGTCCTATGAAATAAGGACTGGCAGGTCCACTTCTCTTAAACTACTAGGACTCTTTCTATGGCACATCCACAAGGTGTGGTGCACCCCCTTGATGTTTTCCATCCATTTCTCCCGTGTTTTCCGGCAGCTCCACCTTGTTTTCCAGCTTGTGGCTTCTGTTTTCCAGCTGCCCCCTCTTGTTTTCCAGCATGTACTTCTTGTTTTCCAGCTTGTTCTTGTTGTTTTCCAGCTCCTCTTGATGCTCCTATCCATTCATGTTTTTGTTATCAACAACCCTGATCATACATAAATGCATAGACTTAGGCAATATTAAATTCTCATGATCACAAACATCAAATTCTATTAAGAGTGAGTTCACATGTTGTTCTAATAACTTGGTTCTTGATCTTGTCATAGGTCCAAGTCTCACTCCATTAGTGTTATCTTGAGCAGCAAATTTATCATGTGTGTGTGTTGATGAAGAGTTAGGGATGTCGTCATCATCCCCCCCCCTCTTGAAAAGGCGTCGACCTCGACGCATCAAGGTCATCTCCATAATATGGTGTCAAATCAGCAACATTGAAGGAATTGCTAACACCAAACTCCTCAGCTGGAAGATCTATCATGTTTGCATTATCATTGATTCGACCAAGAACTTTGTATGGACCAGCACCTCGTGGCATCAACTTGGACTTGCGTAATTTTGGGAGTCTATCCTTGCGGAAATGCACCCAAACCATATTACCAGCCCGAAATATCATCTCCTTCCTTTTCTTGTTCATGCGTTCAGCCACATGTTGTCCCTTCTTCTCTATAGCCATCTTGGTCTTCTCATGTATCTTCTTTACAAAATCAGCATGCTTTGAGGCCTCCATGTTAACTCTCTCATGTATGGGAAGCGACATCATATCTAGTGGAGTAATGGGTTTGAAACCATACACCACCTCAAACGGGCATAGCTGAGTAGTGGAGTGTACAGCCCTGTTATAAGAGAACTCAACATGAGGCAAACACTCCTCCCACTCCTGCAGATTCTTCTTGATCATGGTGCGCAACAATTGTGATAATGTGCGATTCACCACCTCCGTTTGTCCATCAGTTTGGGGGTGACATGTAGTTGAAAACTGCAACTTTGTCCCCAGCTTCCCCCAAAGTGTCTTCCACAAATAGCTCATGAACTTCACATCTCGATGAGAAACAATAGTCTTGGGCACTCCATGTAATCTCACTATGTCCCTGAAAAACAAATTAGCAATATGCGACGCATCGTTGCTTTTGTGGCATGCAATAAAGTGTGACATCTTGGAAAATCTATCCACTACCACAAATATTGAATCGTGTCCCCTCTTGGTTCTTGGTAATCCTATCACAAAATCCATACTAATATCCTCCCATGGTGTAGTAGGTGCAGGAAGAGGGGTATAAAACCCATGAGGTTTTAATTTTGACTTTTCTTTGTTGCAAGTGATGCAATGCTGCACAAATCTATAGACATCTCGCCTCATATGTGCCCAATAGAAGTTATCAGCTAAAATGAGTAATGTTTTCTCCCGTCCAAAGTGTCCCATCAATCCTCCACTATGAGATTCCTGCAACAACAGTAAATGCAAAGAACACTCGGGAACACATAATTTTTTAGCTCTAAACAGAAAGCCATCATGAATATGATATTAATCCCATGCTTTTACACTAGTACATTTAGCAAAAGGCATAGAAAACTCAGTATCATTTGCATTTAATTCATGTAGACTCTCTAAACCAGGAACTTGCACATCTAGTTTGGTAAGAAGCATGTTCTTTCTAGGTAGTGCATCAGCAACCACATTGTCCAACCCTTACTTGTACTTGATAATATATGGGAAAGAATCAATGAACTCTACCCATTTAGCATGTCGCTTATTAAGATTAGATTGGCTCTTCAGAAACTTCAATGCCTCATGATCAGAATGTATGATAAATTCTTTTGGCCACAAATAATGTTTCCAAACCTCAAGAACTCTAACAAGAGCATACAGCTCTTTATCATAGAAAGAATAATTAAATTGTGCACCATGCAATTTCTCAGAAAATACGCAATAGGTTTCTTTTTTGCATAAGTACTCCTCCAATTCCAATGCCACTGGCATCACATTAAATCTCAAATTGTTTATTGAAATTTGGAAGCATCAACAATGGTGCAGAAATCAATTTATTTTTCCTCATCAAATGCCATGTCTTGAGCAACACCCCATTCGAAATCAACTCCTTTCTTAGTCAAATCATTCAAAGGTGCAGCAATGGTACTAAAATCTCTAAAAAAATCTTCTATAAAAACCAGCAAGACCATTAAAACTACGCACTTGACTCACATTCATGGGGGTAGGCCAATTTTTAATAGCTTCTATTTCGAATCATCTACCTCAATCCCATGTTTAGAAACAACATATCCTAGAAATATGACCTTATCTTTGCAAAAAGTGCACTTCTCAAGATTACCAAATAATTTGTTTTCTCTTAGCACATGCAAGACTTGTCTAATATGATCAATATGTTCAGTTTCATTGTGGCTATATATGAGAATATCATAAAAATAAACTACCACAAATTTGCTAATAAAGTTTCTCAAAACATGGTTCATAAGTCTCATGAAAGTACTAGGTGCATTGGTAAACCAAAAGGCATTACTAACCATTCATATAAACCAAATTTTGTCTTAAAGGTTGTTTTCCACTCATCCCCCTCTTTCATCCTAATTTGATGATAACCACTACGCAAATCAATCTTAGAGAAAACAGCAGCACCACTTAATTCATCTAGCATATCTTCCAATCTTGGAATAGGATGACGATAACGAATAGTGATGTTGTTTATTGCTCTACAATCTACGCACATGCGCCATGTACCATATTTCTTATTTACCAAAATCACAGGAACATCACAAGGCCTAAGATTGATGCAAATATACCCTTTATCAAGGAGCTCTTGTACTTGTTTCTGAATTTCCTTTGTCTCCTGGGGATTAGTCCTGTAAGGGGCTCGGTTTGGTAATGTGGATCCAGGTATCAAGTCAATTTGGTGTTCTATGCCACGCAATGCTGGCAACCCTACTGGTACCTCCTCTGGAAACACATCATCAAATTCCTGCAACACATTAGAAACACCAATAGAGAGAGGGGTCATGTCGTTACAAACCAAAATTTCTCCCTTGTGCATGAGCACTATAGGTACTAAACTAGGATCCTCACTAAACTCTCTCAAGTCATATTTGGTGGCTAACATGCATAATATGCTCACTGACGAAGATATGGATTCTGGATCCTGCGGATAAGGACACCCCCTCTCAGGCCCAAGGTGAAGGCCCAAGAAGAGGAGCCCTTGGAATACTCCAGAAGGCCCACGTGAAGCCCACCCGCACTAAACTTGCGGGTTAAGTTAGAAAACATGTAACCGACCTAGCTAGGGTTGGAGTCCTCTCCGGGTAGAACTCGAGACCTGGCCGCCTATATAAGGCCAGGAGAGCCCCCGAGAGAGGACCAAGCAACACTGCACGACCAAAAGCCTTGAACTCGAGACCTACTCTCGATTCGAGCACAACCTTTGTAACCGATCTAATCATCAATACAGATCGACAAGAGGCAGGAGTAAGGGTTTTACCTCTACGAGGGCCCCGAACCTGGGTAAATCTCGCCCCCTGTCTAGCCGACGATTCCACCAGCGCTCATGGGTTCTCCTAATCGAAACCCGATAGGTTAACCGAAGGGATTTGTTGAGTCAGGGATTCGACAATTGGCGCCGTCTGTGGGAACGGCGGGCGCTGGATCACCGGCATCCTCGGCTTCATCGACATCAAACTCTCGTTGGAATCCAATGACTACGGCTCCGAACAATCCTTTACGGATCGGATCTGTCGTGGTCACACCGCACTCGCCGGAATCGCGCCCGGTATTCGAAGATCTGGAGGAGAGCGTCACCCTGACATTCGTGAGCCTCAAATTCGTGACGAATAGGGACGGGATCCTCCACTTCTCGGATGAATCGGAGACTGAATCTGGAGCTGTCGACTCGCGCCGTCACCTGGAGAAAAGTGGCGAGTCGATTCACTTCAACGCCAACGACTATCACACCCTCTCGACAGAGGAACCATCAAGAATCCAAGGAAACCTTCGACCTACGCCTAGGACGCACGAGCTTCGACTGGCTCAAGTCTGCATGGCAGGATCGGAACAAGGCTCGGAAACAGAACACAGCGCGACTGAGCGCAATATAATCGGCGTTTCGCGGGAATCCTGGAAACGGGCGAAGGAAGCTATGCGAACAAGCAAGACACCCGCAGCCGGATCCTCACACGAAGACATGGTCGCCTACCACTATCACCTAGTGAGAGCAGCCACGATTATCAAAGATGCTCGGGTAGATCTGGCCCGCCGAAGAAGAGCGGCGGACGAATCAAGCGAGAGACGAGCTGGGCTATCCGTAACACCCTCGGTCGGAACCCGACCCGCAAGGAAAGGACACGCATCCACATCTAGGAACGATGAATCCATACCCGAAACAAACAGATCAATCACTCCTTCTCTCATGCGAGTCGACGACGACGGCAACGTGTACCCGCAAACTCCCGCTGCTGCGGTTCTAGCCGCGGCAACCTACATGCAAATGAATCAACCGATAGAAAGCGACCCTCGGGCAGAGCAATACAAGAAAATACGGAAAGGACTCGGATTGGCGGCTGCAAGGCTCGCCTCTCACGATCGCAAGAAGGCCGAGGAGCAGCAGGAGAAGGAGCGAAGGGAGAAGGAGAAAGATAAAGAAACGCCTCGCAGGCACAGAAGCTCTTCACCGAGGAGGGATAAGTCACCACGCCGCGGTCGAGGAAAAGAAGCTAGACGCCGCGGCGACAATCGAAGCAGCAGTGAAGAAAGCCCGAGAGACAGAAACTCGCGGCACCATAGCGGCCGCTCGAGAAAACGGAGCAAGGAACCAAGGAAAGATGACGACCGCGACCGGCCAGAATACGACGCGCGATCAGATCT